>VNJQ01003259.1:2405-602405 GCA_008042515.1 Drosophila truncata | reverse complement strand
ATTTAATATTAGCAAGTCATGTCTTGATTTTTGTTTTATTTTTTTTATACTTTTAAATATATTTTCTAGTATTTTCTTTTTTTGTCACTTTTCACTTTTCTTGTTGTTTTTCGGGTATTTCCCTGTTTTCTCACGAAATTGTTATTCAATATTTTTTGGTGTTTGTTATTATTAAGGCTCACACCCATACACACACACACACACACTCATACACAATCACACAGGCACACTCTTATTCAATCAACCGGAGACACGCACTTGAGCTGGGCAATGCAACTATTCAACCAAAAGACCGAAATAAAAATGCATTCTATAAAAATTTTGCGAGTGCGCGAAAAAAACTTTTCCGCATTTTGCATGACAGCGCGGCGACAGCGACGTTGACGCCGATGCCGGCGTTGCCGTTAACCGCGGCAGCGATGCCGGCGTTGACAGCGGCAGCGGCTTCAGCGTTTCTCGCACACTCACACACACACACATGGGGAAAAACAAGAGACAAGCGGCGATTGCAATTTAAATTAATGCCGAAAAAAGTCAAACAAACGCGGGCGATTGATGTCGATGATGATTATGATGATTGTGCGTAAAAATCATTTGAACACACATGGCGTATACTTGATATGGGGAAAGCATGGGGTTTTTTGAAACATTTTTTTTCTATTGTACGGGTTTTTTGTTTTGCTTTAACTCTTTTTAGGGTTTTAATTGTTGTTTTTTTTTAGATTTGCGAAGGGTTTTGGGTGTAGGATGAGTCTTATTTTCTTAAATTTTTTTTTTTCATTTAAAGTAATATTAATATTATAAAACCAGAATTCATAATAGTTTCTTAAGAATGCACATTATGTAGATTTTATTTGTCCAACTGGCATTTTCATTTCGGTCTTGCCTATATTTTAAGTTAGTTTTTTATTTGGGAAATTTTATTTGGAATTCTTTATTTTTGATATAAATTAAATTGTTTTGAAAATCACTTGTAAGCTTTAGTTTATTTTAAGTTTTCTATTTATGGAAGTTATCAAGTTTAGATTTTTTATATTTTGTAAACCATATTACCCATAAGGTTTACTTTTATTGTTGTTGTTTTTTAAGCAGTGTATTTCGGGATTTTTTTTTCACTTTATTTCAGATTTGAACCTGTGTAGGTTATGTTAGATATTGAAATGTAACTTTTAAATTATTTTTATTAACTTAAGCACTTGTTTGCAATACATTGAAATATATAAATATTCTGCAGTTATTTCAAGTTTTTTCCAATATATAATAATTAATCTTTTTAGGCCTGATATGCACTTTATTTGGTTTTGCAGCGACCCGTGAATAATATCGAAATATAATTAATCAAAGACTTTCGGCAATTGTCGTTTATTGTTTAATTTTGGCTATAATTTTGAGTGGATTTTCGCCAATGGCCGACTGCGTGTAAATGGGCGATGCGCTTAATGCTTTACGATTGATATACGCGATCGGCGGACGCTACACCTCGGAACGACTCGGGCCGCGTCCGAAAATGCGTTCCGTTGCATATCGGATGCGTTGTGTTTATGCGACTGCCGAAGCGACTGCGAAATTATATCACAACAACACGAAGACACCAGCTCCGAAGTGACGTCGGCGTCGCGCGAAAAACTGCATATTGCAAAAAACTAGAATGCTGAGAGAACGAGCAGCTAGCCAGAGAGGGCGAGAGCGTGGCAAGGAGATACTTTGAGTTATTTTCCCAGGGCGCAGAAGCGAGAACTTTAGGAGTAGAGCGGGGTAAAAACCGAGGCTTGAGAGGGGGGTACGAAAAGAGAGCGAGAGCGAGTGCATTGCAAATGCAGTTGCAGCAGCGCGCGTTGATAAAAAAAATTGCTCAAGCTGCGCGAAAAGCTGCCGAAAATTCCACTTGAATTAAAGTCAATCTCAAGGACTTTTGGGAAAGCCTTGAAGTAAGGAAAAAGTATACCAAAACCTTGAGGCTATGAAATTATTAAACACACCTTTGTTGACAGGAATTAAAAATACAACAAAAAAGTCACTCAATCTAGAGACCCTGCTAGAACAATGCCAGCACAGACACACAAATACTCAGAACATCTCAGCCTTTATTCACCACACATTTTTTTTTGTCGCTTTTTTAACGCACGCACACTAGCTTATGGCACAAATGCACAAATGCATTTCTGCCGCTGCGCTGTCGCCGTCACAGCAATTAGCTGCCTTTTTTTGGTGGGGTTTTTGCAAGCCAAGGGAGGGGTGTACAAAAAAGAGAAGAACACACTCAAAGAGCGGCATAAACTTGACTCAAATATTAGCTGATTTTTTGGGGCGAAATTCTGAGGTTTTAAAAATTAATAAATAAATATTTTTTTATAAAACCAAGATGGCTTTCACACTTTCACTTAAATTTACTAGGAAGTCTTGGATTTTTAAAATTACCAAAAAATTATTAAAAATAATCTTAAGCCCTAAAAAAACCCAAAAACTACAGCTTAATGTTTGCTCTGTTATTAATAAATAAACACACCGACAGTCACTCACTCACTCACATTAACTCACCAATTCGGCTTGAGAAACTGCATTTCCTGCTCATTAACAAAAGCAGTGGCAGAGTGGCTTCTCCTCTCCTTCGCTCTCCTGTGGTGGGTTTCTCTTCGAAGCACTCGGCCATTGTTGCACTCAAGAACATTGCGCTCTCGCTCTTGAGTCGAGTGGAAGTGTGTGGCATGTAAATGAGCCTTAATGATTTCTTATTTTTTTGTTGTTTTCTTCTTTTTTTATTTTTCGTTGTTTTTCTGAACTTTGCTTGGGCTTTGTTTAGTCTTGGTTTCCTTTTTTAGTTTTCAGTTTGCTACTGATAAGCCTTTGAATCTCTTTCTCTGTGCTCTTTTCTGCTCTCTTTTTTATTTTTTAGTTTCGGTTTTCTTTCTTTTTTTCGGGGTTCTCTTTCCAAGTGCGCAGTTAGATTGTCCAAAATGGTGGAACGTGCCATTTTTTTTCTCCTGTTTGCAAGATGACTAATTCCAAATAGATGATAATGCCATTACTATCAGAGATCAGAGCCCCTAAGAACTGCGCACTTTTCCGGCAGCTCTTTACCTTACACTTTTCATTTCATTTTAGTTCGTAAGCTTAAAATCCCACAATGAATATATGTAGATACATTTGTATCCCGCAATTGTAGTTCAGTTGTAAAACGCCAACGACCTGACGACTGACGCACGTTCAAGGTATTATCTCATAAAGTGCAAAGAGAGAAAGAGTGAGAGAGAGAGAGCCCTACTACTGTGACAAAAAACAACAGTAACAACAACAATAATAATAGTAAACGCAGTGACAACAACGAGAGCGCAACAGTTGCAAAGTCATGTGCGTTGCCAATGAATGCTGCAACCGAAAGCACATTGACTTTTCTCTAGTTTCTTAGCTTATTTTATTCCCTTGTAGATCAAGATGATATATATTTTGAAAACTATTTGAACTTCAGGGTAGTTATGACACTTTAGAACCTTTAACATATTTAAAATTAGGGGAAAGGATAACCAATACCTAAAGAAATCAATCATTATTAACGACACACCTGTAGTTTATCTTGATGTTCTATAAATTAACCTTATTTGTCAGTAAATATAAGAAATATACCACTTAAAGGTTGATATTTGTTTAATTTATTTTTTACCGAATTCACAAGTATTCTGATTTAAAATTTAAAAAAAACTATACCAAAAATAACTGGTTCTACATCACGAGTTACTATAATAACTACGTAACTTATATTAGTAGATAGAGGGTGAACGCTTTTTGATCAGTCAGAACCCGCTTATCATTTGGCTTTTGTTTACATTTCGCCAACGGAGACACAACACATTTTTTGTTGTCACACCAAAGTTATTGGGACACATAATTATTTTTTTTTTTTGCTTTACAACATCTTTAATCGAATCAGCTTCTATATATAAACGAAAGTATAATGCGTAAATTAATCAGGGGTGTATTTTTGCAATATTACCAGAGCCTTTAGCTGATTAAAATTATTTTTAATTAATTATACCAGGACTTTGTTTTTATTTATTTGTGGGTACGACAGACAATATTAAAACGCATGAATATATACATTAATATATGACATTTCTAAGATTTTGCTTTGGCAATTTGTTGCAATGACGATTAATGGTTATCAGTTTGCTATTGCCTTGCATTGCATTGCAGCAAATGCAAGTGAGTGCAATTGGAGCGAGTGAATCAGCCAAAGGGGGGAGTGGTGTTGCTCTTTGTTGCTTATTGATTCCAATTGCCTTCGATCAAAATCGAAAATTCTGACGAAAGTTCACCAGATAACAACAAACCATATGGAGAGCAAGGTTTTTTTCTCTGTAAGGTTTACTTAAAATATTTCACAATATTATTATCAAATTCTTAAGTATTATCAAAAACAAACCGATGTCGTTTGTTTATTTATAATTAAGAAATATAATTAGCTGGAATAATCGTAAAAATACCATGTTTTCATAATTTTTCCCTTTAAATGAAGTCAAAATCTCTCGATTTCTCTGGCATTTTACAATGAGTCACTAATAAATTTGCTGTTGCTTTCATTGGAATAAATTTGATATGAACTATAAGAGTTAGTCATTTTAACGGGTTTAGAAAGTTTTGCTTTATTTTATTTTTTTTAATCTGCCAAAATCGAGAAATGTTAGCGTAATAAGTGCTACATATCACGTATACGCAACGTGGGTCGCCAAGTTTTTTTTCGTTATATTCTTGGCGTTTTTTGCTTCCGCATAAAATGTCGCACAACAAGTTGTTGCCGTTGTCGCCATATAATGAACAGACGTCAGCGACTTAACCCAATGCTGCCTGCCCCCTCCTGGCTTCTTAACCCGTCAGAACCCCGTCGGTCGCCTTTTACCGTTGCAACGCCATTTTGGCGAAACCTCAAGGCGAACTTGTCTCCGTCTCTCGATTCTCGATTCTCAGTTCTCAATTCTCCAGTCTCATTCATTCTTTAAGCGTGTTTATGTTGGCAATTTCGTTACGTTTGATTAGTGGCCGGCAAATGGCATTTGACTTGCAGCGTTTTGATTGCGTTTTGTTAACTGGATTTCTCCAGCATTATTCCTAGTCAATTTTTTTAGCCTTGTCAACCTTGAGAGAACGCTTAGAAATTGTGCACTTGGCTGGCTTGTCAAATGAATTCGCAGTCGCATTCGCACAAGTATTCGTATTTATTCTGAAAATTTATGGCACACGATTTCCACATTAGACCTGCCACCGACCAGCCCCAGAGTTCAGCTTAATTAAACCAACAAAAAAAACTAAAACTGGGGGTGAATAGAGTGAAAAAATATCGGGAAATCATACGAATACGAATACGTGGAAGCTGCATCGTGGCTGGTATTAAAATTCATGCCATTGAGCTAAAGTCTAATGCATTTTCAATGTATTTTTACAAGCAATGTGCTGAATATTTATCGATTAGATGTCGTCTCAGTTCTCGTTCCCCTCGCCTGCTGCAGACAAAGACGCAGCAGATAAAACGGAAGTACAGTTTGTAGTGTCCGCACAAAAGCAATTGCCACCAAGGAGCTGAAAGCGCCACAAGTGCCACAAGCAAGAAAAGTCCTAGACTCTTTTTTTTTGTGAGCTTAGAGAGGGAAGTAGGTGAAAAAAAATTGCTTTTGGTCTGGAAGTTGTCATATTCTCTTTTTTGGGAGATAAAAACAAAGCAAGGGGATTTTTTTCGGGGTTGAAAAAGTAAAATCATTTTCGTGTAGGTATTTTTGTAGGGCTTACTATATGGCTTAGGGCGTAAATCGGGGAAGTTTTTTAAATTGCCAGGGTATCATTTTTAATGGAAGATTTCTACAAAATTAAATATATATGAAATTTGAATTGCAATAAAAAAGTTTAGGTATTTATGAGAAGGTTTCAAGTCTTCTTTTGTTATTGTATTCAATTTAAATTCTTATTTCCCCACAAAATCTTAAAATCTGTTGAAATTAGACCTTTTTTATCAATTAGTTTTTAAGAAATATGTCTTCAAATCTGTATTTAAAAAAATATAAGCTTTATCCCCACTTATCGTCCTGCGTTTCCTGTTGAAGTCTGCTTAGAGGAACACAAAATCAAGTATCAAAGCCGAAACAAACAACAAGTTGTCGACAGTTGACAACTGTTGCTTCGCGTGTTTGGTGGAAAAGCCGGCAAGGAAAACCTTCTGACTTTCTCCTCCTCCTCTTCCCAATCCTATACAAACGTATATGTTTCCAACGCGAGGGATTCGACGAAAATCGCCGAAAGTGCCGCGAGTGGCGCAGCAGCCGGAAAACTCCCAACCCAAACCTACACATACCCCCCTCCAAAATATATATGTACATGAGCCAGTGAAAAGTTCCCATTCCCCGAAAAACCCTGGCGAACACCGAACACCAAACCCCTGCGGCGACTGCGTTGTTAGAACGTGTGAAGTGCTTTCTTTGCATACTTTTGTGCGTTGTGTTGATGCTGCCACTTGTTGTGCCTGTGTGTGTGGGTGTGTGTGTTCTGCTGTGTGTGTGTGTGTGCAACTTATGCAACAAGTGCGCTAGTTTGTTGTTGTGTAACGATGTTACAAAGTCAAACACAAACGTCTGCGCCACGTCGTCATCAGTGTCGTAGTAGCATTTTCCGCTTCCTCGCCGTCGCTGCTCCTTTTGACTTTTGCCATCCGACAATACATGGTTTTGTCTGTGCTTTTTGGGGTTTCTTTTTTGTGTTTTTTGGGGGGTATGTAAGGAGGAGTTTCGATGGAAGAATTTTCATTGAAACATGCAGCGAGAGAGAAGGAATTGTCAGAAAATAATAAATAAAATATTCCAACTGATTCTTGATTCATATAAACGAATTTTTGCACTTTAATAACACTTACGGTCATTTTAATTTTAATAAAACAATAATAATGTTCTTTGAACACACTAATATTTATTTTATAAAATTAAATATAAAGAAAAGGATTCTCTTTTCCATTTTATATTCCTTCTCAAGATTATTTTCGAATATCGACTTGATAACTTAAATTATTTCCCAATAATTAACTAAAATTCGTTTAAAAATTATATAAAGCTCTGAACAAATATAAAATCTTTATTATTTTTTCACTGTATGTGGAAATTCCTGCTACACCTTGTCTTGCTGCTGTTTTCCCCTTCTATTTTTCGGGGGTATTGTGCATATTTTACAAGTGTTTCTGCCAAGTGTTTCTCCACAATCTGTCAACGAGCCGAGTTGTGCAAGTTTTCCCCTCGTTCTCAGGAGGTTGTTTTTCTTTTCGGGTGCTTTAATAGTTTTACAAGTTTCCCTGGATTTTTCGTTGGCTGTCGTTTGTTGTGCAAATTGCTACATAAATGGCTTTTATGGTCTGTAAGTTTTCAACGAAAACTTCTTGAGAGAATTAATAGATTTGCATATGTGTTGACAGGCATTTTCTAGGTGGAAACTATTGCTTTTGGGGTAGTTGCTGAAAATTGTTACTTCGGCATGTTAGTTTTTGAGGTAAATTTCCTACAAAAGCTTACTAAATGAATTATGGGAAACTGATAGGGCTTAGAGGCCAAACAATTCGTTTTCTTGAGAGTTGCCTTTGGGCTTGAAAATTTGTAGTAAAAATTTGGGACTTTACAAATGAGTGAAAAATATTCTTAAAGTTTTTATTTTGCCTTGTATAAGTAATTATATTTGTATATTAGTTAATATTTATTATTACCAGATTAATTTGTATTTTAATTAAATATTCCTTTAAAAAGGATGAATGAAAAATTGTTCTTTTCGTTTTTATATTTTTATTTTCTTGATCCTTCTGATTGACTTTAAGCTTAAGCTTGGGGCACAACTTATTTTTCATTTATACCATAATTTTACCTACCTTAAATATTTATTAAAAAATCTGACAGATCTCCCATAAATATTTTAGTTGACTTTTATTAGTCTAAAATTGGCTTAAAACATTTTAAAGAGGTTCAAATTATATTATTTAAATTACAATAATATTCGCTTTATAAAAACTTAAAGTTGCACACTTAAAATTAAAAATTTCAAGTTTAAAATTTGTCGAATTTTCCTCAATAATTTCCCTATTAACTCACCTGCTGGCCACGCTACATCTCGAAGATGCAATTATAAGTTCTAGTTTAGAACCGAAAATAAGAAACGCGGAAAATTCGCTGCTTCACTTCAGTCAATTCAATTAAGCGTTAACACAACGCATCGACCGACATATGCCACACTTATCGGCCTGCTGTCTCTGCTCTATAGCCTCCCCTTCGATGGCTGGCAGTATGCAAATGGTTGTGTGATCGCTTTAATTAAACGCCTACACATAAATTATCTCGTAGCACTTGACAACGACGACGTCGATGACAGGAGGACAGTGTCTTTAATTAAGTTTCCACAAAAACATAAACACACGCACACACACGAGGCGAGCCCACAAAAGCACACAACACTTTTTGTCGCGATTTGGCGATTTGGCGCCAACTGTTGCTTCAAATCAAATCAAATGATGGAGTTATGAGGGGTTCTTCTTTTTTTGTTTGTAGAAATTCCTCTTTTTTGGTTGCCCAAATACTGCCGAAATATTCGTCGTAATCGAATCGTGTCCTTTCGTCCTGGTGGCTGCTGCCAAACTCACTTGTTGCACAATGCCAACCGAATGCCGACGCCAAATGCACGGGAAAATAGTTGTGCAGTCGCTGCCAACGACGACGGCGACGTCAACGCTGCTACAATCCCCCCCCCCCGCACCACTTTTCCCTCAGCACCAGCAGAAGCAGCAACAAATTCGACAAAAATGCCCGATACACCCACAAAAACTGCGAGAAGGAGCCATCCAACAGCCAACCGAGTGCAGCCAAATGTTGCTGCAAGGACCCAAACCCAAGTTGCCTCCCAAATGCCATTCGAGCACACACACACACACACACACACACACACACAGAGCTAGAAGGTGGGTGTAGGGTGGCTGGCCTGGCTGACTCAATGGCGACGACGTCAACGAAGCGACGAAACTTTTTTCGAGCACACGAAACTTTTTCAGCACGAAAATCAAATGCAGCAGCAAAATAACGAGGCGGCAGCGCAGCTGGCAGAAACTCTGCTGCTGCTGCTGCTGCTGCTCGAAACTCAGACTCGAAGCTCACCCAATTTTCCCACCCCCCAACCCTAGTCTCAGCCCCCTAAGCCCCACACCCAACCAGCAACACATTTTTTTGTTCTCTCCTCCTTTTTTTTTGTGCCATTTTGTTTTTGTGTGTTTTGCTGTTTTGCCTTCTCCTCACCCACACACACACCCATCCACCCACACACACACTAGCCTGTACATATAATGTGCAATTTTTTTCCTGCAGTGCATTTTGCCCAATGTCCTTAGCGCCATATTGGCGCCCTCATAGCTCCTCCTATAGCTCCCTGAGCACAGCCACCCCCAACCCCGAACTAACTTTCCCAAAAACCCCCCCTTAACTTGCCACCCAGCACCCACTTTCGCATTAACTTTGTGCTTTTTCGTGCTTCCGCTTCATTTTTTCCGTCCATCGCAAGGAGAAAGTGCAGCGGAAAAAAATTCTGGCCTGCGTCTTGCCAGGACAGCTAGGAGGTGGCTTTGGAGCAGGGGTTCCATTATCCTGGTTGCCATACCTTGAACCCAGGCAAATTCTCAATCAAACCCCAACCTGCTGCTGCTGCTGCTGCTGCTGAGACCCAAAGTCCACCTCAAGCTGCCTGACTTCCTGGCTAGCCGGCTGACCAGCATCAGGGCTCACACGGGAAGGAAAATTGGGGAGAAAAGGGATTTTTATGCATAATTTATAGGAGACCTTTATAATTTAGGTTTTAATATTACAATTTCTTTAAAAAAGTAGAAGAAAATAATAAGGAAATAAATCAGGGACTAAAATTAAAATTAAAATACATATACAAGAATAGTCTATTCTATATTCTATGTTACTTTGCTAAATATATTCTCAAAAAGTATTAAACACTCTTCTAATGTTCTGTCAAAGTTATAACTTAATTAACTATAAATAAAATTATTTTAATTTCTTCTTGTGCACCTTGCACCCCTCCTCTTTTCTCACCCAGAAAAAATACCCAAAAGAAAATGAGAAAAACAAAAAAATATAGAAAAAGGGAACCCAACAAAAAAGGTAGGTGGCCAGCAAGGAAAGAAACCGGCCAAAGGCAACCAACCAAAAAATCTATTTTCCAATTTCTGGGCACCCAGGAACAGAGCCCAGAAAACCGAACCGAACCCCGGCTGGCGGATTGGAAGAGTGGCATGCATGCACCAAACTATGGTGTGTCTCCCTTTTAGTCCTTCTTACACTGGCCCCTTTATATTTCTATCTCCCTTTAGCCGTATTGGCCTTTCACTCGCACCGTGTTTCACCCACTTGTGGCGCTTCCATACAACACACACACTACGAATTTGGCTGCCCCACCCGAAGGACGATGATGGCGCCCGGCGACTCCTTCGGCGCTTGCAGCGTCATCCTCGTCCCCCAACAACAACAACAACAACAAGTCGAAGTGGAAGTGGAGAAAACTCGTAAAAATGTAACCTAAAAACCGCCAGAAAAAATTTAACAAGAGCAAGGCAAAGCCAAAACGCAAAAAAATAGGAAAAACTAGAAGGTGGGTGGGTTTCGAAGATGGGGATATCCTTTACACATGAAGAAGAAGTATTATAAACGAGTAAGAAAGGATTTAATAACTGCATTTGTTTCGGACTGTAGTTTTTTGTTAATATACTTTAGTGGCTATTTTTCATTCTATTTTTAATATAATTTACTTAATTAAATTAATCAATACTGTATCGATACTTTATGTACAGAGCGATAAAGTTCCGATATTTTTCGATATTTCAATATTTCACTTTTCCTCTTAAAAGTGATTTCAAAATTCCCTTGAGCTCATCATACCCCCTACAGGGTATAAAGGAGAAAAATAGTTCGTCTGCTTCTGGAAAGTAGGTGGAGTGCTTATTGCGTAGTCCATGAAATGCTGGCCAGGATTGGGCCACCCCAACAGACCACCTCCTGCACACACACACAAACAGAAGGCGACGCGACGTTGTCCTCGTCGCTTGTTGCATCCTTCTGGCGTAAAAATGCCTTCTTACAGCCAAAGACGGTGGGCGGAAAATCGAGAAGGGGGTGGCGGGAATCGAGAAGAGGGTGGGCGTGGGTGGAAAAGCCAACGCCGACAGCGGCGCCTGCAACGCTATTCTCTCCTGCTTCTTCACCAGCATTGTTGCTTGTTGTTGGCGTAATCGAAAGATGCGTTTGGCAATGTGGGTGGGCAGGAGAATGGCTAAAAAGATGGTTAGAGAGGGGATCCAACCACTACATAGAGAGACACTGGAGACGGGGTGTGGGAATGGCCCACAATATCGCCCAACACCTGCTGCTTCTTAATACACATACACTTTCCACTCGCTCTCGCTCTATCCTGCTCCTCCTCCTGGTGCCCCTCCTCCAAAGGAAAGAAAAAAATATATATATGTGCAGCTTGTTGCTTTCGGCCACCCCCCTTCCTCTAGTCATTATAATGCATCTCTTTCTCTTCTTTATATATTTCAGATTTTTTCCTTCTATTTATTTAATTTTTTTTGTCCTTTTTTTGTTGTATTTTTTTTCGTAAATAAAGGCAAAGCAAAAGTTTGGCTTTTTAATATGTTTACACCCCTGTTGGGGGAGGAGAGATTTCCAGGCAAACAAACTAAATATAAGGGGTTCGGATGGAGGATAGTGGAGCTGGAGCTGGGGATTCCCCTACCCTCCACTGGCTATGCAACAAGTTAGATTCCCTGCTGGGGTTTGTTTTCTGCTGCAGCGCAAGTTTTTCGTAAGGAAATATAAGCTTAGGAAAATATTTGCCAGAGTTCTTTATTGCCAGCCTTCAGGTGATGCCATTATCTGGTTAAATTCTTTAAGAAAATATTGTATATAAAATAAAGGGTGGCTTTAAATTATTTTATTTAGAATTTTTAGGGCAAATTCTTTTAGGTTTACGACTAAAAATGCCTTAAATCCTTTATTAAATAGTGTTTAAATATATTTTGTGGATAACAAAGTTTTGAGATTTTTTTTTAAACAATTTATTTAAAATATTTCTATAATAAAAGAATACTGTAAAAGGGTGGGCCTTTTTTTTTGTTTGCTTGGATTTGATTACAAAACTTTAAACCTTTTTATTTTGATTTTTTTTGTCAATACTTATCTTACAAGGACTAAAAATGCATTAAATTTTGTATTTTATAATGCTTAAAGATATTTTGAGGATAAAACGTTCCCAAAAAATGTAGAACAATTTATTAAAATTTTCGGAAATAAAAAAACTCTTGTTATTATTCCTTTGTATTAACTTCTGTAATTTTAATTAAATTTAAACTCATTAAACTTTTTTATAATACTTTGTTAATTATTTAGGTAGATGTATATTCATTCTTAAACATTTTAAGGAAATTACACCCTATTTTGAACCAATATTTTAATATTTAAGTGCACTAAAGTAAGTTTATATAAAGAACCTAAAAAAACACCACTAAAAACCCTATTATATTTGTTCACTATATACTACAATCTTGCAAAAAAACCCCGCAATCTCCGCTAATAGAGATACCTAATAAAGAATCATTTCGAACAGGGCAACATTCTGATTCCCCAGACATATTCACCCCATATCCGCCTCCCATCGAAAATTACCTTTCTGCAGCTTATATAATTTGGTTAGTGTAATCTCCTTTATTCCGATGCCAGGGACTGGCACACAGATGGCCGCCACCCAAGCACAAAGACACACACAAGCACTCACACCTGAATCCACAAGTGGATGGGCTCCCATTACAATCAAATGAAACTCCACCACTGATTCACTGATTGAGCCATTGCCATGAGCTCGTCTAACAACAACAGTTGGTTGGGGAAATGAGTGGGGGAAAGTGGGTGAGAATCGGTGGAGAAGAGGAGTAGAGGTTTTCGAGCAACAGGCGAGATTTCCTATCAACACTAGGGAGGTAGTCAGAGCCACCCAAAAACCCCCCTAAAAACTACCTAGCCCAGACCCCGACCAACCAACGATGTCTTTGTCTTCCTCTTCAGTTTCGATCAGCATCGTTTTTCCGGGTGGCAAGTGGGGGGTGGGGGAAAAAACTACAAAAAAAAAACGTCGAAAAGAAATGCAGGAAAATTCGTTGGCGACGAAAATCGGCCACAAAAACAGGCGAGGAAAACGCTAGCAAGCTTGCTAGCTCGCTCCTCGTTGGCTCGTCCTTCGGCTCGGCTTCGTACGTTTGGTGGATTTTCCTCTAGTTTTCCACGACCATTGCTGTTGTTGTTGTAGTATGCCCCCACTCCAATTCCCACTCCTCCCCTTCCAAGTTTTCCCCACCCTTCCCTCGCTTGGCATTGCTGCCTTTTCGGCTTTCGGCAACGGAGGCGGCCAAACGCATTCGGCACTCATCGTCTGCAATTTTTATATTGTGCAATATATTTCGTAGGGATATAGTGGTGGCGCCACCTAACCTCTAGTCCACTCCCCCCTCTAAAGCTGCGCATGTGTGCGTGTGCTTAAGTGCGCTTCGTTATCTCCGGCAGAGGCACTTCGTTGTTTTGGGCACGAAACTGCAGGAAAGGACCCCCTCCTAGCCACCCATCCTTAACCCACTGCAGTTAGCTATAGGAACTAACTCGAAACCCAAAAGAGAAAGAGAGCGCTTCCCCCAAAAGCCAGACACCGACAACCGTATATATATATATATTTCTATATGTATATATATGTATATGTATATCCTTCCTTTTTTTATTTTTTTTGCCTGGCTTCCTTCACATTTTTGCCGTGCTGCAGCAGCAGCTTCGTGCAGGAGCAGGAGCAGCAGCAGCAGCAGCTTCGTGGAGCCGAGCAGAAATTGTCGCTGGAAAAATGTGCTAAGGGTTTTCCTTTCGGGGGGGTTGGGGAAAACCACTGGAAGCGGCGCCTCGCCTCGCCTCGCCTCTGTCTGTGTGTGTGTGTTTGTGTGGGAATGTCAACTAGAAACAAGGACGATAAGCATTATGGAGCGCATTGAGGAAGTAATTGAGTGCACGAGACAGGGACGCAAGGACGAAAGACGACGATGTGTTTGTGTGTGCCAGAGCAAAGAAGAAAAAAATAACGTACTTACATATATATATATATATATATTTACAGTATATTTGTACATGGCAAGGCGGCTTTTATATGTATGTACACAGTCCGTCCCCCACGCTCTCCCCAGCAACAAAAGGCATTTAACATTTTAATGCGGGGGTGTGGGTCCTGCTCCCGTTGCTAAACGTGCTCAAAAACCGAAATGAGTGTTTTCAGGCAAAAGGATAAGGCTGAAACCGTAGCCAGAGCTAAAGAAATATATATGTAACCAAAGGGTGACACCAGGATAACCACACGCAACACAAAAACATAAAAAAAGGAGTTGCAATTTATGTTAATTTTCCCTGAGCCAGACTCGCATTTTTTCGAGGCGTTTTTTATCCCTTTAGTTCAGACATATGGCGTCTATACTGATTAGGTCTCTCTCTGTGGTGAAAGTCAATTTCTGTCCTCGACTTGGATCACTTCATTTGCCATTTGCACAAACCAAATCGCATTTGCGGTAGTAATATGAACGATGGGGTTAAGGTAAGGCAAGGGTTGTACAAAAAGCTAGTGTGGAAAGGTTTTACATAGGGATAGGTAGATACTATATCGCAGGGCTCTTATTGGGAAAACGTAACGCATAAAGAATATTTAGCTTTCAAAGGATTTTAAATGAATAAAAAAAAGGACTTAAAGGCAGTTCGATGGAAAAGTTTGAAATGGAATTAAAAACAAGCTTAAAGTCCCTCAGAATTTATTAAAAGTTTCTGGATTTAAATAAATCTTATAAAAAATAAATTAATATTAAACATTATAAATAGTATATTATTTGGTATATTGAAAAACAATGACTTAATAATTAATTTAAAACCTGGACGTAAAAGAAGCAAAGATTTTTGTGTGTTGACTAAGAAGTTCAGGGAAAAGCTCACCATCTTTATAAATATTTGAATTGGATACTTTAAAACAATAAATAAATATATTTAAATACCCATTCCAACTAACTTGAATCTAACTTTAAGGTACATTTAATTCCTTATTTAACTTTTCATTAAAACTCACCCACAATATGCAGCATATCCTTGGACCATTTTAATAGTTCCCTTTTGATGAGCCGACGCTCCTGCAGACATCTGGCAAATGAACATTCAGCCATATTTGGCAGATATCACCACTATATATATATATATATATATATATATATAAATAGAATTATATAAAGAACCGGCAACTGTACCTGCAAATATAACGAGCACGAATTAGCTGGAAGCGACAAAAAATCGGCGAACAAAAAATTTCCCCAATGGAAATGAGTGTTAATTTATTAAATCTATAATGCGCCATATAAAATTTCATTTATCGTTGTTGTTATTATTATTGTTGTTGTTGTTGTCGTATTTTCGAACGCTACGAAATGATTAAACGAGTTTTGTTTCAAGGTTATCGCGAAAACACACAAAACCTGTTGCACTTTAGATTTGTTGTTGTTTTCCCTGTCTTATTATTTCATATGCTGAAAATTTATTTATTTTTCTTGACTTTTTTTTGTTATTTTTGTATTTGTTGTTGCATTCTTGCTAAGCCGCCACAAGTTTGTATGTTGTTTTTGCTTTCGTTGCAGTTCTAGTTGCCGCTGATGTTGTTGTATTTTGTGGTTTTTTTTGCAAGTATTTGTGGGGGCTTTTACTATTCGGGCAGCTACCAGTTTTTGATATTTCCTAGTTGCAAAAGTACAGTGAGTTTCAAAGAAATAGGTAAAGGTTAAAATGCTTTGTTAATTATGAAGAATTTATCTTTATTTATGTATTATTTTTACTATTTATTTGTGTTTTATAAAAGATTTTAATAACATAGAATCTAACATAAATTACCAAAATATTTTTCTACTATTAAAGATGAAATTTAAATAAAATTCAAATTAAACTATTTATTTGTTCATCTTTTATCATAGTATCCTTTATAAGAATAAGATTCTTTTCAAAATATATGATACAACTAAAATTTCATTTATTAATTAAACCCTAAAATAAAATAAGTGTCCTTATACAAAAATATTCATTTTACAGTCTCAAAATGTACAAGTAGTTTTCATATTTCTATTTTTGCTGTTAAATAAAAATATAAACATTTCATTTTTCAAAATCCACAATTATTTGTTATACAAAAAATTAAATTTTTAATAGCTTTATTCAACCGAAACTTACTGTGGCAATTGAACCAGTAGATAGCAATATTTCTTGCTGTTTAAGCTGTCTATTACATTAATTTATTCAAATGCCGTTGTCGCTGCTGTGTCGCTTTGCATTAAATTAGTTTTGTTTCGTTATTAAACAGTCGTAAATAGCGAAACGTGTTTGGGATTTTGCTATGAGTTTGGCTAACTCAATGAGTCCCACTTGTGGAGTATCTCTAATGAGATGCACTCCCGGCTTTTATAGGGAATATGCCTGCCCATTTCGGGTAATTTTCAGATAGGTTCACAACCAAGGGGTTTTTTTCGGTGGGGCCAATGAAAAATGAATGAAAAATCCCAGCCTATAATTGGCTGTTTTCGACCGATAAATGATTAAATCTGATGGAGGCTGAAACCTAGGTTTGTGCCTATTCCTTCCATTCTTCGCATCTGCCATCTCTATGACAGCCACTAAATTTTCATGTTTACCTCAACGGATATTTGCCTACCCGAAAACCAAAAAAACCTGCTCGGCGGCCAGTCCAGCGCCCAGTTTTCCAGCCCCCCTTCGAAGGAAATTACAATAGCAGTGGAAAAAGTAATTGAGATTCTAATATCAGATAGCAGATATGCTGATGTTGGCTTACATGACCAACCAGCAGCTGCTGCTACTCCTGCTGCTGCTGCTGCTGCCACTTGCTACTGCGAAATAGTAAAACTGGTAGCCCAAAGAGAGTTTTCAAGATGTTTACGCTGATGAAAAATTACTCCAGCTGCCATTGCCACAGGCGGGCAAAGGCAGAGCCACAACCACAGCCACAGTCAAAGTCAAAGTCGAAGCTGAAGCTGAAGCCTTAGCCAAGTTAAAGCCCAACAAAAGCCGGCAGGTTGGCGTGCGGAGCAGTAGCCACTTTGTGGGCGTGTCAACGGAGCACGCGGCCGAACAGCAGCCAACTGATGATGGACGTTGATTATGATGGACGTTGCCGGCCTACCAAGAAGAACAAGCCAGCCCAGCAGCAGAAGCCGACGATGATGCACCAGCCGATGCAGAATCTGAATCAGAAGCTACGAAACCGGCAGAAGAAGCTGCCAGCAATTTGCCAATGAAAGGTACAGAGGGAAAATATTAACAAGGATTAAAAAATAAAGAAACGCAGGCAGAATATTAAAGAAAATAAATTTAATTAATTGATTTAATTATATTATTTCAGACTACATTTTAAGCAATTTAAAGACTTTTCAAATTCAACAGACTTAATTGAAATTTAAAATATATTGTAAACTGCTTTTAAAAGGCTCTAATCTCTTTAAAAATATCATTTTCAATGGGCTTATATAATATACATATAATTTACTAAACAATACCTTTTAATTTCTTTATTTTAAATAAAATTATCACACTTTTTTTTCAATGTTCTGCCCGAGCAAGCAAGATGGTAGATTGAGCGATTCTTAGGGCCAGCCCACCGCCTTCTTTTTGGTATTATTTTAAGTAATTTTCTAATTAAAACCAAATCAAGTTTCCCCCAAAGGAAATGCCAAACATTCCCGGGCAAACCCAACAGCATCCGTAGATACAGCTGGGCCTGTCACATACGAATATGCAAAGTCAATGCTTATTTTGAGCTTTGCTTCACGGCTTCCTGCCGTCGCATCAGAGTCAGAATCTGAATCAGAATCGGTATCAGAAATCGGAATAGGAATTGGAATCTCAGACAGGCCTAGGGACAGGGGGGCCAGAGGAGAACTTTACGTGTTACAGATACAAAAAGCTGAGAGGGGGGCGGAACTCATTCACTCGAAAGCTTTTTATAATAAATGCCACAAGTATCTGGTGGCTGTCGGTCTCGGTATTTGTATCTCGCTCGCCTGCATTTGATTTCATAAATAAAACAAAATATCAAGGCCAAGCTAGAAACTTGTAGCTAGAAACTATACTATATATATATATTATATATAGAGTGTGGCTGCGGAATATATGGCATACGAAATCACAAAAAATGGCAGCAATTGATTGGCTGGCCAAAGGTTCTGAGCCACAGAACACAGATCACACAAAATGTGCTGCCTAGAACGAAACGAAACGAAACAAAACGAGTTAATATCAATTGGATTGGTTTTGGCCCGGCTAGCAGTTGGGACTGCAATTGATATTGCAATGGTGAGCTGGGCACAAAGTGCATTTCGGCCAACTAACAACCAGTTTTCAGCCACTCTCATTAGCTCAAAGTTTAGGTTTAAGTAGAAGTTGAAGTGTTTTTTGGACCGAATTTGAGTTCACAATTTTGTGGCCAATGTTAAGGCCTTGAAAATAGTTTCGTTGGCATGTCGTAGCCTTAACTTTTTGCATTGTTCCAATTGCTAATATAAATCCTACGCTTTTTGTTATTCTAAATACTCAATTTGCATGGCCATTATTTACACTCACTCCGTTTGCAATTCATATTCATATTCATATTCGATCAATGCATTTATAACTAATTTATCGTTTTTTTTTTACGTCCGCCTGGCAAAAGGCGGAAATAATCACTTACAATTTGTATTACTCGCCCCCAAAGTGTTCTCATAATTTTATTAATTATTAGAGATTTACTTTCTAGAAAATTTGTTTATAGATTTCCATGGCGCCCGATTGCATGATCTTTTTATTGAGATATTGTGATCGACCTTCGTCCGTCTCTCGCATTGTAAATTGTGCTAATTAAAGTGCTTTAAATTGTGCAAATATGTTAATTTCGATTAATTTGAATGGGAATAATATGTTAAGTAAGCAACACGAACAAAAAAACATGAGGAAGCTCGTTGGGTTTTAAATGGAAGCTTTTAAATCTTATTAGAATATTTTAAGCAAAGGAATGTGTTCTAAGAATACTTGCTTTTATTTTCTTGAAGGTTTCGAATGCACATGTTAATTGAATAGTTTATTTTTTAAGTGTGAAATAAAGTGAGGAGCTTCAAACTTCCTTTTAAAATAAAGTTTTGAAGGTACAGGGTAATAAATCTTTTTCTAAATAATACATAATATTAATTAATTAACGGATTAAAATTCAAAACATTTAAATACAAACATCTTCCGGAATTGTTCAGTATATTGCTTAACATTTATTTAGCTTTTTTTTCATATTTAAAAAGTAATTGTTCATCACCACGTCGTATGAGTAATATTTGTTTACGTTTCCCTTGCTGCTAGTAGATCTTCTTCTTCATCTGCCTTTAAGATATCCGCTGACCCTGTGCCGCCGACATCTGCTGATTAGAGATCATTAGCCATTATTTGTCATGACAACAACTCTCACCTGTTGCCAGTTGCTGCGGGCGTGTGCAGCAAGTGCAGGCAGCCGCAGCAACTGCAACTGCAACATCAACTAACTGAGGCAAGATGAGCACGCGCCACAACACCAACACCAACAACAACAACACAATGACAGGAAGATCGAAAACGAAACCAAAGTCAAGTTGCTGCTGCTGCCTGCTCGCTGTTCGCCGGTTGGTTACTTAACTGGCCAACTAACTTGGCCAACAGGCTGCCGCCGCTCTTAGCTCAGTTACAGTAACACACATTCGCAGTGGCTGCTGCGGCCATTGTATGCAGTCAAGCGCATTTCCATTTCTAACGTTGATCTGCGATCTGCGGCCAGCTCTGAGCCTAGTTACTAAGGTCGAGCCTGGCTATGTTCATGGCCCAGCTCACCTACAAACCAAAAAAACGAAAAACGAAAAAATAAAAACACGCTGAAACTAGCCAGCCAAGAAAACACGAAAAAAAAGAAAAACAGAAATATAAAGCCAAGGAAAGACAAGTTTAGAGGCGTTGTGTGTGCCAAGACTTGCCATTGGACTTGCTCTTGGCTAGCTTGGCCCAGGCCCGGGCGTCTTGGCCATTATCCATTGGCTGATTTATTGTCCATATGGGCAGATTGCTCTTGACCTCAATGGTCTTACTTGGCAACAGCCGAAAACTAAATTTCCTGACTCCGTTTGGGGACACCTTTGAACTAATAATAAAGTTAGAAGAGTAGACAGACTTTATTTTGTGTTTGAAATGAAATGAACCGACTTGAAGTACCAAACTGCCCAAAAACTTAATTTCCTGCAAAAGTTTGCCATTGACATTGATGGCATAAACGCTTGATGATGGTCTTAAATCAAATAATGAACTTATCAAAGGCTCTAGGAGAGGCAAAAACAATTCCCCAAAGGCAACAGGAGCAACAGGGGCAACAGAACACTTCCAACAACACCCGCTTACCCATTCTGTTCTCTTCTCTGTGGCTGAAATGAAGTTAAATGCCGCTCAAGGATGCTAAATGTGCCATGTCGAAATGTGTTTTTGTTGTCGCTGCATTTGTATGGACCTACTGTTATTTGGCTGCCGGCATTGTAGGTGTCTCTGGGTGTGTATCTGTGTCTGAGTCTGTGTCGGTGCCATTGTCCCTATCTACGGCGCACCATGTACATAACTGTTGCATGCAGCTGTGGAGGAGCAACAGGAGCTACAGGATCTGCTGCTGCTGCTGCTGCTGCTGCTGGCATGTGGCACATTTTCGACATGTTTTGTTGAGCATTTTGGCAGCAAAAGCAGCTGAAGCAGCGACACTATCTGCCAGCTCCTCGTTGCCCGTTACAATCTGCAGGAAATGTGAAAATAACGTTACGAAACTTTTTCGTTGCAATATGCGCAACAGGAGGTAGCAGCCAATGCCATTTCCTCTAGAACCTCTAGAGGGGAGAAAACGCCACCCACACAACCCCAGAACTTTATTTTTTTGCATTGACTTTGCTTGTTTTTTGGCTGCTGCTGCTGCTACTGCTGCTGCTGCTGCTGCCATTGGATGGCTCTGGAGTGGGCTCTTCAGGTGGCAGAAACAACCCCAAACTCAACCCCTTTTCGGTTTGCCGAAACCTCCCGTCCCTCTGTGGAGCTCTGTGTCTTGGTTTTCATTTTATTTTAGTTTGGTTTTTGCCACCACCCTTCCTTCTTCCTTCTTTTTTTATTTTTTCCTCTTTTTTTTGTGCACTATATATTTGGGTACAACGACTTGTTGCTTTGTCTATGTGTGTGTCATGGGTGTGGCTGCTCGTGTTTACCAACACCAGCGCACCTAAACACCACCACCAGCAACACCCTCGATGCTGGCATTACGTATACGACCTGTGCACCACGTCGAGTGTCATATGTGCTGCTTGTTTTATGATGTCAGTTTCGGGTTTTATTAAAACTGCCTGGAGATATATGCGATGACTTCTTTGGCGCCCCGCCCTCTTCTACCTGCTTCTTTGCTCAATGTAAAAATGTGGATGGAAATGCACTTTTTTCATAAATATGTGAGCGGGCCAAATGCATCATCATATTAGTGTTTATATATATTCATAAATTGGCTGCTTCTACTGATATTGCTATTTTGCATTTAATAAAATGGAGAGGGGTTAACCGATTTTATTTGCTAGCCTCTATTTCTTTCATTATATTGGGGCTTTTAGTGATATTAATAATATAGAAAATGAAAAATTTCGCGATTCCTAATAATATTGAAAATGTCATCAGCAGATCTGGTCTATCCTGGTCAAAAGAATGCAAAGAATAGATATATTTTTATATTAATCGCTTTAAAGTATATTATTTAATGTTTGTTATAATTTTTTATAGGTAAATACTACAGGAAAGCAGTTCCTTCACACGTGTTAGGCCTAAGGCATAATTTAATTATATTAATTTAAAAATCCCTTAGCCCTCACTTCCATTGAATCATCTCTTGTATATAATTCCTACATATAATTCCTTTTATGATTAATGCTGCTTCATTTTATACCCGATTATAGTATTATTATTTTATTGGCTGCCGCTTTTCCCGCTTTCGGTTGCATCGCACTTCTGCTCTTTTGCTCTCTTTTTGCCTTATCAATTGCGAAAAAGTCTTTGGGGCTCGGTTCGCGACTGCAGTGCCGCTTACAAATTGAGGTCACCTTCAAATTATCAAATTTCGCCCGAAATGATTAACTCGACAAACACGAAAATGTCCCGATCCCCCAAACCTCTCGCCACCAATTACATAAAGAATAAAAGGCGGCGGCAGTCACAACACTAGCAACAACCACAGCGGAATTCGCTCGTTCGCCGGCAAAAAAAACCTTATCTTTGTTACACAAAAAAATACAAAATAAAAGAAACAACAAGGCAACGATGTTGTTGATGATGATGAATTTGCCCTGATTTCGACACAAAAATAAACAAAAATGAAAAATACATTCGCACAAAAAAAGAAAGAAAAGGAAAACTGCACATGGGAAAATTATACAGCTATAAATAATAGAACATTTTTTCGATAGAGTTTAATAATTTTGAAAAAGGAGAAAATGGTAAACTTTTTTATACATTTAAATTTAAATTTGAAGGAGAAAATGAACAAGGACAGGAATGACATGTAATTTTCCATAATCTCAGTTTGTTTTTAATAAAAAAGTTATTCTTATAGAGAAAATATATTCTTATAGAGAATCCTCTTTCAAAACTGTAAAATATACTTAAGTACCTTAAGCAAAACTATATTTTGCAATTTCTATACTACTATATCTCACCTTTCTCTCAGTGCACTGTCATAGATATTGTTTTTTTTTTTGCAAGCCAAAGAAGCAAAAGGAATAAAAACCAAAATTAGATAAGACGAAATTGAGTCGAGACCCGACAAAGCGGCCAGAAAGTTTTCTAAGCAATTCGCAAAAAAAGAAAAACCAAAACAAAAAATGTCACAAAAACTGAAAAAAACAAAAAGCTCGAAAAAAATGAAGAATTATGAACGTTGCAGCAAAGTGCAGCGCGTGTGTGGCCTCACAAAGAAAGAGGGAGCGGGAGGAAAGATAGCGAGGAATAGGAAAATATGTATTTTTTTCAGCAGTTGTTTAAATAACGAAGCCAGAAAGCAAACGAACTAAATTGCTGAAAAAACTGCAGAAAAAAAAACAGTGATGGCGGAATGAAAATAAACGAAAACGTAACAAAAATCAATTGTCGCCAACGAAACGTCAATACAAGTGGCCGTGCGTGTTGCTCTCTCTGTCTATCTGCACTGCAGTGTGTTTGTATGTGTGTATCTGTGAGAGTATCGTCAAAATTCAGCCGCAATTGAAACTATTTGTAAGCCAGGGGACGAAAGGCAGAACTCAAAGCGGGTTCTATGAATTTAATTGTTGCGACATCGAACGACAACAGACGGAAAATAAAATAAAATAACTTAAAATTTCGGTGTTAGATACCTTGGAAAAAATGTGTTTAAAAATCTTTAAAAAAAAATAAATTAGAATAGTAAAAGAATGATTTAAGGTTCAATGTAAAACTAAAAACATGCCATTTCAGGAAACCATTTGCAATAGTAAAAGAAATACTAATGAGAGTTTCAGTTTTCCGTTTCCGTTTGTTCCAATAAAAGATTTATGTGTGATTAGGAATAATTAAAAGCAAGATTATACCTCGATGGAAATTTAAATTCTTCAAATTTAAAGTCCCCTGCCAAAGAAACAATTATTTTCTTTCTTTTTTAAGACTCCTTTTGAATTCCATTTCCAATTAAATGATTAATTAAGATTACCACTATCAAAACCGGCCATATTACGCTCTAGAATATACAAAATGATGAGCTTTTCACAGACAAACCATTATATCATTTATAAATAAATAAAGAAAAACTAACTGCAACAAAGAGTTTAAATTATAGAGAATTATAAAGCCTGTGAAATAAAGCGAAGAAGAAAAAACGTGTGAGCTGAGTATTAAATAAAAAATACAAAAAATGCAAAAATTTTTGTCCCGCATTTGTATTTTAAATTTTTTGTATACGTTTTTTGCTAACACTTTTTTTGTGTGAGAACAGGTGAATTGATATTTGCGAATATTGCTGGTTGGCTGACTAGTTTTTGTGTGTTGGAATTTATTTCGTTGGTGTGCGCTGAAAAGGTGATAAGCTCAAGGACAATATGGCAGTGTGGCATTGCTGACGCCTAAAATTGTTTGTACAATTGTGTTTATGCATATGGAAAATATCGATTTTGTTTTCGGACAACAATGCGCGGAATGCCGAATGCAATGCCTCTATTAAGGTCGACTTAGGCACTCAAACTTTTGAGTTAAATGTGTGGCATGAGGAAGGAATATTGGACAAATCTTCCATTATTAGACCGCCACCTGTTGCATGGAGAGGGGGAGATAAGGTGACACTACGGCCAAAGTTAAATTAAAAACATTTTTTTTAGTCAATCCTCCTCCCCTGGGTTTATTTTTTCGTATTTTCCCAATCCGGATTCCGGACACGCCTTCTATGTGAAAGCAGCTCGGGAAAAACCCAATCTCCTCGGCCAGCTAAAACAACAACTGCCTGTTGCACTTGCTTATGTACTGTACTTCCAGTGTACTTCCAATGGCCTAGCCACCCCACAGGACCACCCACCGCCTACCGCCTGCCGCCCATCAACACCCCCCGAACTATATAGTGGCGCAAAAGGAGATGGAAAAAACTGCGAGAAAGAAGTGAAAAACGAAAAAATAAGCAACAAAAAAATCCTCAAGCCTCCCAATTCCAGGAGTACACCCATCCTCCTCCCAAAGCTCCTCCACTTTTTCAAGCAGCGCAACAGTTTATTTTTTCATGGCTTTTCCCGGGTGTGTGAGGATTGGGGGTAATACTGAAATCTAACAAAGCTCCTCCAGATTTTATTGTAAGCAATTTTGTGTGGGATTTTTGCCAGGAATAATCCGTACTAGCTTTAATTTGCTGAGATGATTATATAGATAATATTTAACAAGATTTATGTTAATCATAACTTCTTAAAACATATTTTTAGTCATTGCCAAATGAAAATATCAAATCTAACTTTCTTATCATGTTTTAAGATACATAAAGTTATCTAGAACGATTTCCGTAGGAGCAAATTAAAACCAGAAAATATACAAATATTTAGTCAACTGTTTTTACTGGCGACAAAATCAATAAAACAATAATGTATGACAACTATTATTTCACTATTTACTGATATGTTTACTCTCTTTTTTATATATTTTAATTGCATAATTTGTTGAGTAATTTGTAAATATTGGAATATTAATAAAAGTTTCCTCATCTCTTTTTAGTGGGTTTTAAGATGAAAATGAGTAAAGTTTAATATGACTCATAGAAATTTACTTAATTATTAGTTCTTGCCATTCAAAGTTATTAAAACTAGCAAGCTAATATTAAAATATACTTTAATCGACAAAATTTATTCAGGAAAATATTAAAAATACATTTTAGAATTATTTGGAATTATTATTAATAAAACTAAAACTTTGTTTTATATTTTATGATGAACTTTCCTATAGCATCTATACTTTAATTCTAGTTTAAATTATAATTATTATAATATTAATTTATTATTTTATTTAGAGAAGACGTTAATGACCTTCTATAAATAAATGTCATCCAAATTTAATTCACATCAAATTAGTTACATTTTAACAAGTCCTTTGAATAACCTTTATGAAATTAAATCATTGAAGTCAAGGCTTTCACATTATTATAGCTTAAATTTATTCATATTGCCACCAACTTTATTTACTTGTTTTATTTTTTACCCATACCCGGAAAAGCAAGCCAATTTAGCTATCATCAAATGAATCACGGCCTACCCAAGGGTCCAGGTCTAACCCTTAACCCAAGGCCCAGCCATGCGGAGTGTGAGTCACTCCTCGGCTTAGCATGGCGACTACTGCCCGACTTCCCGGAGTGGCGGCAACTTGTTGCTTCTGCTGTTTGGGTGTCGTTGCTGCAACATCTAATCCAATCCGAGGCGAACAATGGCAAATGCAAATGCAGATGCAACCACAGCAGCAACAACGGCAACAGCCGCTTCCTTTTGTCTGGCCGAGGAGGAGGCAAAATGCAGTGCCGGCGAGAGATGTTGCAATTGCCGTTGTGCCGCCAATGTTGCTGCTGCGGCTGCTGCTGCTGTTGCTGCTGCCTTGTGTTGATGGTCAAGGTCATGAACCTGTTCCAATAACTCGTTTCTTACGTGCAGCAAAGACACACACACACAACAACATAGTGGCAGACTGCACTGAGAGAACTGCAATTTAAGGACAGTATTGGGGATTTTGATTGAAGGAATTATTATTATAAGCAAAAGGTTTCTGATGAAAATTAGTATCAATTCCAAAGTTACATTTAAAATATTCAACCAATATTAAAATTTAATATATCATTTGCCTTATTTAGTCCTTAGCAAAAACTACTATATTCCCCTCAAATCAAAATAATTTTCTTTGAGTGCAGCCTTCGTCGGATGATTGTTTGTTGCATGTTGCCGGTGGCACTCCAGTCTAATGCTAATCCTGGCAGCTTTTCCCCGCCCCAGACGAGGATGACTAATGGGCCTTGGCTTCGGGGAACTGGAAGATCCGCACAAATCAATTTGAGAACATGAAATTAAATTTCAATCCATCTCGGAGATGTCGCTGCTGATTGCTGGCGCAATTTAAAGCTGAAAAGTTGTCGGGAAATGCGGAAAAGCCTCAAGGACAACGGCGTCTGGTGGCGAGTGAAAAGAAAATTGCACGCGTGGGCGTAGACGTCAGACTTCAGTCTGTATTTGTCACTATATATCCCCCCCCTCGTTGTCTGATTCATTGTCTTATTTTTTTGCGTCTATGGCGGACTGTGTCATAAATCGCCGTAAAATGAATTATTCGAAATCAAATGCAATTGTGCACAAAGAGAGGAGCACTTGGTGAAAAATATATGGAAACAATAAAAACATCAGAGGCAGCGTTTTCCGTCTGTCAACTTGAAATTAGAAGCGCATTAATTAGAAATTTTTATTATTATTATTCTCTCGCATTTAATTCGCTTCCACTTTAGTTGTCTCTTTCTCTTTCATTTCGTTTAATTGTTCTATTTTTTGTATTCATTCAAATTCAATAAATTTCGAGTTGACATTTATATTTGCGCATTAATTGCTTGTTAAGATTTCCGTGAATTCCGTTTTTTTTGTGTCTCATAAAGGAAAGCCCATTGTGGCCATCCATCGTAGGTGGGTGTGTACGTGAGTGTCTGCTGTGTGCTGTGTGTTTGTGAAAGCAAATATGGCACATCATGATGAAAGGGGAGGTGTGCCATGAACGGCACTTGTTGGGCTTCCGAATGCTTTGGTGTTGTTTTCTAGCACCAATGGAAAATTCTGTATATTTTATCTTGGAATTAAATTTAGGGAATTAAACTAAATTGAAAATAAATCCAAATTGGGAAATTAAAGTAGATAACAATTTAGCTAAATATAATTTATATAAAATAATTTCAAGTATAAAGTAGTTTTTACAATTTTTTGTAATGCATCAAAATACTGAATTCTAGAAAAATCACACCATTTTTTCTGAGCAAAAAACTCAATCCGATCTGATCAAATCAGTTTAATTATTCAATATGAATCATAGCTATTCAGAGTCATCAATTTATTCACTTGAACTCATTCCAAAACAGTTGAAAAAGCTTAGCCTCAGAGAGAACTTACAAAGACATGTATGAACTTATATTAATAATAAGCGAATAAATTCAGGGGAATCCTAAAACTCATGTAAGCAGATAATGAAGAGGATTTATTAACGTTATACTGTGGACTTTTCAGTAGCAGCCATATCTTAAAAGCAAGATAATGTCTCCAATAAGATATTTCTTTATTTGATTAATAAATATTTACCTATTTAATGTAATTATCAAAGTATAACTAAAACAGTCAGTTTTATATAAACATATTAAAAAGGAATATAACCAAATCTTCAACAGTTTAATAACATTTATTTACAAGAAAGAGATAAATGTATGTGTCACTTACTGAAACTTTATATCAAGAATTTCCACTTTTTTCTATATTTTCCCCCCACCTGATATGATGCTAAAATTAATAATAAATTTTTGTTTTTATTTTGTACTCACTTTTCTTTTTAAACTGTTCCAATATTTACAAACTCATTTAGATATATATTTTATTGAGGTTTTTTTGTTTTTCGTCTCGCTGACATACATTTGATAAAAACTTCGACTTTGTTTATAGTTATTTGGCGTTTTAGTTTTTTGTTAAGCTCTTTTTACTATTACGTTTATTTGTGGTTGTCACAGCACTTTTGCATACATTTTCAGCAATTTTTGTAGAAATTCAGTGTCGCATTTTGTTTTTTGCCTTGCGTGTGTCAACTAAAAAATTTGTTGTCATAAGAAAAACGCACGTAAAATGTTTTTCCTCGGCTTCTGGCTGCTTGTTGTTGTCTTTTTTTATTGTTGTGGAAAAATACAGTGTATGGTCTCTATGAGGAATTAAAATTAATAAGCATTATTTTGGGAGGACTTTTTGGCATAAAAAATAGTTTAAGATAAGTTTATATGGGAGAGTGATCATTCTTAGGGAGTATGTTTAAAATAAATATCGTCATTATATAATGACAGATAATAAATTACATTTTTAAAGAAATGAAATGGTAATTCCTCAGGGATTTATTTTAAATAAATTTTACCACAAGAGTCAATGGATTCATTTTTAGGGAATTTCGCTAGAGCATTTATTCTTTGAGAATTCATTTATAATTGATTTTACCACAGTGTTTATTCTTCAGAAAAAAACTATTATAAAACGATCTAAAGCAAAAAGATTGTTTTCAAATGAATTGCAGTAAAGTTCTTTGGTAAATTTTGAATAAATTTAATACATTATTAAAAAATTTTAAAAACAATAAAATGCACTTTCTAACGTGTTCACTGTAAATAAAAATTGCATACCGCGACCAACGTCAACAACAATAACAACAACAAACAAACACCGACAGCCAGAAGAGAAGCAGCGACGCAGCGTCGAAGTCAACGCCAGAGCCGGCAGCGCTGCAACTGCAACGCCGCTGCCGCCTTACTGCACGCCGATCCGAAACCGAATCGGATGGGGGAGGCGGGAGGGAGAATCGTAGAATCGGTCTGGGAATCGTAATCGGAATCGGTTTCCGAAGCGCAGCACACACAGCCCGGCGAGGTGACCGAAGCGAACCGCTCGAACCGACGGACAATAAAGCCAGCCTGCCACCGCCAGCTGAGGAGCTGCGGAGCTGCGGAGCTGAGCGGTTGAGCAGCTGAGCAGCTGAGACTGCATGCAGTCCAGGAGCGGATGCACTCGCTCAGCACAAAAAAAAAAAAACTGCATTCACAACAAAGTGAGTGAGTGAGTTTTTTTGTTCCCGCCGCAAAGAGCGAGCGACAGAGAGCGGAGCCGGCTTGGCTTCATTCATGGCTTCGTAGCCGGCAAAAAGCGTTAAAAGCGAAATTGGCCAACAGAGAGCCAGCTAGGCAAAAAAGGCGAAAAAAAAAAGAAAATGGTGGCCAAGAATGGCTGGCTTCTAGCGAGAGCGACAGAGAGAACGTCGCTTTGAGCGCTTTGCTTAAGGGGAAGGCCAAGAGCAAGTACAGTGCATTTTTTAATTGCAGCGCTCACACAGACACACTTGAGCTCTACGCTCTCTGAGAATTTCACACATTGCAGTTGCAGTTTTTTATTCTCTCTTTTTTTTTTAGCAGCATTTTGTTCTCGAGTTTGTAAAAATTTGCAATGATTTTTTTGTTGTTGCCCTATTGTTGTAGTTTTTTGTGTGCGGAATTTTTGTTTTTTGTTTTTTCTTTATTGGCTTGTAGTTTGGTGGGCTTCGATTTTTAGCCCGCGTCTGAATCGCCAGCGTTCGACACTCGAGGCGCTCACTCACCGCTCGAAATTCGAAATGCAACTGGCGGCCAGTGCCGAACCGAGCCGATCCGAGCCGGCTATATTCCACTTCCATTCCGCCGGGATTGGTACGCGGGGAGCTTGTGGAGGAGAGCACGGTGCATGGAACGCAGCCCACCGTCGCACATGCACTTTTTTGTTTTGTTTTGGTTTTTTATTGTTCTTTTGAGCGTATTTTTGTTGTTTTTTGTTGTTTCGATTTCGGTGTAGCTTAGTTTTTGAGAATGCGGCGGCCTATTGAAATTATGATAATTATAAGGGGCTTATACTATATGTATGTTGTAGTTGGGATAGGTTTAGGACTAGAGGGTGCTTAGAAAAGTAAGCGAAAGAAAGATGACTTTACCTCTTTAAAAAATCTAAAAAATGAAATATTAAATACTTATAATTAAGTCCTACATAAAATAGAAATTTTCTTATATTAAATAGTATAATAGAACTAAGTATAAAAGAGTTCCTAAGTAAAATTTCCAAAACTAAAGTATTTAAAAATAAATCAGAGATAAGCCAAGCCATGAACTATTTAATGATTAATTCCGGGAAACTTTAGAAATGAATAGTCAACTCATTGGCAGTAAAAATTCTAATCAGTGCCAATCAGCCACGCAAAAACATATGTTTACAAAGAAAAAGCTAAAAATGAATGCAAATATATATTAAATTAAAAAATTAATATAAAATATTCATACAAGAGCTGGGGGGAAAAGTAAATTAAGCTAGCAAACAGTTTCAATACAAATTAAACTAAATTAAAAAAAATTAAATTAAAGCCATCTCAAGTCTTAAAACTAGAGAACTGTGAAAATAAGTGCCTGTAAAACCCAAATAAGCAATAATAATTATCGAAAACTCCCAAAGAGGAACTGATTGCGCACCTTAGTTTTCTCTAAACTGACATACTGACCAATTGACTGAATAAATGACCAACTGAGATATTGACTGACTGAGAGCCGAGAGAGACTGCGACCGCTGCAGCAGCCTGGCTCGACTTGCAGCGCCTCAATTGCATGTCATTGTAGACGAAAATATTTTAGTTTTATTGTTATTATTTCCTTTTTTTGTGTGCAATTTTGTTTTTTTCGGCACAGCGTTGGCGTTGACTTGAACAACACAACTTATGGACCTGGACAGAGGCGGAGAGGTGGAGGGGTGATAACTAGGTAGCCCCAACCCCTGGTCTCTGCCAGAATTTTGAGTCGTGACTGGTTTCAAGGTCTCTCAATTAATGCGAAAATTTCGTTGTAATTTTTGCTGTGCTGCCTTTTTTCTGTTTGTTTGTTTGCATGATTGTAAATGAAAGAAACAAAATTCGTGTATAATAAAAATAGTAATTGTTTAGTAGTTTTTTTTTTAGTTTTTCTTTTTTTTTGTATAATTTGTTTTGGTTTTTATGCGCTTTGGCAGAATTGTTTTTTTGTTATTCGAATGTTTTTCTAATAAGCGAAATATTTGTGCATTTAATTGAGCTAACAACTGACCTTGGCCAGCTCCGAGCTTAGATCTGACATTTTGTGGCTGTGAAAAGGTGTAGTTTTGGGGTGTTTTTAAGGAGAGAGGTAAGACAGATTGGTGATTTAAAGGAGTTTAATCTTTTTTAACATTTAATTTTTGATATATATTTTTAATGATTTTTAACCTATTTTATATTAAAATAATCTCTACATATAAAAATATGCTAGATACTATTGTAGGCTTACTAAAACTCTCTGAATTTTGTTTTGTATTATTTTATACAAACCGAAGGACACTCTTCCTTTCTCACAAAGCCCATAAATTTCCTTAAAATCAACGTTAATCACCTGAGCCAGGTGGAATAAACCTCGTTCAAGGACCTTCAAAAAGAACCCACTTTAAATTGCATCTTCCGGCAAATGAGAATAAAAAAATCACCGAAATGAGTCCTCCTCGCATAATTATCCTTTGAGTTTCAAGCTATTCCCAAGCCCTTTTATTAAAAAAAAAAGTATAAAACCAATGCCCACATCCGCAAACACTCAACCACTCCGGCACAAGTATGCCCCGAAAAAAAGCGAAAAAAATACAGAGCTTCAAAACATAATGTCGCCATCAAGGAACATATATAATTGCTGTATTTACAAAAGATAAAATCGGCGACAACATGCACACGACCCGAAATCGTAAAAAAGCGAAAAACAAAAAACCGACTGAAACAAAATATGAAATGAAAAAATATATATGAAATCCAACAACAGAGCAGTGACGATGACGACAAGCAATTAAAATTAAAACCACGTAAGCAAATGCGACAAAAACCCCCGAAAAAGTTGTGAAAAAAGGGAAAGGGGTGAGGGAAAGGGCAAAGGGAGAGACACTGCGAAAATCCACCCCAAAGCAGTTGCATTCTGGCACAAAAGATGCACGAACCAAAACGTGCAATTTGCGTTGAATGCATTTCGAAAAAATATAAAAAACAACCGAAGCAAGCAAACAAAAATCGGTGAAAAAGTTCCCCAAAAAAATGGTATGCAATTTTTGCATAATGAAAAATGCAGCAGGCCAACGCACACACACACACTCAACACAACTCAGGGGAAAAAAAGGAAAGAAAACAGCCGCATATAATGCAACGCACACGGTATGCATGAAGCATTGAAAGCTGAGCTGAAGTTGAGTTGCAATCCAGACCCAAAAATATATTCTAAAATTAAAATGCAACGGGCTGACGCAATGCAAACAGCCAAAGGGGTGCAAACACACACACACCCAGATACGATATACACACACCACTCGCACACCGCTGCAATCGGAGCACAAAGAATGCATTTTTGTGCATCTTGAAGATACTCTTTAGCCGGCTGGAGAATAACAGGAAAAGGAAGGGGGCATCAGCCCCGAGGGTTAAAGGGTTCCAGACTTCCCCACAACAACAACAACCAGAAGAACACACAGTCCCAGCCACACACGCACACTCTCACTCACGCACACACTCTTTGAGCTCGATTAAGGAACAATTTTTAAAGGAATTTTTGCCTTAAAATTATGCATTTCCTATGGACTAAGCAATTGCAAGGGACAAGCTTTAATGATGAAGGAAACTCAGTTAATACTCTTAAAAACTAATTTGGAGAATTTAATATTAGGTCAAGCAAATATTAATATACATTTTTTAGAGGTTTAAATATTATAAAAAGATTTGAAGAACTCTCGAGAAAGAATATATATGTAAATTTCTATAAGGTGAGATTATAAATATCATTATCATGACTTATGATAAATTATGAACATTTTAAGTATATTATTTTAATGATCAACTTTTAAAGTAAATAAAAAATACATTTATTTAATTTATAACATGTAAATGTGAAATTCTAAACTTGACATCTAAATCATTCCACTATTGTTTTAGTAACAAATAATATTAATAAATGTTAAAATTGTATAAAAACACAGGACATTGTTTATTATGTAGTAATTCTGTTCCATTTCCCAAAGTCGTGTAACTCTTTTAAAAGGGCATCAAAAATTGTCATCTCTGGGAAGACCAGCGTTTGATTGGGCCAAATGAGAGGCGCCCAAGTGCCGACGCGCAGGAAGCGAATTGCATCCGTTCTGGGTCCGGACTCTCAGCGTTTGGTAACTGGCACCTGACGGAACTTGGCCAACTCTCCAGCGGAAGTAGCTGAAATGAGCTTGGGAATGAGTTGAGTTAGTTGAGTGGGCAAGGCGATGGACTAAACAGAAGAAAAAATAAAACAAACGGGCCAGGCCGGGGCCATCATAAATAATGAGGCGAAATTAAACTCGCAATTAGATGAAAATCAAGATAAATCTGTTATAATTGCAACATGCTTAAGCGGAATTAAGAATAAGTGCCGAGAGACATTAGGCGACATGTGGAAATGGTGGAAAAATGTGGTCGTGATCCGGTTAAGGCCAATCAAGAGCAACGGTATTGGGGTGCTCAAGGATGAAGTTCAAAGGAATCGGGCTTTGGTGATAGGGAATTAATTTTATAAATTTATTTTCAAGGAAAACATGATTAATTTACTGTTCTGATGTCACTCAATTTTTTTTAATTTTAGCTGCAGTCATAAAAATCTCTTAAATCGCACACAAAGAAAAGCCAGCCAAGGCAAAGATTAAAAGAAAAATAAATTAATTTACATGCAGATTACACGGAACAATTTTGCATATTCGCAGATAGAGAGAAAGAGAGAAACCAGGCCTCATAATAAGTGCTTTATATATTATTAATTATAGTTTTTAAGCTGCAATTACTTTGGGCTTTCAATGTGCTGATGAAGAGCGGAAGGCAGGGATGCCATGCTCGACATGATGATGACCTCATGTGGCAGCCTCGCTTCCGAGTAAGAGTAAATAAAAAAAAAATCGAAAATAAATAAACCCGAAACGCAATGAATTCAGCAAATAAGCAATGAGCTCTCCGCCAAGAGCAAACTCAGCGGCAAGCCAATGACCAAGAATCAGCGACAACAACAGAGATTGCTGCTGCAGTTGCTGCTGCTGCTGCTGCTGCTGCTGAGGCCAAGGAACCCGAGAGCAATACAAAATTGCTTGGCCTTGGTCAGGCACACAGTCTATATACACATATAAATATTTTAAATGTTTTTATTTCCCTTCTTCCTTTTTTCTTACTTATTTTACTTTTTTGTACTTTTTTGCTTTTCTTTTCGATTTGTCGACGGCCAGGGTTCATTGTGCGTTGCCGCTGTGGTTGGTTTTATTATTGTTACATTCTGTTGATGATTCGCTTTCGTTTTTGCTGTGTCAAGAAAGTGAAGTGCCGTTTGAGCACCCACCGAGATTAAGTGCGCCGATAAGATAATGCCCCGGAGCCAATTGTTATTTTTTGCCAAGATAACGGCCAGAGTGTCCACCGATGTCAGCCACTAAAACTACTGGATATTTCCACCTACTTCAAGTCTTTTGAAAAATCTATAAATAAGAGTACTCTACGATATTGAAATTATTATTTTTTTGATTTACAATAGGAATTAAAATTAGAACCAATAAAAATACAAGCTCACGTATATAAGATTTTCTTTTAGCTTTTAAGCACTTTTAATCATAACAAGCAAACCTTTTCTGTCTAACATTATTAGCATATCTTTAACGTTGTTCTATTATATTAGCATTTAGATTGCTTTAATGTCTATTAACTCTCATTAAGAAACAATTACTAGAAGATTAGATTGTGCCTGAGGTTTAGCTTTAATTTCTTATTTAATTAAGTTTAATGTTAATTTAAATCCCTTAATTTGTCTTAAAAGGAAAATAAAAGTATTACCAAAGTTAGTGAATTTTTAAAGATTTTAAGGAGGGAGAAAGGGTAACAGTTATATGATATATGTTATATAAATAACATACATTTACAATTTAATATTTAATTTAAAATTCTACATAAATAATAAAATCAACCCCACATTAATATGTCATGAACTCTTTTCTATTTTTTACTTTATGTATTTATTTCTGCCCATTGTAGGTCACTGATAGACCCAGTAATGTTGTCACCCTGAACTTTACCCACTGATACATATGTTGCGGTCTAAGTTTAAAATTAGATTCCTATTTTCCACAAACGCACACACACACACACACATTGAGGCAAAAAACAGGCGTACGCACAAATTGCCATTTAGCCAATGTCAATGTCAAAGAGCCACACCACCAGCAACATGGTCCACAAATGCCTTTCTAATGGAGGCAGCAGCAGCCACGCGGAAACCATTCAAACATTTGGGCCGATTCGCAGCCGTTGTTGGGTGTGAAACAAACACATAGACTGAACACACACACACACGCGACAGACAGGCTGTGTGTAAGGTCAAATCTCTAAATTTTATTTGGCTTCCTGCCAAAAGCCGCACAGCAGCACCAGATGAATGCAACAACAACTGCAGAAGCGCCTGTGGCACTAACAGCCACAATAACACAAACACAAATACAAACACACACTCACACACACACTTATACTAACCATCGACACGTGTTCACACACAATTTGTAGTTGTTATTGTTGCTGTGGCTGCTGTGCTGCAATTTCTACTGCAAATCTCCGCCTTTCCGGGGGCCTGCCAATTTTAGATGTTTAGTCATTGATATCAATGAAGTCGAAAGCGAAAGTGTTTTCAGCAAGCATATATTCACATATATACATCTATTACTATATGTTTGGGTTTGTGTATGCAAACAATTCAATTACAAATTACAAATTACGCATACGCCATGTGCGCCACGTGAATTTGTGTGCCATTAAATTTCATGTGCTACGAGAATGGGTTTTTATTAGTACATTTAGACAGGCATTTAATGAGATTTGAATTGCAATAGTAATGCTTTTTATATGGCAGGAAAATGTTAATCAGGTTAATTAGATTTATGTTACACATTTAGAAAGTGTACTTTGGGGGAAAAAGGTGTGAAAATTTGTGTTAATGTTGGGATTATACACTAATTTGAAGGGATTTTCTAGGTTTTTAATAAAACTTGTATTATTATATCTTGTTTATACGTTACATATAGTAATATTTTAGGTCATTTGTAGACATTTCTAACTTTGTTTTAAATTCAATAAAAAGGGCAATGTTTTAACCTTTATCGTTTTTTATTATTAGCTCTTCATAGGCTTTTAAAATAAAATGTTTTATCTAAAGATAGCCAAATACCCCTTAAAATATAAAGAGATATAAAGGAATTCCCAAATTATTTTAATATATAAAGGCTTAGGCTATCGAGTTCAACGTTAAAACTTAAAACAATAAATATACAATGCAACTTGTCAAAATTATACAATTAATCTGCTATTAATTATTATTAATTAATTTCCAACCGAATGTTTTTTTTTTTCGAAAATGAAAACCCACCAACTGTTAGCTCCCATTTCCTCTTATCCCACTCCCATTTTCCGAGGCCTGTTCAACCCCATTGTTTAATCAAAAATAAGGGCAAACGAAAATCCACGCATATGAGCAAATACCAGCAATTTGCCACGACAATTACTGCTCCGCTTTCAATGGCTGGCTAACCCAATAAAACCGACAGTATTGCCTTGTACATATATGTAGTATATATCCCAACAATTACAGAAAGACCCACCCACCGATTCAGTCCACTTCTGAGCTGAACTCATTTTGGTCTTTGCCTTGTCAATCGAAACATTTGACCAAAAGTGCAGAAAGATACGAAAAAATAAGGGGGGAGAAATGTGGAGATTATGGGGTTTGGGACACCAAACCGCACAAAAGGGCAGCCGGCAGCCGGTGGGTTCAAAAACCTCATTACTCACTAAATGTGTGTGTGTGTGCGAGTCAGTGTCCAGTGGAAGAAATTTTTGTGGCTTGTGATTCTCTTGCCGAGGAGGAGTACCTATCCCCCTTCTACCCGTTGGGTACTCGATACCCGCACCCGCACTCGCACTCGCACTCACTTTTATGAGTATTTCTTTATCGCGACACATGATTCACAAATGTGAAATGGCGTCCATGACCAACACAACAGAGACCACGATGAACCAGCAGCAACGGTCACTTCTCTCTGCCATTGTATACGTTATTCGTTATATAGAATTCTCCATCTGGCTAAGGGGCCAGGCGGGGGTATGGACATGAACCGAACAAACCGATTTTTATTATTATTTTGAATACGCTTTTTGTGGCTCTCATTGTTGTTTTTGTCTCGCTTATTTCGCTTCTTTTTTGTGTATTTTGTTTTGTATGTTTTTCGTCACACTTGGCAGCAGCGAAGGCAGCCCAAGCAGCTAAGTACAGTGAGGACTAGGTGACTGAACAGTTATTTTAGGGGGAATAAAAAAGAAGTTTATTTAAAGACAAAATAAGTCAATATTCTTTAGAAGTCCCATATTAATATTAACTTTTTTTTTAGAAATATTAATCATAAAAAGGACATTTTTGAAACTAAAGATAACTTTATAATTATGGAAATAATTATTAAAATATTCCAATTCCTTTTTTTTAACTCTTCAAGTATAGAGATATATTTCAAAATACAATACGACTATGACATGCCAGGACCTCAAAGACGCTTTAACAAAAATCTGTTGCATACCCGAAAGGCGCTGTCTAAGATAACTCTTAGAAACTTGTTAGAAACTTTATTTATAATATCAAGAAACTATAATTTTTAATTTAATTTTTAACTTTTTAATTTAAAATAAAAGTTTAAAAATATTTAAATTAAATAATACTTTTTAAATATATAAAAATTCCTAAGAACCAAGTCTTCAATTTTTCCAGCTTTCACTGTATTTGCACAGCGTCAGCGTTGACGTTGTCGCAGTTGCTGCTGCTGCTGCTGCTGCCCCTCCTTGTCCTTATATATATATTTATATACGTATATTCAGTCGGTCGGTCGGTCGTCCCTAACCTACGACAACCGAATTCGCACTGGGCCAGGTTCAATGAACTTTTTGGCTGAGTTTGAGTTTGCTTCTGTCGCCGCTTCTGTTGCCGTTGTTTTCGTTGTTGTCATCGCATAAAGCGTGCATTGAGGGCGCTGCTTAAATGACGGAATGGCTGCTTGAGTGACTGACTGACTGACTGACGGAATGACTAAATGAGCCACCGACCGTCTGTCATGCGTGTGTATCTGTGTTTACTTTCCACCAGTGTGTGTGCGTGCATGAATGGAGCTTCTTTCTTTTAATTTTGTCAAGTTCGTTTTGAATTTCAATTTTGAGTCATGCATACGAGGAGAGCGCCGCAAACTGTCAGATACTGGAATATGAAGAAGGGAAAAACAAAAAATGTGATACCAGTCCCTAGACTTTGAACCAAACCGATGTAACAGCTGTTCCCGGCTTTTGATAATCGCATCTCCTCTCGGCGTCTCTCCCTGCGAAGCTGCAAGCTGCGAAAACGATTTAAAAAAGAAATTAACCACAAAAACCCCGACGAGCTCTAGACGTTTCTTTTGCTGTGCGAAAAAAATTTACTAGAAATCGGAAACTTTTCAGAAAATCAAATTACACCAACATACACACACAGCAGACAGACAGGGGGCAAAGTCAGCGACAGAAAAAATCAGATTCCACACAGATCTAAGGGATAACTAGTGGTTTGAATACTCTTACTTATTTGGGAAACAATTTATATATTGAGTGATGAATTTCAGCTTAATTTAAAATTTAGATTAGACCTCTGTATATAAAGCAGCAAAAATATATACAAAGCTGGCATAATGCCTTCCAAAAAAGTCTTTTAGGCTTTATAAGCAATAAAGGTATGTAATATATCATTTACTGTAACTTGCAGGAAAAATTTGTTTGATATCTTCAACCACTAAAATATTTCGAGATTTAAGTTTAAAATATTTTTAAATTTTTTTATTGTTTTTATTTATTTGATATAAACGTTTTTAAATTATTAAGAAACTTAAACTATGTTTCAGTTTCTTTTCTAATGAAACCTTAACTGGGAGTCTCTCCAAATCAATCAGAAAGAGTATCGTGAAAAATTTAACCAGGTTGGCCAGATGGCTTAAAGATGCTGCTGCCTGTTCCCAACTGCCGACATTGCCCTGTTTGACGGTAATGATTCTGTTAAAAATAATCAGTTTATGATGGGGCCAAGAGACGGCTGGCGGTAGACTGAGACGGAGACCGAGACGAAGACGGAGGCTGGAGCTGCGAGAGACCTAGGATACCCGAGAGTTGGGCTGAGAACGGAGTTGGTGGCGGCGGCTCTGCTCCGGTTGGCATGGTCTCGGCCCGGGTAAATTCGATATGGCCAGGGCAAAAAGAGTCAATCAAATTGCTGGCCGCAGATCTGCATCGGCACCTTCTTCTCATCGACTCTTGTCACATTCCCATGTCTCTGCAGAGGTTTGTGGGGCGAAAATGAAGGCGAATTGTGGATTAATTTGCCTGAAAATATATGAAGACGAAAATAAATATGATTTACAGTGGGTTAGGAGCTTTTAAAAGGGAATAGATTTTGAAATTCGAATCTTTTAAGTTAATACCATAATTCAAAATAACTTTAAGATAGTATATTTTATTATTGTTATTCTTTATCTTTATGATGTTTATATTTTATTACAAATCAGGTTTAGAGCGCTTTTCATATAATTTTTGGCATATTTTTACAGTTTTCTGCAGATATTTTACAAAATAAAGACCGTTCAAACCTATTTTATTATTTTAATAGATTTTAATGTTTTATTACTGTTTGAATTAAATTTTCTATAGCCTCTGTCTGATGCCGATTTCGAATCCGATTCTGATTCTCTGTTTTTTTCTGTCTGTCATTTCACATGCTCGTTCTGTGCATTTGGCTGTGATTAATTGCATTGGCTGCTGATTTTTGTTGTTACTATTCATTGCGGCTCCAAGGAAGCCTTAGAAATGTCAGGGCCAATGGCATGGCCCAATGCAAATTTATGACAACGGCAATGCCGCGCCACAAACAAAAAAAAAAAACGAAAAAACGAGAAAAAGATTTATCAACTGCCAGAGTATTGCAGCAGCACTCGCAAAACTGCAACCAGTTAATGTGCCGGCAACGACGGCAACAAATAAAATCGAAAGCCGAAAGCCGCGTCCCAAAAAAACCGGTTCGTCAATGTTCTAAAAATGAAACTGGTTGCGCACCGAAAAACCAACAAAAACAGCAAGTACTAGACCAAAAATATATATATTTTTGTTGCAATTTTATTCCTCCTTTTCGTTGGATTTTTTTTTGTATTTTTTGAAAGCCTGCCAGTGTCTGCCGAAATTGCAAGCGGGCATAAATTAACCGCATGGGGTCCAGATACACTCACACACCACTAAAGATACATGTAACGATGCAGATATATGCACTGTGAATATAATTGAGTGGGAAAACCTATGGAGGTATTTTCAAATTATTATATTGTATTTTATTTAATAAATAGCTTTTAATTATTCCAGGGAATATATGTTCATATATATAACTGGAGAAATAGAAATATTTATCAAATATGATGAAACAATTGTATATTCTAGAGTTTGTAAGACTGTACTATAAGACTGTACTATATATGCTCTCTCAGCCTTTAATGCCTCAGGTTTTTTGGTTTTCAGAAAAGTAAGATTTAAGAAAATGTCAAAATTAAGGGAATTACCCTAAGAAAATACAATAATACATCTAAAATCTTTATATTTGCTTCCAATAAATATTTATCTAAGAGATTTAGTTTTTTCGGTGTAAATAAAGATACAGATACAAAGATACATTGAAACGCACACACGGGCGAATGCAAAACGAGACAAGCACACCCAAAACCACCTTAAGTCCACAATGATGACGTTGATGCCGAGTCCCCGGCACCTTCCTGCCTCCCCTTAACCCCGAAAAATCCCCCTCACTCACTCAAACCCCCCTTTAGCCGCCCTGAAGCAATGCCAGTTGAGTTTTCAAGTGCAGGGCTCGGGATTGGGCTCCTCCTCGCTCTCCGCTGATGACGCAAAAATACGAAAATAAGAAAAAATACGAAAGAAAAAATATATAAAAAGAATTAAGCAACCGGCAAAACGACCACGACCTCACCCAAAAACCAGCAACAATAATAAAAGGGCTGAGAGACGCCGGCAGAGCGGCAGCGGCCGAGGCACTCAGCAGAACGCATTGGCAGCGACAGCGGCAGCAGAGGAGGAAGCCGAGCGGGCTCCACCCCAAAGCCAAAAATGCGCAATTTGACTGTACGAAAATAAAAAAGTAAATGAAGAACACAACAACAACAACAACACCATCGGCAGAACTTAACAGATGAACACAAAAATACGAAAAAACCAACGAAAACGCAGCAGAAAGAGCAACCAAAAATAAATATATCCCAACACAAGCAGGGCAGCAGAAAAAATTAATTTAAAAAGGTCGTAGGAAAAGATACTCTTAAAAAAAAAATATTTAAGTAATGTAACTACAACATTTATTTATTTTATCTTTAGATTTTATATTTCTTAACAAAAAGAGAGTGCTTTTAATGATTATGAGTTATAATAAATTATATGTTACATTAATAATTGTAATCCTTAAGAAAACGCTTTAAAATTATACAGAGAAATCAATTTTTCTGATGAATACTATGGTAACAAGTGTTATTAAAGATTCCTTAGATGCAGCATATTACATACAATAATAACATACCCTCTTAAGTTAATGTTAACTTGTTATAATAATACTTATTCAAGTCAAGAGTTAATCCTCCTTAATCCCTTGATCGCGTTGGACAAAAGATGGAATGCCCCAGTTCAAGGGAGAGAGTATGTAAATACGAAATACGTAAAAAAAAACGGAAAAAAAAGAGGAGAAAGAAATATTTCGTTGGCAGCTCATACAAATTTTACTGGGCTGGCGGTTGTCGGTTACTGACCGTCCTCAAGGTTTTTCGTATTTTGCCCTTTATTTTTGCTGCGTCGACGGCAGCAGTGACTGCGACTGCACCAGCAGCAGCAGCAACAGCAGCAGTGGCAGAAGCAGCAGCGGCGTCAACGATCGCAGAACTCAATTCCCTTCATTTAGAGCGCATTTTTTTGTGGCTGGCGCTGCTGCAGCTCTGGATGTTGATGCAGTTCGTTGTTGCATTTTTGAACGTTTTACGTAGCGCAAATTACAGCAAACACGCCATCATCATCATTATCATCATCATCATGGCCTACAACATAATCAAGATGGCAGCCACTTGCAGCAGCAGCAGCAACATCAGCAGCAGCAGCAACTGCGGCAGCTACAAAAAAATTGACGAATATGCGATGCAGCAGCAGCAGCAAAAAACAAGAACAATTTTAAACCCGAATTCAATGCAAAACAAGCGAAGCGATAAAGAGGAATTGCACTGCAAGAAAAGTGTGTACAAAATATTAGAGTGAATGGTGGGAAATTTCCTTTATTTTATTTATTCTAATAGGATTAAATTATTTATTATTTTATTAAATATAAAATAGAAAAATATCAATAAAATTTGGAATCTACGTTTTGGCTTTTTAATTTAAAGGCTTAGAATAATGAAAACACTTCCTGACAGTGACTATATTTTAATACATGATAAATATATTGCAGGTTGTATTTATTCAATGAAAAGTATCTGTATTTTCCTTTATTTTCTCCCTCAATTAAAATTCAAATAATATTCTTACAGTGACCGATAAAAAAGCGTTGACTTTGACATAAAATATGAGATCGGCCGGAGCCGAGTGAAAAAGAGAGTGAGCAGGCTAGAGCTGAGCGATAAAAACTTTGTTTTAGACTTATGAGGCTTATGAGCCCTTCTATTCCTCACTACCTCTCTCTCTCTCTCTTTGGCTCGATCGGGCCATCCCTCTTGCCCCTACTTGGAACCTTATGTTCTAGGCGGACCAGTGAAGCATAGGTTTTAATTTATGTAGCACGCACATTTTCTGTTGTTGGGCATTTTTCTCACAATTTGTTTTGGCACTGAACGGCAACGAATGGGGTGGCAGCCAGCGAGGAGGAGAGGGGATCTCTGGAAAGCGGGGAATGCAATGCACTGCAATTAAATGTGCAGGCCAAATTGGGTGGGGTGCCAAGACGTCCCAAAGAGGAAAAAAAAGCACTCCTCCGGTGGCTAAACTAAAAAAGTTGAAAGCTGAAAACACTGACTCGCTCTGAACTGAAATCTGAACTGAATGGCAGCAAAAAACTCTTGCTAATGAGAAGTGGAACACCAAGACGCGGAAAGAGGTAAGTAAGAAAACCCACCGAATAGCAGAAGAGTTGTGAAGCCTAAAAAATAGCTAAGAGATGGGGAGAGAAAATTATGAGACCAGGTAGATAAACGCATAATTGCCAAGACAACCCCAGGGCCTGGGAAAGGGGGGTTAAGAGGTTAAGGTTAAGTTCCCAGGAAAGGTCAAAAACAGAACTTGTTAGTAAGATGAACTAAGTAAAGATTTTAGGGAGTTTTATTAAGGATAATTTTAAACATGCTAATTTACAGCTAAATTTTAAAACTATCCTCTATTTCTATTTTTCCACAGCCAAAATAACTCAAATTTCGTAAATAAAACTCAATTAATTATATTTATATTCATCCCAAAGTATAAACTAATATTTTCTCACTATTTTAAAAGTCTAAACACCTCGTACAGACAATCTACATAATCATTGAGACCATAAATTTGATTTACGCAATGTGTCTTAACATTTCGCCACTAGCCAGGGACCACACGACGTATACGCAATGCATAAATTATGAGCTGAAATCCCATCTCCCCCTGCCACTCACATGCACATGCACACGCACTCTTCCTGGCACCTGCCAAATTGGCCAAATTGGCCAGACCAAAAGCCAAATGCACACAACTGACCCTGAACTAAATTTCAGCAAAAACACTCAATTAAATTGGTCTGCTTTCTGTTTTCTGGTCGTGTGTGATGCTGGCAAGGCCTATTGGCTGACGCTGCTGAAAATTTGAATGGAAAATGCATAGCACACACACACTCAGACTCACAGGCACATGGAAAATGGAAATGCAGCCGCAGGGTGATGCGGAGATGGTCGGTCTAATCCAGTTGGCTGAAAGCAACAGGTGCCGGCACGAGAGTGTTGTGTGTGTGGTCTGTGTGTGTGTTTTGCCGAAACCGAAACCGAAAGTGCTATGCAATTTTCGATTTAGATGCCATAATCACATTGACTGCTGTTGTTTGCGGTCTGTCGTGTGTGTGTAATGAAATTAGTCTGCAGTGGCCAACAGGTGCCTGTCTCGGCTCCTGCCTCTCTGCTGTTTAGTGTGTGTGGCGCCATGGCCTTTGTGTGCTGCTGCTGCTGCTGCACTCCATCCCGGGGCACTTGACTCGTGTTCCTTTGTGGAGTCCCTTCCCCTGCTCTGGCAGCCTCAAAAAGGCTGCCAAAAAGTTTTCAGTTTCCACAGAAGCCACAGAGTCAGACACATACAGTTGCACTGGGAAAAAGGCATTAGGGCATTAATAAAGAAATAAAATAAAATATAGGTAAATAAATTTAAATAATAATTTAAATAATTTAATCGTTGTCCTTAATATTAAATATTCCAAAATATCTGCTCTTTTAAAACTAAATAAAATAAAAAGAAAACAATAACAGCAAAACTGTCTATAAAATACATCCTCATTTAAAATCGTTTGTAATTAAATCTATTTTACTACTAAAATCTCTAATTTTTATCAAGAAAACCTAAATTGAAATTTAAATAATTAATTTTTAATCCTCACACAACTTTCCCTCAGTGGTCGTGCCTCATTTGCCATTAGCCAAGCCGGGGTAGACCACAGAATTATCATCTCCCCGAGGAGGACACTTAACTTAACTTCAAATTGTGTGCGTGAGTGTCTTGTTTTGTGGCCAAAAATGTCTGTTAACGGCTTTGGGCCTCAGGTGCTTTAAGCACTGGCTTCATGTCAGGCTCAGGTTCAGCAAATTGAGAAATTACCATCGTCGAGTCTAATGCTTAATGAAAAGTGCCAGGCTGTAAAGAAAAAGGAAAAAACGGCAGAAAGAATTTCTGTTAATTGCCATAAATTGAATTAAATTTTTATTTCTTCGTCGGCAGCTACGACATTTTTGTGTTAGTTTTCTTCGTTTTTTATTACCAGATATTTTTTTACACAGCGTTTTTTGCAATTTTTCCCTAGATTATTTCCATTTTTTCTCATTTCATCATTTCAATTAGTGCAAATTCTATTAGCAAATGCAAAAAAATTCATTTTCAAGCGCATTTTTCTGCATTTCCTCCTCAACTTCTCTCTAATTTTGTTTGGAACGAAGTTCTCGTTTCTTCATAGTTTTTATTTAATTGAAATGGCTTTTGAAATGAGTCCAGGTCGTTGGGATTTAACTCGTATTTGTCGTGGATTATGCAATGCTGAAATTCGAGACCAGAAGAACCCCCTAAGAATAGTCAGAAGAAACCCAAACTGAACTGCGGCAGCGAACAATACAAAACAGTTCATTGTCGTCTTTTAGTTGTGGAACTTGCACTTCCTCGGACCTCTCCTTCTGGCGCACACACACACGGCACAAAAAAACAGCAGAGGGGGCCCCAAGGGCAGGGCGGAGGATCTCTGCAATACAATGCAAAAGTTCTCAAGAAAATTCAGCAAAACAATTTGACAAAAAAGCGAAACGACAACAAATTCTGCCATCTTCGGCGATCCTCGTTGATGGACGTTGGCATTTTTAAATGAGTTGCGCGTTTTTTGTGCCGCTGCCGCTGCCGCTGCCGATTCCGATGCAGTTGCTGCCGCTGCTGCTGCTGCAGATGCAGTTGCAGCTGCACTAACCACACACAACCAGCGAACACACAAGAAACTTTATTTGTATTGGTGGGCCTGAGTGCCCTGCAACTTGAAACGCAATGCAAGAATTAAAAGCAAGTAAGCGCGAAACGTAGCTCCATGGCGGTCCCCTTAACCCCTCAACCCTTCTCTGATAGACAGCAACAACAACAACAAGCAGTGCGGCAGCAACGTCAACGACAACAACGCAGAGACCGACACAAAAAAAATGTGTGTGCAGAGGGAAAAACTTCTGGCAGATGTTAGAATATCTTAATCTTATATATAGCTTATCTTTGGCCTAAAAAAGGCCTGGGAAAATCATCAAAAACTTCGCAGAAGAGGACAAATTTTAACAGATATAATAGGAATTAAGAGCTTAAAAGTTTATAAATTATTTCAAACAATTCCCAGAAAGAGATTCTTGGATGATGTGGAAGTATATGCCTAAATTGAAAGCCGATAAGGTAACCTAAATCATCTGTTTCGATTCTTGTTAGGAGATACCTCAAAAAGATACAATATTTAGTCAAGATAAAGTCAGGTCTTTTAAAAATGATTAAAAATTATTAAATAATTAAAACCATTATATTAAAATTAAATTTCAATTATTTGTCACTCTGTTTCTATAGCTTTAAATAACATATTCTTTTTGAAGTACACATTTTTATAACCCAGTCTCTCAGTGCATAGAAAAAAGCGCGTTTTGATGCATTTGAGGCACAGGCGACAGAGACAGAAAACTGAGACAGAGGCGACAAGGGACAGTGGCATGAAGCGAGCGAGACAGGGACAGGGAGATGGCACTGACCTTTCCTAATGCATCTCAAGTTGCACGCAGCAGCAGTAGCAGCAATATCAGAGGCAGACCTCTGAAGATTTCATCCGATCTGCAGAGAATGTTGGGTAATAACAACAAAAAATTGGGAATTTTGCAGTGCGAGCTGAAATGAAGTTAAGAAAGTCATTGAAATTTATCAACAATTTATATAAGAGTTTCAATGAGAGGGTATGTATGTATGTTTTTAATCAAGAAATATATTTTAATGAATTCTTGTTTAATATTTTTTATGAGGACCTTCCTGTACTTCAAAGGCTAATATATTTAATCAATAAATGTTGGCCTTCGCAGAGGAAATTTTCTATATTAAATAGCAGCAAGAGATTATAGTTTATGTTAACAATAACATTTAGCATATACGAAATAAATAAACTCTACTGATACATAGCTTTTCAAACACTATAATTTCTGTTCTCAGGTTTATGTTCTCACATTTGCTTAAAATATTGTAATTAAATATAGAAAAATCTTACTCAAGGTGAGCGGACGAAAAAGGTAGCAGACAGACAGAGATGGCATCAGGCAATCAGCAATATAAACAATAACGAAAAAAAAAACAAAAAACTACTGCTAAATAGGAGAACCAGTTATTGTAACTGTTGACCGGTGTTGTTTTTACTTGTATTTTTTCTTATTGTTGTTGTTGTTGTGCGGTCATTTGGCTATTTTGATTGGGACAACTTCCAGTTTGTAGTGCGCAAAATGGCCCAGAGAGACCCCAGTTAACCATATAATTTACACAGAAATAAATAAGGTATTTAAATAAATTTTATTTTGAGTAAAACACGGAAAAAAAACAACGGAAAATAAATATAAAGAGAAATAAGGAAAGACTTCAAGAAGCTGAAAAGCTTTAATAAAGGACAATTTTAGATATTTATGCTAACTAAACTATGCTAAATAAGACAATCTAAAATGTATAATCACATTTTCGATAAACTATTTTCTCTTTGTGCAATATAGTTACCAAGCCAATACTTAGATCTAATGATTTCTCTAAACGCCAGTGAGTGTATTGGGTGTGTGTGTGGCTTGCACTTTGCCATTTAACTAATTGCCAGGGGATGTGGGCTCGCTCAGCTTTGGCAATTCTGGATACTTGAGGGCCCCGAGCGGGGCAATTATTAAAAAGCAAATGGAAAATTTTCTGGAAAATCCATTGACTGCTGCACGAACCGAAATTAGAGCTCTTTTATATACATATGTATGTATATGTTATATGCGGGCGCAACAAGTGGAGTCACGAAAAATGTACGAGTCGAGTGCGCCCCTCCAGTGGCACTCGAGTTGAGCGGCGATAAATTCACGTTTCCTGCCACATGTCCGTGTGCCACAGGAGTAGCTCTGGATCTGGATGTGCACCCGGTCCCCCACCACACACTACTAACACAGGCACTTGTGGTGGTCTGCCGCTCTCCACGAGTGTGAAATCTAACGGAAGTGGCCGCCCCATTTCCGGTCGCTCCAAAAATGAGCAAGCAACAGGAGCAACTACTAGCAGCAGCTGCCGTTGCCGTTGCCGTTGCAGTTGCCACTATTAAAGCCACCAGATTTGATAGAGCCCCCATCATTCGGCCATATCAATGCTTTGGCATTAGGGTCAAGAGCAATAAGGTGGCTATAACACCAAGCTAACTCACACCGGCAATTCAGGCATATTTATCAAGCCGAAAAACACGTTAACCAACTAGCCAGACAACTCAAAGCCAGGGGCAAGTGCAACGGCTACACGACTAGAAAAACCAAAATGGAAAAATAGTGGAAAAATAGAAAAAAAAAACTTCAAATAAACTTGTCTTGGACCCTGGCTTGCTTAGGAGCGACCTTAGCGAGCACTGTTCACTCCGCACAAATGGAAATGGAAATGGAAATCACTGCCTGGGCCAGCAGCAAATGGCAAATGTGTGTTACTGTAACTGCAACGCCGCGTAGCTTCCTTCCTGTTGCCTCTGGGGACTCAGTTTTGTGGCTGCATCTGTTGCTGGCCAAATGCCAAAGTGGCCTAAATAGATGGGAATAAAGAGATTTGGGAGATCTAATAACGGGTAAGGAACAAAAACTTAAAGAGGAAGTGATTATAAATAAAAAGAGAAGGAAGTTTTAATTGAAAAATAAAGTATGAGGGGAGTAGGACTTTTTTTAATTTAAAAAAATCGAATTTATTACTTAGCGAAAACTAAATATTTTCAACATAGCTAAATATTGTTGAAAACCCTAGACAAATCCAAGCACATTTGTACTTGTTAGTTAGAAAAGTATCTTTTTCAGGGATATTCAAATTTACTAACTCTATGAAAAAATACTTCTTACGACAAATACTAACTAAAATTGCAGAAACCCAAACACAGTCAGGATTAAAGATTGCTACTTCTACAAAAGAAAAATCGTTATTCATTACAAATGCCATCTTATATCACAGAAATCCCTGAGCAAACCCCAAGCACACACCCTCATTACTCATAATACTTATTCCATGACGACTTTGATTCATATTCGCGGTGCATCATTGTGAACTTTGTAAGGGAATCCGCACCAAACCAATCCGATTCCCACCTTGGTCACCGAAGCCTCTACAGGCCAAAAACAAATGCGAATGCGAACAGATACACCGAAATAAATAAAGAACGCCGACACGTACCTAGCTCGACAATGACAAAAACAATGTATAGCTAAAAAACAAAAAAATACAACAAAAACCAAATGCAAACAAAATGTTATGCTCTCATAAACATTGCAAACAAATCTAAAGTTCGAGGTTGATGCGACGAACAAACACAGACGACGATGACGAGGAGGAGGTACCAGACGTGGAGCAGATACAAAAAACGCGCGCAAAAAATGAAAGAGAAATACCGAAAGCAAAACGCAGAGCGATAAATTTTAGGCACAAAGCAGCTCAAATAGCAAAATGGCAAAATTGGAAACCGATGGAAACCTCGACTTGCGTTATGAATGCATGCCGAAATGGAGGCCAAGCGCAGCCAAAACTAAATAGAAATAGCAATAGAAATAGCTTTAAAAAATAGCAACAAAAAGCAAATAGAAAAAACAGCACTTTGCGTATGCAGCCAAGCGTTGCATTTTCGGTTGTTATTCTTCTTTTTTTGTTTTTTGGTGGGCGATTTCGGCGTTGCCAGACTGAGCCCCGAAAAAAAACACCAAAGAAATTGCGTATACGTAATGTGGGGGGTTTTTTATGTCAAGGTTTCCGCTTGACAGCTCCCATGCAAAATTCAATATTTAATTTTTTGTTCTAACTGAGAGTGTAATTGTGTGTGTTTGAGGAGTCGGTCATTTCCGCATTTTACTTTAGCTAATTTCTGAGAAGTAATTAATAAAACATTTAAAAAGCGGTGAGCCTGTACTCTATAAAAGCGAAAGGTATATGTAGTTTTGTTAGTAGAGATCCTTTGTAAATAATTAAAAAAATATTAGTACTATTTTCATATTTTTAACAGAAAATAGCAGGCATTACTAAACAAATTATAATTGGGAAAAGCAAAAGAGAATTATTTAAATTTTATGTTTCAAAATTTATTCCTTTATATTTTTTTATTATCTTCGACATTTTCTCTCTCAACACCAAAAATTATATTTTTAATTAAAAAACCCCCCGTGAAGAGTAAAATCATTACAGAAATAGTCATAATAGTAAAAACAAGAAGCAACAACAACAACACCAAAAGCAAATCACACCAAACTGAGTACAACAATTTAATTGAATTTATCAGCGCACAAATTAATTTCTTCCCCTACTTACTCCCCACCCCGAATCCGCATATAAATAAATGCAAATTGAGTATTTAAAATAAAAAAAAAAAAACAACAATAACTGGGCACAATTGATGACGTTGTTGTGCAGCTCAATAAATATAGAAAATGCATAAATAAAATATTAGGCAAGTGGGCAGATTGCTTGGCCAAGGAGGGGATATAAGATGAGGGGGCCAACACAGCATGCAAAATCTTTTGCAGCTGCACAGCAAAAACAAAAGCCACAACAACAACAGCATGAATAAATGCAACAACAAATAACCGAACAACAACAAAAAAAAAATGGCAAACTTAACAACGGATAGAAAACAAGATTTCAAGGTAAAGAACGCAATCGAACTTGACGTACTTGAACAAAATTTATAACAACAACGACGATGAGAGACAACAACAATGCAATGCAATGCAACTACAACAAAAACAGCTACAAGAATACGCTACCACTACCACCAATATAACAACAACAATAAATAAGAATTGGCAACGTTTTGGGCCAATACATTGAACAGCCAAGTGATGCCGCCAATTGAAGTTTTTTTCGTTTCTTTTTCAGTTTTTCTTGATAGTTTTCAGCGCGCTGGATTGATTCGAGTGAATGAAAGACGTTTTTCCGAGGGGGATTTAGCCAAGGGGAAATTGTTTGTGGTTAACAAAGGGAAGTGCAAAAAATTGAGAGTCTTCTTTGTTAAATGGGGCTTGTTAAATAATGTTATGTAGAGTTGTTTGGGTAAGTAACAAAAAAAAAAAATATATAAGGTTTGACAATCTTGGGCTTTGATTCATATATAAAATACAAAAAATGTAATTTATTTAAATTAATAACTCAACCCTTAAGAAGTTATGAAAGTTACTATGACTTTTTTAAATAAATGTAATAATTCAAGATCAATAAATTTTATAATTTTAGATATTTATTTTACAAAATTAAACCAATACCAAAAATATTTAATTTATAAAAATTAAATCCCTCTTCTAATCAAAACTTAATTAAAACTGAACATAATTTCCCATAATCTCACCAGTTCTTTAATAATTTCCCATAATTAAATCGCAGGAAATGTATGTAGCAGATTGGCCAGGTCTCCGGACGACGACACCTTTTCATCAAATCACTTTGTTTACCCCTGGAGTCGACACTTGATTCCTCAATTTGTACTGTTAGAGAACCATTTAGCGGACAAAAGATTTAATCAATCAGCCGCCGAGTAGCCGCATTTAGAGACCCGGCAAACACAACTGTTGCTGGCAATCTGTCAACGGCTCGAATCAAAGTCAATCAAAACTGCAACAATAACTGTCACAAATTAACAGGCCAAGAGTCAGGTCGGAAAAGACCCGGCCAGGGCTTTTATTGGGGCCAACAAACGAGCGGATATATCTATATAAATATATATTTATGCAAAGCTGAACCGTTGGCAGGAACCAAACAACTAACTGGCCAACATCTGGCAAACGGTCTAAACAAATTTAATTGAAAATCAGAGCGAAATCATTTAGAGAACAAAAGCCTCAGTGAGAAGATGGATGGATGGATAAATTAGCGAGAGTCAGGCCAATGATTTACACCAAAGTAAAGGCGAGATGAAGGTTTAAGTCATTGGATGAAAATAGAAAAGGAAGTGTGCACTCTACAGAGAACAAAAAATAGTTAATGCATTTTACAGACTTATTTAAAATGAAATTTATGTCATTTTTAATATATAAAATATTGTTTAAGGATATGTTTATAGAAATAGCAAATAAAATTGGTTTCTAAGAAAATCTTTAAGTTGCTAAAACCGATATTAAGTCATTATGCCTTTTGATACCCTGAAGAAATACCAAAGGGCTTATTTGTAATTAATTTAGGCAATAATTCTTATATTATAAAGCAAGATTACATATTTTTATTAACATAAAATAACTAAAATATTATTTATTATGTATAGAAAGTTTTTAAGAAATACTATTTAAAACCAAAACAGTTTCCAAGTTACTTAACTTGTAAGAAAAGCAATTTGAAGGACTAAAAATAAAACGGTGTGGACTTGTGTATACTTATATTAAATATTACCAATTTTGTTGTTGTATTTATAAATAAAAATAATTTTTAATTGTTAAAATCTTTTCCCAAGTGCATTCTTTGACAGCGCGATGAGACCAGCAGCAGAGGGCCAACTAATATCATTCTGAAAATATATGAACCATGGTGAGCGCTGAAAAACTTTGGATTGGGGCAGGAACTTTGCTGTTGCTGCAGGGGATTTGGCTTCCATGTTGCAAGTGGCAAGTGCAGCCGCAGTGGTAGTGGCAGCTATAATCTGTACTTGGGCGCTGCACACCTGTTGCCGGCATTTTGCATGCAACTGGTTGTTGCCACTGGCCCCCTTCCTACTCTCTCGCCCTGCTACCAGATGCTGCTGCTGATGGGTAGCAATGGCCAGAGACCATTTCGTGGGGTTAAAGTTGCCGCTTGGAGAATGATGAACCGATTGGCCACACACATATGCATACATATATACCAAGTTCTAGGCCTGATTGAGTTACTCAATTAAATCGCCATTAGGGCTTACAGCTCAATCACAATCAAGCTGAAAAGTCAGAGAAAGAGTAACGAGAATCGCCCCTTCTTGAGATATATGAACTGCGACTCACTCGAAACACTCACTCACTCACTCAGAATGGAGAGAAACTCACCACAGAAGAGCTCTTACTTATACTACCCCTCAAAATGTAAGCAAGAGCGAGGCGAGCTCTGTAACTATCCCTATGGAATGAAACCCCTCTGGGTTATTTCTTGCCTTATTTCCTTTATTATTTTTTTGTGGCTGCTATTTTTGGAATTTTCTCAAAGTTGCTGCATGAATTTATAAACAGTGCCTTAGCGAAAACATCCCGAAAACGAGTTCGCAGCGATGCAACGAAGCGCACAGCAGCGGCACAATGGAATAATGGAAAACTCCTTTATAATCAGATGACACCTATTTGGCATTGAAGCATTTGATTGCCATATTTATGCAAGATAAAAAAGGCAACGGCGACAAGATTAACCACAGTCTTCTAACAGCAACAAATGCCGCAACCGGTTTCGTATCATAAAAACATAGAGCATAAACCCGAATTCGAGACCAACTCCCAACCCTTTTGGCTCCCAAAAAAATAATAAAAATGGCATAACAAAAATAAAAAATGCAGCTATAAAAATCACAACTCAACAATGCAAAAGGGACAGACCGTAAGATGCAGCCGCGGCAGCCGAAAAGGGTAAAAATGCAAAAACAAAAACGCATCCGACTGCGAAATTCGAGCAGGAGGCTGCTTTTTAGAGATGCATCTTCAAGATGCACTTCTCCTTGCCGGCGGATTGCAGTGAGAGACCCGAGGCAAGGTCTGCCTTGATAAGCGATTTTTGGTGCCTTGACATTTGATATGCCAGACGATGTGGCAGTGGCAGCAGCAGCAACAACAGCCCTAAGAAGGGAATAACATCCTGCTAATAACTTTTTCTTGGCGGCCGGATAACCCTTTTCAAAGGTGCCTTCAATCCTTACAGGGATTTATTTTGACTTCCCATCATTTGGGTGCTAGGAAATAAAGCCTTTTTACGATTTAGTTTTCTTAAAAAAATGTTTAAAACAATTTTAAAAAAATGCTTTACTATACATTATTCAGTTAACCGAAGTATTATTTATGAAGTATGGACAAAAGCATATTTTTTAAGTTCAAGAAAACATGTTCTTTAATTAATTCACATAAGACTTATTATAATAAAAACATCAGATATAAACCCTCTTATACGCTTTAAAATAATATAGTATCCATAATCTTAATTTGTCTTCCATAAATAAACAAATAAGCTACTTATTAACGCCCAAAGATTATATTAAACTTGTTTTCTATTATAAATTAAATACTCTCACTCCCTTTTCCGTCATTTTGATCTTCCTGAATCGCGCGCTCCCTGGATCGCTTCCGTTCTCAGATCCAGCGAAATTTACGGTTCTGATCTAATTCGCAGCCGCCGACTTTAACCAGTTGCTGTTGGCCAAGGAAGTAAACTGATTTGAAAACAGGAAACTGTTGTTAAATTGTAGCTGGCTCATTAAAGCAGCTGCCTTCTGCCTTGCAGAGCCTGAGCCTCTACGCTCTAGCCATGGCTACAGATACTGATTTAGCCTCAGATACAGATACAAATGCGTTCGCGATGACTTTTGGCGGATGTGCGCATTCAGGCTGAATATTATTATGACGATTTCGAAATTAAATGTCACTGAGCTGTGCTTTATTGTGCGAGTGTGTGAATACATCTAACCCCGACAGTTGTCAGCGGCTTAAAAAAAAATATATATAAGTAGAAGAAAGAGAGCGACGGCTGGGCGGGGAAATGGGGTGAAATTATGTGCGCGAAATTACTTTTGTATTATTTATATGTGCGTGCCAGGAGCCCGAGGCGAAGGCAGATTTCCAGGGAGGAGCCTGTCCCCCCTCTGATGGACCTATTTTAACCCCAACAACAAAAACAACTAAAACAAAAGGCTTCGCACAGCAAATAATCCGCGATTCTGGGTGCCAGAGTGCTGGTGTCATGTTGTTAAACAAAGTGCGTAGCCTATGCCTGCGAGCTGAGGACTTTTTATTAAAAAATAATCACACATTCATGCCTCAGCTAACCGCAAATCAGCGAAATAATAATGGTCCAAGGCAGTGACTTTAAGATGCCCTTTTATTTGGGATAAAAAGTATGTGAAGAGAAACTAATAAGAAAGAATATAATTTGGTTTATATTATTTATATTTATATTGAACAAATTATGACGAAGTTTTAACAGTAAGATTATAAATAAAGATGCAAATATCGAACAAAATATTATTGAAGATTATTCTCCATATTTTCTTCATTTTTTTCGTATCCGTTATTTATTATATTTTATGGAGTATTAAATAAATATATATTCTTGATAATATTTTATACCTAAACCTTCATTAATATACAAATAATCTACTTCCTAGTTAAGAGTATTAACTGTGTATTAAAAAACTTAACTAAACAAATCCCAACTATAATGTTTTGTGAGCCGCAGTTCCCCACGAATAATTCCAAACAATACTATGCAGTGCTTTGCCATTCTTTGCTATTTGCTCATTATAAAAATCGTCTGTTTTATATAATAATTTCAATTTTCTAAGCTGAAGCTGCCAATTTCATAGAAATCCTTAGCACACTTTGCGCAACAAAATGGCAAATAAGTTAACATTAATGCATATATTGTTTGGTGATAATACCAAAATTAAAAGCCGTCCCTTTTGTCTCTCAATGCAGACTAGAAGTTATATACATATAGGATATAAGTATAAAGCTTGAATTGATTGTACTTAGGGCCAATTGTGGCCTCATTAGACTCTGAGCTGGGTGTATGTTTCCCTACCTCTTTCTCTATAATTTGAAACTCCCCTGCGGAAATGCCGCTATAAAAAAATAGCTTGCACAGCTAGAACCCAACCCAAGGCAACACAATTCAATCCAACTTATTCCTAACCTAACCCATAAAACCCAAACCCAAAGCTTAGCCCAAACCGAATGCGTGTCCAGGTCCCAAGTTGGAATAGAACCCCCAAACACCGTTCCATATATTTTGCCCCCTTACGCGGTGTATTCATTTGGTTGCATTTTGTTTTGAGTTAGATAACCGAAAGGGGAATGTCTGTAAACACAGAGACTTAAAATATTTATATTATGTTTTAGCATTATTTTATAATAATATATTAAGAGGGATTTGATTGAAAACTGGATTTTTATTAATATATTTGAAATAATAAGTACAATTAACATTTTGTATTTGTAAAAAAAAAATCAAGGCTTACTAAAATTACTCCATAAAATTTTAGTATTTTTGTTCTTAATATTTACTAAAATATATACTAAATATCAATATAATATAATAATACAAATATTTCTTGAAACAGTTGAGTTCTATTTTTTTACAGCAAGCTCTTTATTGAGTTGTCAAATATCCTTAATATATTCTTGGTTATTTATTTCTTGTATATTAAATAACTATTTTATGTTCAAATTAACCCTAACAAATATCGTTATTTGTTTACCTTTAATTCTTCAAAATTTTTCTGCGTGTTTTTTGACCCTAATGGGGTTGTTTAATAATAACAAAACAACACAGAAGATGCAAAGGGGCAGATCAATAAGCCCATTGCGAAAACAGGGCCAATAGAAAATGCCCAACCCCAAGGTGGCATTGTTAACCCCTTAAGCTTTCAAATTAGTGAATGCAAAAAGTGCGTAAGAAGCAGGACACACACACACATATACTCCTTCCTATATATACAAACGTGTATATCCCTATACAACGACTGGTCATTGGCCTCAAAAACCCCGCTGAAGAAGAGGAAGAAAGAAAGCGGAAGAGGAAGTAGGGGAAATACATATATAAATATACTATATATATATATAAAGGATGGGGAAGAAAATGAATCCAGCCAAACAACTTGTGAGCTCAGGGGTTAAGAGTTTGTGTATGTTGGCTTTTTTTCGAATGAAATTTTCAAAACGAAATTAAAATTTTACGCATTTGCAGCGCACTCGCACAACTCACACTCACATACACACACTCTTCCAAGGATATACAGGATACAGTCATGCGAATACGTGGAGTACTCCTTTGGTCATAACTCAACTGGCTCACACACATTTACGTAATTAAGGCCTACCCAAAAGCACTTCAGACTTTCACCCAACCACCGATCCCCGATACCCGACCAAGTCCCAATTCTGAATCCAATTGCAAACCCAATCCAAGTCAAGTCTAGCACATTCTACGGTTGTTAAGCTACGGGACTTTTGCCTCCATTATTGGCAACACCCTCACTCTAACCTCCACACACCGACTGCCCGCTTCGCAGGACCTCCACACCGACCACGACCAGCTGCCAATCAAATTGTTCTCTATACAAATTGTTCGCTGCATTTTTGATTCCATTTTCGCCATGCCATCGACTGGGCCAAATAACTTTCGATGCATTTTTTATTTACGCATTTTCATTTTCTCCCTGATGGGTACAGTGAAGAAAATTTGAGGTTTTTAGGATATTTATTGCAATTTTTTTAGATTTCCCGGATATTATTAGATTTTACAATAGTAATTTTAAAACTTGGCTTAGATTTCACTTAAAACTAGTATAAACCTCAGTTTGTACTCTAGTTTATAGAAATTGAATGAAATGTAAATAGAATTTTTATTCTAAGTTCTATTATTTATTTATTTCATTTATCTTTAATTATTTTTTGATAGAAACCCTTTTAAACATTTCAAAAACGGTCTTTCTAAAATAACAAAATAATGGTGCAATAATTGTGTTTCCTGTGTACCTATATGCGTGTTTCTGTAGCTCCTCCTCGAGGCTTATGCTCAATTAGAGCTCTTCATATCGAGCGGTCAGCAATTAAACCATTTTCCAAGCCATTTAAACCTATCCCGAAACGAATCGAATTGTAATTGAATGTTCCACAGTAACTCCACAAATTCCCAGCCCAGAACCAAAACAGATTTCCTGTGAGAGAGGTGGTGCACCTCCGTGGCAGCTAGACATCGACAGCTACTTGCAACTTGCAACTTGACCTAGACCAAAGCCGCTTACGTTGACGCGTCAAGTTTTGTCATGGCTAATACCGAACTAACGATGGCTTTTTGACATTTCCCTTTTGCTATTTTTTACTATTTTCACAGCAGTTCCTGTTGTTGTTTTTTTATTTTTCGTCACCAGAAATTGTGAGGCTTCATTGGATTGGCTTTTGGCCAAAAGGGTGGAGTGGGAATTCGGTTTGTGCACAGAAATTGAGTTGGATTTATGCATGTAAAGCCGGAAAAAGTAGCCGAACATGTGGGAAGAGCTATAAAAACGATGTCCGGGGGATATTGGGGAAAAAATGTAATCGCAAAAGAAAATTGTAGGTAGTTAGGTGGAAATGGGAAATGGCTTGACATATGTAGAAGTTATGGCAGGGAATACTAATTTTTGATAGTTAAATCTTATTAGTTTTGGTGTTATTTTCTTAATTCATATTTTTCTTATATTTATAATAAATAAACACATTGATTTTGCTCCACAAAAATATTTTAAAATGCAATTGAAACACTTAACTGCCTCAACCTTGCGTATACGTAATATTACGTAATTAAGGAATTCCTCACTTAAAACTCACAGAGAAAAATGGAAAATTCCCTTAAGCATCTCTTGACAAAACCCAAATGGTCTTGTGATTTATCAAAAACAAAAAGTAAACCTCAAAAACCCACAGAGTCACGGCCAAGACCTTTGATCAAGCGCTGCCCAGAGAGAAAGAGAGTCATCATCAGAACGGCTGAACATCAACCACAACTGCAGCGAATAATGTGCCATAAGAAATCCCAATAGAATCGGAGGATATAGTGGTTCTCGGAGGGGCACAAAGGCGAAGCTTTAAAATGACGCCTGTCCCTGTTTTGTTTTCTTTACATTATTTTTTTTTTGTGCTTTGGGTAACATAATCGGTCACTGACTTGGTGCATTTGGCGTGGTAATTCGAGAACTCTTTGCACCGCCTCGTCCACCTCTGTTGCGGGTGGTCAGGGAGGGCAGCAGGAGGAGGAGAAGGCGGAGGAGGTACCCTGAACAGCAGCGGATCTTGAACCAGAACAGATGAGATCCGATCCGGTACAGTCGTCCTACCGCAATCAAATTGAAATTGCGCCGAAAACCAAAAGGCCACAAGACCATGTACAACAATTTATCACTTTTTGTGTTTCTTAGTGTTTGAGTCAAGGTGATTTTTGGATACTCTATGTAATAAAGAAGGTTAATTTTGTTTTTTTATAATAGGAAAAAGTGTAGATAGATTTGGTGCACTTTAAATAAAATAGAATACTTAATTTATAATAAAATCCTATTTTTCACTTGAAATAAATATATACATGAAAAAACAATAAAAATTCCTACATTTTTTTATTAGTTTCTATTTAGAGTAAAAAGAAAAAATGCAGTCCTATAAATACATAACTCTGTGTAAATGATAAGTGTATTTTTACACGTTGCATTAGAAAAATTATAAATAAATAAATAAAGCTTAATTACTCCATTAAAAACTCATAATAATCATGTAAAAAACTAGCTCAATTTATTTTTCCAATTTGTTTTTTCCTTAGCTACCCCACATAATATTTAATATAGTTCGCCTATTAAAAATCATTATTAAAAAGTCGTAAAATTGAACCAATATCTTCAGTTTCCTTCCACGTACTACGTACAATTTAGAGTAATTCAGCATGTCAGTATTAACATAAAAATCACGCTGTGATGCCCGACAACTGGCAGGGTAAGACTTCAGGATTTCAAGAGCAAAAGAACAAGAACAAGAACCACAAGAAGGAAGCACATTTTCGGTTTCATTTGGTGGCAGACAGAGACAGTAAGCTACAACGATTGAACCAATGAAAGAGACAGGAACAAATGCCAACCGGCTGCAAGACTTCACTTTCGTGCTAAATTATATCATCGTCGTCTCCAAATTGCACACATACACACATCGAATTCGGTGGAGTGTGGTGGGGCTTGGGGGTCTAAATGCGATATAGGGGAGCCGACTTGGAAAGGCAACAAGTTTTCCGCAGGCTCTTTGCTTCTCTCACCTTACACAACGAGAAATTCTTGGGATTTTCCTTATGATTTATTGATGATTATTTTGCGAGCTTTGAAATTAAATTTTGCAAATAATTATGTAAGTTTTCTTATTATTAGAAAGAAAACGAAATGATTACGATCTAAGTTTACAAAAAATTCTATTAGAAAGAAAGAGATTATGATTTTAGAATACTTAAGATAAGCTTAAAACTTTAGTTAATTTTTATACATCTTCCTTATTTATTGCGTACATCTCCTCCTTAAAATACTTATAAAAATATTTACCCCCATTATTGTTTATAAAAATTTCGATGAATCTCTATGAAGGATCTCTGAAAATATCACTCATACGTAATAATATTTAAAAAACCTAATATTATAATTTCAATAAATTCTTTTCCTATACAAACAAATTACATATATAGTAATTTATCTTTTACATTTGATTTGTTTTCTAAATCACCCCCTTTAAAATATCCTTAAAAAATATTTGCCACTATATATGTATTTTTTTTAACACTATAATTACAAAGGATCTCGATGACGGATATCTATTTCTGTCACTGTACCGCCTTGAGCTGACTTCTCTTCATTTTTGGGCGCACACTCACATTTTGTCGCTGCCTGATTCTCTTCTGGGCCTTGTTCTTCCAATACTCCGATCCGCTCCAGCCCCCTCTGCCCCTTTCCACACGTCGCCTGGCATATTCGTCAATTTTTGTGCGCATGCAATTTACGCAGCGCGGCGAAGGAACTGCAAAAAAGCCAAACTGAACCGCAGAATACGAAAAACCTTGAGTACGGTCAGTGACCAGAAAAAATGCATAAACATTTTTGTATTCTCTTCCCTTTCTTCTTTCGGCTTGGATCGGGCAGGGGGAGGGCTGGGATGAGGGGCACCAGGAGCAGAGTCCACCGGCAGCAACGTCTTCGTTTTCGTTCGTCGTTTTTTTGTTTTTTGTTTTTGTTTTTTTTTTTTTTTTGCAGCCAGTCAATTGCAAATTTTCGGAAATTCTGCGAAGAATGAAAAAGGGGTTGCTGCTGTTGGCTGTTGGTGGAGAAAAGCGGTAGGAAGAGAGCAGAGCCAACAGCCAGTGAGGCACGTACGATCGGATGGATGGGATACCCACACCCGATCTTTTCAACCGAATATAGATGCCGGGTAGTTGAGTGGGTTAAGGGGTATGTTGACTGGGAAAGAAATAAATATTTGTAAGAGATCTTTATTCAAAGTTTAATAATCTTATATTTGTTACATTTAACTATACTGTTGATACTATTTTCCATTAGCAATAACAGCGTTTCTACCAATTTATAATTTTCTAGAATTAATTCCTTATAAATATATGTATTTAGAATTTTAATAAAAAATTGTAGCTAATGCTTATCTCGTGTCTAGCCATTTCTTCACTTTCTTCTCCACTCTAACTCCTTTTTAGCATATAAAAATGTTACCTGGTCACCTCTGCTCTAGATCCTGGGTAACAACTAGTCGCATTCATCGCCAAATCCTCTTTTCGGCTGGCGTGGGCCCGTCTGCGGATGGCCAAAGCATGTGCACAAGGGGCTGCCTTAATGGCCGGCGTATTTTTGGCAGACGCTACGCACATACATTTGGGGTATACATTATAAACCCGAGTTTGTGTGTCTGTGTGTTGTTTGTGCATTCCTGGCACAGCCCCAGCCGGTTTGCCTCAGCACTTTGAAGTGCAAGGAGATCGGTAGAGATCCAGGGATTGGGGCAGGCAGGCAGGCAGCCAGCAATAAGTCTGTCGATCCACTGCCATAATTTTTGTTTATTTTTTGTTTTGCTCGGAACTTTTTTCGGGCTCCCCCTTTTCGTGGTCTGTGTGTGTTTTCAGCAGACCTCGGCTCCTCTCTCTCTCTCTCTCTCCTGCGGATCTTTTCAATTATCAAGGACAAATGTGCGTTGAACTTGATCTCGCTTTTCATTGCCTTGACTCGCTCGGTCTTGGTATTGCTCTTGGTCCCATTTTCTGCAGATGCATACTATATACCGCATTTCGCACATGCATGCAGCAGTTCCCAATACTACTTATGTTTACACGAGTCCAATTTTAAATTTAGATCTGTGTGTCTGCTGCATGGGCTGGCTCCCCCCGAAAAACGCGTCGTAAAATCGGTTGCTTTAATGCTGCAAACGCTGATTAGGATCCAGATAGGAGTTCAGCCAACAATTAAGAATCATAATTTATCTGCCAGTCTGTCCCCTAAGAATTCTGGCCATAAGAAAGCCAACAAATGGGCCGGCAGAATCAAATTTCTGTTGCCATTTTAGACCATGATTTGAGCAGCTTGTCCGAAAAAAGGCAGCTTGCAGCGTTTGGGGGGACTCGTAAAAATGCATCCCAGAACCCATATCCCAGGTGTCTTCCTCGATTCACAGACAGCGAGTCTGACACAACCGAAACTCACACAATCCAATCCAAGCCAAGATGCAATCCCGTCGAGGTGGAGTCGGGCGGCTGCAAGGTGGATTAAGTTGTTATGCCAGGCATTAGCAAAGGTGTTGCTCATGCAGGCAGCTGTTTGGGCTGAGATCTTACAGTGGGTACATGGGTTTTTGCTTAGAGTTTGCCTTAAATTAAGTTATGAAAATAATACATAAATAGAACAATACCAATTTAAGGTAACTTTTAAGACTTTTATAAACAAAGATAATATTAAAACAGATTCAAATAAATTTAGAAATCAACTGGAACATATATAAAATTTGAGCATATAGTTTTATACAACTTTTTTTAATTAAAAATATTATTATTTTAAACTTTACAAAATCCCAGCTTCGTTTAGGCCATAATCTCTACAGCTTAAATTTTGTTGCCACCTTTGGTGTCCAAATGCGAGAGTGGTGGCATGCCACAGATGAGCCACCTTGCTGGCTGGCTAAATTGTTTTGATAGAGCCAGAAAATCAAGGAAATCCACAAACACACAGCAAGAACTAACCCAACCTCGGCCCAATCCATAAGCCAGCCTAATGGTGTGTGTCCTAAGTCATTAGGGATAGCAGATAGATAGCCAGTTTCTACTCATTCTGGCCATGGTCATGGCAAGAGATGGTGCAGCAACATTAATGGGCACAATAGAATGTCTGGCATTCATCAACCCTATAAGCCAACTCATCAGCAACGATTTTTGTAGCATTTTTAAGTTAATTTACCCAACAGGAAAAACATTCGAGATTCCTGTCGCCATCCCGGCAGGTCGGCAGTCCGCATCACCATCTCCATTGGCTCCATTGGCCATCGCCATCGCCATCTCCATCTCCATCTCCGTTTCCATCTTCATCAACGTTTCTAGTGTCTAACTAAAAATCTTCCTCTGCATTCGATCATTTATGGCATTTTATTTGGCGCGTCAGCAAATGTTGCTAAGCAATTTATTTATGACATTTTTTTGTTGTTGCTGCTGCTACTGCTGTTTAAACGCTGCGCGCCACATTTGCCAACTCGGGATCGTGCGGCAATGTGTGGCACAAAAAAATCAGTAAGAGAAAAAAGTAAATAAATAAAGAAACTGGCCGCATGACGCGTCCAAAACGCGCGACAACTCAAATCTTGTAATAGCCGCAGCCGCAACATGACAAGAGACTCAAGTTCCATATTCATTAGTTACTTTAAAAAAGAAAAAAAGGAGAAGCACAACTAGGAACAGAGAGGAGCTAGAACAGATACAGCTACAGTTAAAGCCATGATCATCAGGCAACTAAATGTGGCTAATGACTGCCAAGGTGTCTTGGCTAAATACCCTTGATTTTCTGGGCCCATCAGCATAAAATTCATAACATATTCTGGCCTTTTCCCTTAGCAAATTGAATATGTTTTCTATCATTTTTTATGATCTTTAAAAGAAAAGAAAATGGGAACAGGAAAATCAAAAGGGGAAGACAACCAAATCACGAGCAAAAACTACAAAAAAATAGGAGCGAAAATCAAGCTCTGGGCCTCAACAAGTGAGGGAAGGAAAAACCTGATTTTTCCTTTCGGCCCAGCGCCAGCATCAGAGCCAAGGGGCCGGATATGGCCAAATTGCTAGGGTTCCCGGTCGCCGGTAATTGGCATTGCCAATGCCATTGCCAGCAACAACAAGAACAACGAGCACTGCAATTGCAATAGCCACAAAAAAAAATATAAAAAAAACAAATGCCAGGAGAACAACGACAATTTTTTTCGTGTTTGTGTAGTTTTTAGCAAAAATAAATATGAGTCCATGTCTCTGGACCTCTGGCTTAGGTCTGCCCTCTCTTTTAAACTCTGGGACCTGGCTTTTAGTAGGTTTTTTGTGAGTAGAATACCCTTACCTTTGAGGGGGATTTTGGTTAAGATTGAGACTAAATTAATATACTTTCTTGGTAAAATAAATACAAATTTGTAGAAGTCCTAGTGTCATTCTTTAAGAGAGCTTCTGGTTAAGATAAAAATATTTATTTCTAAAGAATTAATTTTTAAATAAAAATTCAATCATAATTTACTTAACTAGAGGTTAAGTTTGTCGTCATAAATTATTTGCACTATTTTTGTATACTTTTCAAATAAACGAAGCCCATAGAAATCCCAATACTTTTTCCTTTACAATATTTATTTATTAAATATTCTATAATATTTTCCCAACCAAGGGTATTCAGTTTTCTATCATTTCAGCCAGTTACAATTTTTTTCCAAACTTTTTTAGGCAGCGACAAACGCCAGGGAAGACAGATGTGCGACATTGCAATTTGTTACAGTTGCAGTCGCATTAACGTTCTGCCAACGGGTTGCGGCCAGGAGAGGCTGCATTTTAGCCAGGTTCTGACTCGAAGTCGGAGTCGGGAGTCGGGAGTCGGCAGCAGGGCCTGTGGGTTTGAGGAAGAGAGCTGTGGGAAGAGAGCTGCTGGGAGCAGTGGCAATAGCAACCTAAATATTTTAATGCCCCTGCCACATTGATGGTTCGCTTTTTGCTGATGATGTTGCTGCTGCTGTTGCTACTTCTGATGTTGCTGCTGCGGCTGTTGTTGCTACTTCTCTGGCAATTAACATTTTTTGCGTGCACAAATATTTTTTGACTTGGGAGAAAGAAGGCAGTTACTGCGGCAGATGCACATGAAATTCACAACAGAAGCAACTGCTGCTGCTGCAGTTGCATGAAACTCAAACAAATTAAACCTACAACAAAAACACGGCATAATTCTACAGCAAAAAAAAAATAAAAACTGAAAGAAATACATGAAAAAACAGCAACAATTGACTCTGGCCCGGCTGAAAACGTAACGAAATATGTTAAAATGCAACCGAGTGAGTAAATTGTGTGCAAGGGGGTGGAGCAGGCGGCAGAACTGTTTATGTAGCTCACCCACTCAGACACACACACACACACACACACACACGCAGGCACACACACACACTTGGGCACTTCATAAACTAAGCAAATTATTATTTAAAAGCTCCACCGGGGGAAGGGGGCGTGGAGCCTTGGGTTCGGCTTTGGGCACTGCACTTGTACAAAAATTATGCACAAATTGTTTTAATTACGCGCTGCCGCAGTTTGTGGCCTACAGAGGGGGAACGGGTGAAAACCATAGGGGAAGGCATCATCATCATGATGAGAAAGCTGTGGCAACAAACTTTTGGGAAAATTGTTACCAAATTGCATTCGGTTTGAAGAATTTGGAAATAAAGCTCATATTTTTCCTAATCTTGGTTGCTAAAATACAAGAGATTAATGTACTTTTTACGTTTTTTATTATTTAAATATTAATATATGAATATGATAGCCTTAAAAAATATGTATCTCTATAATTAGTTACTTGTACGTCTTTTCTAACCTTTCAAATATAATTATCAATTTTATGCCTCATACCAAAAAACCCTGAAGGTTTTAAAACAATTTATTTGCCTGTAAAAACAATCAGGGATTATTTAAAAATTTATATTTATAATTTTTATTTTATTCTGCGTCTTTTCTTACCAAAAAATTGCCTAACTTATTTATGGATATAACCTTCCCGATGCTTCTTCAAAAAACCTTATCTGAAGGCCTGGTTGTGTGCTTTTTGTTTGTTTTTTTTTTTTAGTTCTATTCGCATTATTTTTAATTATATATAAGCTACATAGAAAACTGCTCAAGTTCGGCTCATAGAACCTGTGGACTGGGTGAAGTGGGGAGTTATAGCTGTAAGCCAACGGCAAAAATGGGAGCCACCCATTTGATGGTACCGCGATCTCCTCCACCTCCACCTCCACCTGCACCACTGTCCTACAACAAGTGCCTTAAAAAATATTTTCACTTTACATTTTTTGCGTGTGAAGGGTGTGGTGGATAGGGGGTAAGGGGGTGGTAGGTGGAGAGCAGGAGGAGGGTTCGGCGGTTAGTGAACGCAGCCAAGATACACAGACAATGTTGCTTGCCGCTAAGGCCTGATAATTACCAGGTTGTTGTTGTAATGCCTCCCCTCAACCTTTTCCCCCTAAATTTATGTTGCCTTTGCATGCACACACCGTTGGGTGAGAGAGTGTGTGTATGCAGAGAGAGAAAATTAGGGGATTAAAATGGGTTAAATTCTTGGGAAATACATTTAATTGAATATTGATATTAAATATGCTTTAAACAGAATTTTCTCATTTATATAATTTAAGATTTTGTCCTTTTTATTTAAATAACATAATTAGAGTCTAATTAAAAATATAAACAAGACCTAAATACTACAACAAAGTAGGGCTAATTAATAATACAACTTAAAACTCGAAAGTTTCTTTAAATGTCTCTTAACACCCTATAAAATATTTATTTAAATCTAATAATAAATACAATTAAATTAAATAAATAAATGACCATTTTCTCAGTGCATTTCTGAGTGGCTATAGAAGTCAAGTCAATCTTTTAGACTGTTTTTACATAATTATAACAACGAGCTACCTCCACAGCCGCTGCCACTGATGATGCTTCTTCAGCTGGCATTTTATTGTTTTCATTTCTCGTACTTTTTTTTTTGTAAGCATTTTTTCATCGCCGCAACAGTAGCGGCAATTTAAATGCCTAAACAATAATTTGTGCATAATTCTGACGGGGGTTATTGTTTTTGGTTAATGCACACCCAGCGCCGTCGAGTCAGTCATGCCAAGATCTCTGCTCTGCCCGACCAGGCAATTACGTTATGCAAATCTTTTGGGCCCCCAATTAGAGCACTTCCTCTGGTGCTACTCGTGATAGCAAGGATCCTGTACGATCCAATACCCTTGGGCAATTCACAAGACAAAAAGCCACAATATCCGTTTGCTATTAGGGGCCCTTCGGCCATAGATTTTGTCCATATTTTACGCACTTTACGCACAGAGCGTTTTGGGAAAGAAGAATGGCAGTGCAAGGCGTACGAATAGGCCCTGGTTTCCGGTTTCCGGCGGCAAAGATATGGTCGAAAATTTACGGCTTGCCTAGAACAATTCGCGGAACCTTCAACTTTTCCAAAGGCTCTCCACACGCACAAAAAAGCACGCAAAAAGTACAGTTGTGCTCGGTGCCGAACAGCCATTAAATTTCTCACTCAAGGCTTCGGCTCCACCCCCTTTCGATGGGTGGGTAAAAATATCGATAAACTGTGCAATGTGCAATCCCACCCAAACTGCTTGCATTTTATTTATTTATGTATATTATAAATTTTACATACACATCATTACGTAAGGGCAGAAATGCGTTAACTCTTTTTATGGAGCTTTTGAGGGGTGCCAATTTACGCACAATGAAGAAGAAAGTTTTGTGGGCGTTTTCAATGGACAGGAAAGAGGTTGGGTGGGGGTTTACCTATACCACCCGGGTAATTTTTAGCTTCCGTTTTGCCGTTTGCCTATTTGGGCATGAGACCGAACCACCTGAAGTGCCCCCACTCGTTCCTGCATATCCTCCTCAGGTAACTCCGCCATCGGCCGTGTGCATGCGTGAAAATTTTTCCACCACATCGATTACTTTACGCAAATTAGTGCGTAGATATTTTGCAAAAATGTTCTATAAATAATTCAGTTTGGTTCGGTTCAGTTTGATGTGCGGGTAATCGCTCTAATACGAGTGGCGTTGCCTTAGAACAGGTCAGTTGACTTGACCAATGGCTGGAAAAGGTGTTTAGGGGTACGGGGGATATCCTTTTTATAAGGTGGGCGAACCCACGCACACATTCACATAGTAACGCTTCACTTGATATAAACGCTTAATTTAAAAGATTTATGCAATTTTCATGTGGCATTTGGGGAGGCATTTCTGTACTTGTAATAATTTCTTGAAGAAGAGGTAAGATCAAAAGTTGGGTTCATATAATTTTAATAATTTAATTTATATATTTAATTTTTATATCTTTCGATATCTACTTTAAACCGTGTGGCTATCAGATAGCTCTGTCTCTTTCTCTCTCTGTAGAGACCCAACCCCCACTTACTCTATTTTTCTACCTTCCCTCGTATTAATTAGTAAACTAATGAAAAACCATTTAATATTATTCTGCAAATTTGAATTATTTGTTATTCTGTGGTTAAAAAATGTATTGGTGAAATCCTCATGAACATACAACAAATGTCTCTGCAGTGCTCATCCTAGAGTAGTAGATTTAGGATCCGTTTTTCAGTCCAAACGAGTACAGACTCTCCAAGCTGTAAATGGTTTTCAGGTACTTCAGCACCTCATTCGTTTTCCATTGTCCCCTTAAGTTACGACATCTCCTGCAATACTTTCGGGGAGGAAACTGCTGTTTGGGAAAAAAAGGATCTTCTTTGATGCCACCGCCCAATTTTTTATTGAAGTAATTGTGGGCCCTCCACAGCCAGAGAATCTCATCGTCATGGGTCTTTACATCATCGATCTGTTTTTGCTGAGCGTAGATCCAGAAATTCTGATAGCACTCTGGGCAGCCCATGAAATGCTGGACATATCCGTGCAGTGTCCAAAGAACTGCTCCCGGATGGAAGCAGTTCGGAGGTATGGCTGCTTGCACAGTCAAATAGTGAAATAGAATCCAGAGAGAGCAGTTGAATTCTCGCATTTCGGGCTCAGAGCCTCGGCAGCCAACGTAGTCCTGTTCCTTGAAGCTTTTATCTACAAGCGTGGTGTCATTAACTAACGACTCTATGTATTCGTGAGTTAGTTCCGTTCGAGCTTGAATTGACCAATATATTTTGTTTATGTAGAGTTTTCCTTCGTGTGTGTCGAGCGGATTAAGGTAGTGCAGCAGAGCTATAATATTTTTTAAAACTATTAGTTTAGGCTCCTTGAAACTTGTCACTTTTAGAATTTGATATCTGAGGATATGATCGATAGCCCGTTCCAAGTCGGCCAAATATATCTGAGTCTTTTCATCCAAAATAGATAATATTAGCGGCCGAGGGTGAGTTATATTCCTGGGTTTCATTTTTTCCACGTTTAATTCGAAGCATTCAGCATTTGTGGTGTGAAGTGTGAGAAGGTTGAAGATCCCCAAGAGGAACAGCAGCAATGACCACCATGTGTCTGCAGTTTGGGTCCTTCGTAATAGTTCCATTTCCGGTCGATTCTCAAGTTGACTGTTTCTAGAAGCTAAAGCTAAGGCAGTTATAAAGGGTTAAATTATTTACATAACCAATTCGAACTTGTGTGAAATTGTAATTTAACGGAGACGTGCCAAGTTAGTGATTATAATTTAATGATACTGATAATGTTTTCTCTTTCCCTCTTTATGTGATGCTCAGCCAATATATAAAGAATTGTTACTTCTGTTAAACGAGGTGTCACCTATCTCAGAGATCTTTGATAAAAAGCAATATATTTACAAAGAAAATAGGTAAATTTTTTTAATTATTATTCGTATATTTAGAGTCTGAATTTTCTACACCCTCAGAAGTGCTACTAAAGCACTTGGTCCTGCCGCCACTCCTTGTTCTTTCCTCAACACTCAGGGTCAGATCTTAGAGCTTGGAAACTGGATCAAATCCCATTACTCTGGCATACCTTACAAAAGAATAGTGAAAAAATGTCCATGGTGAGTTGGGGTTGCTAGAGAGAGACCATATTCTTAATAGTATGCTTACTTAGCTCAGGGTGGAGCCTAGAAAAAGGTCAGAATACAAAGAAAGAGCTTCCAGGCGACACGGCCAAAGTGAGAGTCATTTGGCGGTGGCTTCGTTTCCGTTCTATGCTTGCAGGTTCAGTCTGATTTTGTGACTGATGGAGGTATAGATATGGATACGGGGTTATTATTGATGGAAGCATTTTTTGTCATGGTCTTGATTTGCTAACCGTTGAAAATCTTTACAAATTACAAAAACTCTCCTAGTCATCAAAAAATCATTATATTTATTAAGTGAGAACGTTAAAAGGTTGCAAAACGCTTAAAAATATTGTAATAATAAAACATAATTAATCTGGATTGATCAATAATCATATCATATCATATCCCTGAGCAGTGGGCAGACCGTAGAAGCTCAGGTTCCCTCTATCGTAGATCTTTTTCAAATACTTGAGTACTTCTGGCCTCTGCCACTCGGAGCTATTGCTGCTGGACCTGCAAGTGGGACATTCCTCTTCGCTGGGGAACTGGATCTTGGGGAATTTCGGATCCTCAGTGGAGTCGCTAGCCACACGCTGATTGACTTCATTGTGAGCCTCCCACAGCCAGAGGATTTCCTCGTCGTGACTCTTGACAGAAGCCAACCGCCTGCGCTTGGCCATCTCCTGGAAGTGCCGGGAGCAGTCCGAGCAGCCAAAGAAGTACTTGGCGAAACCATGAACGGCCAGAAGGACTGAACCTGGCTTGAAGTAATACGGTGGCTTGGCCGCCTCCACGGTGAGGAAGTGGAACAGGGTCCACAGCGAGCAGGTGAATCCACGCAGGAAGGGACGCGAGGCAATGCAGCCCACATAACGCCTGCCTTTGAAGACTTTCTTTAGAGGTTTTTCCAAAGACTCCACTGTTTCGGCGAACTGAACTCCTGTCATGGTCTTGGCCTTGCTTAGCGAACCTCGCAGGTTTCTTAGCAGCAACTGGCCATCCTTATTAAGAGGATTAAGGTAGCTGACCACCGTTATGATGTTCTTCAGGGCGGTCAAGTTATTTCCCTCGAGGTACGGCGGCTTGGGTAGCTCGATGTGGAGAAGTTTGTCGATAGCCTGCTCCAGATCGGCTCGATAGACCCTCTTTGGTGGCTTAAGAACCTCCGCTATGATGGCCTGATTCTGCTGATCTAAGAACTCTGTTGCGTTAGAGGCCTCGACGATGGGTAGTGGTGGTTCTGGTTTGTAATCGAGGGAATGAAGGTATTCACCCACAACGGCGGCATAGGCTTTACTTGTGTCTTCGGTGCTTGTTAGTTTCTGGGGGTTCCCCTCGCCATCGATAATGGCCAACTTAAGGTCGGTAAGGTCTTTTAAACCAAAATTGGCAAAGACTGCCGGATCATCTACAATACGCACCTCCAACTCTTTATAGGGCAGAAGTTCCAGTAGGGTATCCCTGCCTATCTGGGAATCCTTGGGTTGGAACACCAGAGCAATGACCTTTACAGGGGTACCAAGAGCTAGATGTCTCTTAAATAGCGTCTCCACATTATCATCCAGCTTTAAGGGTGAAAAGTTGGGCTCCTCGTTGCGGGATATAAAGTCAGCCAGCGTTGAGGTTATTACTTCAGGATCCTGACTTGCTATATCCAAGCCCAGACTATGATTGTGCTTGTAGGAATCCAAAGCAAAGTAACGCAAAGTGGGCGTCTGACGGATGTCGAACTCCCGGCACACATCCACGTTCCTCTCCTGGGCACAGTCGACGCCATAGATCCGGAGAATGGAGTTCCACTTGTAGAGGTCACGCGCCAAACCCTTGAAGATCGGGGCAAAGCGTTGGCAATCGCCGCAGAAAGTGTTGAGGAACTGCACCAGCTTGCCTTTGTCACCATCCATAATCAGAACCGTTCGCAGCGACTCGCTGTCCAGCATTTTCACATTGTCCGACTCGCTGTAGAGGCTGACCTCGTTGGGTGACTTTCTGTCATTGATTCGGCTGGCCGAGACCGTAGATTCGGGGGCAAACAGCAGCAGGCCGAGCGACAGCACCAGGAGGAGCGACGCCTGGTTGAGATTCAGTGGCGGACTCATTTCAGATACAAACGATGCGATGCTCACCAGTCAAATGGGCCGCCACAACTGATTTAAAGGCAGGGGCTCTTTAGTAATTATAGTCGCGTTTCGGTTCGAGGTGCTTAATCCTCAATCTCCCCCATCCCCAGGTCGTGCGTTCTCTCAAAACAGGTTTTATTTTCAATTTGATGACTCTGCCATCTATTCTAGACACCCACAAATATACATTTATGTTATTGATTTTGTTTCGGCCAAACGGAGAGAAAAGCGACTCATTTCAGGTAAGTTCGAGGTGAGGCAGGAATTCCTATGAATCGATTCATTGGGAATTAACGTATTTCAAGGTAAGGATATCAAAAACAAAAAATAAATAAATGCTGATTTCTTGAAGTTGGTGATCCCAGACAGTCAACATTTCGTCTATTATAAATCCGTTCTGGAAATTAAAGTACTCTTCAGAACCCCCTGAAACCAGAAACTTTGGGTCCTTTTCTTGGATTGGGCATTTGTCTTTTTGGGAAGGACGTATCCATCTATTGGGGTGCTATTTAAAATGAAATGAAAATTATTATCCTCTTTCATGGAATCCTATTTCATAGCTGGAGGATCCAGATCTCCTGTTTGAGTTATAAAAGTGAAATGTAAAATTCTACTACGAAAGCCCACCACACAGTCACGTTTTCTTTCAAGGCATAGAGGATAATGCTCCACTTGTGTAGGTCCATTACAGAATCTCCATATAATCTTTTGTTAATAATCTCTATACCATATGAAGAGAAATATCTGCTTGAGTGTCTTATCCAAATGTATTTCGCTTTAATTCTGAAGAGAGTAAATGACATAATCATTCCAGATAATAATAAGATTTCCACGAAATAATTTTTTAAAATACAAAGTTAACCCACAAATAAACAATAAATTTCAGCATTTCAAGATCTACATAACTTGATTGATGGAATGTTTTACTGGCCCAATAATTGAGGGAGAGTCACAGTTTGAAACAAACTCGTTCAACGTGGTTTGTTTACGAAATTTCATTAATATTGTTAGCTCTTGTGCTCTCTGAGATTATTTTTTGTTTGCTCATTTTACGATCTTTATATACCGGAAAGACGAAGTGGGTTAAAGTTGATTTAGAATGAATTCATCTAGTGTTGTGTTTATAGTCGTAAATATGTGTTTCTTTAATTTCATCCTCGAATCTAAAATCTTTGTAAGTCAGAGGTATTTTTTTTATAACCCTCTTAGGCTAACCTTGAATGTATGCTAAAATACAAACACAAAACTGTGTTCTAATCTAATTTTGACTCTGTTTCCACAATCTGTGGTAATCCCTCCATTGTTGGTTAATAGCCAGACTAATTAAATGAAATTGACACTAAACAAGTGTGCTTTTAGTTATCAAAAACCCATTTAAATGCCCACACACACCAGCTGCATGTGAACCCAAACACCAACCACCAGAATACGAGCCGAATAACGAGCTAAATGGTCCTTTGCCCGCACAAGCAACAAGTTTGGCAGTGTAGTTTACACCAAAAGTGACCGAAATATCTGGTGAAAAATATGCAAAAACTTTGTTGGTCTCATTTACATCCCGGGGGAATCCGGCTAACCGCAGTTGACGTCACCGGATTATGGCCCAGAGAGCAGATGAAACAAGACAAGCGCCACTCGAAACTTTCCTCGTCAAAGTTCTGTTTCGGGTGCTAAAGCAAGCAGCCTCGAACGCAGCTTAAAACTTTTTGGCAACAGTTTATGCCCCCACAAAACCCTGCCACTGGCTAACTTTCATCTGGCTAATTTAATTGCACCGAATCCTGGCGGCTGTTCTTCCTGCCACTGGGCATATTTTAGGGCAAATTAAGTGTGCAAAAGGTGATGCAGTGGAAAGTGTTGAGCGATTTATGAGGAATTATTAAGGGAAGATTTTGAAGGACTATTAATATTGTTGGTTTTTAATTAAATCACTGTATCTGAAGCCTATAAAATAATTATACAATGACAGTATTAAACATAAAATAATTGTCAATATTCTAAAAAAGACCTCAGGGAAAAGAGAAACAATAAAACATAGTATTAAAAAGTAATAAAAAATATTCCATACAAATCCTAGTTAACAGCAAGCCCCCTCTTCTTCCATCTACAAATATTTCTGCATCATTTGTGCCTAGCTTGCATTTTGTTTAATTAGACTCTGGACCATTTCCTATAACCGCAACAATTGTCGCACAAACTTTCAATCAGCAAAAAATGGAAAAAACGACCGAAACACAATGAAAAGCTGGGGAAATGCATGTGAGGAATGTGGGGGATGAGGAATGAAGGATCCCCAAACCCACATCCAGGACTTCTGATACTGATAATCAACAATACGCTGACTGACATGAACAATGTAGCAAATCGGTTTGCAAATCAGGCATCAGAAAATGGAGCCAACTCCCTCGCAGTCACTCAGACATGATGGCAGTCGTCGTCAGTAAAAATTGCGTAAAATACAAATATTGTGCCAGACTCATTCCACTTTTTACCCATTTCTCGTTGAATTTTTTTTTGTTTTCGTTGCTGTTTTGTTCTTGCGCCAGGATGCACTGCGTAGGCCTGATGATGGAATGAGGGGATAAGGCTGAGAAGTCCATCAAAACGATTTGAATGCGTCGCTGACGTTGATGAGTTTGAGTGAAAAGCGGCAGCGTATGGCAGGATTGAGAGAAAGGGGCACAAACAACGAGCCAAGTTCGTCAATCAAAAGCTAAACCGAAATCTCCTCATGCGTGGAACGTGAAACAGAGAGAGAGTGAAGGCATAACGGCCAAAGGATGATGCAGGATTCAGGAGTACACTATGGGAAAAATATCAGGGAGATTTATCATAAAGACATAAAATTATCATCGATTTTAATTATGGGATATGGGGAAAAGCTTAGGAATGTAGTGCGACTTGCGTTGTATATTAGGAGGAATTTCGTAGAGTTAAGTTTATTGAGATATAAAAAGGATATTTTTTGAAGACTTTAAAGGAAAACGTTTCGTAATCTCTATAAATATTTTGTAATAAATTCTTTATTCTTCTGAAATCTCTATAAAAATTATCATATATTCTGCAACATTAAATTAATGATAGAATAAAGGAAATTCTTCTTGAGAAAGTTCCCCAAAGATTCTCAATTATTTCAATTTCCATTGATTAATATTATTATTTATTGATTGTGTGTATTTATAAACCATACATTTTCCTCCGTGCATCCCTGGATGAGACGTCGTTGAGGATGCGTTTTCTGTTTGTTTTGTTTTAATTTTCTCGATTCCGTCCTTTTTTTTCGCCTGACTTTTCCCTTTTTCCGCAGCATCCCGCACTTTTTCTAGCCTTTCCATTTTTTTTTTCGTTATTTGAAAAACCCTTCAGCTGGTGAATTGTTGCCATGTTTTTATTGTTGTTGAGTTTGGTTTAGTTTGTGCCGCTCTAAGCGGTGGCAGCAGTAACCAGCTACCAGTTAGCAGTTGGCATTATGTTTGCGTTAGCCCACTTGGCCGTGTGTGTGGGGCACGGGGAAACGCATTTGACATTTCATCGGATGACTGTCTGAAATCGCCGCTGATGATTTGATGCGTTTCCCTGTGTGCGTATAGAGGGAGTAGAGGTTAGGGGATGCTCTGAGAGGATTCCGTGAGGGGGCTAAAACAATGTCCTGAAATTCGCATTGTTAGCAAAACACTACACTGCGAAATGAACGGGCCAAAGTGCCCAGCCAACGTGGGAACACTGGAAATAAAAATGTAATTTTAAGAGATATTATGATCCAAAATTTAATTAAAGCAAATCTTGGGTTTGATTTAAGACACAGACATTTCCAAAAGCTTTTCATACGGGGTATCCTCTCCTAAATATATATTTGGGTTTCTAAAACCCGAAGCTTGAAATTAATGAAAATATTTATATCTTAGCTCTGAAAACTAATTATTTTAATTAAAGTAACCCTTAAATCAAGTTATATATTTTTCCCAGTGCACACGCACACTTGACAAGTCGCCAAACCAAACCTAACCCAACAAAACCGAACCGAACCGAACCAATTCTAACCATGGTACCCCCCTTTGGGCGTTGCCCCCCAGCTTTTACTTCCGCTTTTAATTAAAAATAAAAAATATGTACACATCCATAGCAAAAAAAAATAAATAAAAAGAGGATTCGCAACCAAACCAAACAATAACCAGCTTGGGCTGGGGAAAAAATTCACAATTATTTGCGTACAAAAAGGCTAAAAAAACCAAGAGAGAAATTGAAAAACCACATCACATTGGGTTGGTCCTGCAGGCAGCTAAATGTGGCTATGTATTTGCATATGCGTATCTCACAGATACGCACTTTGGTTAGAATGCACTCGCCGAGTGGAGGATATGGAGGATGAAGGCTAGAGGCAGGAGTAGGTAAAGTGCCTAGCAGTGAGTGCTGGGCAGGACAGCGGCAGGAGCTGTTAATTTGTCTGCAAATGCAGCAAACTAATGAAAATTACGCAATTTGAAAAAATGGAAAAAGTTTTTGAACTGGTCGCAGGGTAGGGAAATTAGGAGTAACCCAGGTGAGCACAAGGGTGGGTTCTTAATGAGAAGGAAGAACAGGTGTATGGATAGACCGGAGGCACATAGGGGAAATAATATAGATTGATGAATTTGTAAAGGCACTAGGACACCTTAGACTTATATTGAAAATTGTGGCTTGTATAAACACTTTAAAAATATTTATTTTAAAATGTATTGACAAAGTATGTTTAAACATAATTAAATAATAATAAATACCATTTTAAAAAAGTTAAATATTTAATGTAATTTTAAAATGTTTTGATATCATTTTAAATATATAAATATGTACAGACTTTATGTTAACCCACAGAAAATACTTGACAACATCCCAAGCATGTTTACAATATATTTTATTGGAATTATTAATCCAAATGTTAACTAAACCTATATGCCCTACCTAAACCATTAATTTCCCACCTAGACAGCTCTGCAAACCCTAACTAGGACTCTTTATTTGCCTGCGTTAGCAAACAGGACATGGACATTCAGTCTCAGGCAAACTCAAATCGAATTAAAATAAACAGTTTTAGTTGATTTTTTTCGCATAAATTTCAGAGAGCCAGCCAGCTTTGTTTAACCGCAAAGCCACAAGCAGTGGAGACTAATCTAAATAGGCTTAATAATTGCGCGAATAATAAAAATGGAGGGAATCTGAATCCGAATTGAAATGAATACAACAGACACAACACGTACATAGTTCCCAGCACTCGGCCTGGCCATTTAAAATGCGTTTGTGTAATTGATGATGTACAAAAGTCGCATCGAAGATGATGATGCCTCATTAAAATGCACTTAATTAAAATGCAATGGCAAAATCAACAGCAACTGCAGCAGCAGCAACAATTGCCACAGGGGCAGCAGCAGCAGCCTTTACGACGAAATCCAGTTTGCTTTTCGATAGAAAAACCAGCAGACGAAAAACTACAAGACAACTTAAGGCCAAAGTCAAAGCCAGGCCAAGAGAGGATGAGGAAGAGGAGGAGGAGAATCGAGCAAAACGCCAAGAATGAAGAGTGTCGCATCTGATGAATATGGAACTTGCAACTTGACTTTGACTTTGGCTCCTGCTCCCAGCCCCGTTCTGTTGCAACTATTTCGTTGCGTTGCAGAAATTGCTGCACGAATCCGCCGTAGAGGCGGCACTCGGATCGGGATCGGGATGCTATATCCCCAACCCATACCCATACCCATACTCATACCCATTCACAACCACATCCACAACCACACAGTCGAAGTCGCAGCCAACCCAAGCTCTGGCCAGCAAAAAATGTCATAAATAAATTGCTTAGCAACATTCACTGACGCGCCAAATAAAATCCCATAAATGATCGAATGCGATTTTTAGTCTATGCAGCAACGGCGGTGGCGACAAACTGAAAAAAACAGAAGGAACAACAGCAACTTTAGAGCAAACTAACCAAACAAACTAGTGTGTTGAGAGGTGGTTTTAAAAGGGAAACTCTGAATGCTCTTGCTATTTCTTTTATAATTATTTTTTTATATCAAATTGTAGATCAAAATTAGGTATTATGCCAAGATAGGTGAGTTTATAATCAAGGAAAAGCATCACAGAGTTTTTTCAATGTTTATGATGAGCTAACAATCCTGTAACTAAATTCCTAATTAAGAATTTTAGCGCAATTCCATTCTAAATAACTCCCTAATAATGCACGTCACAAACTCTATTTACCAGCTTATAAACTCTCCTTTAGAAAGTGTACCTTAGATAGGCGTTGTGTAGACAACGTTGCGATGTGACTTTTTCCAGCCGCCAAGCGGGCAGCCAACTTCTTGTTGCGACTTTTTTAAGAATTTCAAATGTTTTTCCTGGTAAATTAACTAAAAATGCGCTGAAAACGCTCGCAACACAGCAGCAGCAACCGTTTTTGTGTCGCTATCTGCTAAAAAAAAAGGAAAATAAAGAAAAAACAAAGAGGAAAACAGATAGACCAGAATCTGGAGAGCAGCCGAACGCGGCAATTTCCTATTTTACCAAAGTGGTTGCTGGCTGCCTTCAAGTTTGCGTCATTAATGTGGCTTTTAAATGCGTTTTTCCTCGCGGGGAAAAGGCTGTGGAAATTGGAGACGTCGGGAAGACAAGTGTGCGCCTTAATTATGTGCGGCTCTTGAGAGTATTGGCTGATTTTGTAATTAGGTTTTCATTAGAACTAGCCCCCAACTATGGCGAGTCCACCAGCTCGTCCTCGTTCTATGTCCACCAAGATGCATGGCATTCCATGACCACCACCGAGTTCATAACTCGCCAGGGCAGCGAGTCGTCGTGCCGCGCTGTGCCGGCTAATTTGTTGCAGGTCAACTGACCCACACAACACAACCGAAGAAGTATCTCCCATCCTCTGCCTGATTGAGTTATATCCGTAGCCGTACATATGTAAACAACCAGTAGCCAAGTGTTTGGCCAACACGGGCAATAAGACAAGGCTAACGACTGCCGTTGAGAGCCAAGCCGCGCCACCCATCGCCGAGCCACACGAGCCCCACACGAGCCAGGAACTCCGTTTAAGCCACGGTCCCAGTCTCAGCCTCTCAGCCACAATCAAAGTGAAAGATACGGCTAAAGAGCCAGCGTCTGCATTTGTCTTGGCCACGAAGATGAGAATGAGACTGAGGATGAGGATCAGCCGCGCGAGTTGAGCTTCCATTGAGCCAAAGAGCCGCTAAGCCGTACACTGAAGAAAAAAGGAACTTTATTATAAATTCGAAGTATAAAAGAGGTTTCCTAAAGACCTTATTAGAAATTATATTTAATAATATCTTACAATGCTTTTCTATTGTATTTTTATTAAATGTAATACAATTTGGGCTCAAAATATATAACATTTAAATGGAAATTCAAATACATTTCGTAAGTGTAATTCCCATGTGCGGCACTTTCTTTGGCTTTGGATTATGCAGACAGAATCCCAGAGGATTGAGGAGGAGGAGGTCGGTGCTTGGAGCTCTGAGGATGCCAATGGAGCCAAGTCGTGGATAGAAGGCGGCTCTGCTCACGTCTCGCAACTGCATTTTGATTTATCCACGCGCTGCTTCGGCTGCTGTTGCTCCTTTTGTTGCTGTTGTTGTTGTTGTTGCTGCCGGCGCTTCAGCAACTGCTACTCCTTGTGATTAGCGTGGCGTTGCAGAAGGTGTGTCCCAAAACACAGGCAGCAGCCCATATAGCTATATAGCCACTCAGCCACTCAGCCACTGAAGCCACCCCGATCCACCGAACAAACCATCTCCAGCCACTGAGGTAGCAGCATGAATGAATGAGATGATCGCATCAATGGGATCACAGGGAGGGAGTCGGGACATGGATTGGGATCGGAATGTGGGCCAGCCATCAAAGGCACTTTCGATGTTAATCCGATTCAGGTAGGTAATTAGCCCAGACCACACAGGTTGTAATATGAATTTGTGCAGCTTTTATGTATAGAAAGCTAAGGGAAGTTTTTGAACATAATGAAAGATTAGGTTATTTCATATTATTATTTTTTTAGAGTTATATAAAATTAATAAAAATTGAGAGATAGATAAACATAAAAAATTGTATTGAAAAAAGAAATCTTTATATTTTAGTCGTGAATAGAAATTATTAAAATACCATAGATATAAACATAATGGTTTCATTGTTTTATAGAGTGAAATTCATTTCACATTAGTAATAAGATTATAAAATATTTATTGGATATACTATGTATTTCGTAGAATAAAATTCAATAAAAATTAATAATAAAAGTATACAAAATATATATTAATTAAATTATTCATAAATAATATTCATAATATTCGGCTTAAATAATTAAAACACTTATTCTTCGAACTGGAATGTCCAAAGAACTCAAAGAAACTTAATAAAGACGCTGATGACTTATTCAAACCATTAACTACATCATTTCAAGGTCTATTAGAGAGTTAGAGATAATGAAAACAGCGTACACACATAAACAAATATAAAAATGTCCACTCTGAGGTAAATATTTGAAAGGGATCAAAGAAACCAATATCCTTGAGAACGGTCAAGGCCCTCAACAAATATTTGTTGGCATACCCTAGAAAAAAAGATACAAAAATGGTTTAAACTGCTTAAGAAAAATATATACCCATATGCATATGTATTATTAAATATTGTTGATCATATTTACAAGAATTAAAAGGAAAACATCCATAAATGTAAGAAGAAAACTATATATTAAAAAATTATAAGCAATTTCCTCAAGTAATTTAAAGGGCCAATTTATTTATTTATTTATTTATGTTATTATCTTTTTTTAAATTAATCTATGTACTATATTATTATATATTTAAAATCCCCTATATTGCAGCTACTCCAGGGTATATATTATCCACTTCTACCATCTATATGACATTCTTAACTCCTCTTCCTTTGATACTTTTTTGTTCGAATGTTCTATAAAAATGCAAAAATTATGAAAATTTTCCTGCTGTTGTTGTTCCTGTCTCTGTTTTTTAGTTGTCTTTGTCTCTGTCTGTCTTTCGTGATGACTGCATTTTGTGGTAACTGGTTTTTGTGTTGTATTTTAGCTATTTTTGGCGCATTTCGTTTTGATTCCTGTTCTGTTGGCCAGAACGCGTCAATGAACCTTTAAGCCGAATGCATTCGAGAATAACTACAACAGCGACCAGCTACGTTTCTTTTTTTTTTTTTTGTTTTATTTAGAGAGTGAGGAACACATGTCTATGAATTCTAATTATTTGCCAGAGACAGCGGCAAAAATATGCAAATTCTGTTTTTGTCTAATACCTTAAGCGGCCGATCATAAAAGCCAATCAAATTCCCTGACATTTCCTGAGTGTCAATCACTCGCGGAATCCACACACACACACACACACATATTACATACATATATATCTTTGCCATGAGGAATATTTCCTCTGGAGTTCGAAAAACCAAAAGGTAATCACTCTGCTCCGATGTTGTTGCTGATGATGATGATGATGATGATGATGATGGTAGTGATGGGGAACTGCTTTTTTAGCCCAACAACTCGTTCCGATCGATCCACTGACCACAGTCAAGGAGCTAGCAGTTGGGCCAGGTTGAGCCGGTGGGCTGGTCGGTGGCAATCAAAAAATGTGTGGCGAAATCAGCGCGCTGAAAGCTGAAATACTTTTTTAATGAACCTCTTCCTTTGCGGCGGCCACTCAACAATTTGGCGACACGAAATCAAAGTCATTGCATCTCCCTGGCTGGGCCCAAGATCGGTGGTTAGGATGGAATGGATGGATGGGCTTGGTCTCGGCCCAGAAAATGGGTTGGTCCAGAGATCCTGCCGAAGCGGCGGCTTGAAATGCGCTTTATAATTGCACACGCACTTTTTTGTACTTTGGCAAAAATTAGAAGCAACATTCACTTGAAAAAATTCCTTTAAAATAAGTATGTGATTGAAAATATATAATAGTTTTGTACATAAAACAAGGCCCTCGCAATTACTACATTTACAGTATTTAATCCTTAATCACGGCCAAGGTATTTATTTCTGGACTTATTTCTGTCTGTAAAACTTCCCTGTTTAATTGATATTCAAAAACAATTAAATTTCTCAAATTCAACCCCATTCAATATTCTATTAACTTAATTTTTTGTACATTTTTACAAGTGCATTGACTGCCCAGAACTGAATGAACATTAAAGCTCAAATCGCGCATCATGTTGCCATGTCAGCGCCGCAGTCGGAGGCACTCGGCCAAGTTAATGACATTGCTGCTGCCACTGCTGCAAAAAAAAAGCCAACCTGGCGACAACTTTGGCCAAAGACCAAAGACAACAAGAACAACTACAGGCAAACCCGGCGTTGATGAGCAAAAACTGGACATTTTGATTTTAGAAAAATATATAGAGAACCACTTTTTTGGTGTGTTGTTTGCGGTTTTGGTTTTGTTCATTTATTGCCGCACAAGCACACAACTTCACGTCGATTGCCTTCATCCGAGTGGCATCGGCATCATGGCTTCGAAGAGTTGGCCAATAGGAGTAGCCCAAGAGCAGCTGTTGCCTGTTGAACACATAGGTTTATAAATTGAAAAAGTTGTCTAAAATATGTGCAGTAGCCAGCCGGGGCTAAAAGAACATTGCACTAGGCTACCATATTTTTGTTTTAGCTGCAAAAGATGGCCAAAAAATTTACGAGTGCCATGTGAGCATAGTTACCAATGCTTGTAAGTTATGAATGATATTTTAAGGATAACAGGCGACTTTGGACAGGCAATAACGAAACCCGAAATCAATGTAGAATATATTTTTTTAGTATTATGTAGAATATTTTAATACAATTAAACTAAAAGAGAGTTCCTCTTAAAATATATTATTAAAATTGTTTTCAGTGCAAGCCTTTTAGTTTCATATCGTGAAAACTGACACTTTGAAACATCTAAACTCTCCCATATTAATTTACAAAATGAATTAAGTTGCTTCTCTTAACAAAAAAAAAATCTCACTTGAACCTAATTACAAATATTAACCCAAATGCATACACAAAATTTGTGGTTCCCATCGGACATGGTGACAATTTTTCAACGGCCTCGCATGTCAACGGACAACTGCCGATGTCATGCAAAGCCTGTCCATTAACAAATCGGAGAGAGGTTAGAGGATATTCTTCACCATATACCCACCATATATCTCTTTGCTGAGGCATATGAATATTCCAAAGAGCCAAATGCAATTGACAGCATAAATCAGCATAAAGCGATGGGGAAAAACGTAGACAAGCGCCTAATTAAAAATGCAATTGAATGTTTCCTTTTGGCTGTCACTGTTGCCGACGCTTTCTGTTTTTTTTTTTTTAACGGATGAAAAGAAGTTAAGGCTCGGTTTGTATTCGAAATGCAGCCTTAATTAAATATAATTTACAATTCGCCGGCGGTCATAACTTTTCAACAAAAGGCCGTGACAGCAAAAGGCAACTCTGATGGGTGGTGTTGGGCGGTTTGGGGGGAAAAAAATGAAGGCGAACAAGGAGGGGGCGTGGCGCCTGCGGGCCATGAAAATGTTTTCGACCAAAACAACAAAAGAGCATGTTTCGAGGCAATAATGGACGATGTACTAATGTCATTCTATGGTCTCGCCAAACGACGGCAACATCAGCGGCATTTTTTCGTTCGAAATTATCATAAATTTGTCGTTGGCTGTTTGGATTTTGTTGTTGTTGTGGCTAAAACGACTAGAAAAGGTTAACAATGCTCTTTGTATATTTCCCGGCTTAGCTTAGCCAGGGCCTTAACGGGCTTAAACTCTGGTCAAAATATGCGGGGCCCCAAAAGAAGGGCCAGCACGAAAAGCGCTGAAATTTACGGCTAACAAGCCAAAACAAATAATTCCAGAATTCGTCACACGCTAAAATTTTAAGCAGCTAAAAGCAAAAATACAAAAAACAAAGATGGGAGAGAAAAACCGAGGAATAAATGCATTTGAAAACGTTTTAAAAGGGATTTGGACGGGTTTTGTAGTAAGATATCCGAGGAATTTAAGGGGTTTATGAAGATTGGATCAAAGTTTTCTCTTCAAGGAGTTGCTATTTAATTTAATTAATAAAAAAAAAATCCCTTTACTGTTTACCCAACAGATAAGCCACCTAAGTGAACAGCTTTGACCCCAAGCCTTTGATTAAATTATCTTCCGCTGCAAATCTTTGCATCTGCCGCAGGGATCTCCAGCCAAGCCATTCAATTCCGCTTTCCCTTGTTTCTATTTTTTGTTGCTTAATTATAAATGCAAAGTTCTCTGTGTTTTTTTTTTCAAGCTCTCTGTAATTTTTTCGGTTTGTTTTGGGGGCCCCCAGAAACATTTTTCGTTGACAAGGCTTTGTGCTTTGGCCAGGGAAATGAATTTTACTTTTCGGCCGGCAGGAAGTGCCCCAAGGCGATCCCAGCAGGAGTGGCTAAAAAAAAGGAAAACTTTGGAGCGGCAGCGGGGAATGGAAAGTGGGGAAATGGGAAATGGAGAATCTTTTAAATGCAATTTAAGGCTGAGAGCGCGGTGCAGCAGTGCGGCAGAATGAGTCGCTAGAGTTATATGCATTGTATGGCAATGGGAATGGAAAATATGATTATAATTATAAATATTGCATAAGCAGCACAAACTCACGCACTTGGGTGGTTGGGGTGTCCTCACGCAGGACGTGTGACGCATGCAAGCACAAAAACAAAAACGCACAACGAAAAGTGCGTAAGTTGCGCCGCAGAATTGCATATAATGGCCAAAGTATGTACAAAAAGTCTGAACATATTATATACTGTTATACACTAAAGGAAATTGCGCATTTCAAGGACTGAAATCATTTAAAATTAAATGAGATTAAGGCAAATTAATCGGGCTTAAGTTGTAATAGAGATATTAAGATGTTTATGAAGATAAATGTATTTTAATAGTTGAAAAATATCTTTGAGAATACATCCGCACTTCTGCTTACTAAAAGTCTAAAAAACTTTTTTGAAATTTGTTACTACCGAAAATCTTTTTCTAAAAAGTTTCCTAAATTACGGATATACCTATAGAGTCCCTAAGACTATTCGTAAATAAACTTTGAACCTTTCTTACCTGATATTATAATATAAATAATAATCATTAATTTTCATATCTACATTTGTTCACTCTCTAATTTTTTCCTCTGTTTACCCGCTTATATAAATTGAAGGGGTAAAAATTATACAGAAATGCGAACGCAATTTTCGAGGCCTGCAGCACTCTCTCGCCGCTGTCTTGGCCAACTCCTTCTCGCTGCGAGAAATAAAAAGTTTTCTGCGGCTGATGGTATTTCCCCCACCACACACCCTTCAGCACCCCGCACCCCGGTTCCCTCTTCCGAGCTCCGACTGATGCATAGCGGTCGCTTTGTTGGCCGGGGGCAGATCAATATCCTTTTATGCGTTTACACATGCATTATGCATGCAGACTTCCCTCCAAACCTTAACCCCCTCTCTACTGCTGCTGCTTAGAAAAAGTACAAAAAACACCAGAAGCAGCAACAGCAACAGCGGGGGCAGTGTGGGGTTAAAAAAGAAATGGCCAAACAGAACATCATGCGTAAGTGCCGGCGTACCGGGGGCGTATACGCAATATTTGCTTTCAATTGCAGCTGTTGGCCAATGGCAAAAAAGAGAAGCTCGAAAAGGATAGAAGAAAAAAGAAAAAATAAGAGGGAAAAATGGGTAAAACCCCATTGCAAATGGGCATCAAATTAGCCATCAATTGGCAAAAGGGGGCCGGCACTCGGAACAGATATTTATTTTAGAATATATATTCATCGGCATATCGAGCACTCTGGCTTTGGCATCGAGTACTTTCCGCCTGACTTTCAGCTCGAGTCCTATTTGATTTAGTTTTTCATTCGGCCGTATTGGTCGGTTAGTTGTAAAAATTTATTTGAGCGCACATTTGTGGGCAAAAGGCCTTTTTGAAGGGCCTCATTTAGTTTGGTATCTGAGGGAGAAGCCTATCGGCAATATTGCATAGAAAATCAATTGCATTTCAAAGGCTTTTTAACCATCACATGAGTTAATTATAAATTATAATAATTTAATGGGCTTACTTGACCCCTTAATGAGAATGATTTTTTATTTTTCTGGTATATACTCGTATATATTTATCTAAGTTCTTACAGATTTTAAAAGTTTGCCAGGTTTAGCATTTATCAGGTTTTTGTCATCTCTTTAACTCGTTTTTTTCAGTGGAACCTACAGTATAGAAAAGAAGTTGAAAAGCGGAATGTGAACTTAATTATTTTTAAATAAATATAACTATCAGAGCTGTTTTAAGACAAAAAAAAATTATATTTTATTCTATAAGTAACAAATACAAATTATCAACCAAATAAACACTTAAATTTAACATTTCTCCACCTTAAATTTCAGATTTATTCATTTATTTATATATTTTCGCTTAGTTATTAGTTTCGGGTTCCTTTGAAAGAAAAATAAAACAAAACTAGTTTCGTTACTTAGTTTCCCACGACAGGTGCACCTTTAAAGATAGAAGACCATCTGGATTATCCTGGACCCTGCACAATTCAGCATAATTAGCGCTCTAGCCTAGCTCGAAAAAAAATAAAAACAAAAACAATTCAAGCTCTAATTGTGCAGGCCATTTACACGCCGAAAGTTAATTTCGCATAAGCTGAAATGGCGCGTTCTCCACTCGTCCCTTTTCCTCGCTGGGCTCACATTTTGCGACCTACAACAACAGAGAGCTTGTTAACAATGAAAACAACTTGGCCAGCAGCACACACACACAGTCGAGTGGGGCGAAATACTGTATGGCTTCCTGTGGCAGGCTGTCAGCCAGGCTTCGAGGCATCGAGGCATTGAGGCAGGCTAACGCAACCAGTCGGTGGCAGAGTCAGCGGCAGCGGCGGCAGAAGTCGCAGCAGCAAACTGCAACAACAGCAGCCACAACAACCACCGCACGTGAAGAAAAAATTAATAGAAATTAAATATTAAAAGTAAAATATTATAAATGTTTTGTAAGAATTTGGTTTATATTTAAAATGTTGAAATTTGTTAAAAATATATATTTTTTCTTACAAGTTTAAGGCTATTTTACAAAATAAAATTAGCACTTTTAAATAGAAATTAATTCCTGACATAAAATATAATTCCGATCAAGATTAAAAGTATTTTAATGGCAAAAGCGATATGGATATTAAATATGTTCAAATAATCTATTTAAAAATAAGAAAATAATTTTTTTTTAATATCCCACATTCTTGCAAAAAAATAATACTCAACAAGTTATACTAAATAAATATATATACATACATATATGTATATAAATAAATCAAAACGAAGCATTACCTATTTTGAGGGTTCTGGAATAAAGTGTATTACAAAATATCATTAAAATTTAAATACAATTTTAAAAGGTATCATTTTATTTTATTATTTTTTTTTTATTATTTTATTTTTGCCGTGCATAACAACAACAAAAGCGGCAATACCTTTGACGCAATGTCAAACACCTGCTGCCAATGTTAACGCCAAACACGAAAAAAACACTCGCACACACACACACATTCAGGGAAACTAAAAAGCCAAAGAGTAGGAGAGCAACAACAACAAAAACAACTCAAAAAAACAGCAACAAAATACAAAAACAATAGCAGCAGCAAAAACAACAACAACAAACAGGCAACACACATTGTCCGTCTGTGCGTTTGTTCTTCGGCTGGTTAGGCAACAAATTCTGCGCAAAAAGTGCAATGAACTTTGGCCAAGGCAGGGAATTGGGGGAATCCCCCATGGCGAGGGGCGGTAAGGGTTAAGGGAAGCAATGGGTTAAGGCAACGTAAAAGTCACAGGCTTAGCCAATGTGTAAATAAATGTCTCTATGCGAGTGTGTGTGTGTGTGTGTACTGCCAAAAGATGGAGTGTGAGCCAAGAGTCAGTTGTTGCTGCAGTGAGAGTGGCATTGGAGTTGGGAAAACCATTTCATTGAAGAGGCCCAACCACAAAAGATATCAAATACCCGAAATGCCAGCAATAACAAAAAGGGTCTCCAAAAGGGGGTAGGGTATATACTATATACACGGATGGGTGTAAATATGTGTATAGGAAGGGGGTTTGAGAGTATGTCACCTAATGACAATTAGAATTCGCATTCCCTTTACAAAACAAATACAAATTATTTCCTTTGATAAATTAGGAGAGAATTTGTGTATAAAAAAGAATAAATAATATTCTATAACAAATTTAATGTATTATAAATTTAATTTCAATTGTTAGCCTAATAAAAACTAACACGGAAAGCCTTTCTATTTATTGTATTTTTGGGTTGGAAATTAACGCGTCCAAAATCAATGTGATCCCTGAACTCCGAACATTTACAAGCATTGTAATTCCTTTCTGGTTTTTCTAATTAATAATTACCCTATGAATAGAATTGCTACAAAAACGTATAAGTCAGACTTAATCTACTGGAAAACTCCGTAAAATGCCATCGAAGATATCAACTATTTTGCACTTTTTGTTTTGTTTTGTTTTTTTTTTTTTGCATAGCAAAAGGCCATGTCAAAAGACATTAATTCCCAATTCATCAAGTTTCGGACCCTAGAAGAAACAAAAAACTTGAAAAGAAATGCAAATAACAAGAGTGCCAAGTGAAACGGCAAACCAAGAGGAACCGAAAGACTCCAACAAAAAATAAAAAATAAAGGAAGAAAAACTAAAAGACGGACAACGGCCGGGTAGACGCTGAAAATAAAGTCAACTTGAAATGCGCCGCCAGTTGATGTCGTTGTTGTTGGTGTCTCCTACCCTTGGAAGCGCCTACTCCAAAAACCTAAGCCTAAGCCACTCCACACACCGAGCCACACCGCTCTACACCATGCCACGCCATGTACTAGTGGCATGCCACTTGGATCTACTCGACTCCATGGTCGCTGTCAGTTTTCGTCGGCGGAGCCAAGTAACCAGCCGAAAGCAGATGATGAAGCCCTCAAAGTCAACGGCAACAACAAGCAACTACCAACAACTACAACCAGCAACAAGGCGACATCGGTTTAGGCCTTTGAAAGCACTACACCATGGACATGGCCGTCGAGATGTGTCTATACAGTAAGAGATCTTTAAAGGGAATTTTGAAACCATTTAGACCATTAAAACCTCTACAAGTTAATCCTTTTTAAATACATTATTTCTATATATTTAATTAAATTATAGTAAATAAATCCTATAACCAATAATAACCGAAGTCTTAGCTGCCTTTTAAGCCAGGTCTCACTCTACCTATCCAGGCCAGGCCAAAGCAGGCGACACATGTGCACATATTTTTCTTTGCTGGATCTCTTATTTTTTCTTCTTTCTTTTCTTTTATTTTATTTTTTACCTTTTTTTTTGTTTTTCACATGCAGTTAAAGCGCAAATGTTCTCAAATTACCCATATGCAAAATGGGCGTGTAGGGCAGAAGATTGGTCTACTGGTTACGAGCCTTGCGACTTCGTTTTGCCATTTCGGTTGCGCCTCATATTTCGTCTATGGAAGCTTTGGGCATACACCATCTACCAGGTCTTCTTCTCACTTTAACCATGGGACTGTGTCTCTAACTCTGACTCTGTCTTTACCTCAAGACGCCACCGAACCAGGCCTCCTTCAGCGCTGGAACTCCCCCCTTTTGGCTGGAGATTTTGTGGTAAGTTGACGTTGACTGGCGGATCTTCGTTGGGTGACAATTGAAAGGCAGCGGAATCGGAATAGGAATCACAGCGCAGCAGAAGCCATCAAGGCGTTAAATTTCATAGAATGGAGACAAAGCGCTTATTTGGCAACAAAAACTGGCTAAGAGGAGTCTTTGAAGGGCTGAAAATGGTTAAGGTAAAACTATTTTAGTTACGACTTTCCTGATTTTTTTTTATGCATATAAATTATGATTTTGTCATCAAATAATTGACAAAGATTAATATTAAATATTATAAAAATCTTCCGGTAATTATTTAAAAAATATTTTTCTTGATCCATTTACTTTAATATAATAGACCCTTTGCCAGGAAAATTCCACAAAAAAAGTACCTGAAAGATCTCTCCTTTGATAAGCCGTTTGAGATTCGCCAAGTCTATATAACTAGGGACCCATATATACTTATAGATATTGAAGCTTTATAGGTTCATTGCTCGTTTATCGATATCTTTTCGCAAATATCAGAACTGAGCGACTGATTGTTGTTTTATTTTTATTTGCTCAGTGATCAGTGTTTATTTTATGTCCTATCCAAAAGGCCCACCATTAACCCCGTCCTCATCCTCCTCCGCCTCCTCCTCTTCCAGTTTAACCCCAGCAGGCCGCACATGGCAAAGGCTGCCCAAACGTCGTTTCCTCAATGCCATAAAGTGCTCACTTATTGCTTTTTATGTGCTTTTGATATGTGCAATTGTGTGTGCACGAGTATGAGTGTGAATGCATTTTCCGCTGCACTTTTTCGTCACACAGTTTTCGTCAGTCTGTCAGTCAGTTTGTCAACCAGCCACCCATTCAGTTCGTTCGTCTTTTGTGCGTTCTCATAAATGCATTTTCTTTAGGGGACAAGAAAGAGAAAGAACCACCGCGTAGAAAGAGATGGCATAAGGCGGACTTTAACTCGCCGCAACTTCATTTCGTGAATGCACAATGGGCGACCGACCTAACCTACGACAACCGAATATTCGCCATTCCATTTGGTCAAGTTCAATGAACCGAACCTTTGGTTGAATAAACTTCCCATAGACACACACACGCACACACACACACTCGAACACACCCCCACGCACTGCGAATCGGTGACGCGTCGAAGAGCATATAAAAAAATGAAAAAACAACAGAGACCAAAAAACAAAACATCGAAAACAGAGATAGAATATCTTTTTAGTAGGGTTACTCAATTTAGGAATATTTTATTTTGCTTAACAGTTTTTTTATTATTTTTTAATATATAATATAGTATTTATTATGTTTTCTTATTTATTTTAGGAGCTGTTTTTTATGCCTAGAGTGGGGACTTAAATCGTTTTAAAATTATTTTGGAGATATAATTAAAAAATAAATATGTAGAGGTTATATTTAATATTGATTAAATTTATATAATATTGATATTGAATCATAAATATTACATGATATGAAGGGTTTTTATTTTTGGTTTAGAAGGTTTCAGATAACCGCCAAAAAATCTTATCAGTCCCTCAAAAGTATCCAAGCTCAAATATAATTTATGACTAAAATAAATTAAATAAATCCAATAAAACCCTCTTTACAGCGTTTTTTTGAAAGAAAATCTCTTATTATAATGCATAAAAAAATGCCCATTTTTTAGTATATTGCCTACCCCTACTACTTTTACATTTGGGGCGCGATGTTTGCTACTTAAATGATATGCCATCGCAGTATTGGTGTGTGCAAATTGATTGTGCAACCGTATGGGTTTAGCTCCGCCGACTTCTTCACACTCCACAGAGGCTCAGACACAGCCACTGACACGGAGACATTATGTTTATGGAACGGCTGCCTTCCTCACTCACATAATTTCTATATTTTTTGTGCCTTTTCGACTCCTTTCCAATTTGTCTAATTTTCAATGACGCGTCGGCATCGTCATCATCGATGCAATGAAGTAAAAACAAATTAGTTGAACTCCGCATGCTGATGGGAATACGTAGATAGCTGCGATACAGATACAGATACCGATACCAAAGTAGAAGATACAAAAATACGGATACATATGCTGCCAGTGATACGGCAGCCAGCAAACAAATCGAATTTACCAGCTGCTGGCGAAATAATTCAATAAATCGCGCGGGCTAAACCCCAGATCCAGAGCCACAGCCATACTCACACGTCCAGATACAAATGCAGATGCAGAGCTCAGACCAAGAACCGCAATGCTCTGTTCTTTAGCTTCACAAAAAGGCAGAGAAAACTTAAAATTAAATTTATATTTTAATAAATAAAATTAAATATCTCTTTCTAGAATCAGAGAAAGGGGCAGATTAAAGTCACCTGAAAAAAAACAACGAATATTTAAGTATTTCTTTATTAAATTTGTATTTTAAACTGCCTGAAACACCCCCTTATTTCTTCTTGTGCATCATCTCTTTGCTAAGCTGTGAAGACACAAATGAAATTTAATTTCAGCTCGCAGTTTGATGGGGCAAATGGAGCAGGAACCCAACTAACCCGTAGCCAACCAACGAAAATAACTGCAAGATATATTAATAAAGCAGAAATTCATATATGAAATTTTAATATGCAAACGAGCAGAAAGCGGAAAGCGAAAAAAAATAGGAGAAGGCATCAGAAAAATACCCATACACCCCAGATTGTACAGAGAAGAAGTTACTAGATGGGGATTCCCAAAGTATCGAGGCATGTAAATCGAATTTGGTTTCGTATATGTGAGTATGCTTTTAAAGACAGACCAAACAAACGAGGGAAAAAGTAGAGGAAGACTGCCATGTGGTCCATCGGTTTTTGGCCAGACAACGAAAAAAATTGTGTGCATATTATCGTGAGGAGAGTGAGATTAAAAATGGAAATAGATTTTGTCTGGGAGAACGAACGAAGAAGATGAAATGAAGTCTTATCGACAACTTCAAGCTGCCGGATGAAAAGTTAGAGTGGATACAAGTCAAGTTTTAAGGATGTATTCAGTCGCCTAGTTGAAGGAGTACTCCATTCCAAGTTTTCACAACTTAGAGGAGAATCATAGTTGTCCATAGTCCGCCATTCATGTTCGTCTTAGCGGAAAATTCATGCAATTTAAGCGCACGCTTATATAGAGCACTCGCATTACGTATACGCAGTGTGTGCATTTTGTGGCCAAAAATACAACAGCGAAAGAGCCAGAAGGCCGAAGTGAGCCGTTGCCACACTTTCGCCGCCAATGTCAATGCCACCACAACACCACCATTTACCACTCTCCACCGCCACCACCACCGCCATCGCCATCGCCCGAGGATGCAGTGCCAGGCAAATCCGATTCAGCGTCCAACTCCGACATCGCCCCAATGCCACAGATATGCCTGCACATAGAGAAATCAGTCTTTTGATCATAACAAATAAATTTATACTTTCCTTTAGCAAAAGTAAGAAAATATTTGCAGTGCATGGCCGCCAGCAGCTGGTGGCACGCGGCCAAAGCCGGGAAATGCAGTCTGGCAGGCGGCACGTTTCGTTTGGTTTCATTTGGTTTTTGGTCTCCATACATATGCTGGTCCTAGTGCTGATGCCAAAAATAACAACAAAAAAATAGCAGCCAACAGGCAGAGCAGGCCAAGGCAGCGCAGACATGGTCGTTGTCATGGCCATGGTCGCCGTTTTGACCAAAAACATGCCGGGTTTGGAGGAGCGGCGGTGTGGTTTGAGGCAGAGCCAGGCGAAGGTCGCAAAGTGGCATCAGAATTTCATTAGAACAGCAGACGGCAAATGGAGATGAGGATGAGTCTGGGCCAGATGCGCTAGGCCAGAAAACGGCCATCGAAAGGGAAAGCCTGGCACAGGGTCCCATAGACTCTAGACTTTAGTCTCTGGGTGTCCCGAAGTAATCATGTAATCGGGTCTATCATTGCTGGTTATGTAAGTGGCTAACTGCAATTAGAGTTGGCCAAAAGGGGAGTGCTGCTGCTAGTGGTGGTGGTGCCACAATCAACTTGTCAACGCAAATTGCAGCGACAAATTAGACAGCTGTCATGGAATTTTAAGCAGCAGTGGAGTGAAGTGGTGTGGGTGCCAAAACATAGAGTCTGACATAAAGTTTAATTCCAGGGTTGATAGTTAAACGCCATTAATTGCGGTGACTCCCTGGAAAATTTCCTGCTAAAGGTGGTTGGGATTTTTTATATATCTTGATAACTTGTGGATTTATGTTTTGTTCATTTTAAAAAGAAAAATATATTTAAACGAAAATGGTGATACGACTTTTGTGCATGCTGATGACTTTGTGTGTTTTCTGAGTCATTTAAATTATAAAAGTTTTTGTGAACTGGTTATTCTTGATAAGGAATTAAGTTAATGTAATATAAATACGTTTGTATATTTTTAAGGTTAATAATTCACAAAATAAAAAAATTCTAAGCCAATACAATCATGACTTATAGCCCCAGCCAAACGAAGAAACTTGCAAACCTTATTAATAGTAGTCTAATAATAGCCTTAATAGAATCCTTATCGATTCTTCAATTCCACTCAATTTCTTTTTTCAAATCCTCTTAAAAACCATCCCAAACCTTATTATCAATATGCAAGTCGCATTTATTCAGCATTCCTATTTATTCTTCTGCTGCTGCAACTTTCTCGTTCGAGACATAGGCTACTTAACCCTACAAGCACAACTGTACCCCAAAAAGAACAAAGCCGGCTAAATGAAGGGCATAGAAAAATGAAGCAAAGTACACACGAAAAAAATGGTAAGAACGAGAGCAAAATGTGAGAAAAAAATGGTGAAAAACCTAACACACATATACACACGTGCATACGCTAAAAAGTTTACACACTCGAAGACAGACGACGACAGAGGGAGAGAGATGGGGAATAGAGGGTGTGAAAGAGAGAGCGCGAATGTAACTTGGGAAAACTTACACTTAGAGGAAAATTATGCTTAAAATTTAGATGTAAATATGTATAGTTTAAATAAATATTTTCAAATTTGTTTTACATTTTTCAAAACATTTACAAGAGAGCCTTTCAGTGCCAGGACACTTTCCATTTGCTTTTCACTAAAATTTCCCAAAAGTTCGAGCTAAACAACTTAAACTAACGCAAAATTTTAAAGTAAAAAATTTAGAATAAATTTTCTACTTTGCAGCATTTTGCAGCATAAACAGCATATAAACAGCAATTACCCTTTGCTTTCCATAAAAATTCATGTTTCTAGCTGCTTCTGGCTAAAAATGGGTTTTAAGGTTGATCATCATGGAACCTGGATGTGATGGCTCCCTTCAAAAACATATAAATTCAAGCCAGCTTTTTTATATTTTTATAGCCTGAAACCCAAATGAATATTTAAATTTAAATTTAGGTCTTAAAACCATCTTTATTCTCAGTGTAGACGCCGTGCAATGTGTAGCGTCGCGTCGGAGGTCAGGATGAGAATCTGATGGGATGCCATGTGATGTACATGGGAGCAGCGCATAGAGCATGTAGACAACTGGCAACAATAACGGCATTTTCGACGTTGACGAAAAGGACGCCCAGGAAAAGCGGGTGGTTTCGGGTGGCGTTTCGGGGCTGCTTTCGTGGGGCACACAGGGGCACTTCCTTGTCGACGACGAGTTGCCAACAGCCACTTGACACTTCCGTCGTCACATGAATGGAGCCGTAAAAATGCGACGCTGCTGCCATTCGTTTCATTTTCGTACTTTCATTTGGTTCGCTTTTTTTGCTCCTCTTTTTTCTCTTTTTTTTTTGGGGTATGGAACTTTTTATATTTGGGGGTGGCGTCATGACAAAAAATGAAAATATGTAAAAAAAAAGATGCAGAAATGAAGCAAATACATTCATGCATAATTTTTATGGCACTTTGAGTGATAGGGGAGGAGTCCCGCCGACATGCATTTGGGATGCCAAAACGTTTTGGGAACACACAAAGGCCCTTTCCACACACACTCCCTCTGTCCCACACACACACTCGCTTTCCCAACTCACTCCCTTCCCCCTTCACTTATTTCCTCTTTCACTTAAATGGGCGAATCCAAAGGGAGTTGGCAAGGAATCCTAGGTGGAGTTATTAACGCGGCTACAAAGTGATGATTAGTTGGTTTTTAGGGTGACTCTAAGTACGAGTTCTAAGTTCTGAGTACTCCTGCGGTTCAATGTCCGCCCAAAAGCAAATAGGCTGTAGCCATACACACAATCTCTTTGGGCACGGAACACGTGTTGGCCAGGTTAAGCGCCAACGTAGGTCAGGGAATGGGCATGGGTAGCGGGAGGGAAGCGAGGCCTTTGCAAACAAATAACAAAAAATTGACGAAGCCTAAGTACAGTGATGGTTCGACAATTGGGGCATTTTTATATAAGAGATGAAAAGGAAATTGATGGATTTCCTTCCTTCCTTTCTTCAAAAATAAGGAATTTTTAATGTTAATTATTAACTTCAAAACTCTGACACAACCTTAAAGCTTCGTAAATATATTATTTACTTGAATTTCCTTAAAATCTTAACTTTACGGCCTTCCCTGTACTTTTTGGTGGCGACGTGTGTGTTGATGTCTTGGCTTCTGGACTTGGATCTGGATCTGTATCGGCTACTGGTGGCCACTGCTCATCGTTGCATGCGGCCTGGCACGCACTTGCGAGGGATCTCAGATCTCCCCTTCGGACAGAGGGCAAACATACTCGTAAATACTCCTCCCCAAAACTCAGACAACTCCCTGGCCTGGCCCTAAAGTTGCTTAGGAGCTTGCTTCTGGTTCTTGGGCCTTCTTTTTTATTTTGGTTATGATTGACTGAGTTCTGTTGAAACTTTGGCGTCTACTGGCACGCATGAATTACAATTTTCGAGTAACGAAAAGCCCTCTCGCAAAGAGGGCTTCACAATTAGCACATTTCGTACTTGGTGCAGAGAGAAAAAGAATTTAAAATTTTAAATTCCTTAATTTAAGGGATTAAAGGAATCAAAAAGCACTTTATTATTACAAAAGAAACATTTACTGGTTTTCCTTAATTATTTTTCCAAAAATGCTTTTTTCAAATTTTTGTTTAAAACTAAAAATTACACTCTTAAATATATTCTCTCTGTGATTCTTCAAAAGGCTTCTCCCAGTTGCTGCTGCTGCATTGACCGCCCTGATAAGCTGCAGACTACGATTGCCTTGAGCGAGGCGCTTGAACTCCAACGATCTATCTCTTTCCCTCTGAAATCTTCCCAGTATTTCCCTCTCTTTCTGTTAGTCACCGTGCGGTGGCAATTTCTAGCGGCAAATAGTTTCGCGACCTAAAAGTGACAAGCCTTCTTCTTCCATTGCTCTCCGTGGTTTTTTGATGATAACAAAGTTTGCCAAGACAAAAAACAAGAACGAAAAACTGTCATAAAATGAAAAAGTAAAGCCCAAAAGCAAAGCCTATTTACGCACCAAGTCTGCGCTGAACTGCCATCCAGTGCATTATAAGATAAACATTTGTTTTTTACTTTTTCATTTGGCAAATAGCATAAAAGCGTTGAACTCACTCGCTTATAGAATTGTGAACGCGAGAATGACGACGATGAGAGGCTCTACAAGTTCAGGGAATTTTGAAAAATATTTTAATAAAAAAAAAAAATAATGTAGGGTATTATTTTGATTGAAATTCAAGGTTAAATAATATATTTTAACAAATTTAAACTTGAAAAAGTTATTGGACAGTATTTGCGAAAATAAGCTGTACAAAATATGCTTCTGCCTTTTGGGTGAGAAACGTACATTTTTTGACAGTAAGACAGGTCCTGAAAAAATCAGCCATAAAAAATAAATTTATTAAGAACGAAGCAATTTTAAATAATGTTAAATAATGGTATGAAATTCATCTACAAAAATGTACGTTAAATAAAATTCTTAACAAGTTATTTCTTAAAACATACAATTTAAAAGTTACCTTTAGCGAACAAAAGCAAAGTTCAGCTTAATAAACCTTTAATTTTTATAAATATTAAATGAGTAAATATTTTAAGACAAAAATGACTAATCTTCATGAGTTTGTTTCGCACTCAGAATAAATAATTTAGTTTGCTCGATATTTTAATCAGCTCAGTAAAATCCCCAAACTAAAAATATTTCAAGAAAATTCCAGAAGAAAAGCATTTCCCAGTCGATGCAATAATCAATGTAACCCATATTCTATTTATTGGAAATGCCTATCGAAACATTCGCTTGGTTCGTACTTCCACGAAATCAAAATAATCACGAGCTCCTCCCGTCAACTTAAAGCTTAAAACAAAGAAAAAATTCAGTCAATCAGTCGGTCAGTCACACAGTCAATCAGTCAGTTTGCCAGTCAATCAGTCAGCCAGTCAGTCGGTTGAGCAGTCGTCATCGAGCGGCTCAAGTGCTGAAAAGTTTATTGCCCTGCGCGAGCGTATGACTTTTGCTAAGGCAAATATTGTTTAATAACATTTTTAAAAATAAAATTCACTGATTAAATGGGCAGCAACGACAACGACTACAGCTACGACGGCTCAGTGAGTGATAGCACAATTGAGGTCCTACCCCAAGACGAATTTCTTTGAGTCGGGTTAAAGTCGGACAAGTACCTTGGCGCAGCTACACTAACTCCGTCTAGAGTCGTCGCCGTCTATTGCCCGCAGCCTGCATATTCAAAGCCAAGGCCGCGTCCAAGCCCTGAAACATCTCCATCAACATGACCATCATGAGAATGGTTCGAAAGGCATCCCGCGTCACCGTCAGCAGGTGCCGCGTGATGCGAGAGCCCGGGGTCCACACTAGGTGCTCGTTACCCAGGGCGTCCTCCAGGAAGCTATCCATGTAGCTAAAAGGATACAGGACGTCCACGGCCAGACGCCAGAACAGCACAAAGAAGAGGCTGGGTCTGAGGACGGGATGGGGAAATGCTGACTTAGTGACCAAAGGCAACATCGCCAGCCAACTTACTCCATGCAATCCTTGTTTGCTTTTAGCCCCCAGACTTTGATTTCCGTTTACTTTCTCGCAATTTAGTACAACAAATGCGGATGACAAGTATTCATTAGCCTGCCTATTTTAATTTTAATTATAATTTTGGTTTAAAAGGGTTGACCCTTTTCGTTCGTTTTTTGGACCTTTTTTTAAATTCTCCTGAAAAGCGCTTAACACTTAGAAATTTGAATTTTTTTCCAATTAATAAGAAAATGTTTAATTATTTAAAAAGAAATTTTTAAAGTTTAAATATTGTTTAGTTTCCGAGATACAGGGTGTTAAAGTACCACACTGAAAAAAGGGTATGTATAACCAAAGTGTAAATTTGAGATTTATGTTTGGCGCATAACGTACGTTTACTTGGCTTTTTTACCATAAATATTTTACACACACTTTACTCGTTGGACGGTATTCACTGCTTATAGCGAGTAAATTGGTCTGTGTCTCTGCTGTGTTCTTATAAAGCTTTTAAGTTTTTCAAATAAAAAAAATTAAATTAATTTAAATTAAAAATAAGGTCTTCACCAAAAAAATTATGTTAAACGTATTGTCATATAAATTAGTATAAATAAAGATGTAAAGGTATGTAAATTAAATTACATTTTAATATTATTAAAATTTAATTTATTAATGTAGCTCATAGAAAAAATGACATTAATTGCTAATATTTAAAACGACTAACAATATTTTATAAATATTATATTACTAAAATTTAATTAATATAATATAATATAGTAGTCCCCCAAAACTACTCTATATTTATCAATAAAAACACTTATCAACTACCTAACTTCTTCCCATAGAATATTAACGTCGACCAAGGACCGCAAAGCACACGATCAGAACTTCCGTCCAGAGCGATCCCATCCAGCGGCTGAAATACATCCAAGTAAGACAGGTTCCTCTGCTGCTGCTGTTGAAGGTGGAGCTGTTTGCCCAACTGGTTGTACCTGCACCAGCCAGTGGCCCATAGCCCCCCGCACCGGCGGATCACCAGAGTGTGACGAGAGCCGGCAAACACCCCCAACGGAGCACAGTCATCGTTGGCATCAGCCGATTTCGTGGAGCAACCACACACGGGCAGGTCGTGCAGCTGGGGCAGCGGATAGACAGTGGGCTCTTTCAGCAAACCACCCGGCTTCATCACACGCACTCCCAGCTGGCCGCTGCAGTTTAGGCCCCAGGTGTAGAGGTCTCCGAAGGCGGATATGGCCGCACTGTGCCAACCACCGGCAGCAATGCGAGTTATCTGGAAGACACGTTCCCTTTTGATTATGACAGCCAGAAGATAAGTGTGAGCTGTGCAAATATTTACCTTGATCCCCGCCAGTGCCTCCACCAAGAGTGGCGACTCCTCCACTTTTAGTACTGCCTGACCCAACTGTCCACGGCTGTTAATTATTGCGTGAATATGTAAAAAAATGAAAAAAATAATGTGTTAAATCAGTGGAATGTTAGCTTTTTGGATTTCGCAGTTTTGAATACTCTTGCAGAGATAATTATTCGCCCGAGGTGACTCATGATTTAATTGAAGAAAACATTCTAAATAAATAAATAAAAGGTAACCTCCTTTCCAGGTGTTTAGTTCCCACTGTTCTTGGCAAACTTCCGGCAAAATTAGCGAACCCTCGCCGAAAGTATTTTAGCAACAGGCGGGTAGATTCATGGATGGATTCATTGGATACTCACAGCCCATTTCCCCAGGTAAACACGTCACCGTTGCCATTGAGGAGTACGGCATGCTCGTGGCCGCATTCCAGTTGCTCCACCCGAAACTGTCGTCCGGGAAACTGGTGCAGGCAACTGGGAATGCTGTACACGGCATTTTCCGAGCAAACAGCTACGTTTATAAGCGATCCGCAGGCAATGTGTTCGATGATAGGCGATGCCGGTAGCTCGGGCGCCTTGGGTATCCCAAAGATAGAGCGCTTTGTGCCCGAATTGGAGCGGGGTGGAGCCTCCAGTCTGACTGGCAGTAGTTCCGTATTCAAGTTAGGCTTTACTCTGTATAATTGACCGTTGTGTAGCAGCACCAGGCAATGGGTATCGCCGGCAGCCAGAGCCCTTATGTCGCCCGCCGCCTCAAGGGTCACGCACTCATTGGGACACTCGGCCAACAGGCCACGCAGCCACAACTTCCGGCCAAAAGCGAGGGCCGAATACCGCCAGGCGATCGAAATCGTGAATTGCTTCTTATCTGACAAAGAGGCATTAATTTCTGGAACAAAATCAGGACTGATTAGTAACCATACGATGGAACTTCGATAAAAGGAATATGTAAAAAATGCATATGCTATGTTTTTATATTTCCAAACAGCTAACGAATATTTCTTCTGGTTATTCTTATTAAATTCTACATTTCTGGCTAAACTTAATGTTGAAAAAGCCATAATAACAACATTCTTTTAAAAAATATATAAAAAATAGTATGATTTTAAATTTCTTTGCTGTTAAAACTTTTAAAAGTACATACTTAAGTTTGTATTTTTATTGTAACTAATTTAAATACAAAATAGAAAGCCAAATGCAACTTAGTTCTAAAACTATGTTTCGATTTTCTTTAAAAATTTTAGAAAAATCTTTTAAAAATATTAAATTAATATCCTTTAAATATTTCAAAAATGCTCAAACATAGAGAAGCCCTGTTTTTCAACTTATCCAATGTTTACTGTACAAATTAAGTGCACGATCGACGGCTTTTATTACTGCCCGTTCGTTACACACAGTTACAAACCCCTGAAACCGGCGTTGCAGTCGGCGGCATTGCCGTTAACAAATTCATGCTGGCCAAAAGCGTTGAAGCCCGTAAATAGAAGCCGCATCTTCTTCTTTCTCCTGGCCAGCGGTTGCGCAGCGACGACGACGCTGTGGTTGTTGCTGGAATTTGTTGGAGCGTTGAGAGAATTTGTATTTTAGTTGTTGGGCAGCGCTTTACCTGGGCTGTTGTGCCTGGTGGTTGTTATACTTTTCGAATTCCAGTCCCCGGAAGTTCACCGAAAGACAGCTCCGCCGGGTCACCCGCAGGCAGCAGCGGATCAGCTGTTCTCAGGAATATACAAATACGAAGATATAGTGGTTACTTTCGTTCGCAGCAGCAGAGAGGATGGTAGGTTATCTGCTGGTGTGCCGTAACAGCTAATTAAGTGTCGTCGTCTTGTTGTTCCGTAATTGTTCAATTTGTTTTCGTTTCGCGATCGTTGCCATGGTGACCGGGAAGCACTAAAAAAAATAACACAATTTGTACAACACTCATACGTTATGTTGGCTGCGGCTCGTGCAGAGCTATTTCCAGCACTAAAGATGAAAATTTGGCGCCAAAAATTTAACTATTCAAAAAAAGGGATGCATCTTGAGGGGAAGTTCAGATTTTATTGTGAATTGTGATCGCTTATGAGTCTGCTTATTTTACTATACTAATTCTTTTTTAAACGGAAATATTTAAAGGTGTTTTTAAACATCAGTTTAATAAATTAAATGCTTTTATAACGATTATTAACAAAACACTGTGACGATTATTTAACAATTTTAAAATACTTATGTAAACAAAAAAAGGTTTTTAGTAAATTATAAAGCCATAAATATTCTTAAAACCTTAACTTTTTGTTTAAAACTTGAAGGAAATAAAAGTTTAATCTCACCAAATCTAAGCTTGTTTACATTTGTTGTTGGCGCTATAACCCTAGCTCACCTATAAGTATATAAAAATATATGTAAACAAACTCTGAAACATATGTATTGAGAAAAGAGAAAATTGAGCAACTGTTAATTGCTGGATTTTTTGTTGAAAACTTATATTCTTCCCTAAAGTTTTTTTCTGTTTTCAGTATAAAATACTCTGGAATAAATTTGTTTTTCTTAGATTTGTGTTATTTTTTTCTTATCACCCAATAAATAATTCTCTCTCTCTATACATATGTATATATATACTTCCATTTGATAAGCTTCAATTTTCATTCTATCGCTAAAGGCACATTTGTTACAATGTAAGCAAAAATGTTTCACCTTATTAAAGCTATAATTACATCACACATTTTAAAACATTTAAACAAAACATTTATTTTTACGTTTCACTAGAAACAAGCGTCGATATTCAAGTAGTAAGTTGAGGTGTTTGATTTACTTAGTAATAAATTTTATATATTTTCCTTTTTACTTTGTTTTTTTAACATGTGAGAAAATAAAACTTTTTAAATACATGTTGTTCCACTTATACCACTAGTAAAAATTAAGATATACATATGTACAATGTATATCTTATTATATTTTGTATATTGAACTAAATATTTTAATTTAGTCCATTTATAATAATAAAAATGTTTAGATTTACAGTGCCATTTTCAGATTTGACTGTTTCTACTAAAGATACAACAAACCCAAACCCAAACCAACAAACAATCAGATCTTTTCTTCCGAAGCTATATATTCTTCTCAGCTTCTAATAAAAGCCCAGGAATTCTGTATAAACTAATAATTAAAATAAATTATAAGAATTTTATTTTACCCAAAGATACCTATTAAAATTGATCACATTTTAGGGTCTGCTTTCGCTGTTACGCAAACTGAGACCCAATCCGGAGAAGGAAGCCCGCATCCTGCTCCTGGGGCTTGATAATGCCGGCAAGACGACAATTTTAAAGCAACTGGCATCTGAGGATATAACCACGGTTCGTATGATAGCCGCAAACTGCTTTCGTTTGCCCCATAAAATTCGGAGTGAACCCCTGCAGGTAACGCCCACGGCCGGATTTAACATCAAGTCCGTGGCAGCCGATGGATTCAAGCTGAACGTATGGGATATTGGGGGTCAGTGGAAGATACGTCCATATTGGAAGAACTACTTTGCGAATACGGATGTGCTGGTGAGATTTTATACTCCTTGGCCATTATGTTATTTAAATTAAATCCCTAATTTCTTTCAGATCTATGTTATTGACTGTACGGATCGGGCTCGACTTCCGGAGGCGGGCAGCGAACTGTTTGAGATGCTGATGGACAACCGATTGAAGCAGGTTCCTGTATTGATTTTTGCCAACAAACAGGATATGCCCGATGCCATGAGTGCCTCCGAGGTAGCCGAAAGGATGAGCTTGGTGCAGTTGCAGGGACGAACCTGGGAAATCAAGGCCTGCACCGCCGTGGATGGCACTGGGCTCAAGGAGGGTATGGACTGGGTGTGCAAGAACATGAAGAAGTAATCCAGTTTTATTTGTTAAGTTGTTTAATGCTATCTCTAAGATTCAAATCATAAATATATGTACTTTAATGAATAAGAAAACTGCTTCAAGGTTTAATGAGTTTTAAAGCTGTTTCCAAAGAGCTAAATTCTACAATTTAAAAAATAATATAAATTTTATGTATAACAAACAAATATTTATATATACTAAAAATGTCGAAACTAAGCAGCAACGGATTTTAAATCAATCAAAACTCTTTCCAAACACAAATCCTTAACTATATAAACCACAAGTGTGCCTAGAAATAAAATACCCATGTGCTTTCACGGACCCTTGTCGCTTATACAGAAGATCCTGCCCACTGGCTCTCAGAATAATGGTCTGCTGATCCTGGGCCTGGATAATGCAGGAAAATCCACCCTAACAGCGCAACTCTCGGAGATCTTTAATGGCAAAGTAAGTTAGGGGAATCTGAACGCTTTCGCTTTCATCCATCGTAATCTTTCAGGGCAAGACAGCCACTGCTCAGGCCAGTGTGTGGAGCCTAAGGATCAATAATTCCAAAGTACAGTTGTGGGATGTTAATGGGGAACTGAAGAACAGGCAGCTTTGGCCAAATTATTACCAAAAGGCCAGGACATTGGTAAGAACAATATCTTAAGGTGTTAGATACTGTTCTTAAGCATATATTTGCAGATTTTTGTAGTGGACAGCAAGGATGCAGTGCGTCTCAGTGAGGCTCGTTGTGTCCTATGCGATGTCCTTCTGCATGAGGAGTTGAACAAGTCTGCACTCCTGGTTGTATCCAATAAAAAAGACACCCAGGGTTCTCTGCCCATGTCCACAATTGTGGATTTAATGGGTCTTGATCAATTACAGGGCAGAGAGTGGACCATTAAGGAATGTTCGCTGAAGACCGGCGATGGGGTTCAGGTTTGAGAGGAGACTCTAAGCCCCAAGATAATTATTTTATTAATTAAATTATTCATTAGGAAATTGTTAACTGGATTTACAGCAGGACCAGTAAGGCCAAAAAGTGATTTATCAGTTTTTGCATTTTTAGATATTGTACAAAAAATTGTTCATCATATTAAATGTCTGCTAAAAATTGATCGTGCATATAAAAATCTAGAATTCTATATATTTCATGTATAGCTAATTAAGATCATTTTTGTTCTATTTTTTAAGTAAACAACATGTACAACTATGATGTAATTTATTTCTTTGTTTAAAAGCTTTGACGAAGTCAATGGCAATGACATCTGCATTTGTGTTTATCAGCAAAAATTCAAATCATTTAAAGCGAGCTCATTAAGGCGCAAATAAAGCCACAAGCCAACTATGTGAGGTCAAGGCCCTTTTCTCTAGAATCATCTTATGCAATTTATTGTTGTGTTAGTTAGGCCTATAAAAAGTGCGAATAGAAAGCATACTGCATTCAGTTGAGCTTCCTAAGCAGTAGTTGCAATGAGCTCCGTTCTGATGGCTTTACTCATTTTGACTTCGGCACTGGCCCAGGCTCAGGCTCAGGCCAGGACTTGGGAAGAATCAGGAGCATATAACCAGGAATCAAATGATATCTACCCCATCCGCTGGCCTATTGATATACTCGAACGTGAAGTAAATTACGAGCTCATGGCTTTGGTGGACGACCGTCTGCAGAGGATTCACAACGAGGACCAACGGAACGAGATCAGGAATTTCGTTGTTAGACAGCTTAGGCAGTGCAGCGGATTATCCAGTTCTGAGGAGTCCAACTGCGTAATGCGAGCCACTATTTTATATAGACAGTATGGTTGAAATTTATTTGTTTTATATTAATAAATGATTTTGAAATCTCATTTGACTACTAATATTTTTTCTGGAGAATTAATGAGCCCAAAAGGCTTTAGTTGCAGATCTTTCCTAGACTTTTTTTTAGGATTACATTTGGTAAGTGTACTTTGAACCTGTTTGTTACTAGGCATAAAAAGTACAGATGAGGCGTATGTCAAATGTGAGTGTGCGTTAATGTCAATATTCCAAAGTTGCACAGTAAGCAGGTCAAGCACGCTCTGGATCGGACCTTATCGTCTGAGTGGCTCTGTAACAGTTCATTAACAGGTGTAATCAAATTAATTCTCGGACTTTACTAATCAAAGAGATACCCTAAGTTTAGAATTTTACAATATTAATACCATATACACTAAATATGCAATAAATTCTTTCAGTTTTCTGTTGCCGAAGAAGTAAATTTTTTCTGGATTTCATAATATTTAAAAAAATGTAAAAAGAATGTAAAAATGTTAAAATGATAATATAAATTAAATGTACTGATACTGTTCCAATATTCAATTCAAGGCCGTTAGAGCCTTATCTCTAGTGTGACGTTGCACCCTTTGTTTAACCAGGGGTGGGGTGGTTGGCCCTATAAAAGGGCCTGTCCAGATGCATTAATTCAACAGTTCAAAAATGATCTCTAATCTGGAGGTACTTGCCATCTCGGTCCTGGCTCTGTATAAGATTACTCTGACTGTCACTGTATTTGCTGAGCCTTTGGTCAACGGAAACTGGTCCCCGATGGTGCTTGAACATGCCGAGGCCCATGTCCTTCTGCACCGAGTGGAGAAAAGTCTGGAGCGGATCGAGGACGGCATAATCAAGGAACGGATCAAGGACTTCGTGGAGCTAAACTTGTTTTTGTGCACCTTCAACGGCGGAATGGATGAGAACTGCGTCACTGGCATAACAGTTGCTGTCATGGCTTACATTCATCACCAGACGACCGGTGAATCTTTTGAATATGAATACGATTCGGATGAATAAAGAAAAGGACAATCAGATGTCTGAATAAATTGTGAGCATTAATACAAAATTACTTTTTATGGGTTTTCATTTTGTCAAAAATATGATAATTGAATCAATGACAAAATCAAATCAAATTCAGCTGTAAAGATATTTTTTGTAGGAGCAGAGATGTAGAATGTTTTATATTTCTTTTCTCTCTCCGATTATAATAGATCGAAATTGTTCTTCTCTGAAAAAATGACCGCTCTCTTAATTTACTTTCCGTTAAAGGGGCTGAGCCTAATTTAAGAGATCAGCTTTATATATGCACTTAATCAAGTGTACATGTACAATGTACATAGTTTAGGTCGCCGACTATAGGGTACCTTTACCTGTAAATACTTGCAAGAAAGATTTTCCACAGTTTGCACAGAACATGAATATATAAGTAAATTTTCGTTAACAAGAACAAGTCTTGCTTTAGTATTTATTTTAAATACATTTCCACGAGCACATATATTAAAACCTCATACTCTGTATTCGGTTTCGTAAGGCACTCAAAAAAAAATATATAAAAAATAGTATCACTGCTGGTTTTTCCTCTGGTGGTTAATGAAGGACATGACCAGGCCAATCGATCGCCCCACGCAATGTCGATCCATCTTGCCCGCCGAGATGCACTGCCTCAACTGGTCCACCACGTGATCCTTGATCTGGTTTCTAGTTTCCAAACTATTGATCCTGGGAAGTTGCTTCTCCACCTTGTGTAGAAGGGGATATGCCTCCTGATAATCGGCCACATCGCAGGGCCACCAAGAAGAGTGCAAGTGTGTTCCAGAACGGGTGATGTCCCGCGATTCCTGGTAGTCCTCCAGATAGTCCTCCCTTGAACCGCTCAGATTCCTGGCCTGCACTAAAGCCAGGGTCGAGATGAAGAGAATCACCAGAATAAAACGCATTGTACAAGGAGTCGTCGTTTGGAGTTAACTATGTAAATGGGCGCCTCTCCTGTCCCTTTTATAGGAAATTGGTAATCTCCAGTGCAACATAGTTGCATATGTACATAGGTGTATATATACATAGGTGGAAACGTCAGAGATAAGGCAATCCCGAGTCAGTCGGGTGAATGAATTGCAAGGTTTGCAGTCTGTCTAAAGCACAGAACGCAAAATAAACACAGTTTTACTGCAGGGCATTGCTTATATTTCAAATTATTTGTGCAACTTATGAATTACATTTTATATATTATAATTTACATTCATAAGAAAAAAATTAAGCTTTCAATTAAATTCAAAAATATATAAAGTTGCTTTTAATTATTTTCCAAAATCACACTAAACTTTCGGTTAAAAGGAAATCAAAACGCAAAGACTAAATATCGATTAAAATAAAATAAACTTCCTAGGAGCGAGCCTAACCCTTGGTGCCTGTTTCACTGTGTCCTGGAGACTGATGCTTCTCGGGCTTTCCCTGCTCGCTGCGCATACGCTCCGCCTCCATTTTTCCAAACTTACTGCCCAAGAAGAGCTGCTCCTTGTAGCGATTTTTCCGACGCTCGTCCATGCTGTACCGTCTCAACATGTCCCGACGATCCACAATCGATGTGAAAATATCCTGGCAGTCCCGCGAGGGCTGGCAAAATGTCCAGGAACCAAATATGGTATCCATGCAACCGCAAGTCCGACAATAGCCCACAAAATGTCCGATCAGGTTGGCGTTGTTTTTGCGAAATGACAGGGAAATTGGTCCGCCAAGAGTCATTTGGGCATTTCCCGAGAAATGCCAGTCGGTGAGATTATCGAGAAGGTCGTGAGGTCTGGGAGGGACAGTTTCCTGCACACTAACATTCAGCGAGATGCCGGCACCTTTTTCCCTTCCCGCGTCGGCCATTTGCTTTAACTTTGAGGGGCCTATCTTTGAGCATTGACGCTGAAGGCGACGATGGGGATCATCAGCGAACTTGGCACGTCCGGCTTTGGGTTGAACGCAGGTGGGCCTATGTTTTTTATCCTCGTTTGCTAAGGTGGGGGCTTTGATATTGATGCGGATTCCAAGGACTAGGGACTCCCAGGAGCCGTTTAGGTCGCAGGGTGCACCTGGAAATAGAAAAAAAGTGAATTTTAATAGGTATTTTTGAGGATTTATAGTAAGTGTAAGGGTACATTTGTGTATGCACTTTAATTTCCAGAAAGTTTTATTTTTTTAAAAGAAATTAATCAAAAATTTATCGATTTATTGATTATTATTTATATGCCCGATTTAAGGTCTTACCATCTTACCATCAGCGGGGTCAACAAAACAGCAAGGCAGGTTCTTCTCGGCCTCCTCCTCCTCCGGCTTGTTGCATTTAGCGGCCTGAATCGTCTCCAAACGCTGCAGGATTTTATCTAGAACGGGCGAAAGCTCATCCTGCTGCTGCTGTTGTTGCTTTTGATTTTTTTGCTGCTGGTCCTCCTGCTGGTTACATTGCGGTTGATATACGGTCATGTTCGTCGTTTCGGGTAGTTTTTGAATGGCGCAACTTCCAAACTGGCTTGCTTTGAAAAAAGAATATCTCACGAGTTGAAATGTATACGAAAGTCCACAAACTTACCTAATGGCATCTGGGGCACTGCCAGTCGGGGATAAACAGCTGGAGCAGGTTGACCCGCACCCACAATCCTGCGAGCCATCTCAATAGGCGATACATTCATTTGACTTGCCATACTACCCAGGACATTGGCGGGCATTTGGGGTGCTTGATTGACGAGGACCTCGGGAAAGGGCATTGTCCCTATATTATTCATAGGAATATTCCTTTTTGGGGCCTTTGGCAAAGTTGGATTATTCGTCTGTGTATTCCTTTTCATTGCCTTTCGGACAGGGCACTTTTCATTGTCCCTGGCCTCCTTCCACCACTCCTGCTTGTTCTTTATGGCCTGACTCAGGCACTCGACTTGCTTTTGATACTCCTCTAGCAAATTAAAGAATGAGGCATTCTTAATGGCCTTGATTCCGTTGGAAATATACTTTGAATATATATCGGTATATAAATCGCTCCAGGCGTAAGTAAGCGGATCCTTCGGGTCAACTTTTTGTGCGGGCTTTTTCATACCGGTAGTATCATGTTTCAGAAAGTCTTTATAATTATGCTTTGAACTTAACCCGGAATATAAGTCCTTCCAGGTACCAATAAATGGCTCTTTGGTGTCAGTTTTTTGCTCAGTCTTCCTTAAATCGTTATTCTCTTGTTTTAAACAGTCATTATAATTATATTTACCAAATTTTTCCGTATCAAAAACACCGCTTTCTTTGTTTAATGACTTCTTGGGAGCCTGATTAAAACCTGGCCTAATCAGGGGAATATCATTGTGCACCAACTGGCGGTTTTTTGACATGGGTAAATAATAGGGCTTCGAACCGCCATTTCTGTTGCACTCCCTATTCATTTTGATAAAGGCTTCCAAGGTTTTCAAATAGTTCTTGTTCTTATTAGTATAATATTCCGCAATTGGTTCACACGTTGTGGTGGGATTCTTAACTTCGTTTCCGGTATCCAATTGTCTGGGATGTTTGTGAGGATTGAATACTTTACAGAAACCCTTCTTGTACTCATCGTATAGTTCACCGACCTTGATGTGATCTCGCCTTGACTTAATATCGGCCAAAATCTCCTTGAAAGCTGTGGAAGCGTTGCTAGGCTTCGCAATTTTAAAAAGACTCGAGAGATCATTTTTGATAATGCCCTTTAATGAGGCTCTACTGTCCGAAACTAAACGGGCATCTTGATTCATTTGCTTTGGCAGATTGGGCTCCATTTCCTGGCTTATCTTTTTGGCCAAGTCTTTCACCAAATTGCCCTGCTGGAAGTGTTCTAGGATATTCATTAAATCGGTCAAGGCATTTAACTTTAAGCTTGAAAAATTAATTGGTGTGCCAGGTTTCTTATTTTCGGGGATATTATTCGGAGGTGGATGTTGCCAGGCTTTCAGGTAATCATTATAAATTTGATTTAGTTCCAAAATTCGGTTGATTTTGGCTTCCATTGGAAAGTGTTTAACCGATGGTGTGACCTTCAGCCCTTTTTCTGGCTTACCCCATTTTACAGCACTCGCAGAGTTTACCCCAGAGGCCTTTCCTTCAGGCTTATCTTCGTACTTTTTTAATTGAGTCCTACTTACTTTCGAGACTGTCTTTTCCGCAGCTTTGTCTCTATACTTAATTGGAGCAATCTTGCTTTTTTCCGCAGAAGCCTTCTCCTCAACATTTTCCCTATCCTTTGTTTGAATTTTTTTGCTTTCATCGAAGGGTTTCTGATCGCCGGTCTGCTTGATCTTTTCCTTTTTTTTCAAAGGCCTTCTGGCCATGCACTGTGACCTTGCCTCGCTTCGATCATCGGTGGCGTCATACTTGATAGTCGGAGGGTTTACAGATCCTTTCTGTTTTTGTTCCGATTTTATTAGTAAAGCACTAATAGGACCTGGAGACTTTTTACTCGAGGACAGAGAGGCCATCTTTGCTCTTCTCTCGACTGCACCGCTCCCAAGCTTGAGGAGATCATAATATCCTTCACAGAGCCTGTGGGCATGCACCGCCTCCACCTCCGGCATTCTTGACCACGTCGAAGTCTCTTTATGTGTTAACTCCTCTTGATTTGTATCCTGTCCCATTTGCATTTCGAGTTGAAAGGATCCAGTTAGAATTGGAAAGATTAGAAACAGAAAGCCGAAAATCATGAGCAGATAATATCTAGACATCTCCTCATATTGTTTCTTCCAGATCACGGTATTTCATTTGAATGTATTACAGCTTTTAATTTTATTTTGTTTTATGACTTGTGATCTAATATTGACATTATACGCAAAAATATAGAGATTGTACACATTTTGAGTTTTAGTTTCTGGGGAGTTTGTGGATTTTTTTTGAAGTTTTTAAATTAGGTTCACAAGGGGTTGTTCAAGATTTTAAAGAGGTTTTGAAAGAGTTTTCAAAGAAGGTTTTTAAGATATTTTTAAAAAGTCCTTGTTAATGGGCTTCTTATAGATGTTTTTTGATATATTTTTCCGTTCCCTAAGCCTGATTTTCATATGGTTTGAAAAGTGATTTTTCTTACGGTTCTCGATTAATTTTGATTTTAAATTATTTCATTTTTTATTGGCAGTTGCAACACTGATCAGAAAAAATATTAAAAAAAAAACAGCCTCAGAATATCAATTACAAAAATGATAAGTTTATTTTATTGAATTTCGGTAGGACAAAAATTTTGAATTATTTCTTCAAATTCTATGATTTTCAATGGCTCTAAACTATGCTTTATTCGTTCCTAGAAGACGGCAACAAATAGTTGTCTCCTAGATACATCTTATAGACCTTCATCTCGGTGGTTTTCTCGTTACTTTCTTGTTGTTCAACGGCATCATTGCCCTTCATGTAGGGATGGTAGCTGTTCTCATCCGGCTTAATTGATTCCTTGATCACCTGCGGAGAGGTCCACCGCAGCAGGGAATATGAACTTCCCAGCTTGTCGCTGGTGCCGGTCATGTGTCCCGCTCCGAAAGGCTGCTGTCCCACTACGGAACCAGTGGATTTGTCGTTGACATTCAGGTTGCCCACATTAGAACGGAATGCTTCGTAGGCTTCCATAATGAATCCCTGATTTTTGGCAAAAACAGATCCAGTCAGTCCATGGTTGATCTCCGCTACCTTGGCCATTGTCTTTTCGATCTCGTTATCGGGATAAACATAGACACCAAGAATGGGGGCCAGCAGTTCCTCTCTACAGATGATATTATCCAGATCTTTGACCTGCACCACCGTGGGTTCCACGTAGTAACCCCGCTGCTTGTCGCACGTCCCTCCGGTAAGGAGCTCACAGGTTGGACTCTGGGCGATGTATCTGAGCCACATGAAGATACGGTCGAAGGCCCTACGATTGATAACCGCAGAGCAGAAGCAATCACAATAAGTGGCATGGCCAACGCAAAGGGAGGCAGTGGCATTCAGCAGTGGTTCCATTATGTCCTTCCACAGTGATTCCGGAACATACAACATTGAGCAGGAGGAGCACTTCTGGCCTGCATACTCGAAGGCCGATCTTATGGTACAGTTCACCACTGTGTCTGGATCGGCGGATGGATGAGCAAAATGGAAATTCTTGCCCCCACCTTCGCCAACTAATCTTGGATAGTTTTGGTAAAAGTTGAGATTCGAGGCCACCAGTTGCCACAGCACCTTGAGCACCCTTGAAGTGCCGGTGAAGTTGATACCCGCCAGCTTCGAGTGTTGAGTCACCGCAGTGGCAAAGTTTATCCCATCGGCTGGCACAAAGTTCACAACGCCATCGGGCAAACCTGCTTCCCGCATTGCTTGGAAAACGAAATAGTTGGAAAGGATGGCCGAGTCGGAGGGCTTCCACAGCACAGCATTGCCCATTAGGGCAGGCACCAAGGCCAGGTTGGCAGCTATTCCTGTGAAGTTGAACGGACTAATTGCGGCCACAAATCCTGAAAAATATAACAAAATTTCTGTATTAAGTATTATTTTCTTAAATTTAATTTAAGGGTAAACAACCCACCTTGAAGTCCTCTTAGCCTCATTGAATTCTTGCAGGAACCCGCCGCATCATTAAATAGTTCGTAGTTGGCCAACTCCTGTAGAAATATGGGATTTATCCTCATTAAATCCACTAACTCGGCCACATCCTCCTCCGCCTGACGAAGGGTCTTGCCCTGGCCGAGCATCGTGGCTGCTACAATGTCGGTGCGATACCTTTCGGCTATTAGCTGCGCTGCTCGCTCCCAGATCTGAATCCGTTCACTCAACTTGGTCTTGTCCCATTCCGCCTGCACCTCCAGACTCTTGTCGATGGCCATATTGATAAGGACGCGATGGGCATAGCTATAACGGGCAATGGCCTGCTTAAAGTTGTAGGGTAACACCTGCTGAAACTCTTCGTGGGCGGAAAACTCCTGGCCATTAATCACAATGGGCACGTGCTGGACACGATTAAGGATACCCAGGAGGGCGTACTCAAGGTTAGTTCGCTCTTTGGACCCAACCTCATAGCTAAGCAACTGCTCGTTGACCACCGAAGACTCTTTGAGGTCGAAGTGCTCCGTCAGAGAGGTGGTTTTGCTTTTGTTTCGAATAGTTGAAAGTCTATGGAAAGAAAGAGAGATTACAAATATTAAATTGTTAGAAATTTAGATAAATGAGAATTTAGTGAATAAACAGGATTTTATTTGTATTTTGTTTATGTTTGTATTAACATTTGTTTCAGTTTGAATTTCGCGCTTATTTGTAGCAAACAAAATATATCGATAGCTTATTATCTTTATATAGGTAAATTAATAATAAATAAAATATTAAAATATATAATATATTTGACTATTAAATACATAATTAAGTTTAAGAAAAACCTCATTTTTTCAGAGCAAAATTATGAAAAGCTATATCGTTAGTTTTTATCAACATGGGACCATCCTCATCGATAGCAAATCAGCTGTAAAATCGATATAACTGTCAAGAATAGTAAACAAACTTTTGCCAGCTGCAATTGTTATTGTTTTGTGATGCAATAAGGCAAAGATTTGTTTATAAAATGCAGCTTACCCGCCTATTACTGAAGCCTCGAGCCTCGGAAGTCTTGACCGCATATTTAAAGCAATGCCATGAACCACCTTGGACATCATATTTCGTCAAGGTATGTGTATTGCGTCTCCTTTGGATTGAGGCACTTGAGCTTAAATTGAATCCTATGCCCCAAGCACAGTTGAGCGATGTAACCAACGATCAGCGTGGAATGTCGCACTTCAACTGGACCCTGGACAGTGGAACCAATTACCACATACTACGCACTGCCTGCTATCCGTACATGAAGTACCACTGTAGCAAGCGGGAGGTGCAGGATCTCTGGCTGGAGGACAAGTTCTTTCGCTTCCTAAAGGTCATCAATTTGGGTGAGTGAAAGGAAATAGTTATCATAAAGTATTTTTAAAATATGTTGAGTGATAAAATTATTTTTAAGACACCCTTAAAAAGAGATTTTCTTTAATAAATCACTCCTTTTCTAGGCTTACCTATGCTCTTTTACGGACTGGCTGCCATTCGTCTAATTAGCCACACCGAGATTGTTCATATTAGCGAGACTGTAAAGGTTCCCATATATTTTCTATATGCCGAGGATAAGGGTGCAAGTTTTTGAATAGAACTTGAAGACAGGCGAAAGTGAAATGAAAACAACAGCCTTCTTATTTATGTATGTACATATTTATTAAAATTTAACAAATATTGAGGGCAACAACTTAACATATTCTGGGGGGTTTTTTCTGGAGATTCTATAACAATTGCTTAACAGGAAGAAAATATTCCCAAAGAAAGAAGCCTCTAAGAGGTTCTCCTTTACTCAACAAAAACTAAAGTTGTGGCTATACACTGTTGTCTTTTTAGGGTTCATTTACCCAAGCCCCTGGGTATGAGGAGTAAGAAATAAATATTCATTCTTTACTTCAGTTCAATCCTTAAGATAACTAAATATTTCTCTTGTTTAAATCCTAAAAATTGCTTTGAATTAACCAGAGATTAAGAGACACCCCAGATAAACGTACTTTTAACAATCATCAAGGTTTAACAATGGAAGTAACTTCAGTTTTTGCAATCAGTCGGATGATTCTCACAGGTCTCATCATAATTATCTAGAAGCAAGGCCTTGACTGAGGCCTCGAACTGGCTAAGCGAGCAAGGTGCATCGCAATTGGGAATGGTCAGCTCCTTGGGGAATTTGTCCTCGCTGTTGTAATAATAAACAAGCTAGAAAAATATATAGAAAATATATAAAATACAACAAAGATATCATAATTAAAGAAGTTACAAACCTTTACTTCAAAATCACCATCGGCAAAGGATTTGCTATGATGCAGCTCAAAGGCCAAGGCCGAGGCATATTCGGGTAGGTTTGTGGTCTGATCAAGTATTCCCAAAGAGTTCATGACATTAACCAAGGTAACATCATGTCCCGAATAAAGAAAGATCTTGCGATCGGGATTTAGGTTCCTCTTCCGCTTGTTTTGCATTTTAAAAAGTATTTCGGTGAGGAAGGCACCACCCTTGATTCTCTTCATCAAATTGGTTTCGGTGAAAAGAGTATAGCTACGTTCTGCCAAGGGTTTAATCTCCTCGGGATATATATTCTCCGTCCAGTCGGGCAAAACCAGGCCAGCTTCCTCTTCGGTTTTCAAAGTGCCATATAGCAGCTCCACATCCAACACATTGGAAATGTTCTGCCACAAGATAAAAGAGGAATTAAATTAGCTTGATCCTTAAAAGTAAGAACTGGAAAACTTCTCTTACTTTGCCTGTATTTTTGGTTAACAGTTTGTACAATTCCAGGTTCTCCTCGTTCAGTTTCTGAAGTTCCGCCGGCGGTGCCTTGTAGAGCTTCTGCAAGATGTGGTCGTACTTCAGACAGGGTTTCTTCTGAGCCAGCAACTGTAATAGAAATTAATGATGATGACTTGCACCAGCTTTATGGGTATATTGCACTCACGATATCGTCATTACGCGCCAGCGTATTCACAGCCACCGGCTGCCAGGGTATCGGCAAGACATTGCTATTCTCCAGCGGCGGCATCATGCCGGCCAAGACGCTCTGGGCGCTCATCTAAAAGATAACAACCAACCGGCCAACTGATTAGGGCTCCCCCATCGCGGACAGATAGCTATAGCTATGGAATATATATATGTGTTTATATAGTTATCGGAACGATTGACGCACCACACAGCGCTCTGCAGCTGAGCTGAGTACATGGACCTGCTGTTGCGTATAGAGACTGTTCGAGGGCAGGAGACGGTAGTAACGCATGCGCAGATTCCTTCCTAGGTTATAGGCCTGCAGGGTGCCCTTCTGTTTAGCGAAGAAAATTTAGATTTGAATTTAAAGATGTAATATAAAATATACAAAAATAAAAACATATCTATATCTTATTTATTCGACTTTAAAATCACATTTTGTATTGATTGCTTACTCTTTTGAGTAATGATTGATATAAAGAATCTTTTGCAGTTTTTTAAAAATTTTAATTTAGATACTTAAATCTTATCAAGTCAAAACCAATTGAAATGTATCAGGTATTCATGATCTTGATAAAATAAAATCAAATATTTAAGTGTTACTGCTCAAGTACTTAGTGCTTACTGATAAGTTAAATATGTAATATATATATACTAGCTATATTGAAACTCGTTTAAAACGATATAATTGGAGAAATTTTGATTTTTCAACCTTTCAACCGGAATATGTTAACCAAAATCTTCCTCTCCGTATAAAAAAATTTTATACATTTTTCCAATTGGTTCCCATATTTACCATATATAAATTGAATATTAAAAACTCTTCAAAATACTAATAATAATACTTACCGGAGTAAGAGCTCCCACGCCGCCCTGCCAGTCGTGCGCTGCATGCGGATCCAGCGGATAGAAGCCACTGGGATTCTTGGCCCCATGTCGAAACAGCTGTGTGGATTGATAAGCACAACAACATGCTTAGCTATAGCTCGCTCTCAGATATGTTTGCTACTCCGGGGGCTTACTTACTATGGATATCATGCGTAGATTCCTCAAGCCCTGCTCGTCGTTGCTGTCGCCGAACACAAAGTATGCCATCATAACGAAACAGAGGGCGCTGCCCAAGGCGATCACCGATATTTTGGTGCCGCGTCGCGATTTGCAGTCCATTATGTTCCTGCTGCAGTTCGATCAAAAAAATATACTTAAGATTTGCAGCCTAAAAATAGTTTTTTGTTTATTTTATAGCGAGTGCTTTTCGCTGACCCGCTCTATCTATAAAAATGGTGAATAAAAACAAGTCACGTCCGATGGCAACAAAAGCCGTACAACAACTGAGAAACCTAGCAGCTGAGCAACGAGGCGGCTGAGCAATATTAGGCACGGTTCCACAGCTAGAAAGAGAGGGAGCTACCTAATCGGAAAGAGAGAGCTATAGAGAATAGGAGAGTGTCTGAGAGATAACATTTAAAGCGATGAGCACCTGAGAAAGAGAGAAGCCTCTGCCAACATGTGCGAATAATTAAATTAGTTGCTCAATGCCCAAGTGTAAATTAGGTCTCGACTGGGTGCTACTGTGTACTATATGGAGAGAGGTGCATTCAATTTGCACTTACCTGAGGATTATTTGTATACATTACCTTTGTCTAATCGTATTATTCATTGTTTATGTTGCTTGTCTTTTAAGTTTTAACTAACTTTTCAATTTTTATAGCCTTGTGACAAGGTCTCCGGTGAAAATTCCTTGCATAATAAAGTAAATAATCATATTTATATTTTAAAGTAATTTAACCACTTAAATGAACAACAAAAAATTAGAACGATATACATTTTTGTTACTAATTAATTTAAAATAATTTCAGAAAGGAACATATTTTGAGCTTCACCTCAAATAAATTTGATATAATTTAAAATGAAACCAATAGTAATATTTTCACTTCTTTTTTAGTACAAATATTATTATTTTTGTTTTTCATTAAATCGTAGCGGTATACCAATATTTTCTGTTACAATTAATCTACAAATAATGTTAACTTCTTTTTGACCTATTTTAAAACATTTTCAAAATATTAAAAACCATACAATTATCTCTAAAAAATGTATATATATATATTTGGCTTACTTTCAAATTGCAGTGACAAATCGAATTTGAACAGTTCAACTTTATGCATTAATACATCTCGACATGTAGAAATAGTTCCATTTGAGATATACATACGAGTATGCTAGTGATCGAAATAAATATCTATCTCCTGGAGTTATTTGGTTATTCCTAGGGAGTACCTCCTTCTTCCTCAGATGATTCGCTGGTTGGTTCCTCGACCAGGTAACCCTGTTTGGCCTTGTAAACCCGCTTGTGCACTCGTTTCTTTCCCTTCGGGACTACTTTAGCCTGCGTTGCCTTAGATTCCGACACATCGGTGATCTCCACGGTGGAGTGGCGCTGCGTGTCACGTGCCTGATCCGGGTCAGACTCAGACTCCTCCTCTTCGCTTGGAGGAAGAGCCAGACAAATACCGTTGATTGGAACTGCAAGCCCATAGTCCTCCTCATTATTGGTGAAGTGACTCTCGCGCAACTGGCGGAAAGTCTGAACCGGATAGGAGATCGTCTCCTCCTCCTCCTCCTCATCTTCCTCCTCAATCGTCGGCAAGGCGGTGTAGATCAAACTTGTGGTCAGAGTGTGGCGGGTGGGCAGAGCCAGGTGGGATTCCACATCCGAAATGTAGTTGATGACACCGCCCAAGGGTCCCGCTACATAGGTGACATTATTCTGCACGGGAGCAGAGCACCAATTAAAACGGGAGCCGGTGGCTAAAATCGGTTGCCAGCTATAGACACTCGGTGGGGACAGGGTACTGTGGATCACCGGGTAGTCATAGACTCCGGGCGGGAAGTACCCATAGTACGCACTATGATGGTCAGACATTGTTGCTGGATGTGTTCCTGGTTAATTGGTTTGGGAGAGTGGCCCGTCCTGGTACTTTCTAAAGATCGAAGAACTATTGTTTCTCCCTTATCAAATCTCCAAGAGCATCAAGTCATGAGTCGGATGGGACAGAAAAGGATGCTACTCCGTGAACAATAGCTGCAATTTCTAACGTCCAAATGAGGACTCTGTATCTGCGGGAAACGAAGACGGTAGGAATTTGGAATTTAATAGAAGTAAAAGGTAAATTTTGAACTGTGCCTATGTAGTAATGTCTTCTCAATATTTAAATACAACCCTTACATTCAACCTACTGGCGAAAAACTGACAGCTTTCTAGAAACATCATTGGATGTGGAATGAGGTTAAAGGTTCAGTTAACATGTTAGATATATTGAAAATTGTATAATTTTATTGTTTTGTTTATACTATAAAATATATACAATATTTTTTTAAATCTCTTCTTCTATGTCACTTATTTATCTTAAATTAATTTTTAATCTAAATATAACACTCGTATTCTTTAAACGAAATTTAAAAAAAATTCGAATGGCAAAATTCAATTATATGCTCCTTAATTCTATATTATATTTTTATTTTATTAATTTAAATTATTACTTAAATTTTAACTAATTAATTTAGTTTTGGAATATTTTGTACGTTCTAGGAAAACAGTGTCTCCTTAAAACTAAAGTATTAATCTACAAACAGTCTTTAATCTTAGTTCTAATAAGCGTAATGCAGCGTAATTCAGGAATCTGTGAAGATTAAGCCTCAGTGGCCTCCAAGGACACACCGTTCCGTGTCCAGGTCCTCATCCGAATCCATTCGCTGACAATCTCCATGACCAACCGTGGAACAGTGTTTGTAGAGCAAATAACTAAGCCACACGATAAGCGGTAGCAGTGCCAGTCCCAGGGGCATGAGAAAAAGCAGCAGGAACTCCAGGGGATCGCTGGCTGGAACTCTCTCGTCCTCATTATCATAGTCCGACCAGTACTCCTTCTCCTGATCCTGCTCCTGCTCCAGATCGGGTAACACCTCTAGGAATGCCTCCCTTATCTTGTGACCGCGATAACTGATGGCCACGCAGGCATAGTGACCGGCATCCCTAAGCCTTACTCCATCCAGGATCAACTTGCTGAGATATATTTGTGGTGCCATTAGCTTCTCGGAGGCAGCGGACAGAAGCTCATAAGTCCTGCCATTATAACGGACGATGTGTGTGCTGAAATTCGAGGCATTAGTTGTTGTGGCAGCCTCTCCAGCTGACTTGGAGGTGCCCATAAAGGTTTGTCTCCTAAACCACTTGATGGTGGGATGCTCCTCGCTGTGCACGCGACACTGGAACACGACTCGACTGCCCAGGAGAGCGGTTTTGTTATTGGGATACGAGTCCACGAATTCAGGAGCAGCCAGAGAGGTATCTATAATAAAGGATTAAGAGATTAAGAATTAAAAAAATTACTTTTAAGTAAAAAAGAATGAAGTTACTCACTCTTTACATCCAACTGATAAGTGCGAACCAGCTGTACATCCACAGCCTGGGTTCTGTCCCAAATATGGGGATTTATGCTACATTTATAGAGTCCCGAATACCGCTCGGTGACATTCCGAAGCCAGAGCTCTGGTCGACAAAGACTAGGCTCACAAGGTAAGGCAGTCCAATCTTCAGCAGACTCCAACTGATGGCAATTGTTGTCGCTGCATTGCTAGATAAATTTTAAAATAAATTTATTTTTATGAGAAAATAAAATAATAAAAATTATAAAAAGTAAATACCTTAAAGTACCAATGTATCTTAATGTCAGCCAACATACTTTCGTCCACCAATCCTTTGAGATTGCACTGCAGCTTGACATCAAAGCCGGCTCTTTGTTGTATAAGTTCGGTGTTTTCTGTACCGAAAAAATAAAGAAAACAAACCATACAATTCAATCAAGGCAATGCCAAACGAATTGTTTACTATTTTCCATGCCAATGATGATAGCCAAATTGACAGTATCTTATCAAGCATTCAAATGTTCTAACCGAAATTGCGATTAACCTTCCATTCCATTCTAAAAAATATTTTGACGAATGAATGCGGAAACGTCGAGTTACAAAAAGCTTGTGTTGTTAAAAGATGTGCTTGTTTCATGTCTTTTAATGAATTTTCCAATAAATTCTTGAAATAAATAAGCTTTAAAGAAAAAACTTGACAAACTCGGCTCTAAAACCAATACAAAAAATACCTAAAAATATAATATAAAACCCCTAGAAGCTCATTTATTTAATATATTTTATTTTGTTATGAAAACCCAACCCCAGCTCACCTGTATAGTCCACAAAGAAACCGCTGGTTCGATCAAAACCGCAGATACAAATGAGAATCAATAGCCAACAGATGTGGCTAGACCGCAGATCACAAATCATGGGATCCATTTCCATTTAGCATATCCGCGACATAACCTTTCCACTTTTAGTTTTTTATCTCCAAAAGGAACCTGTCGAATGGTTTGATTAGTTAGTTTCGTCTCTGCAAGGTATTTATTTATTTGGATTCCACTGTCGGGCTGGCTAGCCATTCGCTCATTTCCCCCCAAATGATCGATTTTCATTTAATTTCTTAACAAACATTCGTGGCTCTCCTCGATTGTATTTATTTATTTATTTATTTTGTCTACGCGGTTGCATTTCCACTCGGCTCGAGCATATTTTTCACACATTTTATTGTGCGCTGAGTGTAAAAATCCCACTTTTGTTTATTTACTTGGCCATTTGAAGCGAACGGGTGCTCTACATTGGCTCACAAAGCACGCACACACAAAAACAAGTGTGTGTACAAACTAGAGGCCCAAATCCTTGGTATATATATAAATTATCAGAAATTCGCTTCTCATTTATTAATAAATAGTGAGTGCCATTTATGCAACAATAAATCATTGCCAGACCGATAATGCCGAACGTTTATCAATTGGAGAAGGGGAACCTTTCGGGGGCACTTGATAGATTGAGAAGTGCATAGGAGAGCTCTCTAGTTGTATTTTAAAATTAATGTTCCATTTAGGAACTAAGTGGTGCGAGGTAAATAAAATATAGTTTTAAATAGATTTTGATTGGGAAGCAATATGATCAGAAAATGGTAAATTTATGGGGGTTTACTTGCTTAAATTTCGCTGAATAAAATTTAAGCGCCATCTATAGAATCAATGAGAATCCCATAGAAGAGCTATGTATGTAGAACGCTAATTGTATTTGAACATAAATTGAAAGTGGAAGGCAATGGAAGTTTTCGATTGTTTTTGTATACAAAATAGATTACTCATTAAAGTAGGTGCTCTTTTCAGCTCTAAAATGATTGTATTACTTAAAAATTGTATTATAACCAAACATTCTTTTTATTAAGAAATATTTATGACTTTGAAATAGGAACTTGATTGGTAGAAATATAAAAAGAAATGTTTCTTGGATTTAAGGGGTCTTTAATTTTTTAATTGTCTACGCAAAACATTTTACTTTTGTTCTTTAAATTAATAATTAATTTAATGTTTCTTCATTAAGTGGAATGTCACGAACAAATCATTTCCCAATCACTAAAGCACTGAAAACTCATAAAACACTTTTGATGCGAGGGACGACGTTTTGTTTATGCACTTCGTTTGCTTTCCAAGAGATCTGCGATTCGATCTGTAGTCTATTGTGATGGAGATTTATCTGTGTTGCCCCACTTGATTGGCATCGGACTCAATTGATTTATACGATATCATTTATTAGGTGAAAAGTTGATTGTTTAATAGACAATTTGTTTACCGATTCTGGCCCGAAGTGGAATCAAAATAGGAGCAACCACACACTCACTCACTCACTTCTGTGGCGGCTAACAGCGGATGGACAACTGAGGCGACGGCTTCATATTCGCCTTCTGCTGATATGGCGGAGTGTTTTGATTAAATAAAGAGCACCAAGTGTCCAAGTGTCCAAGTCTTTGAGTCTCCGGTTACCTAATGCCACACACTCGGAATGTATCAAGCTTGGCCACTGGAATCCTCGCTGACACCGCAAAATATATGTTTTCCGGCGTCTAGTTTTTCAATTTGCTTTTGTTTTGCTCTCTCGGCAATTGGTGGCTTCTGTAGTCCGTAAATATTGTGCCACATCGATCGATCTCACGATCGTTTTCGCTTTTCCGTACGTACGCACTCCGCTCCGTTCTGTTCCGATCCGATCCGTACCCGGGGCTGGCTATCAACAAACTACTGTAATACACGAATCGAACAAGTGTTACCCCTCGCAAGCGATGGCAGCGGCCAGCGCTTGCTGTCGACAGAGCACTGTAAGAAATTGTCTTAAAGTTGCAAAATTGAATGGAACTTTTAACTTAAAACAAAGCATAGATATTATGTTTTTAATACAATTCTTATTTATCAAAGACTTTATTTATTTTATATAAAAATATCACCTTTTACACTTAAGATAAAGCGTTTTTCATTAAAAATAATTTTATAACTTAAACAATTTGTTAAACATCATCTTGGGTTACATTCCTAACTTATTTATATATCCGCTCCTATTCTAACGATATTCTTCTTTAAAATACTATCGAAGGTGTATTTAATATTACTTAAAACTAACACTTTAAAGTCGTTTAGTTTTATTTAATACTTTTAATGTAATACTTATATTTTATTTTATACATAAATAATATCCCTCAATTGTTTTCAGTGTCCTTTGCCCATTTGGCGCTGGCCCTGCTGGGAAACAACAAAATAAATGTGTTTTATAAGCAGTTTTGCTTATCGCATATCAATATCGGTGCGTAAATATACAGTAGTCGATGGAGTGGACCGATATCGGCCCTGGCCGCACACCTATGTACATAGATCCACCGAGGGCACCCGCAACCGCTACCGATACTCCGACTCTCGCTTTCCCACATCCACAGGCAGAACCACATTCCCAATAATAACTTCCCTGAGAAGATTAGAACGCTAAGCTCTATCGGACGATCTGAAAATTTGTCTAACCCCACACAGAAGGGTGAATCCGAGGGGTTTACTGGATGTAAATGCAGCCCGGTATTTATTTATATAGCTCTTGTATGGCTCATCGGTTTGGTGTTATCATATCGGCCACCGTTCGATTGCCGGGGGTTATCGTGGAGAAGGAGGAGGGGAACCGGCTTATCAAGCGGCCAATAAATGGAGCGGCAGCAGCAGCGGGAGCCATCGGCAGCTCGCCGGCGGACGGGACGGTATGGAACCGATCCGATGGCGTCTATAGATTGCTGCCATTGGCGACACGACAACAATGCCACCAATTTGACCAGCTCTCCCCCATGGCAGTCTACAAATCCAAATTAATGCCCGATGGGCCGGTCAACAAAAGCCCCGCGCGACCGAACCCCTCTCGATATCTGGGCCTCTCGATGGGCATGTGAAACTGATTAATGTGGCATTATAAATAGATCTCGAGTATGCGGTTGGGACTTAATCGAAATTAGGTAACTTTGGGTAAAAAAAAACTATATTTATGGTATTTACGATAAACAAACAATAGTGTTTTATAATCGAATTGATTTACCATAAGCCCGTTAAGTACACTATTTATTGGTCTGAGAGACAGTTTAATAATTTCATTAACTCTGCTTCCAGTTGGACTCTAATAACTTCCGGTTTATGACCCTGTATAAGAAATATAATAATTAGAATCTTTTTTATTAAATGTATTTTTTTTCTCAATAATTTTATATAATGATTAGAGTTTAAAAAAAAATCCAGTCACCTTTCCCCAATTCATTATTAGTGTTCCTAATAAATTCGTAGATTTTTGGCCGTACTTTTAAGTATTTAAAAGCTTCTTTTAGCTTTTCCTAAACATTCAATGCATTTTTCGAGTCAATAAATATCGACTTCCTCGAAAGACCGTAGACATCATGAGTTACCGAGGAGATAAGATTGATGAATTTCATGCAAGATGTCAGATGCTCGAGAGGTCCTGTAAAAGCGCTCAGGAACTGAGTCGAAGAAATATTGAGGCATTAGAAGATTTCAGTCTCGAGGCCCCTAATCTAGGCAGGAGCTCGCTGGACAGCATTACAGAGGCTGCAAAAAAGGACGTCGAATTCAAAATGGATCAGATAAAACAGGAACTGAACGAAAGGGAGAAATTTATTGTGTCCATGAGAGAGCAGGTAACTACATACAAAGAACTGGAATTTTTCAAATATATTTTATAATTTTCTCTTTTATAGTTACATTTAGAAGTACCAAAATTCAATCCTGTACGTCATAACGACCGCCTCTTGCTGAAATACAAAGCAGCCCTGGAAAAGGATGAGAAACTCGAGGCCGAGGCCCAACGATCCCTGACTGAAGTCAACGTTGACATGGAGAAGCACACAGCTGAACTGTAAGATATTTTTTTATGTATTTTTAAGATATTAATATAAAAATATTTAAATTTCACAGCAAACAGTTGCACAGCACCCAAGTGATTGAGTATCTGTTGGCTCAGGAACAAATCAAGAAAAACTTCAAGAATGATATGGACAAACTCATGAAAAAGTTCGATGCGGAAATGTCTCGTTTTAGAAAAGATAACTCCGAGGTTCTGGCACTTGATCAGGTCAAAGAGAACAATTCCTCCTCAGTCTCCAGCACACATCAGCCTTAAATATGGAAAATATTCTATATGGGTTAAACATATATTATAATTTGAACAGCAGGAGCATCGTCAAGCTATGGATAATTGGATCATTGTATCAAAATTTGTTTTAACTTAAATTATCTTCTTTTAAATTATACTGTTAAAATGTGAATTAAAAAAATTAAAATTTTAAGAACATCGAATCATAAGGTTTTTAAATATTTACTGAATTTAGGAAGTATTAAGCTTATAGATTTTTCCTATCAAACAAAACTATCAAAAAGATGAAAGAAATAACACGCGCATAAAACTTCCATATTAATTCTTTATTATTTTGTATAACACCTTTTATTTCTTAACTCCTCACTTCTCCTTGGGCTTCAGTTCATTCAGTTCTGTGGCATGTTCCGCCAGCAGGTCCAGCATCACTTCAATCTTCAAGTTGCACATGTTGTTCTCCTCCTCGAGGGCCCGGAACTTCCTGTTCAGCCTGAGCATATCATCGACATCACCCTTGCGGGACGAGTGCATCCAAATGCCGTCCGCAAAGCGCAGCTCCTTGTTGCCCAGAGTTAGGGAAATCTGACGGAAATCATCCAGATCCTCGGTGGCCACCGGATGGCCCGTGTTGCAGCGACCCTGACGCACTGGAATCGGTTTCGATTCGAACTTCTTATTAAACAGCGGCATGGCAAGCGACTGCAATGGAAAGTTGACCATTATTACGATTGGACTATTATTTGTTTTGGTTTTCCATCGTTGCCCAGGACAACCGACACCTGCCGGCAGGTCAGCGAACGTGGCAGGACTCGTGGCAGTTATTACCTGCATGAAGGGTGGCAAGCAGCCACCACAGATTGCAAGTAGACAGCAACGGTGGTTCTGGGGCCAAGCCAAGCTTTCGCTCTCCTCGAAAAATAATGGAGAAGGCTCACGTTTTACGGGTTGAAAGGAAGTCCACATTCGAATGCCAGAAGCTGGTTCAGAAGCTATTTAGGTGACAAGTTACAATGAAAGTAAAAATAAAAATAACGAAAAGTGCAGCACAAACTGGTTAAACTCAAAATCAACTTGAAAAATAATTAAATATTATAATAACGACCTCTGTGTTGAACAAAACTCGAACAAGAAATGACTGTGTGTCCTTGTTGAAATGGAAGAAACCCAAGTGAAAGGTGACCGGCCTACTGGGGCTGTCACAAATAAATCCTAACAAAAACGCAGCTGAAGTATTTTCATAAAACCGAGCACAATCCAAAAGTAATCATGACACAGGAGGCCTACAACAATATCAATTCCAGGTGAAACAAAAACTTTCAAACTAATAATCACAGAAAGCCCACACAAACACCCAACTAAATCTTTGTTATTCCCCCCTCCAGCCGAGTACGGGAGGTCATCCAAGGTGTGGATCGTCTGGTGCAGGCCACCAACGACGACTTACGTCGATTTCGCCAGGAGCAGGCTCAACTGCGCGAGAACATCAAGGGAGTGCGTACGGAGAACGATTGCCTGAGCAGCGAATTGGCCAAATATCAGAAACTGATGGCCAGCGGAGATTACCACGACCTCAGCAAGCGTCTAAAGCTAACCAGCGACGCTTTAGCGATGTCCAAGCAACAGGTGAAGGTCCTGCAAGAGGACCAAAGACACCTGCGTTCCATACAAGCCTGTTCCCAAAAGACTATCGAGAACATGGAGATGGAACTTAAAAAATACCGCGCCCAATTGCAAGAGTCGGGTGACGAGGAGGTATGTGAACAGTCTAAAGTCTAGTGCGCCTTGATTTCTGTGTACGTCCAGTATAAATTTGGATTTCGCAACCAAGCAAAGCAACATCAAAATTTTTCGTTAGCATTTTCACTCTCTTTCTTCTACTTTAGTCTTACCAGCGGTACGAGAGAGCTTTGAGGATGCTAGAAGCCAAGGTTACTGGCCAGCAGCAGGAAATCCGCACTCAAGCGGAGACCATCAAGGTTCTGCACGACCACAGGCAGCGGGATGGCGAGAATCTTCGTAAAATTCAGGCCCAGCTGCGGGAACATGATCAAAATCAGGACCTGGTCTCCAATCTACAGCATCAGCTAAAGGAATACGAACTTTCCCTCAACCACACCCGCCAGCTGCTCGAGGAGAGCACACGTCGCGAGAGTATCGCAATGCGAAAGGTCCAGCAGGCCATTGCCCTGACCGAGGAGGCAGAGCAGGCGAGGATTGCGGCCGAACAGCGGGCCGAGGCCAGCAAAGAGGAAGTTAGTCATTTGGCAGGGAACATAGGCTGCGTGATGGATGAGGCAGCCGTCCGGGTGGACCGCGAGTTAGATTTCTTCAAGCAAACGCTTATCGACAAAGACAAGCTTATTCTCCATATGAAAGAAAGGGTGAGATAACAGAAACTACTCCCCATGAAATTGTTTTATAATTAATGGTTGTTATAGATGAGAAGGGAGCTAGCCGAGCACAAATCAGTGGTGCATCAGCTGGAAACTAGAAACAATCAGCTAGAGCAAAAGTTCAGAGATGTACAAAAGGAGAATGTCAAGTTGGAGGACGAAGTCCAGGTGGCCTGCCGGCGAATTAACGAGCTAGAGCGATCTGTCAACGATTTCCACGTCGAGGAGGTCCAACATTCTGTAGAGTAAGATATAAACTTGATTAAAAATGCATACAAACATAATTATAGTTATAAAACTTCTCTTTATTCCCAGCAAAAAGCATTACGAGAGCGAAATTGAGCGCTATTTATCGTCCTACAGGAAGCTGAAAGCCAAATATCGCAACGCCATGGACGACATAACGCAGCGTTTCGAAACGGTGATCTATAAGCTGAAGACTGAAAACTCTGAATTGCTGGCAGAAAACCGTTTGCTTAAAAGCGGAGCTGCAGGCGACAGTTTTCGGTCGTAGACCCTATATCACTATTTGCTGTACAGTTGTACAAAGATATATATTTTAACATTAGAATAAACGACTTTATTTTTGAGATTTAACACTACGCTGTGACTGCATTCTGAGAATTGCGACCGGGAAACAAGCTGGGGAACCAGTAGGCGGGCTCACTTTCCGTCTGCTTATCTATCCAGCAGAGACCTTCGCCAAGGACCTTGTCCAGGGATTGCTGCGTGCGGTAATCCGACCAGCTAAGAGGGAGAACATTTTAGAAATTGAAGAGTGAGGATTAAAAGGTTTATTTGAGAACTACTTACCCCAAATCCCTAATAAGTTGACTTTGTGTGACACAACCCTGCTCGGTATTGGAGGCTGCATTCAGTATATTGGTCTCCTCCATGCTCAGCTCTCCGGGTATGGACTGGACCATGTACTTGCCCTTGCCCAATTTGTGCACCACAAAGCTGAAACAATAATTTTGTAGAATAATAAAAATAAGCAACAAATTTTGATAATTATCCAATAAAGTTTTTTGTTCTCCTCACCCATTGCCAAAGATGCTCAGTTTCTTGGCGGCCATAAGTATATCCTCCTTAGTAATCTCTTGATGCACAGCGCTCTGTCCTCTAGAGGCTATAAGACGCCTCCTCAACTCATCCAGCTCCATGAGGCCGCCTGTCTTATGATTCGCGGCCAGGCAGACTTCCACCACCTGAACTCCTAGCTCGTAGTAGAAGTCGCCCATGCCCAAGACACTCCAGAAGCCCTTGCCGGTGGCCAGTGGATCCACACCGATGGCGGCGCACATCTCCTGGAACTGCCTGCGGAACTGCGAGTTCTTGCGAATGTCCTCCTTGTGCTTCATTGCAAATTCCTCGAGTTTAACGCGAAAAACCTCCATTTGTTTGGTCATCTGCTCCAGCTGTGATTCCTGCAGGTCGGTGCCCTTGTCCTTGTACTTTTCTGCAGCCAATTTTTGTTGCTGAATAGCACCAAGGCCCACACGACGACGCATTTTTAATAATTATAAATTAAATTTAAATCTACTGCTGTTTATTATTATTTTTATTAGAGGTGGCACTAGACCTGGAAAAAACATCGGCTATGTATCAATACATCGATGTTTCCTCTTTACACATCACTTTTTGGCACGATTAAATTATTATAGATTTCGAAAAATATTGGTGTTTCTTCTCTTGTTTGGATGTGATTTCATTTTAAATTTTTTTGTAAACACATATTTTTAAGCTTAAATTTGAATATTCAGAAAATAAAATCAGATCTCAAATAAAGCGTAGTTTTTTATAAATTTTCATAACATTTTTAATATTACAAAAAAAAATATCGTTTTTTTTTTATTTTTTCCTTCTGAAAAATATCGAAGCATCGATGTCGGTAAACATCGATGATTTTCCAGCTCTAGGTGGCACTAGCGAGGTATCGAATAAGCCACCTTCTATATGTATTATCGATGTTTTTATGAAGGCGATCTATCGATGACTCAACCCTGGAGATGCCAGACTTGGAGATTTCATTTGGCAGAACATTGGCCAGTAATTGTGCTGTTAACGGTTTAAATTTCATGAAGAAATGAAATTAAAATTTGAAAAAAGAAAAAATAATACTTTTTAAGTTGAAAAATATTGAATTAAGCCATGCCTAGAGGTATTAAACAAAATTATTGGCAGTCTGTCCATGACACACAACATAATAAATAAATGAAGGACAAATTCAAAAGTTGGATTTTCAATTTACAATTTGAATTCTTAAGGATTAAAATATATAAATATTTATATAGACCCAAATATAAGTATTAATTGTTTTTTTAATTTCTTCCTTATTAATGACTGCCATAACTGTATTTGTATAATAATAATAAAAGTTTATGCAATAATAATAAGGATAATAATATTGTTATTCTTTCTGATTGGTCTACTCCTTAATTATAAATATGAAATTTATACATATTTTGTGTTAATATATGTATATATTTTTTTCTTTATATAAAACTTCGCCGTTTATTCATATTTATATTCTATTTAACTCATTTATATATATTTATTTATTAACAAATGCAATCAGGGGCTTGAGTCAGTTGAGTTTGTTATAAAAGATATTGTCATATTAATGTTTTTCCCAAACTAAAACATAAACCACTTGTCCTCAATTTCGTCAGCGTTACGTCATTGGCTTACGTCATCATTTGTGGCTTATAATTTCCGTATTTTGTGAAATTTTAATATTGCAAATTCTTTATTAATATATATATATATTTTTTTTTTTTGTTTCCTGTTAACAATTTTTATTTATTATTTTTTTTATTTATTATCACACATTTATCTTCCCATTTTAAGACTCTTTACGATCTTTAGCAGTTATTACATTTAATTACACTTCAATATTCCGACTTACTTAATGTCATCTGTTAGCAGCCTTAATGCACCAATATAAAGTGCATTTGTCACAAGATCCGCTCAATTAATGCCTAATGGACCAACCGCCCCCATAGATCAATCAACAACGAATTCGGGGGTTAAAAATAAAAAAAAAAAACGAAAGCCGCCTCGCAACATGACGAAAAACCATGACAAGCGAGTTTCATCGTCGTTGCCCGCATAGTTGGATAAAACGTCATCGGATCAGCTGCTAATATATTTGCCCAAGATCCATATAGTACCAGGGAAATGACATTAATGTTTATGATGCCAGCGGAAATCGAACCCGCTGATTGAATTTCTCATCTGCTGGCAATATCTGCTCACTCGATACCTGTGAATCACTCCAAATGCAGATTCAGCGATGCTGATTAATTATGCGAACCGCGAGCAGAGATGAGGAAATCCAAGCTCATTAATAAGCCGACGATTTGTTTTTCGACTCCGTTTTCGTTGTGGTAGCACTTAGCACCACTTAACGGTAGGAGAATCGGTCGATTAGCGCGAGGGACTGACCACCACCACAGACCAGATCCCGAAAAGACGGGGGCCCCAGAGGCACTCGACACCATTACGGTACGCCCAGTAGTCGGAGTCTGGGATGGAATATGATGGGTTTGCCCAGCACCAGCGCACGTTCCAGCGATCATCAAGAGGTACACTGAAAAAATATAAACGTGAAATGAGATCTGAATGTAAGATATCAAATCAGATGATCAGAAATGAAATATCAGAGGGAATTAAAGAATAATTATCTAATTTATTATCTTTATGGTTTAAGCCCGAATTGTTAATCTTTCAAAACATATAAGACATTATATTCTTAGCATTTATTTCTGATTACATTTTAAATTAATATGTTCAATATATTAATTACAATAGCATTATTTTTAAGTCCCCTTTTTCTCTTTTTTAATATTATTACAATATTATTCCTATTAAATCCCATTTCTCGAAGTGCTTATTTATCTTCTCACAAATATTCATAAATTCATACATAATACACATGGCCATATGTCCAGTAACTAGGGCAAACATCGAACTCTCGCATACAACTCAATGCATTGCATAATGGCTTTGTTAATTGAAAAATCTTGGCATATCTATTAATAATTCATATTGATGTGCTGAGACATAAAAACAAAGGCAATTTGTGGCGAATTTTGTAAGTGTGGGAATGTAATGTGAGATCTTAGATATAAATATATGTGTTTTATATAGCCGGTTTTATTGGCTTGGATTTCTTCTGATTATGAAATAGTTTTTGTCGTTATTAAGTCTTTAAATGGTTATGTTTTTAAAATTCATTGTGTTCAGGAAAGGTTATTTTTGCAGTCCAGCATTTTGTGCAGTTAAGCTCCTTTTTCTAATTTACTATAAGATTTATAACCTTATAACACGAAAAAAACAATTATCAAAGACTTTCTTATACATAAAATACATCTAATATGAATTGAGTAATTTTTGATAATATTTTTTTCTCATAACAAATAGTTATAAGCTCTTATTTCTTGCTTAAAAGATATTTAATTATTAGGAAATAAGCATTCTTTTGTTGTTTACTAGATTTTATTTATTATATCTTTGCTGAATAAATATAATTAATATATATATATTTTTTTTTAAATAAACCACCATTACCATATAAACATACATCTCTCAACCTCCCCCTTCAACACATTTTCCTCCCGCTGTACTTTATTTCTGGATCTTATCGCCCCGCTTGCATTTCCTTTTAATTTTCCATCTGTTTTGGCCTTTGCTGGGATGCGCAATTATTTAGACAGGAAGCCAGCCGTGCCAAGAGATGCCTATGTACACGGAGACGGACACACAGGCACGGGCTTGGTCTCGGGTATGGTAAATATTTATTTATGCTTCACCGTAGTCGCCTCACTTGCAAATGCAAACCGAACCAAATAAAACACGCGACAGCAGAGGAAAAATATTAATGGAAATGCAAGGAAAACCAATCTTAAAATAGCACCAGATAAAAATAAACAAAATGCTGCTGACAGACAAAGGGCCAATGAGTTGCGAACGAACGAGGGAGTCTGAATTTGATCTCAGAGACAGAGGGAAAAATAATAGAAATTGCTATTAATTAATTTATATATTTATAAAGAGATATATATTATTTAAAAAGAAAGGAAGATTGCCAGTTCTTTTTTTTTAAATACAAAGTATTTTCAAGATGATACATACTATGAAAGAAAGGAAATTAAAACTTTAAATTTAAAATATTTTCATTGACTAACCTAACCTTATTTATTTCTTTTTCTCATGGTTGACAAAATATACTTGTAATACTCTAGTAATACTAATTTTTAAATGAATTTTTATATTTTTTTATTTTGCCCAAAGTGAGTGCTTTTAATGGGGGATGTTTGACAGACGAGGGCTAAATATTTGGGCAGCTGACAAACACCCAGAGTGGACCGAAAAACACAGGACGCGTGCGTGCATCTCATATGTAATCAACCAAATTGAACACGAAATGCAATATGCCACAAATACTAGTTGCAGCTTGACCAGATGCTGTCAGCTTAACGCGCCCCGCGAGATGCAAAAGATACAAAGATACATAAGCGGCCAGGCAGAGATACATCAACTTCAGGCGCTCTGACAGGCGGAGCAAAACGATCTCATTTGATTTTCCATGCTCCGCAGATCGCATTACATTAATAGAGTCCGAGTCCAAGACGGAGTCCCACTCCCCGTCAGAGTCCAGAGTCCATTCACATTTCCCCCCTGCCGCCACCCGAAATGCATACGAAATGAAGCCACAGAACCGACGAACCACCAACCAACCACCGAGCGAGGTCACCACTCCCTGGCGCATAATTCATCCAAAAACCCAAGGAAATGGAAAACTTTTGGGCTCAGAAAACTCTTTTGTGTTTTAATAATAATAAAAAAATTCAAAGCAAATGGTTAGAGAGAGAGGAATCTTAGACAATGGCAGACGACTGGCGAGAGGGCAATAAAAACTGGATAAAACTGGTGGGAAATTAAGGAAAAATCTTTGATAGTGTTTTGGGTTAGAAAACTAAAAACCAGTTGGAAAGTTGCTTTGCCGCAGCGATCAATTATTATGCTGGCGGCAGCTATTGTCTGGCATTTTCCAAATGACTGCACAGAGAAAACTAGGGTTTTCCATAAAGTGAAGGGCCAGGAATTTGAATTTAAATACGTTTATTATATAATTTTTCAGTTTTGCTTGCAGGAAATTATTATATTTACTTGTTTTCTTAAGTAAACGTGAAAAATATTGCTGTTAAACGATTTAAGAACTATTTTGGCTTTTAAAATATTGAAGATTTTGAGGGTTTTTTAGTTTTTAAGGGAAGTTATTCTTGTACATAAGTGTAAGTCTGAATTATAAACCTTTTTAAACAGAAAAAACAACTAGGGACTACTCCCAAATTTATAAGATTTTACAAATATCACAATAAGATAAAAAGAAAATATTATTCATCGAACTGATATTTCCTAAAGAAATGCATTTTTGTGTTTAAAATTATAAAAAATATGTCTTAAGTTATGTTTTCTTTATTTGAATCATTATCATAATATATTAATAATTTTATTGATTATTTCTCTTTATATTTTAAACACTTTTACAGGAATATTAATTTCCGATTTTCATGATAAATAGTAGTAGTAGTATAAATTGTATCTTTAATGAACTTATATATATATTTAAAAACAACCTTAAATATCATTCCAAATCCACAAATATTGTTCAAAATAAATAAAATAAAATCTATATCTGCCTGACAACCAATTTCTTCCCGTGTAACTCTCCTCCTCCCTCTTACAGAACCGACAATTGTCGCCTAGTTTTTCGCATTCCCAACCAGTTTTTCGGTGTGAAAAGTAACGGCCCGCGGAGATCGCGGACCCCCGGACCAGACCAGGCCAGACCAGACCCACGACGGCGGTAAATAAGATTCCGCAAGTGGGTCAACTGGGTGCAACTGGCTACATGCATTACGTGCCACATGCAACAACGCACCGAGGCATGGCCACCGCTGCCTAGAAGGTGACCCAAAGATTTGATTTATTCAGCGACCCACTTCGCACAGCAACTTACACATGCGATTTGTCTTAGGCTTAGGTTTCCCCCTTTCATTAATTCCCGCGAGGTGAGCTGCCGCCTGTGAATTATGATGCCGCCTCGGCCAATGGTCAAGGGTTTGGGTTTGGCAACAGTCACACGATCCCCGCCAGCTGGGCTTGAGCGATGGAAATCCATCCTCTCGTGGCGAGATCCGAGATCTGTGTAGCCTCTATTATATATTTATATATTGAGGTGGGACAGTCAGTGTTATCTATTGCGCTTAGAACCGGACACTCTGCAATCGGAGGCTCGTGAGATTTATGGGGCAGCCAGAAGAGTAGAAACCCAGAACCCAGGGCCCAGAACCCGAGCCATCGCTGCAATTAAGCGCCCAACAGTCACGTCGAGTAATTGTAGTGCTTTTCTGGGATCACAGGGATCGCACCGGACCGGGGTAAGGCAATCTGTCTGTCTGTCGTCCGTCCAGGAAACCAGGAAAGATAAATGAAGCAAATTAGCACTCGACGGCGACCCGGGGCAGGGAAGAGTGATATAGGGGATAATGTGTGGTATAGGGCAAAAGGCCAGGGTAATCCATAAATGGGATATATCGAAGCTGAAGCTTGGTGTTCGGAATCATCTGCAAGCTTTCTGTAGACTTATCAAAAGGTTTAAAGTGTGTTAAAATTTGTTCATAAAAGATCATTAAATTTGTAATGAAATAGTACACAATGAATAGTTGATTCATTAGTCTATATCCAATTATATCTAATATCTAATTAGATAAATCTTAAGAAACACGAGGCTTGAATCATATTTTGTATTATAAGATACGTATCTATATACTTTACTTATATTTTAATATAGTCTATGATCCTTAGATTTTGTCTTAAAAAATATATAGACAACTTAGCAAAATCTAAATAGAAATAAAATGTTATAAAATGTTATAACTTAAATCTATACTTTTTAATTTCAATCTAAAGCTAATCAGGCCAAGTTATTTTGTTTTAAATCACGAAATTCACTTTTTAAAGACGAAAAAGGCTTTCGAAATCTGATGAAATCTGTTCTACTTTGAAACTGGTTTTAGGTGTTATCTCATATACATGATAAAGCAGTGATTGATTTATTTATTAAATCTTAAACAATACCTTCAGACCGCTGGCCCAACAAATTCCCAACTTTCTTCAACTTTTCCAGTTCCTGCCTTGAGTAAATCCCCTTCGAGGACAATGGCAGCAAATCAAGGAACTGGCTCCCTAATTACAAACCTCTATAAACGCCCTAAAGGAATGGTCAGGAGGGGTAACGTGTAATTCTATCTCCCGAGTGTCCAATTGATACGCACTTATCGCCCGGTTCCTGATCTGCTCCCGATTCTCGGCTCAAAAAAACCGCATAACTCAACCCTTTTCCCTCTACGAGCAAGGCCATAATAAAAGCCCAAAAAATACAACTACAACGAAATGAGAAATATAAAAATAAGAAACCAAAAGCGGACAGCGACAATTCTCCTCCTCGACTGTCTATGCTTTTTGGGGAGCAGATGTTACTTTTGGCGGCTCAAAACGAGAATTCTTTGAGCCGGCTCCGTCTGCGTCCTTGTCTCCTCGCCTGCATCTCCACCGCTCTGATCCTTGGATTCCTCGATGATTCTCCTACTCCTGCTCTGGCTCCGGCTGCTGCTGCTGCTGCTGCTCAAAAAAACAAAACCAGAAAAAAGGAAAGGCACAGGACCGGACAGGGGCGGGAGAAAGGAAAAAGCAAAGCACTTGTTCCAGCTTGAGCAGCTCAACGAGATATTGAGGCACTGAGTGAAATTAAAGCTAAATTGGGAATATTTTTTAAATATTTTAATGAATTATGATTCAGTTTATAAAAATTTAATTAACTTCTTAATAATTTACCATTGATTTTAGCATTATATGTCAAATTAAAAATAGATAAAACATAAATAACTCCAGGTTATAAATTACTCAATAAACTTTGCTACCAAACGATCTTAGAGATTTACTTGTATCCCCAAATTGATACTTGGGAATGTGCCTATTTTTGTTACATTTATAACATTTATTGTTTACAAGTTCGGATTTCCTTTCTAACCCTAACTAAAATATATAACATTTTCTTTTACTTATAATAAATATTCCTCCTTGTTTTTCTCCCAGTTTAAAAATAAATCCCTAATAAATTCCTATTTTATCTCAGTGTAAATGGGGATGTATTTCAAGTGCGGAAACGGGAAGAGGGTAAGATAGAGCGGCAGGGACAGGGGTAGGGGCAAGGAGAGGGCGATTGCACCGGGCGGCTGCGTCAGATTCAGGTTTTGGTTTTTGGCGCAAAAAATGTGTGTGCTCAAAATTACCAGCAGAGCAGCAGCAGCAGGTATTCGCACTCGTATTCGTATTCGTTTTCGTATCCGTGTGTCTCCGTTGATGAGGGCAGCCGCATCCACAGGCCACATCCACATCCTCATCCACAGCAGCAGCCGCAGAAATTGGCGCAAAAATTACAGATGCCTCAAAAATAAAAATAATAAAAACGTAAAAGCGAAAAATGGAAAGCAACTGCAGTGGCGCACAGGTTTGGCCATCTGTATGAGTGCGAGAGCTGAATTTATGATGCATGTCAAAGACCAGAGCGATATTACTGTATACATTCTATGTGCTATATAGTACTGCCACCCAATCCCCACCTTCCATTTGCATCCCTATGAGCTCACCCCTCAAAAATACTTGCCCACAAAACGCAGCCACGCACTAAAAATAGATTATTGACATCGATCTTACACAGAGAGGAAAAACTAACGATATTAAAAATAATATTTATTCAAAATTCTTGTTATTTAAAAAAGAATATTATTGTAGACTACTTTAAGTAGTGTACTAAGTACTGTGCTTTTTTTCAAAAGAGATTGTAGTTAATTATTTATAAAATCACTTATATTTATGATTTTTTCAATTATTTTTAATTATAATCATTTGATTTGAAGCTCAAAATAAGAGGCTTAAGGATTTGGCCTTTTTTATATTATATTATATGTGGAACTATCATACCCTTCCAATCAAATCTTCAAATATTTTATTTTATTTATGAGTCATTATTAGAACCTAAATATCACTTTATTTCCTAATAGATTTTCCTGCAGCAAACAAGTTTAGAGGGAGACTAGCTCACCATATTTTTCCCTGTGCAAAGTATTTGATAGATACTCTCCACCCAACCCAAAGCAGTGCCTAAGGCAAAGGCATACCGAAAAAATATATATACTATATACCATATTGCACATTGCAGTCGCCGCCGAACAGAAACCGAGATAGCAACGGGCCAGGGACAGAGACAGGGTAGAGAAAGAACTCTCTTTAATGAGCTCATTTATTAATTAGAGAAACGTGACGTCATAAAGGCAGCTCCCTGCATAAGTTCGACCTTTAAAACAGCAGTTAACCTCAGGCACAGCGCGTGCGACAGTCGGAGTTCCATTGATCGGTTTCGTTTCATTCATATAACCATTCATTGTTCCCTGGGTTACATAGTACTTGGTACGTGGGCCATAAACTAATTTCGGGCAGACGGCGAGGACAGGGAAAACAGCTTGAGTTTTTCCGCAGACAAGCTGCATTCGACGGAAGTGACGTCGGTGCAGGACAGGAAAAGTAGCCCATCAGTAGAGCCAGACACGTATCTAACAGATAAAAATAGAGGCAAAATACGTGCATTCAAATTCAGCGCAGCCACGCAGCCACGAAAAATCAAAACGAGGCAAAAGGCTGAAACGCATTTCAGCCGAAATGACGCAGCAGCAGCAGTTTTTGGAACACAAACCAAAAAAGGGAGGAAGATTAAATGAAAAATCGTAGTAGGGTATATGTATCTGCAACTTTCACACATTTCCCAATCCATTGTTCCCTTTCGAGTGGTTCCATGTACTCGTATGGCGCGTTTTGGCGCGAGGGTTGATTTTGCATAGTTTACTGGCGGCACCAGGCACCACTCCGACCTGTGCCACTGGTGATCCACCCGATGCCATACCCTGCGATCCTGGTTACCCGATCGCAACCCTCAACCCCTGTCCTTGTAGGCTCACCTCTCCCGCTTTCAGGGCAGGTAGTTGCCAATCCGAATTTGGACATCGCGCCAAAAAAAATAATAATAATAAAGCAAAGGAAAACAATCATTGACGTGGTACAGAGAAGACTGGAATTGTTGTTTTTATGATTGGAACCCATTGGGTTTTTAGGGTTTTATTAAGGTAAATTATATCTTAAAAGTCTGTAGCAGAAAAAAGATTCGATACACCCCTTGAAAGACCTAGATTTCTTGCTCAGCATCACCAGGCGAGTCGATTTAGCCTTGTCCGTTTGTCCGTCAGATCGTGGAAGCTATATAAGCATCCAATTTGGTGACAACATTATAGCTTCCTTGCTTCAAAAAATCATAATAAAATGAGCGCCTTAACAATACACTTCTCCTAAGCCCAAGCCAAATCCATAACTTCCTTCCTTTTTTTTCATACTTTCATCCCCTTTTCCGAGTACCCACTGTATCCATTCTGAACAATAATAAATCGCAATCCTTTTGGGCGCGGCCTTTGTTCGGGCCACTCTTTAAAATGACTAATCGGTTTGGAGTCCAGGTCCGGCGGTCAAAGACGAGAGATCAGGCACCAGAGAGGAGACCCCGAAGATCAAACAGCTGCTTGATTTTCAGTTCCCGTTTGGCCATTCTGACTCAGCAATATTGAAATTACTTGTGGCCCACATTCACATTCACATTCACATCGAGTGTTACCAACTCCTACCTCCTACCTCTATTTCTATGCGGTTTTTCAACTCTTTTCACTTTCATTTGTGTGGCGTTACGCTTGAATTGCCGCCTCGAGCGCGAAAGTGTTTATTTCTACATATTTTTCGTCTGTTTTAGATTTATTTCCAGGGAATTTGTTTGTTTTTGTCCCATGTAATTTTTAGTCAGGCACGTCGGTGGCCAATTAGGCTGTTTAATGCCGCATGAAATGAAGCCCCGTCTCTGACCTTGAGTTAGGGCCCAAAAAGCCCGTCCACATTGCTGTTTATTCAGTATTTGTGTAGAACTAACACAAGCATAGAAGTAGTGAGTCTAGAATCTAGCATAACTAATTGTATTTACACGCCATAAAAGTAAGTAATTGGCACACGGAAAACAGATTCACTTTCCACCGTTGTTACATGTAAATATTTAATATCGTAGGAACGTAAGGTCTAGGGGTCTAGAAAGGGGAAGCTAATTGCTCTGTAATAGTTAGGTCTCTCTCGTGGCTATTTCTCTCTCTTATTTCCCCTACGAAGCTTTTAAGAAGGTGATGAATGCCTAGGAAGTACTATTACTCTTGAATACATTTTGGTCTCGTATTTTGTATTATAATTCCTAAAATTTAATGTTTTACAACGTACGTAGTTATATGCAATACCTGAAAAAAATATTATATAATTCAAAATACTTAAATAGGGTTAAATACAATCAAACTGAAATTAAAAGATATTTTTAAGACGAAAGTAATTGTTAATTTTCCGAAAATAGAAGATATACCAAACATTTACACAAAGAAACCAATAATATTTGAGTTTTTTCCACTCGAAAAAGGAGGAAATTAATTCCTGGGTTATCAGCAATAGAGCATGCTGCGAGAGAATGTTGCCAAAGAAATGTTGCGAGACTAAAAGTCTGAAGAACAACAGACTGTAAAATCAGCTGTTAACTTTTGAGAGTGAAAGAAAGAGCATTAACAGCGTTTTGCTTATGGAATCAAACACTAGATTTTTAGAGTCTCCACTGTTAAGAGCCTCTCTTCTGTAAGCACAACGCTGCTTTCGGCTCTTAACAGGGGGTTTTTACGATGTTGCTATGGAATTACGCTCTTTTCCTCTCAAACATGTTAGTCGAGCATGTTGGGGCTGGTCGAGTTCGACTGCAAAGTTCGTGTTGGGCTACCATATTCGAGGTGGAGTATATATATTTTTATTCTTAAATCGAAACTCGCCCCGAACGAACGTTTTCTCTCCGTTGGCAAAATTCACTTCGCTCGTGAAGTCGTAACTCAAAACAGCAAACACCTGAAAAAATTTAAAGAAATTACGGGCAACACGGCGGATGATTTTCGAAATAGAAAACGCGAAATACAAAAACTTTGCTCGTTCGGTTGTGTTTTTTAACTTTTATTGACTAATCACTGGCGGTGAGAGGAAAGCTGCTACAAATTAAAATATAATTTCTCTTTGTTTGTGAAAGTCGAAATAACGACAAGCTGAAACTACAACTGCAAAATGCATCAAATATGCACGTGAACTTCGCACAGTGTACGAGTGTGCGCAGGTGTCGTTGTGTGTATGTGAAAGTTCGAGTGAAAGTAGCTTGAAAATAGAAAAAAGCTACAAAAAAGCACTTGCAAACCAAAATAAATAAAATTAAAAATATATAAAACAAAGGAACAGAACAAAAAACTGACAAAATCATGACTCTGTGTCCGCCAATAAATCTGCATGCCGCCCACCGTCCCTGCGCCCTGCGTCCGGCGCCTTCGCCCTCGGAACGGAAGAGCATCGCCCGGAATTTGTTTGGCAACGCGCCCGGCGACTCGAACATCGACGACCTGCTGGCCAAGGAGCAGCGCAAGATGGTGATCCGCCTCAAGGAGCGCTACAACTTTGACATCCTGGCGGAGGAGCAGCGCGAACAGGCGGCGGCTGAGATTACCGGCCAGCGGTATCCCTACCAATCGGTCGTCACGCCACCGCTCAGCGATTCCGCCACCACCAGCCCCAAATCCTGTCCAGAAACAGCAGCACCGCCCTCGATGGGCGCCGGGGTGGCCATTTCCGCCAAACAGATCTCCATTGCCATCAGCAGCAGTTCATTGGATCTCGCCAGCAGCCACACGATAGATGGCCAAAAGGCCAGGCAATCGTTGGGACTGAAACGTAAGTGTTTATGGGAAAAAACCCTAAACTAATATAAACAAAAATGGAAAAGAAGAGGGATTTAAATACAGAAATATTTTACCCTAGACTTTCATCTAAAAATAGTAAGAATCCATAAGTTACATCAGATTCAAAAATATATTCCATTGGTAGGCGCATATAGAAATGTTTCGTCTATAGATTTTAAGATGTCTTCCTGAATTTTACAAGTATTCGAAAATAACACAATTTGATAGTTGTTCAGTATTTAAAAATTTGGAAAAAGTCAATTGATCATATCTTCGTATCTTCTTTGAAGTTCTTGAATTTTAATTATAAAAGTATAATTGTATTTACTTCATTTATAAAAGGGACTTCCTCCATTTATTAAAATTGTTAATATACTTTTTCTAATTCTATTTTATCGTTAGTTCTTCCTATTTTTTAGACTATTTTTAAACAATTTTTTATTGTGTTCAATACATAGTTCAGTTTGGATCATACAGAGTTATATAGATTTTCGTATTTTTGTCCAATAAGTGGGCACCTGATTTTCATTACCTTTTTCGTCTTTCCTTTCCTTTGCGTTCTATGCTTTGCGTTCGTCCTTTTACAACAATTGAATTTCACCCCTATGCATTTGTATCCGTTGGTCGCAGAAACCCACCCTTGCTTTAGGGATCTTTCTAATTTTATATTTCCCTTCCTGCGTTGATTCTTATTGTCACTTCTTCTGTCCCCGTCTCTTCTTTTTGGTTTGCTTTTGTTTTTCGATTCCTCTTTGGTTTCATTCAGGTGCATATTCCAAGGATTTGGAGGGTAAAATAGAATCTAAAACAGATATAGATATTTAGATAGATACTTTTTAAAAATCTGAAGTACTTTGAGTTGAAGATAAGGATTAATGATACAAAACGTTATCTATATTCTTCATATAAAAATACCTTCATCTTATGTTTTTTCTATTAATAAATCCATAGGAAACCTAAAGAAATTCGACAGATATAAACACAATTACTTGATTTCTTTAGTTCTTTTATTAAATTACCTCTTTCAAAACAGGATTTCAATATCATCGATTTTCAAAATAAAAATTAAAGGTTTCTAGTTTCTATTCTCCCAGACATTACTGTATGATACGATATACGGCCTTTGGTTATTTAACCGCGCCACTAAAGGGCTCGGATCAATATTTGCAACAACTGTGCACACATAGTGCACTCTACTCTTTAGTTGTTGTTGGAATTGTGTGTTGATGTTGTTGTTGTTTAGTTGTGTGTTGTTGGACGGGCCTTAAGTGCCGTTAATGCCCCTTTTTATCGGTTTGTTTGGCAGGCCCGGCTCTCCCCCACATTCCCTCTCGCACTCTCATATTCATTTCACGTTTTTTTTATAATTTTTTTTTTTTCATACGAACACGGCGAATCTTAACGAAAGCTTGTTTTTCAGTTTTTGTTTTGATAGAGGTTTGTTATTTTGCGTCGTTCCATTTTGCCTTGTTTCCTAACCACTTACGAAAACGATACGAATTTTATTCACACTTCGCTTTCATTGTGGAGCAGCCAGCAGTCATTTCCCCGTCGACTTCGTTATCAATTCCGCATGTCAAGGCCCGATTTCGTTATTGACTCTTGGGTAGAAAGTATCACCAAGTATATTGAATTACTTCTTGACTAATCTAAACCCACAGTTGGGATTCTATATATTGAATTTGCGAAGATACTTTTTTTAATTTATCAAAGTTTGTAGTCATAAAATATTACAAAGATACTTTGTATCTTTTATATACAATTGCATATATGTAACCTAACGATAGATTTGTATCTTTACGGTTTTTTGATTTTTGAAGCATTTTAACAATATATTTCTTAGATAATTTTGCTAAAAGCATAGAAACTTGTTATTGGACGGACAAAAAATGACTGTAAAGTGGAGTTTTTACAAAATATATATAAAATAAAAAAATTGCAAATAAGATTGCTAGATTTTTCAGTTTTAAATACGGCAATTATTGAAAAACTATTTTGTAAACTTTGATTTCTAGTAGACGTTCGACTGTACCTTCCATTTGTTGGTTTATTGTTATTTATGACTGCTTTACTTTGCGCTGATATTCGCTGATAAATCGTGGGGAGAAGGAGGAGTAAAGAACGAGAGAGAGAGAGAGAGAGAGAGAGGGAAAGGAGGAGAGCGAGAACGTCGCCAGTTTGTCTTTGATTTGGCAGTGTGTCAAAGCGAAAAAGCTAAACAACAAACTGTACGCCAAAATAAAAACTGTTGAATAACAATCGCGCGCCAAAAATTTTTCTTTGTCGATCTGCGCGAGATTGCAACCAAAAAACACAAGAAAACAACGAGAAAATCGACGAGAACAAGAGCAGTTGCTGGCAATTAATTGAGAGGCCTCAATTAAATTTAAATCAGCGCCAACGCCTTCTGGTTTTTGTTGTTCTCATGCTGCAGTTCTTGCAGGCGAAAAAAATATGCATAACAACAACAATAACAAGAATCAACTACTTGGCACACGCCTGCGACTGTACACGGATTGTAGTTGTAGTTGTAGCTCCCACTTTTTGTTGTTTTTTTGTTTTCTGCCTTGAAAGCCGCACCCACGACGACAAACGCAATCTCAACAACAAAGCGAACGCGAGGCAACAACAAACATCGTCACTCTTATACGACGACGTCAGCCCACTCTTACACACACTTACAAACTTATATATGTATGTTTAAGGAGAGTGGAAGAGTGAGAGAGAGAGAGAAGCGCGCTCTCTGGCGATGGTGCTGCCTTTTCAGCCTTATTCTGCGTCAAAAATAGCCTTTTCCGGTTGAAAATACTGAAATCTCGCTGGATTAAAAAAATCAATGTTTTTAAAATGTTATAAAATGTTACAGTTCTCAACATATTTCCCCAGTTGTTTATCTTCAAGATTTTTTTAGTTTAAATAAGTTTTATGTTTTCAAAAAGAATACGCATTCTAAACCATCTCCCGTAAAAGTTCTATTTGAATTTAATAATAGAATAAAAGACTCACAAAATGTTCATTTTTGCGAATTAAAAGAAGTGAATTTTTATAAAGGTTGGGAAGACCAGGCATAGTGGATATTGAAAATCCTGGCTGCACTGCCACACGTTCCTTCTCTCTCAGCCTGTTGTTTGTTTGTCTCTGCCCCTGCTGATGATGTTTTTTGCGTTTTGGCGCGAATTTCGTATTTTTCGTGTTTATTTTTAGTTGTCTTCGCTGATAAGAGTGCTCTTGTGTGCGTGTGTTATTATGCGTAGTACTACGCACGCACGTTGTTGATGTTTTTCAAAACTCGTCGTGAAGGTCACGTCACACACACAAGCGCACATGCAGATCGCGTAAGTACAGCAGCGCCAAATGCTGTGTTATTCTTGTGTACTTTTGCGGCAGGTCGAAACTGAAAAAAACGGGTCCAAATGCGGAGGAAAAAAACAAATCAATTAGACACCAGTTCTGTTATCTGCTCCACCTCTCGTTCTCGCTCTCTCCCGCGCTTTTGGCATCTACTGTACTTTTCACACAGTTATTCAGCTTAGCGTTTTGTGGTTTTTGTTTTGCTTCGGCCTTTTCGCCACGCCCCAAAAAGCAAGAAGTTATGCGTTGTTATGGGATTCCTCGATTCTTCGGAAATTTATGTTTTCTAATTAAGTATGCTGAAGAAACTCTCTCGCGAAGCTCCCACATAAATATTTATAATGTGAATTCTTTGTTGCCGTTCCTGTTTTCATCGCCGCCTCTCTCTCCACACACATTTCGTAAACAAAACGCGTTTTGTTGTTGCGTGAAAGGGGGGGAGAGTTGGGGGAGGGATCGAAAGCTTCCAAGCTGCGTGCTCATAACGATAACGGTAAACGCACTCCCCGTCATTCCCCTCTTTATTACAAAACTCCTGCTCCCGCTTTCTTTAGCTCACCTCTCTTTTCGTTACACCCGCTCATTACAATAGGCGATCGTATTTTTTTTTGCCGATTTCCCCCTCTGCTTCTTCTTTACCAGCGTTTCGCTTGACGTGCTTTGTCGCTGGCTTATAATTTTCTATAACTGTACATTTGATTGTATCGCCGCCAGCGACTCTTTGGCTGCCACAGTGCTCCATCCGTTCTCTTTCTCCAATGGTGGGGCTTTCAGGTTTCTTCTGTAAATTTGTAACGTCCCCGAGAAGAAAGAAAGCTTTTCTAGCATTAAACATCAACTCAAGATCGTGTCAGATACAGATAGTTTAACTCGAGAAACTTAACTTAAATGTTCAAAGTACAAAAGTTAAAATCTTTAAAAATCCTATAAATATCAAGCGATAATGCTTATTAATAATATAAACTATAACTTTTTTTAACTTAAAAATTTTACTAATGTTGTTTATTTATAAATAAGCAAACCAGAGTCTGTCATTAGATTAAAATTCTTGTCTCATAGTCGCCATAGAAGTTTCGAATAGCGAGTGTGCTTAGGTATTCGGTTTTCTAAGCTGGCCTTGGGGCTGGTTTCTTGTTTTTGTGTTCCCCCCCCCCCCTAGCCTTTGTGGCTGTGTCGTTTAGCTTTTCTGCTTTTAGGTCACTGCGCAGTGGCTGCGGTTTCGTGAGCGTCTCCGACGATCGTCTAAGCTCCGGCTAGCGGTTCACTACGCGATGAGGCAACCGCAGCTGCCCGCGATCGAGACCTGATAGAGGAGTACAGTCTAACCCATCTCTAATCCCAGCTAGTATAGTTCTAGATTCTAGATACTTTGATACCGAAAATCATACAAGTTTACAATTTGTTCTATGAATGTAATTTAGAAGATTAATAACTTAATAATAACTTAGATATTAATATTTATAGATTTCACACAAAATCTTTTAAATATTTCCACTCACTTAAGGCCGACTGTACTTGAAGCAGAAGCTACACAAGCTGCGTATTTGCGAGGTTGATGTGCTATTTGGCTATCTTTCAGAACGCATTCGTCGTGGGGCGATCGCCAAACGTTCGCCTTTATAGATTACTCAAGTAATTCCCTTCCCCTACGGGTTTCTGCTCCCCACAAAGCAGCAGTTATCGCTGCGGCCATGACATTTATTTATCGGCTAGCCAATGACCAGGTATGGGTTCTCTCCGAATAGGTGTTCTAGATTGCACAAGTGTGCATAATTCTGACGCGAGATAAGAACGCTTGACGAAGAAGCAGAAAAGGAAAACACACCCACTGACACGTATTCAGTTGCAAAAATGCAATTCGATTCGCACACCTTAACATTGCTTTCCCTTTTGGCTTCTGAAGGTCAAACAAAATGACGCTTGCACTTTTATTTTTATTTTCCATTTTCCACTTTTGAGGTGTGACTAATAACAAAGTTTGTATTGCTATTGAAGGGAGATTACAAGGGTATTATGGTAGTCGTGCTTAGATTCAGGAAACTAAACCTAAATCACATTAACTTTGTATCTTTAAGTTTCTTTTAATCAGCTTATATCTTTATTACAATCTTTTCCAAATTTCTTTATCATTACAGGCAAGCTTCGCATTCGCAAAAGTGTGCCAAAAATCATCAAAAAGAGTTACGAGATCAGCAACATCAACAACAGCAACAATATTGTGGATAATGGGACTAGCGAATTGGGGGATGCGGAGCAGTAATTTTTATAGAAGATGACGACTGATTGGCGGTAGCCCCTGGCGGAGCAACAATTGCAATATATGATATTTATTGTAAACGTAATTTTAATTTCTAAAATAATTTGTTTATATATTTTTTTTGTTTAAACCAAGACTTTGCGGTCCCCCAAATGTTGTTGCATAAAGAGAAAGAGAGAAAAAAGCGAAAAACAGCCAACCAGAAACAACAAACAAAAAAATACAAAACCAGAAAAGATCGGCGCGCGTGCACAGCCAAAACAGGCAAAAATAATATAATATTAAATACATCCGGATGCATAGCGATCGATATAATTATGGAAATTATTAAGTCGTAGATATATACTAAAAATTATTTATGTGTAAAAAGGAAATTATATTTGTACATTGGCAATATATATACGTAAATTGTGGCGAGACAGCGAAAGAGTCTTCGATTCGCTGTCGGCCGTAGACTTACAAAGTAGATTAAATTGTAATTAGGCAATGCTAATTTTAGACAACGACAGATCGGCGCTATGCATCCGCTATATAGACTCTTACCCCCAAATCCAAAAAAAAAAAAACAATTCAAGCGTTCTCAGCGTGTTTTCGGATCCTGATGCACGCGTGTGCCAAAAGTATTTACAATTTACTTTGTGTCATGATCTCAATCATTAAAAACAATTTTATTATTTTGTTTATTGTAATTATAATTGAAATTATCTAAAGAAAAATTCTTCTTAGCCCCCACACAAACACACACTCACACAGACACTTTCATACACCCACCCTCACCCCCTCTAAAGTCATATTTATTGTATGTACACTAGCGATGTGACATTTTAAATTGTATGTACTGTACCATGAACTATAATAATAATTTCGTCTCTGTGGCAAAATGAATTTCTTCCCTCTAAAGCCCCCCTTTTTTGAAAAAAAAATATTTTGAACAACCTAACTGTGTATATTGTATGGAGAAGTACTCCAAGCAGCTAAATGAGAAAACTCACGAAAAAACAACAACAACAAACACTGTGTATATTTCCTTAAACGAAACTAAACAGTAATTTTTGTAAAACTTACGCAATCATAAAAAAAACAAAACACTTTATCACAAAGAAAAAAAACTACAAAAAAACTCTTAAAAATACAAATGTAAAACAAAAAAAATCTGTAAAAGCTTATTATTTTCTGGGGGCCCTTTTGGGCCAAGATGGCGTGATTATTCCCAAGTGGAAAGAAAAGTCGAAAAGTTGGTAAAGAACATGAGTGGAGAAAGATAAAAATAAATAGATGGAATGACTCAGCTTAGAGCTACGGATGCATCAGTTGCCCCATTAGACAAGGGCCGTTCTCTTTTTTGCAGTCACAGTAGGGACTCGATTTCGTGGAAAAAACTCAAACCAACGGTTGGGAGTACCTAAAAGTTTATCTAGTGTATCTTCCGTTCATATAGCAAGTTGTTTTTAATTCTTGATAAAAATAAAATATTTAACAAATTCAAACAGGAATATTATAATTATAATAAAAAGTTATATTCATCGAGGCACTACTGTAAATGCAATCAAAAAAGTGAAGTGGAAAGGAAGTTGGACCTTTTCCAATTAGTAGGGTTTCCTCTATTCGCTTTCATCGCTAATCACCCGTACCAATTGAGAGGCTTCACTGTGGATACTCGTGGGCACACTCGTTGTGCCTTTCAATAGACGTTGTACATGTGGCCGGCGGACATTTGGGAAAATGCTTTCTAGTCGTAATTTACTTGCTATCCGTTGGTCTGTGTGTGCATATCTATGTTATGTTGTGTGGGGCTCGTGGAGTGGAGTGGGCACTTAACATTAGATTGGCTGCGACTTCCGGCAAACAAACGATCGCTGGGCGTCTGATGATGATGATTGATGCTATCCAGGGTTCCTTATTCCCCTGATATTCCCCTTTTTTCATAATCTAAATCAAAACTATGGTTTTCCGCTGCTTAGAATGACCGGATAGAGTTTAGTTTTATGGTATTATGTATCTTATAAATTTATTTAGTTTTGGAATTACAGTTGAAATCTTAGAAAGCAGATTTGTTTTAGATGCTGATAAAGAAGGTTTAATGCGACTGAACAAACTGAAATAATGATATGACAAATTTCACTTTTAAATATAAAATAATGAGTTATTCTGTAAAATACAAATAAAATATTAGATACATTGATTTATCTTATCTTAAAACATAAAAGAAACTAATTTATGTGTATCTAAAACACATTTATATTTTCAAGCTACCCAGAAGACATAATAAATGGATATACTTTTGAAATTTGGATTTCTAAATAAAATATATTTATTTATTAAGAAAGATACAAATACGAGATTGCAATCACTTTCTTAGAAAAAAACCTAAAAAATACAATAAATTTACTTGAAATGTATCTACAACATCACATGTATCTTTTCCAGTTACCCAGAAGCTGTACTCTTATTTACTGCGATTTCCCATATCATGGTTGAAATCAAAAACGGGAACAGCTTACCCAACCGTCTTAGAAAAGTTCCACTTGTGAACGTTAGTGCTTTTATGGCTTCTGTTGCTAGGCCAGGCAGGCGCACTTGGGCACTGGCTGCTCTCTTGAGCGAATCAAGAATGCAATATGCTATATAATAATGGCACTGGAGGCATAGAGGCAAATTACATGCTCTGCATTTAGTAACAAGCATGTACAACATATTTGCCCACTTAACTAGCGGCCTGGTACGGTTATTAGCATGCAATTTCAAGATTTTAATGGCTCTGCACTCGCATTGCAGTCACATTATACATATATTTCACTTTTGTACATATGTATCTACACACATGTATCTGTAGAGGCACGCATTCACGTAACGCAACAGAGCTCAGGCCTACAATCGAGGGGGAATTAGTAGCAACGAATCAGATCAGAAAGTGACCAGATCTGAGCTTAGTTAAAATTAATATAATTCTATAATTTTGATAATTACTTATTCCAAGATTTAATTGTTAAATTACTCAAGAAATACCAATAATCTGTTTTCGTAAATAACTTTTTAAACTATATAAATACGATTACGCTCATAACAAATAAGTTTTTAATCCTTGGTGACAGTTGATCCTTTTGATATAATTTTCTCACCGCCACTGTAGAACCTGTGATCGAGCGGAGGTCGAAAGGCAGGAGGGACGCAGCTGGCAGAGGTGTTTGTACTCTCGCCAAATTCGCGTTGGCCCCGATTCGCAATTCCCATTTTTGACTTTGCTTTTGCATTCGCCTCGCAATAAATTCAAAGTTGAAAAGCAAAATTTATGACGTCGGTGGTTGCCATAACGGTACTGCTAAGCCCAGCGCCATTAAAAAATAAGGAAAATCGAGCGCCATTAAAAAAAAGATGGAAAAACAGGGTGTTGCTTTGTTGTAATTGTTGTTTCTTTCTATTTCTTTTTATTTCAGAATTTTTATTTCTCTTGTCGGCTGCTGCTGCTTCTGTTGCTGCTAAAATCACAATAATTTATTGCACGGAATTTAATTGCATTCCGTTTTCGCATTAATCACCATTAATTTCAGCGCCTGCATTTGAGTTGGGGTGCAATGGCTGGAAAAGCGTGAAAAGCGAGCCAAGGCCATCTCGGACAGTTTGTATGAAGTTGGGATTGAAATCAATCAGCCCTGAAATATGGTTCCCCTATCTTGCAATACTTTCGACACTTAAAGAAATCGGTATAATTTTATGATACATTATTGTTCATCTCACTGTTTAAATTTGTTAATTAGATAAAGTTCCTGGTATGAATGGACTTACGAAATTTGTACTTCATTTGTTTTTTGCATTTATTTATTATACTTACGTATAAGTTGGTAATTAATAAATATGTTGTATTTTAAACTAAAAGAAAGATCATGTCTCAGTGTGGACCGCATGACGTGAGGTCAGCAAAGGGGAAAAAAGCAAAGTGGAGCCTGATCCCGCGGCCACTGCTCTAATCTCCTGACCAAGTTGTGGCTTTGCATCATTTCCCTGAACCTACACGACTCGGATCATTTGCTATATACATACATATACCCTATCTCAATAGGGTTTTTTAAATTCTTGATACAACATATTAAACAGTTCTAGAAATGTTAAAGTAATTATAATTTCAGTGATCGTAATTATTACAAAAATGTCAGTATTTAATATTATCTACGATTTAATAAAATTCAAATGACAATACTGTGATCTTTAACTTTATTGCTTAAGGTAAAAGCGATACAGTGATACCTTTATTTTTAGCCGTTCCTTATCGGGCTGGTTAAAAACCATTGAGGAAACTCCACAGAACATCCTACTCAACAATGACTTGAGGTATCTACACTGTCGACCAGATAAGATTAGCCTTTTCTGTAGCCAAAGCAATTTGAGTTGGCCAAGACCGGGGCAATTTGCAGCACAAATCAACGGCATGCAAAGCACTTTTGGTTTATTTCGTTGATTGTTCCCACAATTTTCGTACAATGCCGGAAAATGTACGTGCCCAGTACGTTGTTACTGTAATTGCCCTAAAAAAAAAAAAACAGAAAAAAAGACCCAAAGCGAACTGAAACTAAAGAAGATGAGGGGAAAAAATAAATCATACAACGTGAAAATTCTTTTCAAATGTCAGACAAAGGCTGGGCGGGGGTGCTGCTGCTGCCTGACAGACTCGAAGGATCTCCCAGATGCTTGCGCGCTGTAATCGTGCCCAGTTTTTCGGATAGGACAGTGAAGATGTAGCTGAAAAGATACTGTGTATATATGGGAAGATCACGTACACTCAAGATGGGGGCGTCATTTACATTGCCCTCGAAGAAGGGAGCTTAGAGCCAGGATCTCATCGTGAGCGTGAGCGTGTGAATCAAAAGCAAACGTAAGCAATGATCTGGCCAACTCAAGTCGGGGAAGGGGACTTGAGACTCCTTTCCTATACTCTTCTCCTAACACAAAGTCTTGTAGATCTGCGAAACGTGATCTCAAAATGAAAACGTGTAGCCTTGTTATTGAGATGTCGAGAGGTTTGCTTGAGAAAGGATTTTGAGGCCTTGAAAGGGAAAGGAAAAATGGAAAACTTTTAAATGAAAGTGTCTTAGAAAGATAAAGATATTGAAACGTTATAGATATAATTACTAATTAAAAAAAAATCAATAAAATTCATTATCAGAAATTAATTTCCTTAATTATTTTTTTTTATAGTGTTGGTACTTTCTAAAAGATTAAAAGTTTAGAGACTTTAAAGACAGGCAAACGAATGTATCTAGATACTTTGTCATGCACCTGTCACCACAAACAATGTCAGGACAGTTCTCATTAGCAAAATGCTCTTCAAGCGAGCTCCTTTAGTGCAGTTCTTTACCGTCATCGAAGTTGGAAGTCCGTACAAAATGCTTCTTCGCATCCTGCATTGGTTAAGTGTTCCCAAAATCTCGGCTTTAATTTTGAAATGGATTTTCTATTACTCCAAAATGTTTGGTGTTTCAAACTTTCACTTAAAAACCAGCACTGAAGGCAAACTGAAGGTTGTGGACTCAAATCAAGGATGGAAATGGTTTCACGCTACACACCGCTTAGGATTAATAATTACATATTTGTATTTATACATTTACTGGCTCGTTGATTCAAATGATTTGGCAGAGATTACTTTGCATATATGCCGAATGATAATGAGTACCTCCTGCAGCCTGTGCTTGTTACTATTTCAGCTCAATCAGACCCAAGAATTAGCTGAATTGATCAACAGATTCCTTGGACTTTTCCAAAGAGTCCGAGATATTTGCCACCCAAAACGAAAGGGCTTTGGGGGAAAACCAGAGTTAATACTATTATCTCTAATGATAGTTGCTTTAATTCATGAGAAGGTATTTTTGCTGGGCGTATATCAAGTGGAAAAAAACATTTTGTACCTTATTGGTTGGATATCTGATATCTACATGTGCCTTGGCAATCAATTGTTAATGTACTTCGCCTTTGTGTGGTATTTGGCTTTGGGATTGCAATTCTCCGACTTAAATGAATATGTTCGGACACAGTTAAGACTCCAATTGGAGGAATTAGAAGCAAAACCAACCCGTAAGAAACTGAGAGTAGCCCGCAAGACTCTGGAGAAATGTCTGACACTTCATCAGGACCTTCTTTCCTTGACATCACAATTCCAGAGGATTTACGATCTGATATTCTTTCTTGCACTGATCCAGAATTGCTCTGATATTGCTGTTTTCTCTTTCAAAATTGTGGTCCAGATGCAGCTTGATTGGTTTTGGGTTTGGACTCAAACTTTCTTTAAAATCCTCAACGTGTTACTTCTTTGCCTATCGGTGCACAGAGCAATGCTTCAGTTCAGAGTTATTCGAGGCTTGATGTTGGAGAACTGCTATTTGAGTGGCATTAAGAATTGGCACAGAACAGTGAGTTAACTAAACTAAAAATTTGTTAGTAAATCATTATTTTAAAAGCTATTTTAATATATCTTCTTTACAGCTTGACATGTTCTTTACCCATCTAAGCCTTCATGAACTTCAAGTGTGTCCTTTGGGATTATTTAAAGTATCTAACGAGCTGCTTTTGATGTTTCTTTCCGCCTTAGTCAACTATTTTACCGTCATTCTTCAATATGGAATGCAACATAATGTGGTTGCCAAAACCATTGAAAAGCTTAATTATGTTAATTCTTAGTGGAATTTATAAAATATTCAACTTATATGTTAATCGGATGTTTATGAACGTATTTTTTTGTTAACATATACTCAAAAAAAAAATTAAAATTTGCAAATCATATCTGTAAACATATTTTTTGAGTATTAAAAGTAGTTTTTCCTAAAAATACGTTGCATTTATCTTAACTGGAGGTTAAATGTTGTATTAATTTGCTATTTAACAAATTAATTAAACGGTAAGAAAATACTCTGTCGTAGGTAAAGGCATGCTGTTATAGTATTACTTGTTGGTTTACCCTTAACTATTATATTAATCTTTTTAGCATGCGGTTAATTTTTAAACGTTTTTGTTTAGTATACACTTAAATTCAAAATTAAAGAATAATTACAAATATTTTTTGTCATGTTATATATGTATTGTTAGTTTATCTAATTTGTTTTCGTGGTCTACTACAGTAATAATTTCGTATCCTGAAAAATAGAAAAGCTAAATGTTTAACTGAAGTGGTAAATAATAGATTTCCTTCCTTTTTGCGTCATAAATACTACGTTATAAATAACTACGTCGATAGCACTCTTATGTCTTGGGGAGTCTCCGCCCAATGGAAATCGAACTCCACAATCACTAATATCTTTCATCACATGTCGCCGACTTAATTGACAGTCCCTAAGGAGCCAGAGTTCAGTTGTTAAGCCATTAAGTAAATGAATTTCAAGAGCTTTAGCTAGAGATTTCGATTGGCGACTACATTCACTCTATTGTTTAATTTCAATTCATACCCAAAGTAATCTAGTCATGTTCGATTTCCGGAAATTGAGTGCATCCAAAGTATCCGCCGGAATTCTGCGTGGATTATTTCTATTTGCCGGATACATGGGCATGGTATTCTTTCGCTTCAAGAAGGATCATGTGGTGGCCATTTATTGGCGTTCGTGGTGGCAACAGGCGTTATCGCTTATGCTTCGATTTATACCACTCGGTATCCATATCTATACATACTTTATGTGGATTAAGAGAAGTAAAAATTGTATCGAACAAATGCTGCACTCTGTGCGACTCGTTCTATCAATTCCCTGTTATCTGGGGATGATCTACATACAGCATTTCCACGGTCCAAAGGTGATTAAGTTAATAAATCAGTATCTGCAAATCGTGCGTGAAGTTCGAATGTTGGCCATTAGAAAAAGAATTGGATTTGGAGGCGAACAAGAGTTTATCCTGATCCTCCTTTCGTTGGCCTGTCAACTCCAGGATATTGTGTTTCTTCTGGGACTATTGCGCTGGGTTGTCAATCTGAGAAATATCATTAATTGGGGCGCCTACTCTGTCCTGTGCATAACCAGTAATATGATCCTTCACATGAGCTCTATATGGTACCTCAGCTTGGCTCTTCTCTATAAAGAGTTGAATGAATACCTCCGTTCCGAGGTGAGAAATCAATTAAAGCATCAACAAAGGTATCAGCCTTTTTATAAGCAACTAAGAAAGATCCGAAAACTAAGGAAAATCTTGGCTATTTTCAAGGACATTTATTACGTGGTTAGTTCTTTGCAAAATATTTCCAATATTCATTTATTTTTGGCCCTCATTCAAACCGTTTTGTATCTGATTGTTGTATCCTACAAAATGATACTGGAACTAAAATTTAACCAATTTTGGTTATGGTTTCTGTTTGTTAAGATTATAATAGTGGTTTTAATTGTTACTTTGGCCGTTCAAGGAGCTGTTAACCAGTTTGGTTATATTCGGGAAAACCTTTTGGAGTTTTTCTTCATCAGTGATATGAAGGAATGGAAAAAAACGGTAGGTAAAAAACTTGATTGGTTTTATTTTAAATAATATATATTTCCTTTTACTTTAGGTTGAAATATTTATCATCCATTTAAACCTCTGCAAATTGAGGGTACGTTTTCTGGGTCTTTTTGATGTTTCCAATGAACTTTTTTTAGTAATTGTATCTGGCATGTTTTGTTATCTTTTATTTATTGTGCAATGTGTAATTCAGTTACAAAATCTGTAAGAAAAATTAATGAAAATAATATTAAATTATATGGGAAGTAAACTAAATTATCAGCTATTTTTTTATTATAGCTAAAAAACTTGGAAAACTCTTAAAATAGATTCTTTTACTCGCTTTGTAAAAACTTTTTAATGGATTACTTTTCTTCCTCGATAATATCACTTCTTTTGATTCCCCTGACAGCTCTTGATTTTATCGCAACTTACCTTAACTTGTCATTAACCAAATGCACCACGAGTGCCATCGTTTTGAGCAATTATTTCACCATTTAAAGTCAAGTAAAAACTTAAAAGGGTCGGTCATGTTGAAGTCCCTTCGTGAGATGAGTGTTTCAAAACTTTCCGCCGGAATTCTGATCGGCATTTTCCGCTACGTCCAGCTCTTGGGAGTGATTTCCTTTCAACTCATCCAAACTGAGGATGGGTATACTGTTTGCAATCAAAATTGGCTAAAGTGTATTAGTGCTATTAACCGACTTTTGGCTCTTGGTGTATATACCTATTATTTGGGATTGATCGCATTTACCATGCAGAATCAAATCATGCAGACTATTCATGGCATTCGATTAATTTTGAGCATACCTAGCTCTTTGTTAATAGTGGGATATCAATTTTTTCGTGGTCATGAAATGATACAGTTGGTCAACAGATTTCTGCGTCTTTTTCGACAAGTGAGAACTTTGAAGCAATCGAAACGAAATGGTTTTGGAGGCCGCCGAGAATTGGTGTTGATCCTTTTGAAGGTTGCCTGCTTGGGGCACGAGTTTAGCTATCAGTGGTTTATGAACTGGAGACGTTTCAAGCTGGCATTCTCTATAGAGTGGCTATGCAATACCTACATTATTTCTGGTACCAATATCTTTATGCATATTTATTGCCTGGTATACATCAGCCTCGGTGTTCTCTGCTCCGAGGTGAATGAGTACGCCAGTAACGACCTGGCAGCCCAGCTTGAAGCTCTAAATCCTCCCGTTAGCCGTAGACAACGGAGGAAGGCGAGATGTCAGCTGGAGAATTGCCTCGCTCTCTACCGGGAAATACACGATGTGAATTCAGCCTTTCAAGAATTCTTCGAGATTCCCATTGTCGTGGCACTAGCTCATAAGATCCTAATGGTGGCTGCATTCGGCTATAGGGTTATCATTGTACCGGTTTTTGATAGCTACGGAATGTGGATACTTCTTGGCAAGCACATTTTGGATCTATTTCTAATGACACTGTCCGTTCAGTGGGCAGTGGATCAGTCTAAGGTCATCCGTAGGCTCAATCTGGAGATTTACCCTGTCTGCGATCTGCCCGAATTTCATACTATTGTAAGTTATGGGAACACCTTGTGGTCTTGCCGAGTTAATTTGGAATCTATACCTTATATACTATTTATATCTCTTTCAGCTAGAAATATTTTATACTCATTTGAATTTGTATCAGTTTCGGGTACGAATTTGGGGCCTTTGTGAAGTCTCCAATGAATTGTTCATCGTATACATATCGGCATTACTTACCTGGATTATTTTCATAGCGCAATATAAAATGCAGATGAAGAATGTTGAAATACAAAATTAAATTATATTAACTAACCAAGTAGAAAGATACTAATTTATGTACTCATGTTTTTATGTAAGTTTGTAATGTCTTTGCTATTATTTACCTGCTTCGTCACCGATGAAAAAGCTTTCTAATTATCGTAACTGCTTTATATTGAACTAAGGCAATATTACAACAATATTTATGTGCTCATTAAATAAATAAATATGTACGTTATGAAATTAATTTCCTGAAATAAATCCAAAAAAGATTCAGTTTCTAGTATCGACTTCAGTCATGTTCCAACGCTTGAGAAAGGTGAGCCTGTCGGGGCTCTCGGCTTATATCCTCTTCTACAGCTACCACTATGCCAGAGTCCTGGGAGTGGTTTGCTTTAGGATAGACCAGAGAAGAACCGAAGAATCCATGGTGGTTCGAAAGCAGCATCAACTAAAGTGGGTCAGTTTGAGTTTGCGACTCATCTGCTCCACTGCTGTGTGCTGCTTCTGTGCTCCCACCGTTGCCGACATCGAGGATCCCTTCGAATACTTTCTGCAATGCCTCCGCCTGAGTGCCAGCTTCATGTGCTCCATCTGCATCGTGGTGGTTCAGATGGGCTACGAACACGAGCTCCTCCGGATGATCAACAATTTCATGAGGCTCTTTCGACGCATTCGCCGTTTGTGGTGCCAGAAAAAGTTCGGTTTCGGTGGGAAAAGAGAGTTTTTCCTGTTATTTATGAAATCCGTTTGCTTGGTCTACGAACTGTACTGCGAGTTGAGGCAGCTATGGGATTCCCCCCACTGGCTGGCTCTTGGCACCATGATATGTGAGATATTCTTGGAGATTGGTTCTTTGATGTTCTTACATATCGGCTTCCTGGGTTACCTCACGGTGGCTGCCTTGTATTCTGAGGCGAATAGCTTTGTGCGTGTAGAGTTGCGTCGTCAGTTGAGATCCTTGGAGCGTCCTGGCGGTGGTCCTGTCACGCGTCGCCATCTACGGATCGTCGAGTGTCGTCTGGATGAGTGCATATCGATATATGATGAGATCGAACGAGTGGGACACTCCTTTCACCGCCTCTTTGAGTTGCCCCTTTTCATTATTCTAATAAGCAAGATCTTTGCCACCACAGTGTTGTCCTATGAGGTGATCATTCGAGCAGAGCTATATCCCTACAAGGCCGGCATGTGGGGTCTTGTGGTCAAGAGTTTCGCCGATGTCATACTCCTGACTCTGGCGGTTCACGAGGCTGTGAGTAGTTCCCGGCTGGTAAGACGCTTGAGTCTCGAGAATTGTCCCCTTAATGATCACAAGGAGTGGCATGTAAAGGTAAGTGAGTTGATTAAGTGATCAATGATCGTGTTTAATTTAAAATTTGTATTTTTAGTGGGAGACGTTCTTGAACCGATTGAACGTCTTTGAGTTCCGTGTGAGGCCCTTGGGTTTGTTTGAGGTCTCTAACGAGATAATCTTGTTGTTTTTGTCCAGTATGATCACCTATTTTACCTATGTGGTGCAATGTGGAATTCAAACTAATCGATTATAAATAAAAACAGGTTTTAAATCTTTACGCTGCTGAAAATTCTAGCATAAATTACATAAATCATTCAAATATTATACTTATTAATAAAAACTTTCAAATTTATTTTATAATATTATAATATTATAAGAATATTATAATTTATAATATTATAAAGTATGAAAACATTTTTTTCTAAAAATAAATAAATTACATAAATAGTTTGGCCATGATATATTTCTACTAAAATTTCTTAATCGACCCCAGAAAGAGATAACCTTTTTACTTATATTTAACTATAGTATATAAATAGTATCTTTCTATTTTATTTTTCTTATTGATTTCCTTGTTATTAGAAAATGAAATCTAGATAGGAGTCCCCACAATTGCTGCAAGTGACTGGCTGCTCAGTCAATCGGCAAAACTAATTACTTAATGGATTCATAATAAAATACGGGTTACTTCTTTTCCTGTTCGAATAGTCATGCCGCAAAGTCCTCACTGCTTGAACGTTTCCAGGATATCCGCGCTGCTGCTCCGCAGTTGCTTCCTCTACGCCACCTTTTTTGGAGTGATTACCTTTCGTATCTCGAGGAAGGAGGACTCCCAATTGGTGGCCAGAGATCGCAAAGGTTACCGGTGGTTTTGTGTAGTTATTCGACTGTTGGCCAGCTTCTTCTACGGCTACAGTTATGAGGCTTGGTCTGGTCAATATGCGACGGATTGGTATCTGCGTGCATTCTTCGTGCTCCGGCTGACAGGTTGCCTGGTCTGCAGTGCCATTATCCTGGTGATGCAGGTGTGGTTTGCAGAGGAGCTACTTGGTTTGGTCAACACCCACCTGGAGCTCTTTCGCCGCTTGAGTTGCCTGACCAAAGGAGACGGAAATTCTGGATTTGGTGGCAGGCATGAGTTGGTTCTGTTGTCCTTTAAGACGATATCCTTGCTCTTCGTCTTTCTGGCCTTTCGACTGCAGTTATCACCCTGGATTCTGCTGACCATTGTGTGTGATTTCTATACCTCCATTAGCACTGGCATGATTATGCATTTTTGCTTTATTGGCTACTTGAGTGTGGGGATTCTTTACAAGGACTTGAACAATTATGTGGATTGTCATTTGAGAGCCCAATTAGGATCATGGGAGTGCGAGGAGCAGCCTAGTCGTGAAGCCATCAACAATTTGGACAAGTGCTTGGTTCTTTATGAGGATATTCATCAGGTGACCCTTCGTTTCCAGAGACTCTTCGATCTACCTTTATTTCTCACTCTGGCTCAGAGTCTCTCGGCCATGGCCATGGTTTCTTACCATGCCATCCTGCGAGGACAATACATATTTAATCTTTGGGGTCTGGTTATAAAGCTGCTAATGGATGTGGTGCTCCTGACCATGTCGGTTCATGTAGCCATCAGTGGTTCTCGACTGGTGAAGAGGCTGAGCCTGGAGAACTATTATGTAACTGAAAGCAAGAGTTATCATATGAAGGTATAAAATATAGAAATTATATAGAATATATTTAACTTTTCTCCATAAATATATATATTTTCCCCTTTCAGATGGACCTCTTCCTGGGACGCTTAAATCACCAGGAGCTGCGTGTGCGCCCCTTGGGCCTCTTCGAGGTCTCCAACGAGCTGACCTTGTTCTTCCTCTCCGCCATGGTCACCTATCTGACCTTTCTGGTACAGTACGGCATGCAGTCGCGGCCAGTTTGATTCCGCGTCACGCTTTGGTTGCGGTTCTGCACCCTCCCGAGGACACACCTGTGTGTACATGTCCCACCTGCCCAGGTTGCCCACCCGTCCCACCTGTCCTGCGGTTGCACGCAAATAAAAACGGAATTTACAGAATGCATGCTAAAATCGGTTGCTGCCAGGAACCAATTCCCAATTTCCGCCTAACCGTTTTTTCCGCTGCAACTTTTCCCATGAAAGTTGGTCGCGGCATTAATTAAACATTCATGCTGACGTCAAGCAGAAAATTTATGCGGCTCTGCTGCACAGGGAGGAAATTTATAAAAGAAAAATGATGTTAAGAGTTTATTTATTTTCAATATTTTAAATCTATATTTGCTTGCTTGCCGATGTAAATTAACTTTCAATAGTTTTAGTTTTGTTTATAATATATTAAGTTATAAACTCCAACAAAATTTGGGGTATTTTATTATAGTTTTAAATGGAAAATATTGTATATTTAATTGGCATTTAATAGTATTTGATTTTTTATCTTTCAAGATTGATCGAAGATGTATTTGAACTTGTTACTCTATAGTTTTTAGTCATTTTACGATATTTATCGTTATTCTTACACTTTATCTGTACTTTGAAATTTGTAAATTATATTTCACCTTATTTTTAATAAAAATATAATTAATTAAAAGGTAAATATTTAATTTAAGATTAATATAAAACCTTTTTAACTTCTGCTCAAAACTATTTCTTTCAGTGGTAAGATAGTGAGGCAGAGCAAGTGAAACAGCGGACAATTCACGCTAAAAGGCGCATAAAAACAAGGCCGAGGCCGTCGCTCTAATTAGCATAGGTTAGGCTACAGACCAGGTCCAAAAAAGAGCCCTAAAGGTGGTGATGCACTTGCCACTGCCACCGCGCGATGCACTTGTTCTTTACAAAGGAAAAAGGTACAGGTAAATGCAAAGGTAAAGGTAAAAAAAGCCGTCCAACGACGGTGACGGCGACGGTGGCGATGGCGATAATAAAAAATCAAATTGCCCCAGAACGAACCCAGGGACTCGGAGATGAGATGAACTGAAATGAACTGAAGACTATTATCTCGGCGACAGGGAGCGGAATGAAATAATGACCTGATCTGTTATGCTCCTGCTCCTGCTGCTGCTCCTGCTGAGATTGTGCGCCTTTTCTGGCTTTCCTGGGGTCTTTTATATACTCTGTTACAGAAGACGATTATATGGATTTTAGGAGAGTTTTGGGACGGAGTGTAAGGAGTTTATTTGTAATTTTAAAAATATTTTTAAAAATATTTTCTTTTATTTTTAAGACAATATATATATTTCCATTCTTTGTATATTTTTAGAACACCAAAACTAATTATCTTTTGACTTTATATTTGAATATGATGTGTTTGATTTTCATTTTAGAGGAGTTTCTTAATTTACAAACTATTTATTAATATTTTTTATTGTTTATTTTATTATAAAAGATATGAATTACCTTATTATAATTTTCTATTCCCAGTAAATTAAGTTATAAAACTATATTTTATTAATACAAATATTTCACTCCAAAAAGACTTTCATAAATTCATACTTTCAGCTCTTAAGTTTTATGGTTTAAGTGGGACTCCCGAATTCAGCTTTTGACTCTCAGTCTCCACCTTCATTATTTCTTTGTGCGTGCTGTGTAAACGGCAAGATAATCATAAAACATAAAACATAGCATTGCTCAAATAATTGTACTTTATAAGAGGGACACCAGCGACCAGAGAAAGAGGTGGGCCTGGGACCGGGCTGGGTTACAGTCATTTTTCCCATGATTGTTCTCCGTCTGCCTGGGTAATTATGGGTCACTTTTTTACTGGATCCCTCTCTCTCACTCTCTCTCTCTCTATCTCTCTCCGCAATTATCATACTTACCTGCAACTATGTTCCAGGTTTCAAAGCTGAAAGGCATAAAAGCTGGCCGGAATCAAGGCAAACTCAAACTCAAAAAAATTAATGATGCTTTCAACATTTCACTAGACAAGAACGTGGAGTGCCTTGGCCGGCCTGCAGGTAGCGGTGTTTGCTGTTTGGTCTTTGCTTTTGCCCAGGCCCAGTCTGAGGCCCAGTCCCAGTCCGGCCCAAGACCAGCTGGCCAAAAAGTACAGCTACAGCTACCAGAGAGTGCCACGAACGGAAGGAGGAGATTTCATAATCATCATAACGATGATTGTGCCGATGAAAGCAGCGATTTCAATCGAGAATCAGAGCGTTAACCGGTAGCAACTTGGAAATCAGCAGGGAACGAACTCGATCTGGCACTCATTAGCCCTAAGAGCTTTTGGTTAGCCGGAAACCCGGCAAGAATTGCTAAATTTTAGCCGCTCTGCTGTGTGCCCCGATGATTGCTATAATTCAGCCCTCAGAAATTGAGTGTCTAAAAGGGTTTGGGCTAAAACCGAAAACTCCCTCGAAAACCTCATTCCAGGTGATCGACAATGGAGGCAATTAGCTCTAATTTATTTATTGCTCAATTAGACAAAAGGCTGCGGGCTGTTTTAGGGCTTGGTAATATTAACAGCTTGACTTTTATATATTTATTTTGTGTTTTGTGGCAGCAACTGTAGAATTATATTATTAAAGCCAGGAAGGTACTTACAAGTTGAAAATTATAAATGATAAATGTATGGATATATATTTATAAGTCAAAGTATATAAAAAACGTGAAACTTTTTTATATTATTAGAAAAGTTATGGTATATTTTAAAATGGGAATTTCTTATAGGTTTATATCTGAAACCTTTTCCTGAAGAACTATGATTGTAAAATACTTTTTATTTTTATTCAATCTGGTTTTGATGATATAAGATCTAGAAGTTTATTTATTTACTTTATATCTGACTATTCCATCACCTGATATCTAATCTGTTCTATGTACATTATACACAGAACACCTGGGCTTAAATGTCAAGGTAAGATGAAAGATACAACTTGGTCTGTAAAAAGTGACTCAAGCTGTGAAACAGCTTAGCAATTATATTTCTTATTATATTATGATTTATTTTTAGGCTATTTTCTGTTTAAAATTATTATATTTACATTTAATTGTTTTCAGAAAAGTTAAGTTAATGTAAAAACCTTTTCAAAAGGAATACGCTAAGGAAATTCGAAACTGAAATAATAATTGTCCCTCAAAATATATTTTAAGTAATTACTACTGTAATTTTTTTTTTTGATTTTAATAATAGCTCAGGCCCGGCTAGAAAGGCAATTACTGGAGGAGTACCGGAGGCGGCACATACAACCTCAATCAATTTGGGTCGCATTCAATCAACCTGCCGTCACGCAGTGCATTGGAATTTTCCATCCTTGGAATGCACAGCTAAAATCGACTTTATGACATTCCGATCTGATCCCCCTTGGCCGCCGCCTCAGGCAGTCAGTGGCGGTGGGTTGTCAATTTTATTCATGGGACTAATTAAAAATGGCACATTATTGCAATTGCGGCCCAACCTTTTCTAGACGCGCTGCCATCTAAGCACAACCAGATAGAGATACGGTTGTGCATACACATTAAGGTGGATCATTTGGAGGTAATAAAAAAATACTGAGAAGAAATTAAATTAAAGAGGTTTTTGTTTTTACGTTTTAAAGTTATTGAACAAGTTAAAGTTGATAAACAATACACCATTTAAAATATTGTATTACCTAGATGGTAAAGATATATTTTGGGCAGAAAAAATTATAAATTATTATAATAATAATACCTTGTTATTAAATTAATTAATTCTTGCAAATTTTATAAATTATAATGATTATATTGTGGGTGGTATAAATGTTTACTATAAAGCTCTAGAATATTAATATTAGTCAAATAAATAAAATTTTCTGAAGCAATCTATTTCGAATTTAGTTCTAAATAATATTTAAGGTTTGTATGAAAGGGAATGTTATGCTCAAAATATATATGAAGACTTTGTATAAAACATCCACTACTTTTTAATTATATATATATTTTAATAAATCTTTATAGTTTTTTTATAAAAGAATAATTTATTTTAATAGTAATTTTGCTTTGTTTACACAATAATATTTTATTTGAAACAGCTTCTCCCCTAAAAAAATCTCATAAAAATGTTGACCCCAGCTGTTAAGCCTTAGAAAATGGCATAAACCCATAACAAGACTTCCAGATTCAAGATTCATTCTATTCTCCCTTCATATATGTATATATTTTTATAAGTATGCCCTGTTTATTTGTTCGTGAATATTCTTATTTATATGCAGAAACCAAGTGAAGACAAAACGTTTCGCAGGCGACTGTAAAAGTTGAAGCCCCCAAAGAAATTGGCACGAGCTGAGCACACGTCCCAAGCTGGGAGTTGGAGTAGGAGATGGTGAAGGAGTTGGAGTAGGAGTTGGAGTAGGAGTTGGAGTCGGAGATGGTGATGGAGCTTTGGGATGGAGGACGGCAGGGCATAGCCCGAGAGATCTGGTTGGGTTGGCGTACAGTTTCTGGCTCAGCATTTTACGAGCACACTCACATATGGCGAACTCGGATCGCGGATTGCGAATCGGGAATCATGGACTTCGAATTGCGAGGGGGAACCCGTTTTGTGGGCTGTGTTTGAGGCGCGTAGGCGCTCGACACACGCCCAGTTGCTGCGAGTCGAACGATGATTCTCTGGGATGCTGGCAGGGAGCGCGTGTGCAACGTGCCAACATCTGGAGGAGATCCAGTTTGCCAGCCAGGCAGCCAACCAGCCAGTTGCAGAATCCGCACTGCACAGTAGCCACAGGCCAGGTCGGAACTGAGCGCAAGATAATCGATGTATACTAATTATTTGCTTTGGCTGCAACTGTTTGTCATGCTCCTCCGCTCAGTGGCTGTACACCTGGGCATCGGATGGGAGTCGGGTGTACCTGGGTACAGCAAAAACAAAAAGCCCAAGCAATCCAAGACCGACGGTAGCCAACACCCAAAAGAAAACAGCAAGAATGGACGATGGACTTGGGGATTCACACTGCAAGAAGTTTGTAAGATAATAGATGTCTAGTAAAACGTCACTTTTAGGTATTTATATGTCTTAATAAATATTAATTTTCATATGTTTTAAATTCTTGTTCTTCTTAGTTTGATAAGACCTTAAAATATTGAGTTATTACAATATTCATATGCCGAAATTCAAAACAGAATTGATTAAGACAATTTAAATTAATATATATATGTAAAGCCTTTATTTAGTTATTATTTCTGATATGCATTTAAGTCTAAAAAAGCCTAAAAAGTCAGCTCGGCCTTCGCCTGTGTCTTCACTAGACTCCAGTAATAAAATATAACATTTTGGAGATAAATCAAGCTTTGTTTAAATATAAAGTTTTTACTTCTTGCTATTGTATATGACATTTTACAAATTTATTTATTTTCATATTTAGCCCCTTATTCTTTTTTTCTGTTGAAATTAAGATCATGACATTTTTTCCATCGTCAATGTCTAATCTAGGAATTCAAAGGGATAAATTTAAAAAAAAGCTACCTTTTTTGTTTTTTCATATAACTATACCTGGAAAACGGATTTCTTGAGTGTATAATCCACCAATTATCACTAGAATGATTAAATCTTTTATCTACTTTTGCTGAGTGTACAAAGTACAAAGTCAGAGGTAGGCACAGATGCGAGTTTCTGAGTTCCTGAGTGCCACTGCCCCCGTGTGCGAGCTGGAACTGAGCAAATATATCGCCGTCAGCTAAAATAATGGTCATCGACAGCAACCGAAGCAGCAGCACCAGCAGCAGCAGCAGCAGCCGAGGGAGCAACAGGAGTTGTTGTCTTGGGCAAGGTTGCGGATGATTCTGTGTTTTTTGGAATGGGAATGGGAATGGGAATGGGCAAGGAACCATTCTCGGTTTCGGGAAGGGTATAGGGTATAGGTATAGGCAAGGGTCCAGACTCCGCACGGTAGTCAAGTTTAGACACCTTAAGTACACAGGAAAGCGTCATTTATGCGCTCGTTTTCAAAAACGACAAGCACAGGGCGTGGCCAAAGGGGGGCAACTATTTTTTCTCAGAGTGAAAAGGGAGTTGCTACTGGTGATGCAGCCGCTGCCACTGCTCCAGCCTCGGGTTTATAACGATTAATTACACAGTCCGAAGATCAGTTTAAAACCCGGCCAAATTATAGATATCCGCAGCTGCAACAGATTGCTGCCGTTGCACTGCAGCAAGGTCAAATCAGTGACTAATGTTGCAGGCTGCAGGTTGCAGGTTGCCCAGTTGCATGTTACCACTAGCATGTTGCTCAATCCCAGATCGATTTCAATCAGCAGTGCAACTTGTGCCTTTTCAAACAAACAACAAAAAAGTACAGTCCACCGGGATATAGCAACATCATCACAGCAGCAGCAGCAGCACCAGCACCAGCAGCAACATCTCATCCAGGGAGCAGAGCTCTGAGCTGAGGCGGAGCGGAGCCGGTCGGTACGTCAAGTTTTCGTTTGGCTTTGGCCAGCTTTTGATTTGGCCGAGACGTGTGGCAAGCCCAGGTCGAGAAAACAGGTTTGTGATTTCAGTTTTCAGATTTGGGAGCTGCGAAAAAAGTTCAACAACTGCTGCAGATGTTGTTGATCTCGTGCTCGTATTGTTGTCGTTTTATTTTCTTCTTGTTGTTGCTGCTGATTTTTTTGTTGCTGTTGCTGCTGTTGAGGTTGCTCTCGAGTCAATGCAAAGACAAGTAGCTGAGAGACAACGACAAACGAGCGAACGTTGCGTAAATTACACGAGAGAATAAGAGAAACACGAAGCTTAAAAAAACACTAAACAACGTCAACAAATGAAAAAGCATACACTGAAAGAAAATGTCAATTAAAGATATTATCCAAACACTATAGATTTGTCAGTGTTGTTATTCTAAATTTACAGCAATTTAAATTTAATTATAAATATTTAATTATAAATATTATAAATAAATAGTGCCAAAACTTCTAAATAAATATTTTTAAAGTTATTTCTTTCAAATAAAAATTAATAGGCTTGGTTTATCCTATTAAAAATATTTTTTTAAAAAATTGAAAATCAAGTTTTTTATTTCAGTTTTTCGTTTTTTTTTCATGCACAAGTTTCACAAACAAAAAAACAAAAAACAAAAAAAAAAGAACACAAAAAAACGAACACTCAAGTAAATAAAAAACTGCAACAACCGAAAGCCACAAATCAATATTCTTTTATGATCGACTGTAGTAGTCGACCTCAATTATTAAATGGCCAAGTTTGCCATGATCTCTCTCCGTCTCTCTTGCTGTTTCTCCAATCTTCGATCTTCTATAAGCAAATCCCCATCTCTTTCTCCTGGGCTAGGGCTCTTTTTCTAACGCTCTTTTGTGGATTCCATTGGCCATAGTATAGCAAAGTGCGTTAATTTGTGGGAAAGTGGGTCAGACACACACCGAATTTCGAATTTCGGTTCATCGAACACACAAATAACGCCCATGAGTGTGTGCATATGTGTTGGAATGTGTGAGCTTTGGGTCTCCATCATCCCCTTCGCCATATATTCCATTCCCTCCATCACAGAAATGACGCACTGGATCGCGTATATCTTTTGGATACACCATGGTGTGTGGGGTATATCGGTTGGGGTATCGTATCGGTTCCCTATATATGCATTATTTGAACTGTGTGGCAACTGCGCTTTATGCAGCGATAGATAAGATAGGGGGAAACTTCGATGCCCCAGGCCGGGTTCTTGACCCCATTCCATGTTTTCATTTTGTAATATTCAAATTGTACTATATGTCGAGCCCATAATGACGATGTAGTAATAAAGATAAACACGAGCGAGTGCTGGGGCTTTGATAACGAAATAATGCTTTCGCGTTAAAGATTACATGAAAAGCTCTTGGGTAAACATCGAAAAAGGCAGTAAGGGTTAAGGGTGATTTAAGTAATGAGTTTTGTAGGTCTCTCTTACTTTTTGTTTATTTTTATATGTAAAGGTATATTTTTTAATACTATATTTAAGTGAAATTATCTAAAAAATATAGTTCTTTAAAATTATGACAATATATAAAATATTAAGCATACGACCTGTGGGAGATGTTATTATTGAATATAGAATAATAAGAATAAAATCAAATTTTTGCATTATTATAATTAATTAGAATTAGAAAATAGCCGTAGTAACTTACTAAATATTTTCTAGAGTTTTTTTTTGTATGTGCAACATTTTAAAATAATTTTCCAGCAAAATTTTTGTAAATCAAAATTTTCAGAATATTTTCTGGGGATATATTTCCAGATATTGTATAGTACTATCTTCTATGTTAGCAATGAAATAATTAATTACCTAAAAAAGTAAACAAAGTTAGCTATAATCTCCAATTTTTATATCATTTTCCCCTTGTAGGGCATCTAAAAATTCGTTAAAGTTTGTTCTTGCCTCAAGTTAAGCAACTTGTTGTTTGGGCTTTGTAGGTTTTTAGGCCAAAAACGGGTATTTGGCATTTGCTGTTTTTGGTATGTGGGTACGTATACTTACGTTTAAGAGCTGAGAGACATGAAGAGCGGGATCCACCCTTGCTCCCCGTAAATCTTCTCCATTCCAAGACACGAACTCCACAGATGTTTCGTACCGTATTCCCTGGGCATTGTTCGCGTATCTGTCGCCCACTTAATTTACTATGCATTCTGGAAAGTATGTTTGAGTATTATGTAGTACGAGTTCAGAACCATTTAACAACATTCACAATGAGGGAATTTATCGTTCTCATTCTGTCTACAGTCTAGACTCCCTCCTCTGAGTGGCTTGCTCCACAAATGAAGTTCAAACAGCATTCAGGCACGCTTGTTTACTGAGGGGTTTGGTTTCCCCTCTAAAAAACTCTTAGAGAACTCTTTGCCTTTCCAATTTCTAGACTCTCCTCAAAATACACCGATTTTATGACAAATGAAGTTGTTATTTCGTATGTGTCACGATCGGCTTGTATTGCCCACGTTTTTTTGTGTTGGTTGCTTCGATTGCTGTGATTGTGGTTTCTATTTTGGTTCCGCCGATTCGTATAGTAAGTGAAAGTATATGGAACATGACGTAGTAGCCGTAGGCCCAGTTGTTGTTTGGCTTCTGCGGCGGCTTCTGTGGATCTCCACAAAAGGTCAAAGTGTTTGCCGACTTGTTTGCTCACCTGTTCAGATGATAACAGCCACAGATTGCAACCAGGTGGGGATTTATTGTTTGGGAGGGTGCTGGATGTTGGAATACCTCTTGGTTGTAAAATACTGGGGATATCAGGAATAAACCACTTTTAATAAATAATAATTTTAATTTATATTTATTTTCCATCTAGTGTACATAACTTATCCCTGAGATATATGTATGTGTATAATTGTAGGATATTGGTATAGTTGGAGATATTATAATTATTTTATTTAAATATGGCATTGCCTTTGCAATTATTGTATTTTTTCAGCTGATAATACCGATTGATACTACAACTTGTTTTCCCCCTAAACTAAAATGACTCAAGATACTTGTGCACATATTTTATTTTATAAAATTCTTCCAACAAAATTAGCTTTTAATTCCTACAACTGCTTCTGCCCTCAACTATAAGTAATAATTCTGAGTAATAAGTATCCCCTGGCCCCACATTTTCTACCCAGTGCCAGTGCTATGATTGTTGATTGTTTGACTGCGTTGCTAGTTACATGTGTACTGTTCTGAAATGGGGGAATGGGGACTCTGTATTGGGGGTATGAGTACAAGTACATGCCACTGTGACTTTTAACTCGGCGGCATCTTTCAACTGGCGGCAGCGGCATCCCGGCAATGCAGCAGCTCCCAGCTGGTGCCAGTCCCAACGGCAAAATTCTCAATCCCAATCCCAGTAACCAGTGCGAGCTTCCGAACTAATTACATTGCAAAATACCTGAAATGTTGCAAAAGGCAGGAAATCAGCGAATCGGGAGTGCGCTGGGCTACTCTGGAATGGAATGGAATGGGTTATGGGTTCGGTCAGATCGCGATCTCTGCTACCTTTTGTTGGCCGGAAATATGCATGGCTTGGCCAGCTTTTGGCCAGCTCCAAGCGCAAAAAAAAAATAAATTTGAATGTGCTCTCGTCAGTGTCAGGGATTGGGAAGATCCCCACCAGCGCAACTCAGTAGAGCAACCTCATCCCAATCCCCTCCCTTGTGCTCAGCGAAGCAGAGAGCTCGGAAATTAATTCAGTTGCAGGCCAAGGCGCGTATTTCTGCCGTTGTGTTTGCTTTTGTTTCCATTTCGCCACCACTCACGGGTCAGTTGGGATCGAATCCCGGGTTCAGATGCCGCCGCTCTCCTATATAACCTCTCCGGTATATATATTGTATTTTCCATACATATATAATAGGCGTGACAAGCGCGCTACGCTCCGCTGACGCCCAAAAATAATCAAAGACAAAGGCTTGAGTCGAGTCGAGATGGCGATGACTATCAAGTGACGGGCTGAAGTGGGTGGAGGGAACTACACTGATGATAAAAATGGAGGTTCAAAGTAGCGGGTGTACCCAAGAGATGGGGGAGGTATGATAATTACACCATGTCAGACGTGAAATTTCAATTTTTTTTCTGTTTTATTCGTTGCTCATTCTCATTTCTTTAATTTCTTGTTGGACGCTTAACGAGCTCATCTTGGAGGCAGTCCGAAAATTGTATCAGAATGTCTTGGTGGTATGAGAGATATAATGAACGATAATGAACTCGGGGAGGTTCAGGTGAACTCTGTGGAGGTTGAACTCACCTGTGGAGCTATAGAGAGCACCCTCACCCGCATTTAAGAAAGTATGTTAGGCAAAATAAATGTTAATAATTATAACTTTTATTAAATTACTAAAGCTTATCATTTTTCTTATTAACTATAAAGCTTTTTATTTAAATCCTGACCATTTTTTTTTAATTTGCAATATTATTATTTATGCTTCCCTCCTGAAACTGACTCTTAATATCGTCTGAAGCCTCAAAGCCACCTGTAATGCCAAACTGCAGCAGTATAAAGAGATATGATATAATAGCAGAAAGGATCATCAGAATAAATTCATTGTTTAGGTGAAAGAATCCCAAGACTTTGATCTCCAAACGTTGAGTTTGTTGCTGAGCCAGAAAGGTTTCCACCTGAGGAAATATATAAAATAATTTTAACTCTGTGAAAAAGGAATCCCTTTGATAAACTCACACTCTTATCCCAACGCTGATCTATATCGGTGCATACAATATCCAAAGGCAATCTTTTGGGCTTCTGGGACTCTCTAACCGTATAATCCGCGCACATAATCAGTAGAACCAAGTTGGCCAACTTAACCGAAGCCATGACCAAGGATACCAAAGCCATTTCATCCTCATTGAGATAACGCAAAATACACTGATAAAGCATTAAGCAAATATTAATAAAGTTGTAGTAAACATAAAACAGGATTTGCCATTGCAACATTTTCCTGAAGGCCAGAGTAACTTCATAGAGTTCACTGTATATGACAGCGCACTCGTCCAACTCATCGGAATAATCACACAGAAGTCGCATCCTGCGATAGTGAGTCATTCGCTCCTGCGTCTCAATAGGTTCCATTCTCCTCAACATGGTCATAATATTGTCGGCCATGTGCTCGTATAATATGCCAGAGACAAGAAATCCCAGGAAGCAGGCATCCAGGACGAAGAGAGTGCCCAGCCACATGTACATGCCAAAGATGACTGCCACCGTATGAACAATTTCCCCAAAATTCTCGACACTCAGAAGGGGTATCAGTTCATGGAAGCAACCGCATAGCGTGAAGAATAATTTTAGCAAAAAGAAAACCACAAATTTCGAAGGAAACAACTGTTGCAAACGAGTGGCAGCACATATCCTTTGGTACAGCGATAAATATCTATTTAACACCTCACGGAACTTGTTCTCCCCCTTCGCTTGGATTATAAAAGACACGATTGCCAAAACTGAAACTGACAGAGCCTGAAGCATGGCAAAGAGATCGGCATAACTCTCAGGTGTGCTGCCAATAAACTGTTCGGACAGTGTTGGCCATACTCCTGCGTAAATAATAACCACTAGAAAGCGCCACAGGATGCTGAGGATACGATTACTACCGCCACGTTTGGGTTCTCGCAACTGGAGCCTGTCTTGGTCCAACTTGCAGGAGAGCAGCGACAGGCAGCGGGCGAACCGATAGAGCCAAAGGAGCAGGAATCGCGACCAGCTTTCCACTCTGTTTTTAGTCATCGTCGAGGGCCAACTGAGCCCGGCTAATGACAGGTCCTGCGATATATATATACATATATATTCCGATAAGGAGCCCTTCTCCTCGAACTGGCTGTTGATTTTATTAATTGAATGTGTGGATATCGGCAATTGCCATTCACGCTCCGCTGAGTGCCTCGCTGACTGATTGGCCCCAGTTCCAGTCCTCCGCCGTCGGTCTTCAGTCCCCAGACCATAACAACAATCGGCAATCGATGATGATGGACAGGCCAGCCCCGTACGCAGATCCACAGGGCCTTAGTCTGGGACTGGCCTGGGCCTTTGCCTGGGTACTCGCCCTTCAGGCACACACACAACAGATGGTGCTCGAGAAATGAAACCATCAACGGGCACACCAAAAAAAAAACTGGGCGTAAATTGATATTTATGCCCGTGTCAATAAAGTTGTTTTGGGTTGATGGACACACACACAAAATCAGCCTAAATTTTTATAGGAATTTTGTAATGAGGTGAATGGACTAGAATTTAGAGGAATTTATTCGTGGGGCTGCAAAGGAAATTTCTACAAATTATTTCTAGAATTTGTATTGATTTTATATCAGAAAATATTCAGAAATTCCAAGAAAATTGAGGGATTTTGTCTTTCTTTCTTAATTATTTTTATAAGTTATTGATAAGTTAAAAACCCCTGAGACTTCTAGGAATATTACGAAATATTATCGCTTAGTAAACAAATCAACATGATTAAAACATTATTTACGAGGTGTTACACATTTTGTATTTTGGTGATTTATTACATATTGTTCAACTAATTGTTTGTATTTATCAACTAAAAACAAGCTAATAATCAGTCGCCTTTATTTATACCTATTTAGTTACGTTAATTCTATTCATTATCTCGATTCTCCTAATTCGAATGTTAACACCTAATCTGTTAAGGGGAGCATACACACAGGTTCAAAAGCAAACAATTAAGTTTCCATTAACCTACATAAATTAATAATGCGATAGAGATACGACCACTACAACTATTATTGGGTGTTCAAAAATGTCTATTAGATTGTGTTTTAATTAAAAAGTGATAAGATGTAACAATATAAGGTTGGTTTTTAAGAAAATGATTAGATTCTAATAATAATCTAATTATATGCTTTTTATTATGTGTACATTTTAAGTATATAAATTTATTGTTACAAAATGTTCTACGAAAAACGTAAGAGTACATTTTAATACATTGTCGGTGATAATAAAAAATTTATAAAACATTAGGCTATAATCCAAGAAAAATGTAATATAAAAAATAAATTATACAATTACCAAGTCATTAAAATGTAATGCTCTCTCAAAAAAGCCATTTTGTTTAATTTAGCTCTCAAAAAATTAACGAAATTGAAATGTAAATATTTTTAATTTAATTTCGTTTCATGGTTTTATAATATATTTTTTTATGGTGAAAAAATCAATTAAAACTATAGTAAATTCCCGAAGGCAAGAGGTTAACTATAAAATATTGCCAAGTCTTAATGACTTCTTATGAATTCATAAGCAAAACATAACATTTCTATTGGCATAATTTTAGTTTTATGGCTTATCAATTAAACTATGTTTATGTCTATACTGAAAACCACGACCCGATTTTCTCGTACGTTTTCATTTAAATCTCATTACTAAGTCATAAGTTTAATTTTGCCTTGACGTTGCAATGCTATTTTCATTTCAGTTTCAATACACTCCCTGGCAATTAGCGAGGCTATGACTTCTCTAGGGAAATCGGAGGAGTAGGAGTAGGAATTGAAGTTAAAATGGGAATTGTAGTTGGGGCAGATGGAGCAGCACACCCATTTTTTCAATCCCCCAACCTCTAAAATGGATTGCAAGTTGCCAAACACGTTTGCCGAGCATTAGAATAGCTCCACACACAAAGTCAACGAACTTGGAGGCGCAGCTGGGCCAGAGCTAAAGCTGGAGCTGGAGTTGTTTTCCAATATATCCAGCCAAGGTTCTTTTCATTTCTTTTTTTCCGAGAATACAGAAGGAAGTGGGGGCCTGGCAATAGAAAAACAACGGAGTCAACAGCCTTCAGCAAATCCAGTTGGGAGTCGCAAGTTGCTGTCTGCCACATCGGCGATCAGCAACCAGCAACACAGGTCTAGTCCTGCTCCGATCAACAGGCAACTTATAGCCACTTTAACGACGACGACTGCAACGAGCGACTCCTATATGGATGTGGCAGAGGAGGAGCAGGCAGCTCTTGGCTGAAAATGGGCGTGCAACAAGCCTGGGCCCCCAATAACTGGTTTTCCTAGATAGATATAGACAGATAACACCGGCTAGAAAGTCGCTGCCCGGGCACCAAGTATCCCATCCAACTTGCAACAGCATCCTGCAACCAGTTTACGTACAGTTCGCGTCCGTGTTATTACAGTCCCAAGTACATGGAGTAATTGCATGGAGCATGGAACATGGAGCATGGAGCAGGCCTGACCCCAGTCCCAAGTCCCAGTGCCCGTGATGATGACCAAGCCGGTGATGGAGATCGCTGTTGGGTTGGGGGGAAACACAGGCAGAAATTATTCGAAATATTTTGTAATTGGTTATTATTTATGGGTAAATTCCTAAAAATAAATATATCCGAAATTATTTCATATCAATTACTTGTTAAAATCTATACAACTTTAAATATTTTTCTAGGTTGACCTAACTTAATATCAGATTCTTTCTTATCCATTAATTCCAATTTTTCCCGCTGTGTACAAATGTAGTAAGATCCTAGTATGATGCTAGCTGCTGCATCTGTGCTGCGGCCAATGAACCGATGGAAAGACAATAGGAGCAGGTCCCGGGCCAAGAGCTCGAAAGCAACCCAACCCATCCCCGATCTTGGACAGAGGCATGGAGCTATGTAGCTGCAGCTCTATAGAGCTACAGAACTACACAGATACGGATGCTTATGCTGCGAGCTGTATGCTCCACGCCTGCCGCTGTGTTGTTTTGCTAAATTGGAAATAATTGCCCCAAGGCAGCGGCAGAATGCACGTGTGCACTTGTCAGGAGCGATGGCAAAACATATTTTTTAAGGGGATAAAAAAGTTCCTTGACTAGGAAATTGTTATAAGTGAAGTTGTGATTATTTAAGGGAATATATTAACTTATTAGATATATATTTACAATTATTACTTCTAATTTTATATCTTTTTCGATAGACCCACTTGAGAGTTCTTGTGCAAATCCAGTGACAAGTCCAGCTTGACCTCATGTCGTTGAGAATCTTTTTCCATTTTTATAAATACTTAAGTGATGTTAAAGAGCAGCGTTTTATAGGTTGTTTTCCTAATATTTTTGAACTCGCTTTCAAGGGGAGTGCTCTGAGCCCCCGCAACCTTCCAACGGCTTGCGCCTATGCCCCCACTGCCTGTTGCCGCTGTTGTTGCTGCTGCTGCTGCTGCTGCTGCTGCTGTTATCATTGTCATCGGTTGTTGTTGCGATGACATAAAGTGAGCTGTGATGAAGAGAGGAGAAAGGGGCAAGAGCCCGGATCAGAGCGAATCTGCAAAAGGCAACGGGCAAAAATAAACACAATGGGGCAAAAGCGGAGAGTCGCGCAAAATAATAATAACAATAAAGTTGTGTACGGCAATAATAAAAAAAACGTACAGCGGAAAGGTTCAACGACATTAGGAGATTAGAGAGCATTCACATGCGACTCTACGCGACAGCAGCAGCAACAACAGCGCCTGGAGAGAGTGGATACGTATCCACTGGATACCGAATGCACATTTACATACATGTAAGTAAAAGGAGGAAAGAGCACGAAAAAAAAGAGAGAGAGGATCCCCAATGGAAAGCAACAACAACGAAAAGGAAAATAAAGAACACAGCGACAACGCAACAAAAACAAAAAAGTCATCGACATCACATGGATTTTTATGTTGATGTATCAGAGGGGGGTTAACAGAGGGGCGGCAGTACATGGGGGGTGGGGGCTGCCAAGGCACAAGGACGGGGACCTGGGGTCGGGGTCGGGGAGTCGAGAGTCAGGGGCAGGGACAGGAACAGCAGAAGCAACAAAAAAAACAGAGACAGCGACAGGAAAATGTTTTTCATTGTCTATGCTCGTTGGAGAAAAACTAAAAGCGGCCAGATGGAGCCAAAGATGCACTGAAAAAAATGAAATATGGTATGAAATATAACCTTAATTATTATATATTTATTTTTTGTAAAGAATCTTTCTTTTTAAATAGTTTTTTACAATGTGTTTTTGCCACAAGCCTGAATTCTGACCTCTTTAGAAGTTTCTTCTTTGAAATTCTTTAAAATCTTGGTCATAAAATACACTCAACCCTTTTAAGATTAATTTTTTCTCTCAGTGCAGGGAGTTGGAGTCATTACAGTTGCGGGAGACATGCCCCATGCGTTTGCATAAGCAGCAGCAACAAAGACAGAAATAGGAAAGAGCTCTGAAAAAAAGAAAACTAATGGAAGGGGGCAGTACGTCAACCCATGCAAATCCTGCACTTTCGACTCCCCAGTACCCCCTCCCTTCTTCCCACCCCACACACACACACACACACACTCTGCAACACTGTGTACCCCCTCGGCTACTTGGCATTTTGGCGTGTGTTGCAGAAAAATGCCTCACTTGGATGCGTTGCTATTTGCAGCCTCAAAAAAAAAAACAGATACAGCTTCACATAAAGATCTCGATCCCTAGCCCGATCCAGATGCAACCCCTGCATAGCTGGCAGGGCTAGAAGACGGCGGCATTTGCTTAAGCACAATTTGGATATTTAATTACGAGTACGGATGGGGGGAGTGGGGGAATCTTTGGGCCCCATCATCAGTCGCCTGGTGGTCGTCAATAAAACAAAAAGTGGGGAGTGGATAGAGGGAAGATACTTAATGCTGAAGTTTAGATGCGCTTTTAAAATTCTGAAATGTTTCTCAGTTTTCTAAGTCCTTGCTTTTTATTAAAGAAGCCAAAAAATGTAGACAAATTTCCACTTGGGAATTATAGTGCATTATCAGCGGTATATATAAACTATTCTCGACTTCTATATTATAATATTTTATAAACTTCAAAATTTTCAATACATTTGGCTTAAAATAGTTAAAGAGTTGCAAAGTAAATTAGGAGTTTTAGTGAAATATAAACATTATTAAAGGATTTCCCCACATTTTCTATATTTAATTTGTTTTGTAAGATTGGTAGAGTTCTTATTTAGAATAAACGAAATTAACTTTATTATCAACCAAAACCCCTTTTTTTTTAAACTTAACAACTTTAATGCCACAACCAATATACCCCAAGTTCCCAACAAGAAAAGGGTTAGGGCACAAGTGCAGATAGAGGCTGTTGTTCAATTTGATTAGGTTTTCAAAAATCAATTCTCCCAAAGGCAACGGAATTTATTTGTTTTGCCGCCTGTGTGAGAAAATAAACATGGAGGAGCATCCCAGTATCCGACAGGGAAAGACTCGGCCATAAACCGAGAGAAATCTGGAGGAAGGGGGCCTATGGCAAAGGGTTCGGCGTTTTGGGGGAACCTGATCCCTGGGATGAGACTTTCTTTCTTGCCAGCCATCCATGCGTTTGTCTCGCCTTTGTTTGTTATCACTTGAGGTTTGAACGGTTTTACGAATTGATTAAGGCGGCATTTGTTTACGAGCAACAGGTAAACACTGAGAGAAGCGTCCAAGACAAAGGGCCAGGGGGGTAAAGTGTAGAACTGAGAACCACTCGGAGCTGTCAAAGGAGGGAAGGAGTAATTTGGGGAAGCAGACCAACTTTCCGTTTAAATGCTTTTACAGTTGAATTGCAAACATCTTCTGGATGGCAGTTTTTCTGTACTTGGTACTTGTCATGTTCGATGGGGTATATTGGATGTCAGTTGATTAAATGAAGATCTGGTTTTGATCATATGTTTACAGTGGATCAGTTTCTAAAGGAAAATAAACTTGGTTTATATTGACAGGCAGAAAATTATAATTGAATTCGGAAAAAAAGTATACAGGATTCGAATCATGTGGAAAAATGTCTGATAAATATTTAGATATTTTTTGAAGGTAGTGGGAGAGAGGCATATGCGTATCGTAAAACACTGGAATCTATAAAATATATGTATATACTGCTCCATGATATAATGACAATGTATTATGATAAGGGATCAAGAAAAGAAAATATCCATTATTTTAATCGTATGGTAAAACTTATGGTTATATTATTGTAAAAGGTATCTGCTAGTCGAAAAAAAAAACATTAATTATCCAATTCTCGGTTGATTTTTTGTGTTGTTTTGAAATATTTCAGTTAATACCTCGTAATTTAGCTCCTCGCTTCGGTCCAGGTCGGTTGGGATATGTTCCGTTCGGTTCTGTTCTGTGGCGATTAACTAAAGCATGACGGATAACTGCAGCACACCTGACAATTTGTTAATGAGAGCAACATCAGCAGCAGCAGCAGCAGCAGGAAGCCAAGCGATAAAAAAAGAAACCAGAACAGAAAACCCGAACCCTAACCCGATGTCGAGCCAAAAAAACTAAAATAAGAGCTGGAAACCAAAGGCACCAGCAGGAAGGCAAGCGAGACGGATGACGGATGTCCTGCAGAGGAGTAATGGCCGCAAACGAGTCAGAACAAAACGGACTGGAGCGGATCGGATCGGAGAACATAACTAACTGCAGTAAAAATGTAAATAATGCAAAACATTTTCTCACCGCGTTTCGCTGTGTGCTGGTGCCGTGGTTCGGCACTTTTCAGGCTTCCCCATCGATGATACATGCCGCCGCTCCCCAACCCTCTCTCTTTCCGCCGGAAGAGAACTTGTTTCATGGGAAATTAAATGCTGCAAGTGCGATTTGCAAAATAAAGTGAGAAAAAAAAGAGTCAAATCATGTGAGCGAAGCTTTCTAATTGCGATGACAGTCAAAACACACAGGCCAGCAGCTGTGAGATACGCGATACCCAGATACAGCTACAAAATGTATAGATGGATGGATGGATGGATGGCTGTCCAAGAACCCAAGAGGAACAACATATGGACGTCGAGACCGAGATGACCTTTTTTCCAATAATAATAAATGGATATGCATATATATATCCCTATAGCGTCTGCTGTGCTGTGCTGCACTTCCCCCCGCCCAGCCCATTTGTAGTGAAATTTAATCAAGCGTTTAATGCCAAGGTGGAACGTCCAGGGAACATAATACACAAGCCATGAAGACCAAAGCCAAGGGAGGGGTGGATGCACAGTGAGAATCTTTTTAGGATTATGGTAAATTATGAAAATAAATGCATTTAAAACAATATTTTGATTTGAATTTAAAGATACATTAAAGAAACTATAAGTTTTTATCTCTAAAAATGGAATATAAACTTTTTTATAATTTCCAAAAACCGGTTTAATCTTAGTTTAAACATTTATTTGTATGCGCTATAAAAATATCGTAATTATCATTGCAATCTACACATACTAAAATAGTGATTGCTAAAATCTTTAATGCAGAAATGTGTTGAATTGCTACTGAAGTTTATTTTAACAATGTTGCAAGTAAAAACTTAACTTAAGGTTATTACAACGCTTTGTTTCCGAATTTATTGCTATTCGAAAGATAAAACTTAATTAAAAACCAAAATTAATGTTTTTTTCAAGATGATCATTCATTCCCAAACCATTATATATATCTATTATAAAAAATCCATCATTGAAATGTTTTTAAAAACAAAATAATAGGTATATAAATTTCTTTCCAGTGCAAAAAGGGTGGATCAGGGGCTTGGCCCGAGCGAGGGAGTTTTTAGTGATGCTGAACCGGGTTCTATACTGGGTTGGTCCGCCGGGTTGGGATGTTATAGGATGGTGTTTCGTTCCCGTCCTGCTGCTTGATGTGCCTGTCATATGTCAGTCCATCGCTTCTTCTTGTTCCTCTCACCTACGCCGCTGGTTAATGACATTTTGCAGTTAATTGCTGCCGCTGCCGCTGCTGCCGCTGCTGCCGCTGCTGCCTCCTTGTTGGCTGTTGTTTGCCATATGGGCCATGGTCATGGGTTGGCCGGGCCAGGCCTTGGCTGAATCGAATCCGAGCTTAGGTCTGGTAAACGAAGATGCATTTCCAGGCAATGTAATTTGACTACATTAACTGCATATGCCATAACATGATCAGGCGAAAAGAGAAAGGCATCATCATCATCATCACAGGGCTTGTGTTGGGTAAATGGAGAGAGTGGTGGGGGAGGAGGGTTTTATTTCTGTCTCTAATGATGATGCTGCGTTAGTCCAGTCCATCATCCATCCATCCATGGGACACAGGGTCAAGTACAGTCATTAAACATGAAAGACAACAAGAACTAATTTTAAATTGAATAAGATAAAAAGAAATATATATCATTTTGTATTTAATATAATAAAGATTTATTTTACAACCATATTTTTGAGTTTCTAATATTTTAGTTGGTTCGTCTTAATTAAAGTAAGCTTTGTTACAAGTGAGTCCAGATTTATGTATAAAAAATAATAATAAAAATTATGAAATTTTGTTAAATGAACAAATTAAGTTGTAAAAGAACAAATTTTTTTTTTATTATATTTAACAAAGATGATAAGTATAAGTTTTAACAATAAAAACCTTTTTATAATTTCGATGAGCTCGTAAAAATCATATCTTCAAATAGTCTTGTAAATCCAAACTCCATTTATGGTTAAGCTTTTCTTTATCCCCGATTTAATATGCTCGAATTTACAAGCCTTTTATGGCCAACAATAGCAATTATCATTATCGGTATATCTATAAAAATGCTACTATAGCAAAAGGTGCCGCCTCTCTTTCTGTACTTTTTCTTAAACCAGAAATACTTGTAGGGAAAATAGTTTATACATAAATACACCTTTCGAAATAAAAGAAAAATAGTTTAAGTAATATATTTAATATAAATATATTTGAATATTCATTAATAATATTTTTGTTTTTCATTGAATGTATCTTAATCTCTATAAATATAAACGTTTTCATTATAAGAAGTTACACTATCATAAGTATTTATTCTCTTAAACTGTAATAAAAAATAAAGTTATTACTGGAAATTCTTCATACTTTTTTCTCTTTCTTGCTAGCTGCTGACTAATTTGGCTAACAAATAAGATAATGCACCCTTTGTATCTATAAGATCTCTCCCACTTAACCCCTCCCGTTTAACATGCTCAAATCTGACATCTTTGATTGCCGCACACAATATCTCTACTGTCATTATCGGATCAGTCCAGTGTCAGGCTACCATTGTTGAAGGGATACCCTCGTCTTCGCCTCCGCCTGGCCTAGGCCTTATCTTTTTGGCGCGCACTGCTCCCTCCGGCCAGGTAATATCCTAGAGACAACAAAATCAAACAGGAATCAGGAATCAGATCCCAGTAGGCAGGTACACGCAGAAAGAGAGGGAGAAACATAAAGATAGGGAGAGGTTGAGGGAGCGTAGGACGCAAGCGTAACCGGCAATATATATTGGCAGCAAACCAGTTTTTATAATGTCAATTCGAATCCTACACGTTCATGTCCATCCACACGCATTAAGCGCGACAGTCGCAAGTCCAAATGATGACGATCCCCAGGCGACAGAGCAGGAGGACAGAGGGACTGAAAGAAAAACTTAGTAACTGTTATTAACTAATTAAGGATTTTAATATTTTTGTACAGGTACTGAAACTTTTTTTGAAATATTTTTCTCATTAATTTGTTTGTTTTCTATAACAATTCAATTTCAAAATTTAATTTTTTAAAAATTATTAATGGTATTCTCAGTGTTCAGGACAGCAGAACGAGAGGGGCTCATGGCAGGAGTGTGGGTATGGGTTATTCCCTGTTCCCAAAAGGGGAAGAGACGGGAAAGAGGAACGCATCGACGCTCGTCGAGTCGAGTTGGCGTTGAATTTGATTTTGATTTCACCTGAGTGGCTGGCTGAGCCTTTTTTCCCTTTTCCTTGTTGTTCATTTTCGAGTTTATTTTTGTTGTTTTTTCTTATACTACCTCTGCTCTGCTCGCCTTTTTCCTGTTTTTATTTTTTGTATTTTTGTTTTGTTGTGTTTTTTTGTCAACCAACGCAGCAAACAAATGCAAAGCAACGACCTACGACTTCTTCACGTGTTTCTTCTTTGTTTGTCCTTTTTTTGTGGGTTTCTTAAGGTACAGTATAGGTTCAGGATATATGTATTTCTATTTAATATATTTTATATATTGATAGATATTTTATTTAAAATTACATTCGGAAGGAGGTATTATATCTAATTTTTCGATTTATGGATGTGTTTATTAAGGGTTCAATTTAACTAGAGCTAAAATTTCTTTAAATAATTTAAAAAGAGATTTTAAAATAAAAAATTAATCAAAATAAATGAAAATAAATCAACAATTTTATTTACGGAGTCAAATATGAAATTAATACCAATGTTTTCCATTTGATCATTGATGTTTTATCCTTGCTTAAGAATTTCCTTTTGTGTATAACTTTTTTTCTCTACTCTTAAAAAACATAAATCAGATTTTTTCTGAAATTTGTTCTCTTTTGGGGATACTTACTGTAGTTTCATCCCACCTCCGCATCCTTGTTGTTATTGTTGCTCATTTACACTTGTTGTTCTTGCTGCTGTTCATCTCGAAAGCCAGGCTTTTGTTGTTGTTGTTGTTGCTTATCCTTTGGCCCGTTGTGTGTGTGTTTGTTGTAATATTGCCATATTGAGTTCATTTTCATCAGCTCTTTCTTCATTCGATTGTTGTTTCTGCTTTTTGTTGATGGTGTTCGCTCATTGGTTTGTTGTCTCTGTTGTTCCTTATCTTCGGGGTTTTGTAATTGATGATGTTTATGTTCGTATATTGGTCTCCCCACCTCTCTGTCCCTCCTCCTTCCCTGTGTTCCTGATTCAAAGATTATGCACCTACGAGCTCTTTTTTTTTATCAGAAGACTGCATGTGTGTGGGTTTTCTTCTGACGAAAAGTGTGCCCTGCATATTAATGCCCCGAGATCTTAATTTATTCTAATGGGTTTATCAAATCCGATGGGGTAATAATAATAATAATAGATAAAGTTGAATGGCGCGCAAAGAGAAGTAATGTAAATAATATGGTAATGTTCAATGGGTCCGTGAACAGTCCCATAACGATAAGGTGGGCTCTGTCGATCAAGGTTCCTTCGAAGAAAAGGGAAGTCGAAGTTATCCCTTCAATCACTGGGGAGTCATTGGGTATTTACGATAAGGAAGTCGTGGCATTATAAATATCCAAGCATAAAGTATCATATTCACCGATATGGTAACTGAATTCAATGCAATATCCCATTATATCATTATGCACTTGTGTACTTGGCAAATATTTGTGGACTTTACTCAAGCGAAACCCATTTAGTGTGCAGTAAATAAGCTAAATTTTCAACAAATTTATCTAGCATGCAGTAGGTACTTATTTATCAAAGGAAAACAGGTGATCTTTGAAGATAAGTCAAGTAAATAGAGGCATATCACAAATATTTCTAGATAGATTGCACATAAAACGATTATACTTTGCTAATATAAATGGGAATTATTTTATAAATGAACCAAATGTGAACAAAATATAATTCGCTTATAAAACAGAATTTAAGGAAATGTAATTTGAAATGTATGTTATACATCGTTGGAAACACATTTTAATTATTTTACTGTATTTTCAAATTACAAACTACGTGAACACTTGTTTCAAATATTTGGCGAAAACGTTAAGAAATCATAAAACATTTTAGGAGTTTTGTTTAGAAATATTTATTATAATTACTTTATTATTATTTTTTATACTTACTTTATTATATATACTTTGCATATAAATCTTTAAATAGAAAATAAAAATCATGAATATCATGAAAAATTTTACAGTAAAAAATCAAACATTTATTTATTTTAATTTCCTTTACTCCCACACACAATTTTTAAATGTTTGCGCTCAATTGCAGTCAGACCGTTTCATACATACCAAAAAAACACAAGAAACATTAAATACTGTTTAATTTTTGGTATTTAACCTGCCGCGTTTAAGTGTGCCCAGCTGCAGTGGAGGCGGAAACAAACGCTTTATCTAAAGAATTTTAAACATTATAAACGGAAACGCCGGCGGGCACACTAATGTTTTCTGATTGGAGAACCAATCAATTCCTTACCGTGTTTGTTTTAAGCTAAAATTAGTAAATTAACCAATGCAATCAACTTGCCAATCAAATCGGATCGCGGACCTTGACAATCGTGTGTGCGAGATGCCGAAAATCAGCGGGCGTTGAACGCAACCCAGTAAATCGGTGGGTTTTCTGCATACTTTGCAGCGAGTGTGGTGTGCAAAAATATGTGTGTGTGCGCGCGGGCGTGTGTATGAGGGGGCGGTGTGTCTGTGAGGGAGGGGTGTGGGGGAGCAGTGAGGACTAGAATGCTAAAAGGACATGAGCCATGCAAATCCTTTGGACAAAGAATCAATTTCCCAATTGCCAAGCCACTCAAGACGGGGATCTGAATCTCGAGGCTTATAAGCAGGCAAATGCATTAAGAGTGTGTGTTGCAAAGTGTGTGTGAGTTGCAAATTGTGTGTGTGGGTGTGTGTGTAGTGCTCGTGTGTGGTAAGGTCGTGTGGAAAGTGTCAAGGCATTTTACAACAACAACAAGAACGGAGAGCAAGGTAAAAGCCTCGAGCCCGAATGCTAAAAGCCGAAACGAGCCAAAAACACCGCGCCCCATGCGCAGCTCTGCATTAAACATGACTCCAAAAAGGACCTTCTCTCTCTCGCCATCTCGTTCTCTCAGTATCAGCGAGCGTGTGTGTGTGTGTGCATGTGCATCGTAAATTGTTGCACATTTAAATATTCATGCAACCCGGGCAGCAGCAGCAGCAAAAGACACAGTTTATATTTTTTACGTTTACAAAAGTACCAAAAAACTACACGGAATTCCTTTTTGGCAAAACGCCTGCGCACACTAGCTAGCCCTCTCTCTCTCGCTCTTTGTTAGTCTCTCTTTGTCCTTCTCTCTTCCTTTTTTTTTTTAGAATTTTTGGAGTGCCTTTAAAAGTTGTTGCGAAAGTGTGTTGTGTTCGTTCAAGTGCTGCTGCTGCTGCTGGGCCCAAAAGGCATAATAATAATAATAGTATGGACCAAGACAATAGCCCGCCACAGTCTCTCCCTCACTCTCTTTTTAAACCCCCTAAAAGTCCTTCCCACCCATAGCTCCGTGCCGCTTGTTTACCTTTTCAGCCTGGCCCATCATTTCCGTTGCAAAATTCACTCCGTTGACAGCGTGAAGCTTCCTTCCTTACGATCCGAACAGGGAATATTCGACAGCGTTTTGTGCATTCGGTGGCGGTGCCTGTAATTGATTTGGGTTTTGGGTTTGAGCTTACACCTGATACGAGGACAACTGTGATTGACATGTCGGTGTTGATTCCGATAAGGGATACAAAACCGTCTGTGACTGGCCAATTCTCATTTCCGTTGCGGCTTTTCGGACAACAGCACTGTGGAGTGTTTATTATACGGGTCCCTTTGGGCTACTCTACAATGTGGAATTAATTATTCAAAAGCTATGACACTAATCCAGGAATTTTGTAGTAAGATATGGCCACACTGTTGAGCTAAAAGGAGTGTAAAGGTTTTGCTGGCCATAATTTATAAAGTTAATTGCAAAAACTGGAAGGCTATTACCTAAAAGTTGTGAAATTGGGATTTGTGGAATAATTTAATCAGGAGTTACTATCCCAAGATTTTTAGAAGATTGATAAGGTCACACTGTTGAATTAAAAATAATAATTAAAAATGGGATTTAAATTCTTCGGTTTTGTGGAAATAATAATTTAGGATAATTGACACTATCCTTAAGCTTTTGCACTGCTACAGGGTCACATGATTGAGGTAAAATTAATGTTTAGGATATTTTGACATAGGTTTTAAAAGTATATTAGTAAAGCGTCTTAGGTCATTACCAATAACTTTTTATTATCTATTTTTATTTAAGGAATATTCTTATTTGCTTTTTTGTTTATTTTCATCGCTAATATTCCAGTTGGCATTCCAAATCGACACTAAATAAATCTGATTAAAGACCTTCGTCTTATTGAAAAACTCACCTTTACCATTTACACTTGTTTTTTTTTTTAGCTCCATAATGCATCTTTAACACCGGCAGCAAAAGCAACTTAATCGACGGCAACAACAACGAAGCAACGACAACAACAATAATAGCAACAACCAAAGCAAAACAATCGGGAGAGAAAAAACGTGAAAAGTTTTTGGTGTTGCTCACTGGACGCTCCTTTTTTTGTTTATTTTTTATGTTCATTTTTGGAGGGCAGTAGGCGAAAAAATAGCAGCAGTAACAACAAAAAAAAACAGGAGGGAAACTCACAGGAAAACAGGACACACAACTCATCAATATTCGAAAAAGCAATTGAGTCGAGGCATCAATTCATCAATTATTCAAAATGACCGAAGACGAAATTCTCTTTGACGACGTCTACGAGCTGTGCGAGGTCATTGGCAAGTAAGTTCGCCCGTCCCCTAGTAATATCTCCCGTCTATATCTGCCGCTGACAGCTGGCATCCATGGCCATTATCTCATTATGTATTATGCATCCGCCCCGTGCGCCCAGCGAGAACACCCACAGACAGTAAATCATCCAACTATTGGCCAGGGAGCCAGCCTGCTGGACAGCAAACCCTAAATGAAAAAAAAGCGAAAACTTTCCAAACTTTTGCATTATTCAAAAATGTATGCCCCAAATATTTGGAGAGCTTTGTTAGTTACTTTCCATGTGATCCTCACCAGAGTCCTGGTTGAGGTCTATTTAGGAAAAGTTGTCCCCAATTTAAAGTTGAACTTTGTTCAATTTAGTTTGGTTTTTCAGGGGAAAATTGCAACGAAAGTATTTCTATTATGTGGAAAATGTGTCAAATCGTTATGATTTTTAAAATCATATGCAATGAAGGGTTTTGGACGTTTTAGGAATTATTAGTAATTAGTTTTTGCAGAAACTATTTGTTTATTTTTTGCTGTGAATCTGCAAGGCTTAAACTCAATTGCAGTTTCTAATCTGATATTTCTGAAAATTTGATTTTGCAAGCTAATTTTTCTTATTTATTTGATTTCTTTATCCTTAGGAAATTTACTTTATAAATTATTAGAGTTAAGTCTTATTGACTGAATAACAGAATAGAGATTTTATTTAAATATCACGAAATAAACTTCAAACTTCAATTTAAAAGAAAATCCCCATCAAACTTGCACACTTAATCGCTAAAACTTTAATTTGCAAGATAGTTGTTTATTTTCTTTGTAGTCAGGAATGTTGTTTGCCTCTTAGATGCTCGCAATATACGAAATTTTCGTTTTTAGCTCGAGAATAATAAAATTTTATGCCCCTCCTCTTGAACTCCAACCATTTAGACACAATCAACTTTCAATTGAAGTTTAATCCGAATCCGAATTCACTCTCAACTCCTCCTCTTCATCCCGTTTCCTTTTGCAGAGGACCTTTCTCCATTGTGAGGCGATGCATACACAGAGAGTCCAATCAGCAGTTTGCTGTCAAAATCGTCGATGTGGCCAAGTTCACAGCGAGTCCGGGACTGAGCACAGCGGGTAAGTCTATATAGTAGCCTTATATGTACATCTTCCTTTTTGAGAGAGCGACCTTGTTCGATTTGGCTCCAGGCTCTTGGCTCTTGGCTCTTGGCTCCCGGTTCCCTGGTTTTCCAGCTCCAGAGCTGTGTGAATAAATTATAATTAAGCTGCTCAATTATTCAAAATTATGCCGCTGCCACACGTGTAGCACGCCCCCAGGGCGGCTGTTGCCATTTGCCAGTTTGCCAGCCCAAGACGCCAATTAAAAAGAAATTGCTCAAGTGCAAGGGCGTCCAGGACCTCCTGGACGTGAACGTGGACGTGGACGAGACGCAGCCATCCGGCCATTGACTAAATGATACATGGCAGGCACATAAGTCAGCGCTAAGTCCATTAGTGCCACTGCCAGCTGGTGTTGTGGGTGGCCGGGGTGGCCATCAGACTCCACTCCACCACCACTCTACCCATCTAATGTCAACTAATTGCCGCTGTTTTCTCCCCTTCCCTTGCCATTTGCAGATCTGAAGCGCGAGGCCACAATATGTCACATGCTCAAGCATCCGCACATTGTCGAGCTGCTGGAGACCTACAGCTCCGAGGGAATGCTCTACATGGTCTTCGAGTTGTAAGTTGTCAGCTACGGCTCCCCACCAGTCCGGCCCCTCCCTAAAACCCTTTCACTTTACACTTGCAGCATGGAGGGCTCCGACCTGTGCTTCGAGGTTGTGCGACGTGCTGTTGCCGGGTTCGTCTACAGCGAGGCGGTTGCCTGGTAAGATACGGGAGACGGAATCTTCACTTCAATCCGCGTTGGTTTCGGCGAAAGGGAAATCAATAATTTAAATTAGGCAATGTTGCGACAGCATTTTTTACTCAAATCGACATGGAAATTAATGTAATTGTATCAATACTAAATTAATGTGTTGTTGTAATACCGAAAACACCTGCTAAAGGAATGCTTTTAAACAGGAAATTATTCAATCAAAGAGAATAATGAAAAAGGACAGATAATTTTGTTGATTTTTTTTTTGTTGTTAATACCTACAATGAAATACCTTTCAAGAAGGCTTTTTAAAATTTTATTTAACGAGTTGATTGTTTAATAAATGTGCAAGTGAAAAATACAGCTTATTTCTTAGACCAATTTAGTTGTTATTATTAAATTAGTGTTTAAATAAGCCAGAAAGGAAAAAAATGCATTATTATAAAAGTATTTGAAAATTACTCGTTCTAGTTATTCGTCGCATTCTTCCAATAACTCGTTAAAATAATTCGTTTTCTCTCTTTAGTCCTTTTAATTTTCGTTTTTATTACTCCTCTTAATTGCTAACTTTAAGTACTCTTTATTATTTCACGATCTTATTTATCGTTTTTATTTTTTTCATTTTAATTAGTCGTCCTTATTAGTGGTCGCCCTAAGTAGTAGTTCGATTAATCAAGGAAAAATATTCCAATTAATCAAACAATATGGCTTCCATTAAGTATTTCCGTCGAAACCAATCGCAAACTTACATAAAAACCAGCAAAGAACAAAATATATTAACTTAAATTCTATCTTCCAGTCACTATATGCGCCAAATTCTGGAGGCTCTCCGCTATTGCCATGAGAACGACATTTTGCATAGGGACGTGCGTCCCGCCTGCGCACTGCTTGCCACCGTCGACAATTCGGCGCCCGTGAAGCTGGGCGGCTTCGGATCGGCCATCCAGTTGCCGGGCACAAGGGAAACCATAGAAACACACGGACGCGTCGGATGTCCGCACTACATGGCGCCGGAGGTTGTGACCAGGCGGCTGTACGGCAAGGGCTGCGATGTATGGGGTGCCGGAGTGATGCTGCACGTTCTGCTATCCGGAAGGCTACCGTTTTTGGGATCCGGAGTGCGATTGCAGCAGTCGATAGCGCGCGGTCGGTTATCGGTGAGTTTTAATCAGAAAAAGAAAAAACGTTAGAAACTCAAAATAAATTTTAAAAACTATTCCAGTTTGAGGCGCCCGAATGGAAGTCAATCTCGGCGAATGCCAAGGATCTAGTCATGAAAATGCTGGCCGCCAATCCCCATCACAGACTCTCCATCACCGAGGTGCTCGATCATCCATGGATAAGGGATAGGGACAAACTGCAGCGCACTCATCTGGCTGATACAGTGGAGGAATTGAAGCGTTACAATGCCCGACGCAAGCTCAAGGGTGCCGTTCAGGCGATTGCCGGAGGCACCAACATGGATCCGCTTTACGCCACCGATGCGGATAGTTAGTATTTATTTTTATATATTTATAATAATTCCAATTCACGCAACGTTTAAATTTCAAAAGCCTTAAATACTTAAATTTATATTGAACTCTCCATCAATGGCCGAATTTCTAGTTATTGCCTAAAATATTAGCCATTGAATTCAATAAGAGGCTTAAAATTCATTCTCACATACTTTACACCTTTATTGCAGTGCCCATAGCTGGTGCCACGGACGAGTGGGCCGACGAGGAGGCGGGCATTGAGGCAGTGCAGCGCATTTTGGACTGTCTGGATGATATTTATTCGCTGCAGGATGCACATGTGGACGCGGATGTGCTGCGGGACATGTTACGTGATAGCAGGCTGCACCAATTCTTGCAGCTGTTCGACCGGATCGCAGCAACGGTGGTCACCAGCAATGGACGTGCGCCCGCTGCCGAGGCTGTTGGACGCAGTCGCGATGTCCTGGAGCTGCTCTCGTCAAACGCCGGCGGCAACTCACTGGCCGGCAAGTATGCCAAGGACGAGTTGCTGCAGCTTCTGGCTGCCCCCCATATGCAGGTGAGTGCTGGCGGCAGAAGCCTTTTGTTTACTCTTACTCTTTGCTGGGCATTTTGTGGCAAGCTTTATTTTTCGCAATAATCTGGCAATCACAGGCTCGGACTTCGGTCTCCGGATGCCGGACTCCGGCTCTTTGTCCGCCTTTGTGTTCATAGCAATCTACGATCCACTCGAGTCGCCCAATTCGCTTTGGCTTAAGCTTAAACAAATTTGAAATGTATTTAGTGCGGGCAAACAAGCTGGCGCAGGAGAATGAGCCTGCTGGCCATCACTCCCAGGATTCGGGCGCAGACAGAGTCACTAATCCTTTGCTTAAACAGAGACTCATACAGTGGCACACACAATGCCAGTACAGGCACATAATCACACTGGGAGATGAGAAAAAATGGAAAGGTTTTAGAAAAATATATATAGAAAAGAGCTGTGGGTTGAAATATATAAAATTATGTTAAAAATTACACTTTTTTCAACACACAAACAATTAACAATTCATTTTAGACCAAAAACATGTACATTCTTATTTTGAAAAAAATGTTTTTTAATCGATTTCAAGTATTCAAAGCTCTTCTAAATAATTTATACACATATATTTTGAATTTTCCCAAGTGTAAAAACACATAGCAGCTAATGCAACCAAATATAAACAGTTTAATCAGAATAAACCAAAATGAATTTCAGGCAAAGCCAGAACAAGAGCTAAAGCAACAGCAGCAGTAGTAGCATCAGCATCAGCATCATCCGAAGTAGTAGCAGGAGGCAGGAGGGGCAGCCAGCCAGAGGTAGGACATCCGCACTGGCCGGGGCTGCTTGGGGCTCGTTTCTCCTTCCTTCCCGGGGGGCTTTTTGCGCTGAAAAGTATGCTACGAGTACACGACTCAAGGGCCATCGTTGTTCCGACTACGTCGGCATATGGCCATCCTCCGCCGTCGCTCCTTCACTCCTTTCGTCGCTCTTTTACTCTTTTCTACTTCACGAAAAGGGGAACAAAAACATTTAACGATAGCGAACACACAAAAAATAAATAAATAAGCAAAAAATAAGGTGGGGAGAAATTCTTGCCTCGACGAAACATCAAATATCCTTACGGCCGAAATAGGACCGTAAAAAATTATTGGAAATTCTGCGGGGAATCAAATTGATTTCAATTGCTCCGTTATTGGATACTAGTAGTAATATGCCCTGCCTAATGGCTATCCCATATAAAGAGGGCTTGGGGAGAAGTTTAATGAAACCGGAATACAACTTTCAATGCGTCATGGCTTTCTCTTTTTAAAGTCCAAATATTGAATGGCTGCCTGAATAGTCTCAATGGAATAAGGTTGGAAATTAAAACGAAGTCATGAAAAGTTTTAATAGTTCGATTGTGGTAATAATTTGTAGTAAAGCGTTGCTCACGAAAGACTTTAAACATGCATTTATTTATTGCCAATCATGGTTTGTAATCAATTTTCAATCAGCAAGGAAATCTTGCAATTGGAAAATACTTTTGAACTCTAGAAGAGCAAGGAAGTCTCGTGATAACTTCTGGAAAGAATGTTTAAGCTTCATATAATACGGATGGAAAGCATTTAAAATATCTCATTTAACTCTTCGTAATTTTTTAAAAATTACCAATCATTCTCTGTAACTCCCCCTCATTATATCCGTACTCTAAGTATTTTCTGCACTTGTTCAAACCCCCTATAAAAACCCTCTAACTAAAATCTACCAGTTCAATATGAAAGGGCTTATGCTGTCCATTAAAATAACAATGACTAAGTCCGACATACTTGTCTATTTTCAATTCAAATGCAAGTATTTCCGAGAGGGAGGGCTCTTTATCAAGCGGAGCTCTTCAACAGAATTGCACTCATCAAAGTGGGCTTTAATGTGGCCCAGTCAAAGAACTTGAAAAGGACAACCCGCCGGAGTATTTATGTACGCAAGGATTCATCCTCCCACGAGTATCCAATTATTTGCCAGACTCGGCCTAAGCTCCTCATTGGTTTACCCCCGCCAGTGACTGTTCTAGGGTATAAAGAACATTTCCTCCGCCACTCCGCCGGATGGGTTGAGTGGTGAGCGGTGGCGGTGGTGGTGGTGGTGGTGCGGTCTTGCTGGGACTGGAACTGGAACTGGGACTGGCTGAGTGTGATATGGACGCAGTGCTATAACATAACTCTGTGCCATCCACTGTCGTTAATTGCTCCTTGAAGCAGACTTTTTGCGCCGCCTCTGCGATGATGCTGCTTGTGCTGCTGCTTTTCCTGATTTTCCCGGTTTCCCTCTTTTATTTATTTTTTGCTCCTCTCCTGGCTCGGACTCTGTCTCTGTGTGTCTGTGTGACGCAAGCCCAGTCTCATTTTCATAAATCCGAGCAATCTGCAAAAAAAAAAAAGAAGGAAAAAAACAAGCTCAAGCAATGAAAGAAAAATCTGCAAACAAAAAATATGAACAACTGCAGGAAAACGCAGGCCAACGATGAAAGCGATGAACGAATGTGTTAATGCTATATACACAGCTCAGCGGGGGGTGGCGGAAGGTGGATAGTGGGGGCTTGCTGGCGGTGAGGGATGCTGCTGTCCAGGGCTGCAGTACCAACAACAATGCCAATGTCCAACTGAATGCTGCAAAGCTTCCTCCTCTCTCTCTCTCTCTTTCTCTTTTGCTCTACTACTTTCTTCCCTTCTCTCTCTCTGCAAATTGCAGCAAACTGCAGTTTGGCCGCTCTTTTGCTTCCACACGGACCCTCTCTTTCCATTTAACCTACTACTGGGTGCGTTGCAGTGATGCCAAGGGGTACTATTTTTTGTTAGGCAAGTGAAATGTTATCTTGGTTAAGGATAAGGTACATTATTTTCGTAAAAATAAAAGTAATGGTACATTAATTGTATAACTTTGTGAATAACTTTCTTTAAGTATATAAAGTTTCTTTAAATGCTGATTAATATGTTTATGAAAATAGATAAAATTTCGGTTATTTGGTGGCCAAATAATTTTGAGTTGTTATCTAAAATTCTTTAAAGAATAATAATAAAAATAATTTAGAGGACAAGGCAAAGCTTTTTATCTTCTATACCTTCATTCTTAATGGTTTCCCAAGAAAACAAGTCTTGCAAAGCAGATTTTAAGTTGTAAAATCTAGTAACATTTACATATATTGTAATATTTAGGTACACTTTCATCCCGTACCTAGTTACAACTATCCTCTAGGCACAGTCAACACTGTTGGCCAAGTTGCAACAACGGAGCACTCGTGATTGACTTAAACAAAAAGCGCGCACCCGAGATTTCAGTTTAGTTTGCGGCGCAGTCGCCGCTGGGGAACGTCGGCGGATTTGTTCGCCTCGGATTTATTTGCCACTTGCCCGCTGATGTGTGAAAATGGCGGCTAACGAGTCCTTCTCGTCCTCGTTGGCGTCCTCTTACCCGTCCCTTCATTTCTCGGGAGAATTGTGGCCGAAAAACCTTCGTCAAGTCGAGTTCAGTTTGAGTTTGAGTCAGAGTTTTTCGGTTCGAGTTCTAGTTTGAGCCGCGGCGGAGTCTATTTCTCGTGGGGGTTTCCCCTCCGCTTGACCCAATTAACAGGACGCTGTCCGGGACCCGGCAGATGTTCCACCGGTGAGTGAGTGAGTGAGTGTGTGTGTGTGTGCGTGAGTGTGCCAATTACGCGCGCGAGTTTCCGCCGTAACCAACGCGTTGCCTCCATAACCTGGGTAACCTCCGTCAGCGGAGCAGGCGACAGGCAGCCCACGTGTTTGGCGGCAAAATCCACATGGGAGCAATTGACAAAATGGCAACCACCATCCGGATGCGGCACCACCAGCTCCCGCTCTCGCTGAAGCGAATTCCATGGGACAGGGATACTGCGGATATGGATGCTGATGCTGATGCCGCCGCCTGGCGCTGGGGACGAGCCGTGGCCCTGCTCATAAATTGGCAGCACAAGAAGATACTGCAGCAGCCCCTGTCAGCCAGCCATAACTCAATTTAAATTCAAATGTGTTACGCCAGGAAAACCGTAAAGAGGAAAACCGAAAGAGAAACGAGAGAGAAAAAAGAAAAGAAAATTAAATGCTTTGTCAAAGAACAAATAATCAAATTATAAATTGATAAAGCCACCAATGGAGGAGGCGGCGGAGCTGGTCGTCGCGGATGCGTGCTGCTGCTGTCGCTGCTGTGGCTGCGAGCCTGCGAGCATGGCGGATGTGCTGCTGTTGTCCCAGCAGCAGCAGCCTCTCCAGGTGGAGACGGAGTTCCAGTGGATAGGACTGGAGACCGCAGAACTGTTGCCCGCATATATCATTCGCTACTACAACAATCTCCATCACCAGGTAATTCAGCATCGCCTTGGATTATGGCTATAGCTTGTAGGGGATGGAGGAGGGAAAACTTGCTAGAAAATGGTGGGAAAAGTGGGCCGACTGCGGAGATGCCTTTGATTTGAGTTGCGGCCAAACTTTGATTAAATTTTGTTTACAGTTTTGCTGTTTTTTTGGGGAAAGAAGCAGCGTCGCCGTTTGGGGAAAACTAGGAAAAGCGGTCGGGAAAACGTTTCGCTGCTTCCCGCATAAATGCGGTCAAACGCAAATGATTCTAAGGGAGCTAACTTAATTAGTTTTTAGTTTCTATCAAAAAAATTTTAAACTATGATTAGAATTCCGCTAATTATTATTTTGACGACTGCGGATATGAAAGCTATTAATTAGTTTTTGTGGTTTTTATGACAATGCAAAAGGTATTTCTTCAACTTATTGCCATAAAAAACAATTACAACAATTGCTTAAATACTTTAAATGCAAAATTTATTAAATACAAAAGCAATCATGCGGGTTCTACTTAATTGCCTTTGTTTAAATCAGGGTTTAATCAGGAAAAAAAACTGGTAATAAATTCAAATTAGTTTGAATAAATTCAGTAATGGTTATGGATTAAAATGCAATGTTTTAGGTAACAAAAAACCAGGCATAGATTTAAATTCCAAAAGGATTTAAATTTTAAGCTAGGATAATAGTTTGTTATTCAGTTTTAGATTCTCTAGGTTATCATTTAAGCCCTCTAATATTCTCTTTTGTCTTCCTTTCATTTGTTTCAATCATTTGCAGAGGAAAGGCTATCCTCTTACTGGTTGTCAATTTGCCATATTGAAATCCTATTCCCCAGTCGAGGTGCTCTCATCTTTAAGTAAGACTTCAAGAAACATAAAACGCTTCCTTTTGCTATCATTTCGTTTATTTACCTATTCCCCGCTGGAGACACACAGGGAGTCCAAGACTCCTACAGACTCATTGAGTATTGGCCAATTGCAATGGCAAAATCAATTTACCAAATGGCCAACGAATTTGCATTTTTTGTGTGTGTGTGGCACTTCCCTTAACCCCAGATGTCCTCGTTTTTGGCTCGATTTCTGGGATGCCATCAGCATTATTACAACGCTCGTTTTACCTTTGACTTGTTTCTGATTTGCACACACACATCCGTGTGTATGTCCTTCCCCCGGGTGTGCGTGTGGGGTTAGTTGACAACTAAACGTGTCAACGAGGCTAAGCAAGCAAACTGTCAGGAACAGCAATAGTAGCAACAGCAGCAGCAGCAGCAGCAGCAGCAGTAGTTACAGGACGAGAATGTCCTCTGTCCCGCCGCCTGCCCCACTGACACATTAGGGTTACTCATTTGGCTGCACACATCACAACACACAACACACACATAACTGTCCCCACGCCACGCCCCTTTGTGGCACTCAGGGCCCGAATTGCAACTATGTAACTGCCATCATCCTTGTTATTGTTATTGTCATTGTTGCCGTCGTGTTGCAGCCAAATTTGTTGCCACTTCGATGAGATGACAAATTCGTGCCAAATTGCTTTCACTCTTTTGTTGCAGGGAAAGAAAAAAGTTGCGGTTTCTTGGGCAAATAATTGAAAAGTTTAGAAATATATTGTAAATGTTTATATATTCGTTATCAGTTTTAAAGCATCTAGCAGATGTTTTTATTATTGATTCAAATGTTATTTTGTTAGTTTAATATTTCTCAAGCAAGAAAACATATTTAAAATCAAAGTAAAATATGTAAAGGATATTTCTAGATATTTCTAGTTTCCAAAGAAGTTTTAATTTTAAATAAAGATTAAACATGAAAATTAAACAAAAACTTAAACTTAGCTTAGTAAAATCTACTCTAAGACTTTTATAAATCTATTAGTGTTATAAAGGTTGCCTTACTACCTTTATCTGGATCCTGTAAATACTAAAATAACATTTTCCAGTGCACATGTGACCCCTGATCCTCTGCTGCTGCTTCTGCTGCTCCCTGCATCCTTCCCTTTTTGCCTGCATCCTGTATCCACTTTCCATTGGCGTGCTGCAGCACGACACAAAACGTTGGCGACAGCAGCAAGTTAATAGTTTATGGCCAGGATGCGATTACACGAGCTCCATTTTTCCACAGGACCTTGACCTACACTGCCTGCCTGCTGAGCTGCCTGCCTGAGTTGTTGAAGGAAACCTTGGGCCGAAACGAATTCGGATTCAAATTCACTTGACATAACGCCAGTGGGTGTGAATCGTAAAGGAGAAATGCGAAAGGCGAAAGAGTAAAAGGAGGAGGTGTCAGATGCTGCGGCAGATGGGGAAGGTCCTTTATTGTGCATTAATTAAAAGCCCGTTATGCTGCGCGCTTAACTCGTGTGCTCTCTCGCTAGCATCATTCTTGTCCTTGCGAATCAATCGATTGTCTGAATTGCTTTCTTTGCACTTCGAGGCTGAGAAGATGCCACTAAGGCTCTCTTTTTTCCAATTTCATATCCTTAAAAGAGGCTATTATGAATTGTTTACATATTAGACATGTGTAGAAGGGGAATATGAGTTGAAAAAGGATTTTATTTTAAAGACAATGTGAAATTAAATTGCTTGAAAGGTATTTAACAGAAAATTAATTAACTTTTAGCTAACTTAGATCATTAATTTTATTTTAATTCATTATCTAAGCTATATGAAGTGTAGTATCCTTTCGAATCACTTATTTTCCTGTTAGTGTATTCCCATCTTCGATTCCCAGGCTGACCAAACAGGCCTGCTTTCCTGGCAGCCTTTCCTTCTTGGCCAAACCCCTCATCACGTTTTGCTGCTTTTCACCCCATTTTCTGTCGGCCTCTGCCTGCTATTCACAACAAGCGCTCCATAAATATTTGCTGTGCCTCAGCACAGATTCATAACTCATAAAGGACCTGTCCCTCCGACTGTCCCTTCCTTTCGTCCCGCCTGTCGCTCTGTGTAACAGTGCCACTGCCTCGGCCTGGCCTGGGCCTGTGCCTGTTTGCCTGGCCCCAATGGATAGCTGAGGCCTTACCACATGTAATTAGGTTGCGGTTTTCCACCTTCTGCCGCTACTGCCACTGCCACTGCCGCCTCCTTCTTGGCTGCTTCTCTGCTGCTTCTGTCACTTCCCCTTTTGGCAATGAATCCTTTTTGCCAACACGCCCGCATCCTCTTTGGCAAGTGTCTGAGTGTCTTGATGATTGTGTGCGAGGATATTTGGGTGAACCACCATTGGAAATAATTAGGCAGTCTTAGTACACACATTAGGGTCACTTTTATTGTTTAGTTAATGGGAAAGCTAAGATATCAGGGGGAAATACTTGGATATTGATGGGTGTTTTTAATATTTTTATACGAATTAATCGATTTTTAACACGATTTTCTCTAAAAACTTGAAGTAGTAAAATAAAGTAATATTCTTTAAGCTAAGAACTTCAATTTTAAGCTGTTAAATATTACTTATACGACCCGTTAGCCGGTAGCAGTCCCTAAAAAACCCGGAAATCTGCCAACACTGCGTATACGTGATTAAGGTTAAAAGCATCCCCTGCTTAGTGCTTTTTTATGTCTTACGTATACCCAAAAAAAGGTATTAGTAGGGTGATGTTGTGACCTTAAATTACAGCCAAAAACCAAGGTCCACCCTGCTGGCCACAAGTCACCTACTTTGGCCCCGGTTTTTGTGTTTTTTTGGCCAACTTTACTAACTGAACTGCAGCTGTAACTGCAGAGTGCTGCTGCTGCTGCTGCTACTGCTGCTGCTGCTGCGCGTTGATGAGCGAAGAATGTCTGATTATGACGATGATGCTGGTTTTGATGATGTTTATGTGAAATGCTGAGGACGCTGGCAATGATTGGGTTAACGACTAACGTGGAGGCAGACGTTGCGCCATAAATTACGAATATTTCCACGTTTGCCACGTTAAGCGTTGTTTCCGCTGCCATCTAGCGTTACCGTTAGACAAACGCAAACAGCAGCGCCAGCAGGAGGGCAAAATGCTCTCCAAACTGGCACATTTTATTGGATTAAAGTCCATAAGTGCAGTGTTCTGAGAGCTTTTGAAATGTATGGTCCACGCTGCGTATGCGTAATATTTTATTTGGCTTTGAAAAGTTCAGTAAATTATAATTTAATTATACAATAATTATTATAAAAGCGTGAAATAATATGCTAAGACATTAATTAAGAGAGGATTAGTTGAGTTTTGTTAATATTTGTAGGGGAATTATGGCTTCAAAGCATAAAGATCTATTATTTACTGCGATTTCCTTACATTTGCATTAAAAATGCAGTTTATATAAAAAGAGAGCACATTTTTTTCCACTGTGCAGCAGCAGCAGCAGAAATCGCCAGCTATTGCCAATGAGTGAGAAATGTGGCAGCAAGACTGAGACAGCTTCTGCGCATGTCCTTCGCGGTCAGCGTCTCTGCCAGCGCCGCTGCCAGCCTCCTGCATCCGCCGGGCAGATTCAGCGGGCAGCAGCAGCGGCAGAAGTCAGGCCACCAAGGCAACAGCCTCATCAGTTGTCTCGCTTGCGCACAGCGTATTGAGCGAGTGCGGAATTCGGAGCGAGGCGAAGCTCCAGCTGGATGCTGCTCGGATCTGGAGATTCAGTCTATAATTGTGCACCTTGCTGACTGGTTCTGTGCCAGTTTAACGCGAGCCCTTGCCTGGACAGCACGGGTATATAGTAGTAGTAGCAGCAGCAGCAAGCACCACCAGCAGTAGCAGCCGCAGCAGCGCCCGCAGCAGCATCAGCAGCAGCACACACACGCAAGCACGCACAACTCGACTAAAAACGGCTGCTGCAAAGCCACACACACGCGAAGAAAACACACACACACTCAGAGACTCAATCACCAGCGAGTTGCCATACGGCGCAGCGAAATGCAAAGGAAAAAAGGGAAAAGGCAAAGGAAAGCCTAAAGGAAAACGTTAAGAAAAAGCCCAGAGATAGTGAAGAATAGCCCAAGACAACAAGCGAGAAAAAAAAAAGCCAACTAAAACCACCAAAGAACCCACAAAAAAACCCATGAAAACTTTCGAAACGGTTACAAACTTTTTAATTAAAAAATCGCTCAAGTTCCGTGAGCAAACAGCTTGGCCAAGTTGCGCGCAAAAAAGTAGGCAACGGGAAAAAATTCCAATTGATTTTCGCCCGAAAAATTCCCACACACATTTACGCGAGCCAAAGGAAAGTCAGAAAAGTGTGCGTGGTTTTTTCGCAGCCTCTCTTTAGCTTTTTTTCTTTTTTCCTGTTTTTTTTTTTTTGCATATTGTCCGATCCGGTCAGCTTCTTGCCTTTTCCCCGCTCTCCCTGGCTCTTTGTGTGTATGTGTGGGAGTTCCTGCCCTCTCCCACTCTCTCCTTGGCTGTTGTCTGGATGAGAGAGAGCCGTATCCTGGCTCTCTTGCTTGCGCTTGGCGAAGCAACAACCGCAACAAGGCGAAGGCAGCGACGCTGGCAGCTTGGCAGCTTGGCAGCGCAGCGACAGCGACCGCATTGCCAAATCGATTTGCCAAAAATGATTATCAATGATTTCACGAAACGCGCCACCGAAAAAAAGTCGCCTCCAAAATTGAATTAAATTAATCGCAACGTGTGTGTGTGTGTGAGGCAGAGAGAGTTGGAGTGCGTGTGCTACTGTCTGCGTGTGTGCTCGCTCGTGTGTAAATCAAACTAAAACTAACATAAATTTAAATCAATTTCAACCGCAAAAACCCACAAAAAAAAAAACAAAATCCAAAGCCAGTGCAAGCAAGAAATAAAATAAAACAATATAATTAAAGGAACAGGAAACCAACAAACCATGTACTCTTTAATTCATTAAACACAAATAACAAAAACCCTTCAGAGAAAAAAATAAAGTTAAACACAAATAACACAACGAGTTTAAACAACAGCATTTCGTTGCAGTAAGTATGAGTTTTGAAAAACAAATAGCTCACCTGAGAAATGAATCACCACCCACCAACCACCCACACAAGTACCACCTGCCCCTCCACCTGCAGAACTTGGAATTCCTCAACAAACTGAAGTTCGCTTCAATTCACTTCACTTCACCCCTCAGCACAGCCTCCTCTCCTTCAAAGAACAGCAGCAGGAGCAGCAGACTGTTTCCTATGCCATTTCCGTTTGCCTTATCAAAAATGTGTATATATACACACAGAGATCTGTATATATCTGGTTAGAAAGGCAAGGAGAAAGCAGACAGAGACTCCAGAACTACAGTGGAAGTTAGAACTTGAATATTTGCATTTATATTACACGGTAATTAAGTGCAATGTCTAGTAAAAGTCAGAATGCAGAGTGTGAAAACTCTTAGATTTCAGTAATTATCTAGTAAGAGTCAGGATGTTGCGAGGGAAAACTCTTTTATTGATGTAATTTTTACAAGCAAAAGGTTTTTATATTCGGAGTTTTTAAATTAATAAACATTATAGAACCAAAAGATTTCCCTATAAGTTTCTTGAAACATTTAATTTTCTCATTTCAATTCTACATAGCTAAGTTATGGCAATAAAATGAAATAAAAATCTTTTTTTTATTTGGTATAATTTGAAAACTCAAGAAATTTCCTTATTAGCTCCTCCAAACATTATATTTTCCACATTAAATTTTCTATAGCACATTATTGATGAAAGGACACTGAATAACGTGAACAAACAGTGTTTTTTGCCTGGTAAAACCTCAAGAACTGGAGATTTTTTGTAATTTCTATTACAAATTTAAGTTTTACAATTAAATTCTTTATAGAAAAAAGAAGAACACCTAAAAATGTAACTAAAACTATTATTATTCACAGTAAACCCATTTATTTAAAGAACCCCTTTATTAGCTTTTAAAATTAATTCAGTTTTCTTCTAGTTTTAAATGCAATCTTAAGGCATAATGTAAAGTAAATGTATTTACTACAAAACACAGAAAAGCCAAGAAAACAAATTAAACTTAATGAAATACAAATATAAATGAAAATCGAAATCGAAATACAAAGTACACAAGACATGCCCCTGGCAGTGCTTTAAATAAATAATTTCCAATCTGATATCAGAGAATCTAATTAAATGAAATTGACACGCAAAATAGGCGAAGATTTACGGTTTCAATAGAGCCATAAATTGATTTTGTGTCCATATAAAAGCCAAACTGTTGGCCATTTCAAAGCGACCACTGTACATGAAAAATTTGCTAGGTTTCTTTTCTGCTTTTCTACTTTACTGCTTCCACTGTGAAATTCATCAGCTTTCTGCTTCTGCAGAGTGCAGCTTAGTCCTTCAGGCGGCGGCGAGGGTCTGGTCCTTCAGGAGGACTCCCCCCCCCCGCCCCGCACCAATGAGAGATGGACTGCCAAAAACTCACTTTACCTCAACGCAGCTCGAGTGCGGTTCTCTTTTCGTCCTTTTTGGATCCTTATTGCCAGCATTTGATGGTTTCGCTCTCGCTCTCACTGTTTTTAGCGTCATACTTACTTTCTTTGTTGGTTTTTGAATCTTTTATGAATTGAATTTGGTTATTTTGAACGCGTATGTTCCGCTGCAAAGTTTGTTCTGCCACGGCAACGGCGTGGCTTCCACGTCCTTGGCTGACTTCCTGGCCCCATTTTTTTTTTTTTTGTTTTTGGGGAACCGCTTTTTGGCCCCGAGGACCTTTATCCTGGCCAAAGCCAGAAAACAGAAAGCCGAAGACCGAAGACGCGACGAGCACGTTCCCATTCAATTATGGGTGGCATGTGGCACATTAGCATTCAGCGGAAGCTGCGCCAAAAGCAAACATTTCAACGCCTCCCCGGTTTCGGTGGGGTCGTCCCTTTTATTATGCGAATATTATTTAAGCATTCACAATTCCGTTTTAATTTAATTCGATGGCGGCTGTGTGGAGCACAGTAGCCGTGCAGCGGCTACAGACTTTCGGCAGTCAGTGTGGAATTTGTTGAAAACTATTTAGCATAAATAGTCTCCGCCTGCGGTCCCGATAGTCGCCTGGGAATTGCCTGGCAATGGAGTCCTCGGGTCCTTCGGCCCTCTTTATCTCTCGCCCTTTGTGTCCCCTGCCTTCCTGCCTTTATTAGCGCATATAATTTCCCCGAGTTCCATGTTCTTGTTCTTGTTTTCTTTTTTTTTTACTGTTTCACAGTCTTGTTTTTCTCCCCGCTCGTTTTCGTTTTTTTATTTTTATTTTTAAGGCTTTTTCCCCAAACGATTGCCTTTTGGAACCGTTTAGATAAAAAGCTCTGTTCTGCTCTGCCACCCCCGCGAGCTGGAGTGTTTTTCAGTCAGCAGCCCCCAGGGGACAACACAGGTTTTTATATTGTAAATTTTTATTTTTATCTCCAAGGCATATAAAATACACATTTTCCGTTGCCTAGACAGTGAGTTTAATTAAAACGAGGCGTCGAATAGAGCGAACTGTCTGTGCAAAGGCACAAAAGAACGTTGTTGGAGCTTAACAACACAGATTTCAACTTGTTAATGAACTGGAAAAAATTACCATAACCCTTTTAGGGTATTTTTTTAGCTTAGGTAAAAACATTAAGTTTCAGATAAACTATAATAAAAAATATGTTTGTTTAATTTTTATACATTTTTAACATTAGATCAACCAGAAAAGTATATTACTTGTTGAAATATGTAAAGAACATTGACAATAATTTGTTTAATTCGATTTTAAATAGCTTATTATTTTAAGAATTCTTTTTATTAATTTTAAATATTTGTTACCTATTTTTAATATCATTTTTTGGAACCTTTTCTCACCTGATTGACTTTTCCCCAGTGCATATTATGCTCCATTTGGCTCCCATCTGTTTCGTTGATTGCTTTTGGGGGTGGAGACCTAAACAAGAGGTGGGCCAGCCTACCTTTTCACTAATTTCAATTGTTCAGGTGTGTGTCTAAGGGATTAAATATCTAATTTATTTGTATAAAATGCGAAAACACTCGTTTTAGGGAGAGAGAGAGCTCTCAACAGTATGCCACATTAAATTGGAATTCCTTAAACCCCAGAATACCTTTCACCTGCTGTTCTGAGTTTTTGTATATATAGTTAACACCCTTAACACTCCTCATACAGCCCAGCCAACACTCACTCCCACTCCCACATCCACACCCACACACATACGCCCGCAGTCGAATAAATTTCGTTAAATTTTGAGCTTTTCAACGATTTTCCTTTGCAGAACTCGCATGCTAGAAAATTTACAAAACAAAAACCAAAAGAAAACCAAAAAGCTAAAAACAAAAAACCACATAACCAAATCAATTCCAAATTTAACTCTAAAAGTTGCATCAAATTAAATCAATTATAAAAAACGAACACACATCTATCTGTATAGAGAACTCATTAATAAATAGTAAAAACCAAAAAGCTAAACCAAAAAAATACAACAAATTAATTACAATTGTGATGAACAAGTTAATTGCATCAATTGCAGCCCATAAAAACTCAAGCATTTAAAACTAAATAGCGAAGCAGCGCCTCAATTAAAAAGGAAACAATAATTTTTTCGCCAACTCAAAAACCCAAAAACCAATTCAACGTGGGAAGCACAGACAACACTTGCATGATTTACCAGTGATAGCAACAGAATTTACATAACAATTAATAAATAAACGCTAAATAGAGACAACAACAATAAGCAACCGACCGATCATCAGATCACAAATTGTTGTAGACTTTTAACACGCCCCCAGGAGTTAGTTGTTGTTGATTAATAAATACTAGGAAAATAGATGTTGAGAAAAGCTGTGATCCCCCCCCCAGACGAAAAGCTGAAGTATATGAGTAAGGAAAAGCCTGGAAAATAGGCTGAGCACAGAGTGAAAGCAATGCTCACTCGGAGCAGCAACAAAAGCTGGCAACGCAACACCAACAACATCCGACCGAATTCGCATCTTAGCCTGAAGCACATATCACAGGGCTAAGAGGCTAAGAAACAGCCAAGGGAAACGCTAGAAAAGCGACAGAAGAGGCGAGGTAGCCAGAGGACACAACATTTATCCGCGCCACGCGTCGCCACCGCCCCCACATCGCCTGCAATGCTCTGGTAGCCAAGACAGTTTTACGGTGGATCACTACTGTGCCGGCGGCGACCCACAGGCAGCAGCGGCAGCTGGCGGTAGTGGAGCGGGAGGAGGAGCTGGACCTGGAGCGGGATCTGGAGCGGGAGCGGGGCCGGGAGCAAGTCCATGGTCCAGCAGCGGCGGCGTCGGCGGCGTGACATCCTGCGGCGGCGGCGGCGGCGGCATAGCTCCCCCCTTGGGCATGTGCCAGCATCATGGGCTAACATCACAATCGTTGATGTCCGGTGGCTCGCACATGTCCCTGCTGGGCAGCAGTGGCAGCAGCGGTATGAGCGGCAGCGGTGTCGGCAGCAGCGGCCAGGGTATACCCATGGGTATGCCATCGATGGCCACAATGCCTCAGTGTCCGGCCGCTGAGGCCGCCATGCTGGCTGCCTCCTCCGCCGGCGGCCATTGTCGCAGCTTGAGTGGCCTCAGTTCCATCAGCATACCGCCGCCGCCGGCCCTCTTCAATCCGTGCAGCTCGGCTTTGTCCCTGCAGCAGGCGGCGGCCACACGCTGGGGACCGCGCACCTCCTGCCCGGTGCACAGTCCCTTCCGCGTTCGTGTGCCCAATGGCTCCATTTGCTCCGGACATCAGGTGAGACCGTTCGGGAAGGGCATTTTCTTCTACTGTACTATATGTGTACTATATACGATATATGATAAACCCAATCAGTTGCTAAAATCCGTTGACTAATTCAGCTTGCCACAAAATGTTTATTGCGCTCTTCAGTTTTGCCATAGATACTGTAAATATTAGCGTATCTCTAAGTAGTTCTTAGCTGTAAGTCATAGTCGTAACTTGATTTAATTAATTGCAATCCCAACTCATAATTCTCTCTCTTCTCTTCTCTCTTCCCCAATGGCTTTCCCCTCTCTCTGTGGCCTGGCAGGTAAGCAATGCTGAGCGGAAACCAAGCGTTTTGGCAGAGCTCCGAAATGTGTCAACGACATGTAAGATTATTTTCATTTGGGTTAGGTTTGCCCACACACATGCACACCCAAAAAAAAACGTATAAAAAATATAAACACAAAAATCAGAAACATACGCACACATCAAACCTAAAAAACGTATACAAAAAACAGGGCAACGAGGGAGGTTTCAATGGTTTTAATATACAGGATAATTATATCCATTCTAAGGTTATATGTCGGGAGGAAATTATATAAGGAAGAATATAACATGTTATTATATCGGAATTATTGTATACTTTGATTTTATGGAAATATGAAATATATAAAACTATTTCATTGAACAGTTAAATATCGTTATTATCAAAAAATAGTCTAAAAATTGCTTAATAAATGATTAGTCTCTTGTTCCGATTATATTTGTCTGATCAAAACGTTAAATGTAACGATTTATATACTATCTTCTCAAATATCGACAATAAATTATACTTCGATGTTTTGTGTTTCTGTGTGTTTTAAAGACTAAATCTATATGTTTAGACTTTAAACTTATTATTTTGATAAAAAAAACTGGTTAATCTGTTTCTTTTAAGTGTAATTTATCCTCTTAAAATACTTTGAAATCAGCTTAATTTAAAATTCTCAAAGAACATCATGAAGGTAAAATGATTTTCCGCTTTCCTTATAAAAAATTTAAATATGTTTCTCATTTTTAAGTGGGGATAACGGCTGACAAAAAAAACGTATTAAACCTAATAGGGCTTACATTAAAGCATCTATAAATTTGCATGTAATTTGATGCTGGTTTTCTGGGTATATTGGATAATGAGATGAAAGCAAAATTCAATTATTAATTTAAGGGTGAACAGACACAGACAATTCCCCTGAGAACCAAATAATTAAACGAAAAGCATAGAATACATTTTTGAACTCTTAAATCAGACAAAAGAAAGAGTTTATAAACTCTTCAAATCTTTTTACTTGGTTTATTAAATTTTAATTTAATACGAAAACATAAAATACATATAGAAACTCTAAAAACTCAACTTACGTCGTATTATATACATTTTTTTTAATTAATAACTGAATCGTTAAGAAACCCACCTTCACTCTTGTAACTATTTCTAAATTTTAAAGCATTTTTGGTAAACTTCAACCGCGATTGGCAGGCAAAAACAGCTTTGAATTCAACTAAAAGCCCTCTAAGTAGGCCATGAAGTAAATCCACCTTACATTTGTATACCTATGAAGCTATAATCCAGACACAAAAGGAACATCCATAGCAACTCTCGGCTGGGCGGGCTCACATAGTTTCGCAAATTATAAAGAGCTCGATTCACATGATTGCCCAAGCGGTGACCCGGTTGGGTTTTTTATGCCCGGCTTGGGGATCCGCCAGGTCCTTGGTTTGGGTTTTGGGTTTAGTTTGGGTTTGGTTTGGTTTGGTTTGGCTTGGGGTTTGGGCTTCGCTTTTGGGCCTTGGCTTTGGCTTTGGATGGGGGGCAGGGACTGGGCCTTGGGTCGCTTTTCCTAAATCAGCGACAGGCGCAGGTTTTTGCTTGACTGCGGAATAAACTACACGATGTGGCAACATAGAAACTAGAGCAACAGCAGCAGCAGCGACTAGGGATCGACTATCAGAAATCCCGGCCCTTTTGTGACAATTGCCATTTAACGTTGTTTTTTCCCTGATTTTCGTTTTCTCTTCCTTTTTGTTCTTGGCTTTTCCGGCTCTCCTTTTGTCCTGGCATCAAATTGAATGTCACTAATGCAATTAGTTCACACAAAATAATTCTCTTCCACTCGATTATAGAGCATAATATGCTCGTTGTCATTTATTAAGCGAAGCCAACCGAAACACGCACAAGGGGGTGGCAGGCAGGCAGGTTACAAAGCAGAGCGAGTCGTATGCAAAATGATTGGGGAGTCCTTTTCGAAGGTTACTGCTGCCACACAGGACCATTACGCCTTTCAATTTTTGCGCTAGGCCGAAATTTACATAAATATTACACAAGCGAGCGAGGGGATGGAGGCTTTTTTCCTTCTTTCTTTTCTGAATTTCCGAGGGCGGTTTGGTGAGAGTATGAGGCATGGCAAATAGGCTCGTTATGGGGACCGCTCTGAAGAATGATCCGCCATCCCGCCAAGGACAACCGGCAAAAGGTGTGGTCACCACCAAACGCCGCCCCCAAATTGAGTTTCCTTCGCAGCCAGCCAATGATGTCAACTTTTTTGTTTCAAAAGGAATACATATTTCCATTCTCCTTGTAAATACACAACAAAAAAAGAAGTCTGCACTACATTAGGCTTTGGAGGCGGCTTAAATTTTGTCCGTAATGAAGTTGGCCCAAAGTTAGCAATTCTTAAAGACACCAACTTGGAGAAAAGTTTGCCTCGAGTGTGGGTTGGTGAGTGGTTTGGGGACTGAAAAAGAATCTTTGATAATTTTACGCATTTTTAGTATGGGTAGTTGACTTGACATTGTCCTGACAACCAATCAAAGGTAAATGAGGCTCAAAAGGAGCGTTTAAACTTTTGTTCCACGGAACTTTTAGGGAAATGAAAAGGGATCTTTGGGGAAAAAGATACTAAGATACTAAAAGATTGACAGGCCCCAAGAGGCGTGAAATGTAACCTGCGTCTTTATTATGGAAAATTTTATTATATATTTACCTGGGAATCATAAATAATTTTTTGCTTTTGGAGTGTCAAATGTTTTTAATATATTTTTATTAATGAAAACTGATTAATGAAGATGGAATATATTTTAAGATATTTAAAAAATTTTAAAAACACCTATAAACATTGGTGTAAAAATTACTATTATTTTAAATAATTTTATAACCAAAAAAACCTTTTCAAAAATAATTAAAATTCCATGGAATCTCGCCATATCTATTGATTCATTTCTCGCATTACCCGTGAAAAGGCCCCTCAGGTAATTCTGGAAGACATTTCCTTTGATTATCTCCCTGGAGCTGTGCCCGCAAAACATAATGTTTGTGTTTTATCTAAAGTATCCCGACAAATGATTCCAAAAATTTCTCTCGGCTGGAACATTAGCTGGCTAAGTACCTCAAGTTTGGTGCCACAATGCACGAGAGAATTTGTAATTTCCCGGACGAGCCGGGAGGACTAACTAACTTACACCTGCCTGATGGTGGCCATCATGGCATGGTGTGGCACATGCCACATGCCACACGCACTCACACACACACATTCACGAAAGTGTTGTCATACATTCAGCATTCCCTCTGGCAGACATAAAAAAAAGAGAAACTTTTATCTTGATGGAAGGACTTGACTTGGAGGAGCGCGTTTTTTTCGGGGGACAGTGCCAAAAAAAGAGAGAAAAGAATAGGGCAAGGAAATGGAAAAGAAATGGCGAAAAGCTGCCTAACTGACAGAGAGGCTGGGGAACCGAGGGACCAACTGACTAACTGACTGAATGACGGACGGAAGCCTTGACACTCTTCATTTGTGAATGCGTTAATTGCGCCACTGTATGTGAGCACATTAGGGTGGAACTTGGATGCTGGAAGTGTACTTTTTAAGCAGCAAAGAAATATATATTTCTAGTTTTAAGAGAAAAAAGTATAAGAATAATGCAAACTTCAGTTTCTATAGGCTAAATTTTTCCTGGACCACATGTCGTATAAGTAATGTAAAAAAAACCTTCAACTTAAACTTATTAGTTTTTAAAACTAATTTATATTCCATTCAAAAAGACTTCAAAGTCAACAAAAGAGCTTGGAAAAAGTTTAAGCCATTTTATCCCAGTTGTTGATGAAAGAAAATATCAACTGGCCTACGTGTCGTATGCGTAATTTTTGTGAAAAAAACTTGAAAAGCAATTTAAAAGGCCTACGAAAATTCTCTCTCTTGTTTGAATATGTTAATTGCCAGACAAAGCCAAAGTCCTTGGAATGTAATGAGAGTTAAATTGTCTAACTTTGGCATATGGCGACGGTCCACCCCAGAATTCATGTGTGTGTGCGTGCGTGCGTGCTTTTCCTGATGATAATCATGATGATGATGATTATAATGGTATGATGATGATGATGTTGTTGCTGTTGATGTTGATGAACAAGCACAATGGCCTGAACCAGCAGTTAGAGCCTGTAAGGACAACAACAACAACAGCAGCAACGGCGATTACAAGCAGCAAGTGTGTACATTATTTTGCAATTTAACAATCCCCACACCCCACATGACATCCTCCATCATCATTCCCCCCTTTCTTTTTTACCCTTAACAGCTTGAGAAAAACAAAACAAAAAACCAAAAAGTAAGGTTATTCTAGAGAGTATTTAGACTTAAGGATACCTCTTGAGAGTTTGGACAAAGCTTGATTTTGAAAATATTAATATAAAGTTAAAGTTAGAAGGTGGAATCTATATAATTACTATCATTTCTATATAATTCCATAGTCTATATCTTAAATATGATGCCCTAAGCTTCCGCAGTTTTCTTAAAATTAAGACTTTAAGCGAATTAACGGAAAAGGACTTGTCACAGGACATCCCTTCACCACATAAGCCATTTTGAGAATACTTTATACCCTTTGTACTCCAACGAATACCGAGTGCTGTTAAAAAAAAGGAGGAGACTGGGCGAAACAAGAAGAAAGTATGAATGAAAAAAAGTGAAGAAATAATTAGTTTACTTGTTACAAAAGTGAGTTATCGCCCTTTGTGCGCCGCTGCAGCCGTTGCGGCGTTGTTTGCCTAGTTGAAATTGAATAAACAAATTTTACATGCCACACACACACACACACCCACGCACACACGCATAAGTACCGCCACATGATATATAAACTCGCCCACCCACAACACACTCGCAGACACACACATAGATAATGTGTCGAGTGTGCAAAAATAATAATGTGTGTTCTTTACACAAAGAACAGCTCAGCAAAGAAGGCAGCTAAATAAAAGCGAGAGGAGACAACTAAGGGCTATAAAATTACATTTACATATGCAGATATGTGCAGGGGTTGTCTTAGAAATTGTGTGTGTGTGTGTGTGTGTGTGTGTCACAACACCCCGGTGTGCGTGCGAAGAAAGTGTTGCCTACCTAACAGCGTCATTAGTCACACGAGCAGCCGAAGGAGCAGCCAAGAAAGGCGAGTGAGAAATGGCACACACTCACGTAAAATGTACTTCCTGAATTGGATAACTAAAGGATATGTTTAAAATCGGCACAATATCACATTTCATACAAAACAACCAAATGCATTGTCCGTTTTCTTACCTTGAAGTTGTTGTCCTGCAGCCAACACTCACAGCTGCTGTTTTTGAGTCCAAGGACAATTGCCTTGAAGGTGTCTTATTTGCTTTTTGCGCTACAAAGCTAGTACAATTAAAATGTAAGGACATTTCGGGGGATTTACTTAAAACAATGACCGATTTTAAGCACAGCATGTAATATATACTCTCTTCGTGCTTTTAATAGCGAGTTTTCTTCAAAATTAGCTTCATTGAAGACAAAATAAGCCTTTGCTGGGGATTTTCACGTGAAGATTCAAAGCTTTAAATAAGAAAATAATTAAAAGAATTCTTTTTATTGTTTTTTACATATTTATTGAAGGATATATTATTTATTATAAATTGTCGATTTATACATTTACTTTCGCTGCAAATATCAATACAGCACCCATAATTCGATATCCCTAATCTAAACCCTTTCTTTAATGTTTGAAACCGTACAGCCTTAATCTATATAAATAATTCCATTTTATCAAAAATACCCCCTTTTATATAACAACCCTTAAATCCCCTAAAGTCTTCGAACAATATTATTTTAAACAAAAAATCCAACATGTGCCATTAACCTTCCCAGATAAAATCGTAAAATGGTTAAAAACACACTGACCCTTTTTCATCGTTCCCTGCAATTTTTCAATTCAATACCATTTACATAAAGATTTATATTTATGAAAAAGCCTTTCTGGAAAATTAAACAAAAAAAAAACCATACGCAGATTGTGGAAGAAAATGGGAAAACTGTTCAAAGCGACGGGGTACTCACTTGCCATATGTTGCATACTCCGAAAAAAAAACAGGGAACGAGAATCCACCTATCTTTAAAATTCCAAAAGCATATTTCTCTTTTTGAATGTTTCGGGGAATTTTCCCGGAAAAATGATGAAGAGAGACAGATTGGGGGGAAAATTGAAAGGTGGCAAGGTGGAAGCGATGACAATATGTTTCGCCCACGGGAAAGAGTTATTTTTTCGCCCCTTTCATATTTTTCTTTTTTTATATATATATTTTTTATTTTTTTGCGCCACGCTGATAGATGGCAGCGATAAATGCATAATGTGCACGCACACACCGGAAATTTGTGGCTCGAAAAACCAAACCAAAACACGACACCAAAAAGCGACGACGATACCGAAACAGAAAACCAAAAATCGAGGTCCTTTTGTTGTGAAAATATCAATATGGATGGCACCACAGGGGGAAGGGGGTTTTTTCGGTGTGGTAAATTGAATGATGAACGGGTGAGGCAGCAGCAGGAGCAGCGGATCCACAGATCCCAGCCATTGTTCGGCTGATAAGGGAGCCTGGCAACTATTACCTGGAGCCCAACTGAACTGTCAATCAATAGCATCCATCGTTGTCCTCGTCCCGTTCCTGGTCCCCGTGCTCATCATCGTCATACATCAGGACGATGTCAGGGGGGACACTGTCTGTCAGTAATAATGCCAACTAATAGGCAGGAAGTGTTAGCCGCCGCCGCCGCCGCCGCCGCCGCTGTCGCAGGAAGAAAGGATGCCGCTCAATTACCCCGACATAGTCATACGGTGAATGTTGTGTATTGGAGACCAATGTTAACTGTAAGACTGTGTCTCGGTGGTTGCCAGCCCAGCAACGAGAAGCAAGTGGAGTGTGGAGAGTGAAAAGTGACGAGTAACGAGTAAAGAACCCAACCCAACCGGATATGGGTATGTGGAAGTGAAGACGGACGGACCGCAACAATAAGTTCGTCCAAGTGATAAGTCCCGATAGCAACTCGACTGCTAAAGTTTCCTTACTCCGGGCTTACTCCGGTGATAGAATGAGAGAGAAGAAAGAGGGGAAAAACTCAGGGAAACTCGGCAGGAGGAAAGCTTATCACCGAACACGCGACAGGCTCGGTATTCCGAGCTCTGGGAGCTCCAACTTGGATCTCCGAGATGTGAGATGTGAGCCATGAGCCCTAAGCCAGACCTGACAGCTTGACAGGCGCCTGCTGCACACATACCTCAGAAATACACACTCCCAGACACACACACACCTCAAACTTTAAACAACTTTTGTGTTGAGCCCAGAGCACCCTTGAAGTTCAAGGGTGTATCATGTATGGTAGAGAGGGAAGCACATTCCACTTTATTTATTATCTCTGATTTTCTAGTGGCAAACAGAACCAATTATAGTTGGTCCAATTTAAAAATGTATATATTATTTGTTTGAATTTTCTTTAAAATCATATTTTATGGTTTATTTGAAAACATTGAACTTTTGTATGACAATCAAATGTCAGTTATCAATTTCATTTTTTGAATTCTAACTTTTCCTTTATTCTACTTTTTGTTTTCAAATCAAACATCAATTGACATGGTCATGTTCATATTTTTTTTCTATCTGTTCTACATTTGTTCCTGTTTGTTGTTCAAAGTTCATTTTGAAATCAAATATCAATTGTCTCTATACATTTTTTCGGTTATTTTACTTTTATTCGTTGTATTTGACGTGAAAAAAATGCTTTTGCAGCTGCTAAAGTTTTGTATGGCCTTTGATGGCTTTATTTTTCAATTGGAATTATTTTGTACTCAATGTCAAATGAAACAAAACACATAAAAACATTTCAATTGTTAATGTTCTTTTATGGAAATCTATTAGTTTTTTAGCCAACAATTTCAAGCTTTAAGGTCTTGTTTTATTTTATATCCTTAAATAAATATTCATTCTATAAAATAGAATTATTTTTCTTGTAACTCCGTTTGATTTTTACACAAGGTGTCTTCCATTCGAGCACCTTTTCTGTTTTTAAATCTGAAGAGTTGACGCTGAGCAGGGATTAATTAAACCAGAGAAGATTCATTTTGCGGTCGACTCTCTCATATGGGGTGCACTCAATCCCTGCCCCCACGACTATCGTGCGCTGCTCCAAAACCTGATAAGGTGCCAAATGTGGGCACTATCCATCGTAGCAGACCCCGCCGCAAACTGGGATTAACAAATGAGAGAGGGAGTCCGAGGAGCTGGAGCTGAAGCTGTCAGGGTCTGGGTGCCAGTGGCGAGTGCTGTTGTACTAATTAAAATTCGGCATTAATCCAGATGATTCAGCTGTCAACGGTGCCCGGCAGTGCCTGGGCTGTATCTGTTTCTGCGCCTCTGGTTTTTTGCCCAACGAAATGGATGCGGAAGCCATCGGTAGTCGCGCGCGCGCTCGTGTACGTGTGTAATTGACGTGTGGCCCGGAATATTAAGGAGAGGAAAATCCTGGAGCGCCGCCTCCAACTACCTACCTACGTACACTCGTCCGAAAAAGGGGCGGGAGTGGGCATGGTGAGGAACCTTATATAGTTCCATGCCCATACCCATTCTCGTCCTCGTTTTGGCCATGCTGTGTAATTATTAAAACCAACAAATAACGTTCGTGCGGTCTGGTGGCGGGATATTGGATGGACGCAACGGGACAAGCAGGACGGGACGGGACAGGACCCATTGGTGGTTGGAGGTTAGTGGCTTAGCATAAAGCTGGAAAAATGACCAGCTCCCTCCGGATGGACTGACTCCCGGCCAACAATGGACCTGACTCAGCAGCCACCATCAATGAACACTTGGCTTGGAAATAGCTGAAAAATGTAGAAACTTTGGGTTTTTATATTTAAGTAGATGAAAAAATGTTGAAATTAAGGGAAAACTGACATTTCTCTTGAATTTTATAAAACCTAGTTTGTTTCTTAAACTTAGGCTTTTAACTTTATTTTCTTGTCTGAAAAAATACCTAATGCCCTTTTCTTGTTGCCTTTCAATTTCAATTTTCAAAGGATATTCAGTATTTCCTTTCAAATTCCCACTTTTAATTCCTGAAGTCAAGAACTGCAATTAGCTGCAAGTCAATTCCATTTAGTTCTTTAGAACTTGCTTCAATTTTTACTACTTACCCGTACCTTTGCTGTTAAGTTTCAGATTTACTTGGCAAACTTTTGTTTCCTGTCAAAGATTTGTGCAAACTTTATGGCGAACTTTTTTTTGCCACTTGAATTATTTAAAAGCAAGCTTTGGGGCACTCAAGGTTTTAGTGAGAGTGAAAATAAAGGCGGATTTTCTCCGAGTGTGTTGTTGGTCGATGCTGTTTTCCCTGTCCGGTTGCCTGAGGAATACAACTCTGATGTGGCTGCTGCCTCAGCAGCAAACAAATGGAGCTCGGGGCTCAGGACTTTGCTACTTGCCGGGGTAGAGATGGGGTTATTCTGATTGTTTAGGACAGGACCTCGGCAAACAAACGGGCATATCTGCATATAAGCTGAGCTGAGAGATCCGAGGGGAAACTCTGGCCACGGGGCAAAACTTTAACAAGCACTTAAGTATTAATCATGGAAATCAGAGGCAGATGCTCCCCCTTCTACCTCCTCCACAAGGGGAACGATGTGGTTAGAGTGTATGTGTGTGGGGAAAGCTAAAGCCAAAGCTGGGACCAAAGCCGTAAGCCCAAAGTTTGCCACGTTGGCTATCAATGTCACAGAAACGGAGCGCCTAATGAGGCATTAAACTTAACTGCTCAACTTTGCGCCTGTCAAGCGCTTATTAAATTTACCGTTTTATTGGTCCAACAACTTGGTGTTAAATATGGACCTCCCGCCCCCTGGTCCCCCATCTCAATTCGGTGGTCAGTGGGCGTGGCCCCAGGGGCGGTAACGGCGGCGACGACGACAACGACGGGCTTTAAGTGAAATCAGATTACGTTGTTTATCGTTCACTTGGTAACCAGGCGTGTGTCCTTTTTGCTGGTTTGCTTGGCTTTTTCCGGAAAAATCTTCACCGTCTCCTTGCCGGGCATCTGCCGCATTTAAATAGTTGCCAAGTTCAGCAAATTTTATTCGATGTAGTTAATTTCGTTACTCTCGGCTCGAGGAAATTGTATTACCCATTTATTTAGTCAAATTCTGCTACGGCTGCTGATGCCAAGGCGTGACTGTGTCTTCTTTTTTGGGGGGATGACGAGGAATGGTGTTTCGAACTCGCATTAACGCGTAGTTGGAAGTTTTTGTGTGTAATTGGATTGCAAACTTCCGTCGAAATGGCCAAATACAATAATAAATTGGCAGACAGACAAGTACGGAATAGGATTTGCAGTAGGCTTACAGTAGTCGCCATTAAAGGGTTCACTCATTTGTACCAAGAAGCCTGAAACTGGGAATTTAAAACGTTTTGGTATTAGTATTAGCATTCCATTACTTTATTGAAATTCAAGGGGAACATTTACAGAGTTTTGAGTTGTCTTTTGACGAATTATTGATGAAGACACGGAGCCAGATTCGAAAATTTTTTAAATGCATTTTAAAGTGTTAGGAAAATTCATAGTAGGCTTTCTGAATGCTTAAAGCTTTTCAATTTGTTGTATAAATCAAGAAAACGCCTTTAACTTAAAGGTTTTCATTGTTATTGCTTGTTTTTAATTATTAAAAATTCGTACTCCTTATAAAACCTTCTTAAATTAAATGTTTAAGCCTCTAAGCCTTTTTATTTACTTTCTCATACATGAAATCGGGTAGAACTTGTTTCTTTAAGGATTTCAGTCATCCCTTTTTTTTAAAAAACACACCGAACCCCATTGAACAGGTTTACCTTTCGTTACCCATTCGATACGGCTGGAAATTGAATGAAATCGGTTGCCATGTTTACTGCGGGATCAAAAGACCATCCTCAAGGATGCTCGACGTTGGTATTTCCATTTCCCAATCGCAATAGCAATCGCAAATCAAGGCGCACTAAATGTGATATCCTATTCTATAACCGAAAATGATTCGCCCCCCGAATCCAACACGTCGAAAAATTATTGAATTATGTTTCCCGATAAGCCCCAAACTCGATTACCACCTGTCAATCCCCCAGAACTCCGGAGAGCTCAAACTGGAAACGTTCTCCCCCGTTGCACCCCATCCACAATCCACCCAATCATACCCATATTCCTGTTTACACAGCTAACTGAGTTGGGGGATTCCCCCCACCATAACCAGCTCTGCCTCGAAAGTATTATGAAATATTTATGCACACGCCATTGCGGATATTCACTCAAAAGTGGTGAGTGCCCAGAACGGAGTGGAGTGGAGTGTTGGAGGAAAGCTCTCGGAATAGTTGCAACCCGATGGAAAAGCGGAAAATTGCAGAGAGCAACCACACGCCATGCTATGCCTCCCAGCGAGAGCGAAAAGAGAGCTGGCTGCTCAGTTCTGTTCAGTTCTGCGGTCGATGTCAGCAGCAATGTCTGTGGCGGAAATGAAACGTGCTCCTGCCTATGTATGTGTGTGTGTGTGTATGTGCGGATCTAGGGGTGTAGAAGTGTAGGTGTGGGATGAAGCTGTGTGTGTGAGTGTGCTACGTGCCCGTGTTTGTGGCATTGAGTAATCATCAGCGTTGAAAATTGCGTTTTTTATGGGGCCAGTGGCTGATGTGGCTGCTGCTGCGGCCAGGGATTGGGGATGAGACGGTGCCAGGGGCTTGGGGATGAACTCGATAGGGTAGTTCCGACAGGGGGTAGTGGGGTAAAAGGTGTTGGGGCATTGAGCCAAAGTGCTGGCGGTGCGTTAGCTGTACTTAGCTTATATGTAAATGTACACTCGGATCCAGATTGCGAGCCATTAACTTTTGGGGGTTTTTTGAAAGTCTTAAATTTATACCTTAAATAGATGCTAAAGAAAAATTAGTAAACTTTCCTTGGAATACATTTTTGGAGATTTAAATGATTAAAATTTTAAATTTAAGCAGCTAAGATGTCTTTGCTTAAAGATAAAGGATCTTTAAAATTATGTTATTCCTTTAAAATGAAAACTCTTTAGAAAGCACCTCTGCGCAAGAAAATATAGAATCAATATGTCTAAAAATATTGAAAATTTTATAATTCTCTATAATTTTAAGAGAAAAACTCTTAATTGTTGCTCCTTAGCTAAGGACAAAGTTTTAAATATTTTTAACTAAAAGCAATGGTTACTAAAATCAATACCTTTAACCCCTGAAGTTTATGTTAAAACGAACCTTTTAATGATAATCTTTTTGAAATAAAATAAAATAAAACAATCTAAAATTGAGATCTATCCTTTAAGATATTAAAAAAGACTTTAATAGCTCTCATATATGTCTGCAATCTTGATATTTTGTTTTGATCAGTGTAAATTTGTATATCCTGCATTTTGCGTCTGTATCCTGGCTGTGTGCGTGTGAGTGGCACAAGTGTCACGCCATGCCATCGCAGTAAAATCCTTTTTTATGGCCTAGCCCAATGCCTCGACATCAGCGTCAGAAGCTTCAGCTTCAGGACCCTGAAGCTCACTCCTTCTTTCGACGACATTCCTTCGCCCGGATATTGCTCGAGGAAAAAGGGCAAGGGCAGGAAAAATTAATTTCGCAACATATTCAAAGTGTTATTAAACATAATTTATTAAAACCGAAATTGTATAAAGTCGGGCCATGCCGCCCATAAATTGTTGAGATTTTTGTCGTGGCTGGGTTATCCCTGGTTATCCATGGGGTCACGGGGTCATGTGCGTGCCCTCGTTTGTGGCTGTCGCCGCTTTTAACGGCTTTTCGGAAATGGGCGTACCATTCTCCACACTCCAACAAGCCATGTGTTTTTTATCCAGCTTGTTTGTGTGTTTCTGTGTGTGTGTGTGCGTTTTTTTTTTTTTTTGTGCCGCTTCCTTTGGCAGGAGCAACAAATGTCGCACAGTTAATGTTGTAAACAAGTTGTGCCCTGCGGTCGGCAGTATTCCTGCTCTTCTCGTTTGGGGGGCTTATGATGTATGTGGCAGGCGTGGCAAATCGGAAATTTAATTTCCCGGCCAAACGAGCCCTGGCCACATTCTGGTCCCGATCCTGGTCCGAGCTCATAACGGCCAGCTTAATTGCTGGCCATAATTTAGGCTAACCCTAAACCTAAGCCTAGCATGTGTTTAAATCAAAATTATTTCCTTTTCAACACATTTTACTTCCGGTTAATGCAAATACCAACTCGGAACGGGTTGACCTTCTCTATTTTTATGAGCAAATAGATAATGGTGGCTGTATTTTTATAATAATATTTTATTTTTATAATTTCTACGAAACTCTTTAGATGAAATTCTAAAAGTAATTCTTATTGGTGTGTTTAATGCAGGCTCTGCTCCATAGCCATGATGTGGTGGCTCGGGATGTCTACGGGGAGGAGGCGCTGCGCGTCACCCCGCCCCCAATGGTGCCGTACCTCAATGGGGACGAACTGGACAATGTCGAGGGCGGTGAGCTGCAGCATGTGACCCGGGTGCGACTGGTGCAGTTCCAAAAGAACACGGACGAGCCCATGGTAAGCTGCCAGCAGGGAAATGACTGCCCTAGAAACGGCCAACTTAACTCCATCTTCTCTAATCTCCCTGTGCAGGGCATCACGCTGAAGATGACCGAGGACGGGCGCTGCATTGTGGCCAGGATTATGCACGGCGGTATGATTCACCGCCAGGCCACGCTGCACGTGGGCGACGAGATACGGGAGATCAACGGCCAGCCGGTGCAGCATCAGTCGGTTGGCCAATTGCAACGAATGCTGGTGAGCCTGCCAATCAATCTGGCTTCTATACCAATTTCCAAACCCTATTCCCCTACCAATCATCCCCTGACTTTGTTCTTCCCTTGCTAATTGAATGTGTCCTGCGTTAATCCCTTTTGTTGCAGCGCGAGGCACGCGGTTCTGTTACCTTCAAGATAGTTCCTTCGTACCGCAGCGCTCCGCCCCCCTGCGAGGTAAGTTTATCCCAGTTTAACTTTGGTTTGTGGGCTCAGTGTGTGTATATAGTATATATAGCTTCGTTTAAGGCTGACTAATCACCCTACTTATCACACAGAAACTAATATACTAACCATGGCCTTGTCCTGCCCGTTTCATATGAGTTATGCAGTCCATTCAATTACTGTTCTGCTGGAATTAATGGTTGCTAATTTGTCAGTGAAGTTGAGAGGCCAGAAAAGGCCTTAAAATATGTTAGACTTTGGGTTTATTAGGAATATTTATTAAAGAAATAAAGCTAGGATTACATTTTGTAGATCTAACTAAAAAATATTCAGTAAAAATGTTGTTAAGGACATATAAGACATAGAAACTTGCTCCCTCTAAAGAAATATTAAAACTTGTTCGAATTCCCCTAAGAAAAATTAGTATAATTACTAATTAGCTTGCATAATCTTTCAAAATATATAAATTATCTCTTACACAGGCAGGCACTTAATCTCCTCAAATTCCCTTCTAAATTGCTTCCCTCGTACCTCCCTTTGGTATTATGCCATTAAGTTCAATGAATTGGAATGCGCCCGCTTTGTTTATCAATTTGGCGAAATCAAAATATCAATGAGGATTAATTATACGGCCATGAGAGAGGTACGCCCTCTCCTCCATCCATATTAAATTCCATATCAAAATCAAAACAATGAGGCGCCGAAAGCGGCTTTCAGCTCAGTCAGTCGAGTGCATTGTGCACATTATATTTTTGGTCGGAAAGAAATGGGTTTGTGTTCGCAGGCATGTAATATTTATGGGCAGGCTCATATGTTTCTGAGGGATGAGGCATCCTGCAGTTGTAGCTATAATCCATTATGCAATTATTTCGCAGTGCATTAACATAACTCCACACTCTCTCTCTCTCTCAATCTGTTCCTTCCTTCCGTTGCGTCCTCTCTTCCTCTCACTCATGCCACCATGCAGCTTTTCAGGATCAGACCCGCTCCGGTGCTTGTAAGTATATCCCCCTAACAATAGACACGTAATCACGCACACACATCCCATATACTCGGTCGAGATTACTTTTACTCGAACTCACCCAACAACAAACAGTAGATGTGCATATTCATTAACCGTCAGACCAGTCAAAAGGCACAGCTCATAGCTCACAACCCGCACAGGAGCCGTAAATTTGTCTAATTTATGTTCATCAGTTAGCAGCAGCAGCAGCAGTGATGTGGCAAGCACAGGATGCGAGCATGCCACAATTATGAGCCAAAGTTTGCAGCACATGGCCAAATCCTAATTTACACAAAAAGCTGAAACCTCAACAAACGTTTCCCAAATTAATATTTGCACTTTATATTTGAACATTTTTATTGTTTGGCAAACAAGAGAAGTGAAACGGATTAGTTGTAGTCTCTTAATTTGTCTAAAAGTTGTTATTTATTAAATAATTTTCTAATTTTAATGCGTGATGCAGGCTTACAAAGTCTGGCTGTGGTAGAAGTGGTTAGAAAAGTTTAATTAAATGTTACATAAAAAGCTTACAGAGTCAGGAACATAACAGAATTGCAGTGATTACGATGAAAAATATATTATTAAAATTTATAATGAAATTTATAATATTATAATATTAAAGAATAGTAGAATTAATTTAACTCTTCTATGCTTCCCTTTTAAAATTAAATTATATTAGGAAATACAATAATCAAATGAAAGGGATTTCTGCTTATAAACCTTTTAAATTCTAAAACACTAGTTTCTATATTAATGAAACTTCATTAAATCCTCTAATAGTACACAAATCTTTGTGAGTATCTATTCCTTAGCCTCATCTGCTTGCCACAGTTGCTGTCTGTAACTGAATTTGTTGTTTTCTGTATCTGCTTTTGACATGCAAATGAATTTCGCATATAATTCGGTAAACCGAAACCCATTTTGCTGAGGCAGCCGCCACTCAGTTGCAGTCTCAGCAGAAAGCAGTGCAGAAATATAACAAAAAAAAAGATAGTAAATGAAAATGGAAAAGGAAAACCAAATCATCGACAGACAAGCAAAACTATTTGCAGATTTCAACTGAGTTTCTACTTTTTTCTTGCTCTTCTTTTCCCGCAGATTTTCGTGCGCGCACAATTCGATTATAATCCGCTGGATGATGAGCTTATACCCTGCGCCCAGGCGGGCATATCGTTCCAAGTGGGCGACATACTGCAGGTATGCTGGGCATAACCGATTGCGATCGCGATAGGAATCGCGTCATTAATTATATTTCGTTTCCACAGATAATTAGCAAGGATGACCATCACTGGTGGCAGGCGCGACTGGACACGGTGGGCGGTTCGGCGGGACTGATACCGTCGCCGGAGCTGCAGGAGTGGCGGATTGCCTGCCAGACGGTTGACAAGACCAAGCAGGAGCAGGGTGAGTACCGGGGTAGAGACTTTGGCAGGCGTCTCAAGGCAAAACCTATCCGTGTTCTCTATGTGTAATTGGATGCTCGATATAATCAAACCAATCGTATGCTATATGAATAATTGTACTTATATTGGAAGTGTATGACGAACTCGTAGTTACTCGAAAGAATATAGGGGAAAGCGCGCCCTCTCTCTATCTGCTCTCTCTACGTCTCTTTTATACACACTACCCACCACACACACACACAACACCCAAAGACATCCACATCTGTACACTGAACACCCAGAGAGTTGCATGCCAAAAAAAAAAGTAGTCAAAGGAATACCTTTTCAAATTTAAACCCAACAAAAATGAAAAAGAAACAAGTGAAAGCCACCAAAAACGCTGCCAAAATTCAAACTGAGAAAACCAAAAATCAACCACGAATTCCCCCTCGCACACCTGTACAAAACTCTTATACTTAGTTGCTAACCATGATTCTCGCATCTCGAAAACCAATAACCAAATAACCGAAACCAAGAAATCGCTATAAACTGTGTATGTATGATAATATATAATGCAGGAGAACCGGGTGCTGGATGTTCCGCTCACGCAGATGGGTGTGATGGATCAGCAGGTAGTTACCATATAAGCAAAACCCACCAACCAACCAACCACCACACACCACACCACAAAATCCAAACGAATCTCCGTAAGGAGAGCCGCCAAGACTCGTCTTTTAACGTTTCTTCTTGAGTTCCTGTTATGCCACAAACAATGCCACACTTACAACCCGTACTAAACAGCAGAATTTCTATCGATAGCATAAAGTTGTATAAAGAATTCAGCCCCGTATTCCACAACCCATATCCATATCCGAACCCTGACACCCACCCAAGTTCCAAAGTTGTAGCTTCGTAGACGGCACCACCAAAGAACCACCACTCAGCCCCAAGGAAACGAGTAGAAACACCTCTCATGATCGCCATCCGCCACGAAGTCGTAGATGCACCTGAGACATAGTTGTATTAAAGAGAATATAATAATAAGATGCACGCCTCTCAGGAAATTTAATTTAAAATATTTTACATAGGATTTGCGCATCTTATTGTTATATTATCTTTAGTTGCTCTATATATTCTCCCCAGTATTAAACCCGCTTTTAAACCCCAAACCTAACTCTTTGAGAGACTTAGATAGCCTCAAAAAATACACATACAGAGAAACACACACCGTTTACACCATTGCACGTTAGGCTGGCTTAAAGAACACACCGCATATTCAATTTATTGAAGGCCTAGGACAGGCAGGAATCCGGACACCGAAAGAACCAAAAAGGAAATTGATTTATTCAGGACCATTGTTGTATCAATCATCTAAAAGGATTTATCATAAACTCATCCAATAAGCAGAATCGTGCTTGCTTTGTGCTCGACTTTATCTCTAATGCCTGCTCTACAGCATGTTTGTGTCTGCTCTATAAGCATGCGGCTCTTAACCTACTCAGCTCTACTTTTACATATCCATTTGCCTCCCCAAATGAAACAATTTAATAATATTTGGTTTCCATTATAACCAACAGTTAACTGCTCCATCTTCGGGCGCAAGAAGAAGCAATGCCGGGACAAATACCTGGCCAAGCACAACGCCATCTTCGACACGCTCGATGTGGTCACGTACGAGGAGGTTGTCAAGGTGCCAGGTGGGTTCACCAGCCAGCCAGAACGTGGAGCCTTGTTTATGTTTACGATTCCTTTGTGTGCTCTTTTTCTATTGCAGTTGGTGATCCGAATTTCCAGAGGAAGACATTGGTGCTATTGGGTGCTCACGGGGTGGGCAGGCGGCACATCAAGAACACCTTGATATCAAAGTATCCCGACAAGTACGCCTATCCCATTCCCCGTAAGTTTCAAAATAAAAAACATACAAGTATTCGCCTAAGTATGCCTTGTCTACGTCGCTCTTTAAAATCTCAACATCATCGCTCAATTACTTGAATTAATGATGCATAAATCGTTATATCCATTTTTTTTCCATAAAAGTAAAATCACCATAAATTTCTGGCAAAATATGAAAATAAGCCATTATTTTCTCATAGAAGATATATTTAACACATTGCACTTTATATTGTCAGCTTGACTTTTTAAGGCCCTTAATTGATTTATCAACCTTTGGCATTGAATTAGAGCTCCTATAAGGCAAGAATTTATAGCAGAGCTTGTTCCCTTTAAAGTGATTTGAGAATGGGAAAGCCCTTGTAAATGTAAATATGCATTTTCTATCATTCCTAAATCGTCTTCTCCCCTATTCAGATACAACGAGACCTGCCAAACCCGAGGAGGAGAACGGACGCAGCTATTACTTTGTCTCGCACGACGAAATGATGGCGGACATCGGTGCAAATGAGTACTTGGAATATGGTAAGCCATTCTTTCCAATATACTACAATCTGCATGCTTAACTAAATTCCCTTCCAATTCTTAAAGGCACTCATGAGGATGCGATGTACGGCACCAAGTTGGACACCATTCGGCGCATACACACCGAGGGCAAGATGGCCATATTGGATGTGGAGCCGCAGGCGCTAAAGATACTACGCACCGCCGAGTTCACGCCCTATGTCGTCTTTATAGCGGCACCCTCGCTGCAGAATATTGCGGATGTAAGGAACTGTAGATAGAGGATATTCGAAACAATTCTAATTGCTTCCTTTGACCATTCCGTTGACAGTACGACGGCAGCCTTGAGCGGCTGGCCAAGGAGTCGGAGATGCTGCGCCAGCTTTACGGGCACTTCTTCGACCTGACGATTGTGAACAACGATATCAGCGAGACGATTGCCACGCTGGAGACGGCCATCGAGCGGGTGCACACCACCCCGCAGTGGGTGCCCGTATCCTGGCTCTACTGACAAGACAGTGAGCTGGAATGCCCCGACTGCCTCGAGGGCTGTGACTGCGAGTGGGATGCCTACACGCAGGCCTCCAACGTGGCGCTCTACTGAAGCAGAAGCGGATGCAAAAGTAACACATCACCAACCACACCACACCACACACACCATTAAAGTATTACCAAGGCACAAACAACAGCAACAGAAGCAACAGTAAAAGCAACCACTACAAGAGGACACAGTGAGAATGTGAGGACTGGAGGATTGGAAGATCGCAAGATCACAAGATCGGATTAAGAATAGAAGGCGCCAGGCGCCGAGCTATATAATTTAAGTGTAAAAGGGTATTATGGGAACTGCGGTCGCAAAGAAGTGTTAATTGTCAAACAACCAATTGTATTGCCTCCTTTTCGTGTGTTTTAGCTCTACGTTTATTGGTATTATTTTAACGTATTTTCTGTTTAAAGTCATTCCATGTTCAGTTTTGTTATTCTTTAAGTATTATTACCATTGTTTTGTTGTATTTTGTTGTTTTTATTCAGCATTTAGTCAGAGAGAAGAGCATTAAACGCTTATGTTAATCTTGCACTTGTTAGTGTCTAAGTTAACTGGAGGGCGCAAGCACTCCAAATTATTTTTACTCAGCGATTATTTCCGGCAAGAGTCTGGTCAGCATGGGCGGGGGCGTTGAACGAGAGTTAGTAAATTATAGAAAAAACTACGTAATTAAATATAATTAAACATAGACACAAGGAGACATACAACCAGAACGCGGAGAGCAGGAGGTAACAAGCGAATTATGATGTGAGCAATTTCAAGTGTTTCAAGCCAAGTAAGAACTAATTAATTACACACGGAGGAAGATCGAGTAATGAAAGTGGTAAGGTCGCAAAGTGCACGTTTTAAATGCAATAAACATAACGAAAAAAGATAAACAGAAAAAACAGCAAATGCAAATGCAAACCAAAAAAAGTAATTAATTCCAATCGCAACACTTACACCACACACACACGAAGGAAAAGGAAAAAACCATATATAATAATAACAAAAAACCAAATTGTTGACGTTTAATTGAATTCAATGGGAAATGACTAAGACACACAACCAAAAAATGCAATCAAACATAATAAAAAAGTAAGAAGAAAAGAAAAAACCAATAATAATAATTGCAGCAGCGTTTAATTCAAGCAAAAGCAAAAGTAAACAAATGGAAAAACATAGAGTGAGCACAAAAACAAAAAACAACACACATACTAACTGCAATTACGAATTAAAATAATTAGCAAAGGGAAAGGAGAGTAACAGAGGAGATGGCAGGTCAACACGTATAAATATATAACAAAGGCAAGAAAAACAAGAGAAGAAAGTAGGAAAATGAGAAAATATGTATACACACACATATATATATTTTTCGAACAACTCAAACTCAGGTTGGATACATTGAAAATCAGTCAGTTCAATAAGATTAATATAGCGGAGCGCTTCCTTTTAACCCACAGCCAAACCAAAACACTAAAAATACAAAGAGAAAATAAAAACAAGAACCTAAACTAACGAAAGAAAGACCCAAACCGAATCGAATGAGATCCTAGAGTCGCTTTTGAATTGATTTGAATTGAATCGTACGTACACCCACACAGGCCCAGTAACCACCCAAAAAGCAGCAGCTTCAAATTTTCGAGATACTTTACAATGACTGTCTTAGCAATCAAGCAACTTAGATCAAGGATCCAGCGCTCAGTAATTTCGCTTTTCCCCCACTGTTTAGAGACGTTGTCCCCAGGCTAGATACCCTTTTCACAACTTGGCTTCCCTGATTTAGAGCTACTAATGGGACTTTCTCGAATCGAATAGAGATCACACTTGATATCGAACTTAGCAATTAAAACACACTTAGTACACATTTGTAAACACGTGCCACGGTTCTCGCAGAAGTCTCAAATCCCAACCACAACCACACTCGACCCACTTGAATTTCCCAACCACACCCACACCCACACCCTCAAGAGAAGAACACACTCGTATATCCAGAACAATTCTATGGTTTCAAAATGGTTGAACAATTTTGCATAGAGTATTATCGTTAGGCGCTGGGCTATAACTTTTTCGGTTCAGAGCAGGACAAGAGCAGGCAATGCAAATCATAGAAGTATCCCAGAGACAACCGAACCTACCCGAAAAAAAACTGAAGAACTAACTACCTACCCACAACCACAAACCAAAACAGCCGAGTGGCCAAATTAACTAAGTATTATACCTTAAAGCGAAGCGAAGAAGAAACCTTATAAGGAACAACCTGGAGACGAGACGGATGTATGTACATTTTGAGGCTCCGCCAAACACCAAAAAGTGAAGAGAATGAAATGATTAGGAGAGAATGCTCAAATCAAAATCTAATATTTTACGGTATTAACAATGATTAGGAACGATTGAAGGGACAGGATATATAGGATTGAATGTGTAGGAATGGGGAAACCGAACCGAAGGGCATCCCGAGAATGAGCTAGGACTTCAAAGGATTCGTTTCGTTTCGTTTTCGTATTTTTAATTGATCCTTTTTTCTTAGCCGATGCGAGCAAATTGTAGCTGTACTCTAAGAATAATTTCACACTAAGATTAAGTAAAAATTTATTGTTGATATTACATAAAAGAAAAAGAGAAATGAGAAGAGATGAGCACACATGCATGAATTAGAATTTTTCTCTAATTTCATAAGTTAATGATGATGATGATGATACGATAATGTCGATGATCGTGAAGATGAGTTGAAGGATGCTTATGATCTCCATAAATGTCAATATGTGTAGATTGACGCGATTTGAGCTAATTGAGTGAATTGTTATTAAAATAATAAATGAAATGAATGGATCGATCGATCGAGGGTCTACTCCCGGATCGATCGATTGGGGCGCAACGCAAATGACCGCTAAGAGTTAGTAAATATCATTTAAAATAAATGATAAAAATGTCAGTATATATACATAGTTTAAACATGGGATTAATAATAATAAATTAAAGCGGAAACAACAAAAACCGAAGACGAAGAACGGGAATGCGAATTAAATAAAAACGAGTAAACACTGAATACCGAATTTTAAATACATAAGTTTTGAATCATGATAAAAGCTGCAAAGAACGCAAAGCAAAAACCCACACAGAAACCGAAACAAAATTAATAAAAAGAACTTCTATATATAAAACACAACAACAACAACAAAAAAAACAAGAGAAAGAAATATACGAGAGATACAATTTCAACTTGAGCTTTTGCAATGATGATTTTCGGAAGTCCCCCACACGTCCGCTCGACTCAAAATCAGAACCTTTCGGAGTTCTTAGAAAGCCAGCGGCAATTCTTTCGAAGAAATGCTCAATGGACAGCCGGTTGGGGAGTCAAGGCAATGTGACAAGCGGATGCCCTGCAGCCATGGCTACCTACCGACAAGATACAGACACATCTGTCGTATCCGAAAGCTTCTAATTGAAACATTATACACGAACTTCAAGCGCTCAAAGCTTGACCCAAATTTGTTTGCATGTTTTCAAGGTAATGCGAATTTGATACTTTCGTTTTTTTCTGTTTTCTGTCCAACTTTTTGTGTTATTATTTCTTTTTGGCTCTAGACTCTAGTCCCAAAAGTTTTTGATTACAAAACACTGTCTGCTTGGTTCTATTGAAGTCTTGCGCAAGCCTCCTGGCCTGGCCGGCCGGGCCAACTGCAATCATTTCAAGCTGCTTCAAGCCCTTTCCCCGCTGACAAGTTGTAAGTGGAAGCGACGCTGCGACGTGCCGGGAAATATTAATAAGCGGAAAGGCTGTCCCCCAGCGGCAGCAGATGTCAGCATAGATATTTGTGCCAGGCCATTAGCATTAGCATTAACCATAACCATCACATCACCGTTGGATTGGAGGAGTAGAACTCGTGCTGGCCGCCGCCAGACAGTCATTGAACTGCAACTGCCGGTGGCTGCTGCTTTCGCTGCAACATTTACACGGCAAAGAATAGCGATTATACTTTATAGAAAATAGCTTCAGGAAATTATAAATTATATTACTGAAATATTTACATTTTGAAAAAATTTCGGTAGCATAATTTACTATTATTACTTTGGCTTTAAAAACTTTAAAAGATAACTTATTATCAGTTCAAACCAATTATTTAAGATGATAAAATGCATTTATGAAAACAATTTCAATTTAATATATTATATATACTAATTTTATATTTGTAAAATATTTTTTGTTTTATTTTTAAAGAACTTTTCATATTTAAAGGCTAAAGGCTGATCCGGCTAAAGGCTTGCTGATATTTTAACCTGTAGGCCCTCGTAACATAATCAGAGCCTCCTAACTTGACTTATTTTATGTTGCTTTGCATAATCTACCTTTCCATTCTGCGGCAGCAAAGTAAAACTCATTTAAATCTAATAACTTCCCACAGAAATGATCTACAAAACAAAAAAAACTAGTTTTAATTTTTGTTTGCGTGTACCCGACTTACTCTAGCAACATGTTGCTGGCTTGGTGCAGCATATATCGCTGTTGCCGCGGCACCATGGGCCAAACAATCATATTTTCTGGGCAAAACCTAATTTATTTTCTTTTAATCTTTAAAATAAACTTTTCCTTTAATTAGAATATGAATAGAAATTGAGTATTTATTTTGAGAAATTATTCCCACTTGTAATTTGTATAATTTAATAATTTTTGTATTAAGCCTAAGTTTCTGAAGGGATTAAGATTTTTTCTAAATATAGTTGATCCTTATATAGTTTAGTGATTTTTGAGAACCGAACTGTGGTTTGATATGAGAAAAGGTAAGTCAACTTTAATTTGTAATAACCATACAAGTTTTTTAAAAAATATATATTAGCCTTTAAGTCATTATTTAATTCCACAAAAAGTGACAGTTGGCTCCATAGTGCGCTGCCCGGTGCTGATCGTTGGCTGGTTCTCTCCGGCGATCGAGTTTTGGTAGCCAGTTGTCAGTTTGGTTTTGAATCTGCGCTCTGGAAGTTGTGCTGCTCGCGTTTGGAGTGTAAGTGTTGTGCTACTCCGAGCCGCATTCGGATTCGGATTCGGATTCCGGCTTTTTAATTGCAATTGAAGGCACGTCGCGAGAGTGTCTGTGCCTGTGACTGGGTACTTGACTCGACTGTCACTCTGTCTGTCTGTCTGTGCTCAGTGCTCTGTGTGTTGTTGCCGAAACCCGCGCGAATGTAATTCGATACCTCCGTCTGGCCCGATCCATTGATAGAGCCGCTGCTTATCACTCGAGGGCGCCAAGCGTAGAATCTCGACCCCTGACCCACAAAAAAAAAACCGTAAAGACCCGCCGACTTAACGATGTGCCGCTCAAGCAATAAGCTGTGAGCAGCCCGCCTTGTGCAATGGCCCCCGGGTATCAGAGCGATAAGGCTAACCAGTGGCAAGCCACTTTAGAGTTCGGATTAGTCTCCGCCTCCCGCCAATCGCCTCACGCCTCCTGCATCCCACGGCAGAGCTGAGCTAAGCTGAGCTTCTTCAGCTCAAGAGCCGCTTCTGGCCGCTGGTTACGTCAATTCCAATCCGCGTTTCGTGTTCTCGGTCAGGTAAATAATCAAAGAAAAAATAAAAATAGCAGCAGCAACACCTCAGCGTCAGCGTCACTCGGTCGACTCAAGACAACTTTTGTTTAACACCGCTCAAGGAAACAACGCACACGGAGCAAGCATAAAATTAAGCGCGATATAAACTGCAGACCTTATGCCCCGAGTCGGTGGCGGTGGCGGTGCCGGTGCCCTTCGTCCGGCTTCACTCCAGGCCTAGACCACAAAAGAGCATATAAAATGCGCATAAAGAATCTCCAATTGACTGAGCTTCGTCGCAGTGAAATACAGGCAGAAAAATGTGATGGTTTTTGAACAGTTTTGTTTTATTAAAAAGTGATCAAGTTAATATATATATAGCAAACTTATTTATCAGTAAAAAATCTAACAAAATCATAGATTAATTACAAAATTACAGGGTAAAAGAGAAAGTAATTGATTTAGTTTATTTATAAAATTTTATAAAAATTATTTTAATTAACAGAACCAAAATAATTAAACCCTTCAAAATTTTCGAACTTTAAATAATTTTTTTTATTAATAAAAATGGTTAAACAGTAAGAAATTGGTAAAACGATACATGGTTTTAACAGGGAAAATACTTTCTTGAAAAACGTTGCTAAAAATGTAATGAAAAATTGTCTTTATTAATAATGTTAAATAAATAAAAATAGATCATAGATATGTTTCTTAGTCTCACAAAGATATTTAGTAAGAACCATTAGCTACATTTTTTTTGTCAGTGCATAGGGAGTCACAGTTGAACGAGTTGATTTTAGTTGCCTTTGCCTCAGAGTCCGAGTGCGCACATTGAATTTTTGATTCAATTCGTCTTCTTCATCTCGAACTCCGGTTCGCGGCTTCGCGGCTTTATTTTGGGTCTTTTGCACAAGGTTATATGCGACCGCTATTGTAAATACCCCCCGCCACCAAAAACTAACTATCATTATGTCATATAACTTATGCCATTCAAGTGGGACGCGCGGATTTCGGAGCTCTAGCTTGAGTTTCGGTTGCTTCGACGTTTCTATGTGATTTTTCACGGAGCCATAAGCTCATTAGGGGTATTAGGTATAGAATTTGACAAACCCCAAGCAGCAGCAGCAGAAGCAGTGGTTTCAATGGTTTCAACCTTCGCGATCGCATTTACCCCGCAGAACTCATTAAAAAAACCTTTGCAATCGCACAAGTTCATCATTTGGGGCCAAGCTTGATGTGATAATCGCTACTCTGACCACTGATAATGGTGTTTGGCGAATATTTATTTATATATTTTTATAAACTGTACAATCAAGCAGCATTTCCTGGAAGCAGACGCGCGGCACGTTGGTGGTACTTATTATTAGACACATAATCGTGGCGCAGGGAGAGAAGACCACAGATTTGTTTTCTTTGTTCCATTTCCATGCAGGGGTAATACCATTACAGGCAATTTTCCCGTCATTCTTCCTGATGTTTTCATGTTTTTTGTTGTATATATATATTTTTTTTTTTTGTTTTGGCCAAGTTAAGCGTCGCCTAGATTTTATGGTTCACGTAAATTGTTAACAATTTGAGTGTCATCATGGCTGTTTTTCGACGGCTGCCGTTTGCGCTTGACTGCTCGCGACAGGTGTGACTCACTAACGCGGCTAACACCCGGCTAACCTCTGTGCTTTTTGGACCGTCAAACACGTCGACGTGCTGCTGATAACGACTGGTATTAAAAGCGCTTAGAATGGGGCTCTTTGGGCAAATTTCTTGTACTCCACAGCGGCGGCTGCTTCCTCGCCTGCCATAATCTGGCTTAATCTTGGCCAGCTAACGGACAACCGGTCGTCCGAGGCGAGTGGGCCAACAAGAAAAAACGGTTCGAGGCATGCAAAATGTTTTTAGGAAATAATTTGCAAGTCAAACCGTCGGCGATATGTTTCTCTGCCGCCGAACCAATTTTGATGGCTTTACTTTGTGGCTACATATATATTTTTTATGGCCAGTGTCCGAGTCGAGAGATGGAGACGGAGACGTAGCCTGAGGCTAATTGCAGCCACTTAAGGTGACTCTGATCGGAGCAGAGCCACGGCTCATCGCTGACAGGTGGCCTCTACTCTGCTCCATTCCACTCTGCACTGGTCTACTCCACGGAACTCAGAGCTGAACCAAGCTCAGGCGGTTCAAGTTCAGCGCTACTGAAGGTTCACGGTCAATTAGAGCCCGCATATATTATCGCCTCGGCTATATACATATTTATATAGTCGTGTGGAAAAGCAAACACGATGGCCCTGCAATTATGGCCAGTTATCTTATGCAGTTAACCCTCTGTTTAGCAACTATTTTGTTAACAGTTTAGTATTTTATAATATACAATAATAATAAAGAATATATAAAGATAGAAAGAATGCAAATTTTGAATTCAAGAAAACACAAAACTAGTTTGTCTCGGATTTCTACGTAATGCTATAATTGAGAATCACTTAACCAGTCACTAGAATAAATTCATTTTAAGAATCTCGCTTAGATTTATGTGTATTTTATTTTAGGAATTTCTCAGAAACCTTGAAAATTTCGATGATCCGAATTGGGCAAATAGAAATTAATGGAATACGTAGCTCATATAATATCACTACAACTTAGTTCTTCACCTATAATTTAGTTTGAAATATTTATTATTTTAGTAATAGAAGACCCCTCCGTAACATCCGGTTTTCCCATTTACAGGACTTACCTTGCATGCTGAGCGATGAGCCCGCGGAAGAGCCTTTTTTGGCTGCTGACGCTGGCGCTCCTGGTGGTCGGAGGAGGTCGCGAATCCCAGCTGCGGATTGGCAAGGCCATCAATATATTCCTGCGCTATGGATACCTAAGCATATCGATGCGGGTAATACCTCTAAATGATAATTCTGAATCAGAGCGTTGGGTCTTCAAGGAGCCCACTAGGAACATTTACAGGGTAAGTAACCCCCTGACTTTATTAATAAGCAAAAACTTAGAGCTTTTTTGTGGATTGTCAACACTTAATCATTAAGTATTTTCCCATTCAAAGCATACATTAAGCGGAGCTCAAGCTATTATTTAACACACAGGCCCATTTGGATTATCGCATCACATTTCTCGAAGTGCTTCTATTAACCTTTGTACAAGCTGAAAGCATTTTTTAAAACGTGTAATTTGTGATGTGAGTTCCCTGACAAAAGCTAGATATTTTTGTTGTAAATAATACATTTATTTTTATTACGTTTTAAAGGCATCACTTTTTTTAATATTTATTTATTTATAATTGGGCTATTATGGTAAAACCAAGTACCATTTAAAATTAGCTTCAATTGAGCTTAAAAGCCTCAGCTACCAAATTTAATTGAAGCTCCATAAAAACCACTCATAAAATCATTGGGTTTTATTTATAGCAAGAAATCAAGCTTCGTAAAAACGAAATTTGTATACCCTTGCAGTTTGCATTTAGATCAGGATACCGAAATTTAAATCAAATATTTAAAAAATAATTATAAATAATATAATATTTCTATTATTTCCCTTAACAGAACCTGAGTGGCTTGGCGGAGAGTCACGAGGACACCACACCTGGCATCTTCCACGGGGACTTCCACATGGAGTTCTGCGAGAACCGGCGGCAGTTATTCCAGGCCTATTTCAGGGACTTTTCCATCGAGCGGATGGACAAACCCTGGGAAGCATTTACAGGCGGCTGGTTTCCAGACAACGCGGCCAAGAAGCTGGGCATCAACACCTCGTTTATCCAGGGGGATTACTCGTACGTCCTAGTGCGAGTGGTGCGATTCCGGGAGACAGGTCGCCTGAATGCCGAGATCCCAGTTCATCAGCAACTAGAGCCGGATGTGAGGTCGCGGATGGAGCAGCTGGAGATAGGAAACATAACCTCTGCTGTGCGTTTTATGGACGCGGTGGGCACTCACTATGTGAACTCCTATACCACAGGGAACTCCCTGTACCAGGTGTTCGTTTACAGCAGGAAGAACTACCGCATGATCAAGGATCGGATCAAGAGCAAGGGACTGAATGGGCTTTCCAAGCTGGATTTGTACAACTACTTTGCGCCCTGGTTTGCCGAGCATCTCGGCCAAATCCGGTCGGCCAGTGCCAATGCCACCGTGGAGCGCTGGGCAAAAAGGAAACTGCAGTACGAGTACTACGTGGTCAAGTATGTGACCCTGCTGAAGCTTCATGGGAACAGCACGCTGCTCCGCGCGCTGGATTCGCTGCTGGGCAACGATGCCATTCTCCAGCTTGACCTCAAGTCGCTGAATCCCGTCTTCCGGGAGCAGCCAGAGAAGGAGAGCTGGTTCGACGAGGTCCTCGACAACAATATGAAGCTCTGGGAGCTCAACATGCCGCAGAGTCATCCCAGTCGGTAGTCGCACAGGAAAATGCTCATATCTATTATGATTTTTAACTCAACAGGAAGTTATTTTTAATGTTCTGATGAGTTTTAGTTTTTCTGTGCGATGTATCCGACCGCCAAGGATCAAAAGTTCCTAGATGCGTAGTTGTAGTTAGGTCCTCTAGTGCGTAGTTACTGTTCTGCCTGTGATAGTTTTAGGTAGTTTAATTGAATCCAGATCTATAGTAACAACACATCTGACTTGCATTTTAGCCAACTAGCCCGTAAGATCGCCTTATTGCTGTACTAGTTTTCATACTCTAATTATACTGATCAAAGTCGAAATTGAGTGCTTTTATTTATTGCCTACTGGGGAGGGTATATATAATCGTATCTGATTGAGATCGCATTTCAACTTCCCTTCCAATAAATACTTTATTTTAGAATTTGAATAAAACCTGAACATACTGGCGTATCGTTCCATTTTGTTTAAAACTGCCGCCCCGCTGTTTTTAAGAGTAAATGTCATTTAGAATGCAAGGTACCCTTGATTATTATAAATGTACATATATATTTTCTTTATAATTTTAGTAATTTCATACACAAACCTTTTGTTTAAATAAAATTTAATCAAAGTCTTTTTATCATCCAAATAGTTCTAAATTACAATTTTTATATTTTATTTTTATATATTTTAGTTATGCGTTAACGTACGTCATTCGAATTTAAATTTTTGAATTGCTTACGTCAAAAACCGTTACGGTTTGTACACTACGTGTTCGATTACGTTCTTGTTAGAGTAAGTGTGACCAGCCGCCATGAAATTTTTAACATTATCAACCTAATTAACGCCGGGCACATTATTCCTAAACGTGACAAAAATTAAAAACACAAGTTTTGATTTTTTAAACTGGTTTTAAAATGGAAACGTTTAACAATAAAGCTGGTTTTTGTCCATCCTGTGGCTCTATTTTGCCCCCGCTACAAGTCAAAGGCAACGTCATCTGCTACAACTGCAAACAGGAGTTCTCACCGGATGGTATTTAAACCCTAGCTGCACATTTTCCTAAAACTTATCAATTTCCACCAGTTTACAGCGGCGAGAAGTCGGAGTTCACCATCCATTTCAACACGTACGATCCCAGCAAGCTGTTCAACAGGCCCAGGCACGATTCGGAGTCCTCGGAGGCCGATGGCCCGGTGGTGGAGCGAAAGTGTCCCAAGTGCAACCACGACAAGATGTCCTACGCCACCCTACAGCTGCGATCGGCGGATGAGGGTCAGACGGTGTTCTTCACGTGTCTCAAGTGCAAGTGAGTGACATCCGAATATCTTTTAGCCCTTTTCTCTGAATAATTTGGTTTATTTTTCCCTTTGCAGATTCAAAGAATCGGAGAACTCTTAGATGCTAACAAAACCTCTTTATATAGTCTTAACAACTAGTGGAAATAATCGTGTTCGACAGCCTGCAAAATATAGAATATACAATTGTTAATACCATAGATTATTCCGACTTGTCAAGCAAACCCACCTCGCTAGCTTTAAGGCGGTTCTTGGGATTGTAAACCACCAGGTTCGAGACCAGATTGATTTCCACAGCGTGTGTGCAGCTGGGAAATAGGTTATCCCAGTGAATGCCAACCGAGTTTGGGAAGCTATGTAAGGATTCGGATTCAATTATGTTAGATACTTTAGCTTTAGATTAAAAACTCACCGTATCTTGCTGTAGTCCGGCAAGGAAGTCAGCTCAGGCCACTGATTCAGCCGTGGACTGCCCAGAGTGCGTATGATGATGGCCAACTGCTCGATGTCTGTGGTCCCAGCGAACAGTGGCACTCCCCGCAGCATCTCCGCCACAACACAACCTAAATCATCAGCATCAGTATCATGTTTTATGGTAAAAATATATTTAAAGAGGAAAACTCACCTGCTGCCCACATGTCGACCCCAGTGCCGTATTTCTGGCTGCCCCAGAGAATCTCTGGGGCCCGATACCAGCGCGTAGATACCTGCGGCGAGTAAAGACGCGCCTCCTCCTCAGGAAAGTAGAGACGGGCCAAGCCAAAGTCAGCAATCTTGAGCATATCAGTGTCTCTAATCAAAAGGTTCGCCGGCTTGATGTCCCGGTGCATCAAACCAGCCTCGTGGAGGTAGGCGATGCCCTTGAACATTTGATGTGCGAACTTTCGCACCTGCTGGCGACTCAGGGGATTAACCTCGCTCTTCAGGCGACTATACAGGGTATCCGGCTGATACTCCAGCACCAATGAGAGGCCAGTCAGGTCGGGGTATATCTCAATTATGTCTAGAATCTATAATTACGAAGGTGATTAGTAGAATTCCATATATTTACCAGGACTACTCACATATTCCGACTTGCAGAGTTGAAGGATCTTGATCTCCCGCAAGGTATTTAGAGCTATGTTGCCGAACTTGTTCTTGAGGGCCACTTTCTTGATGGCCACCTCCTTGTTGCGCTGCAAATCGATGGCCTTAAACACGCAGCCATGGACGCCCTCGCCGATTTTCTCGAGCATTTTATAGCGACTTGGCGCATAGTCCTCCATTATGGTTTTCACTGACAATTTTCAATTTGATAATTGCCCCAACGAGTTGTCCATTTTTCCCGACTCTCCGTCGTCCGTGGTAACGGTCACAACAAATGCGTCTCGTGGCCAGCTGACGGTCGGAGCTGCCACCTGTTGCGACAGCATGTTTACAAACGCCAACGTTCCGGGGATGTGTCCCGGGGGTGGGTTCCGGAAAGCCTAGGCGAAGGCGGAGCTGTCACAGCTTTCGCGGCATCGGGACATGCGCACATCCTGCCTCGACTTTCTCCTGTCAGGCAAGTGTCAAGTCAGGGGGATACATAATTTTTCGGACCCTCGCACTGCAAAAGTTCTTCGTTGGCCGAGAGTTTAGTTTTAAAATTAGTGAATAAAATGAGAATGGCGGCGAAGTGAATTGCAACTCCAGGATAAGCAAAGCTGGTGGGTTTAATAGGAGTTATAAGTGAGTGCGTTGCCTGAAGTGGAGCTGTGAAGCAGTGGGCTCTTCGCGTGAAAACGGATACTAAATAATGCAGGGTCATTAAATCATTAAATTGGCTTATAATTACAAAAAGGGGCAGCTGGACTGCTGCAATTTGAGGCAATTTCGCTGGCTCTGGCCTTAGCCTTGTCCCCATCAGCCCCGCGAACTGCATGCGAACCCACACAAATACGGGGAGCAGCCTTGCCTTCGAACAGCCTTGGCTTGGCTCACCTGCCACCGCCCACCTGGCACCAAGTTCACGTCCTCGATAAGCCCTATTCACACTCAGAATCGTTTTGCAGCCCACGCGGTCAACATGTTGCAACGACCGAGTGCCCGGATACCCTACGTCGTCGTTGGCCTGCTCTTCCTGTTGTCCTGGAGCGGAGCTTGGGGCAGGACCGCCAAGAGATCGGACGTCTATATAGCGGGCTTCTTCCCGTACGGAGATGGTGTGGAGAACTCGTATACTGGCCGCGGGGTAATGCCCAGCGTGAAGCTGGCTCTGGGCCATGTTAACGAGCATGGCAAGATCCTGGCCAATTACAGACTGCACATGTGGTGGAACGACACGCAGGTGATTTCTTCATCCTTTCTTATCAATAAATATCTTTAAATATTAGCTAATTCTTTGATTTTGATAATATAATTATAATATTTCCAGTGCAATGCTGCCGTCGGAGTCAAGTCCTTCTTCGACATGATGCACTCGGGACCCAACAAGGTGATGCTCTTTGGAGCTGCCTGCACGCACGTCACCGATCCCATTGCCAAGGCCAGCAAGCACTGGCACCTGACCCAGTTAAGCTATGCGGACACTCATCCCATGTTCACGAAGGACGCTTTCCCCAATTTCTTCCGGGTGGTGCCCTCGGAGAACGCCTTCAATGCGCCGCGACTGGCCCTGCTCAAGGAGTTTAATTGGACGAGGGTGGGCACTGTTTACCAGAACGAGCCGAGGTACTCGCTGCCGCATAACCATATGGTGGCCGACCTGGATTCTATGGAGGTGGAGGTGGTGGAGACACAGAGTTTCGTCAACGATGTGGCCGAATCGCTAAAGAAGCTAAGGGAGAAGGATGTGAGGATTATCATGGGCAACTTCAACGAGCACTTTGCACGCAAGGCCTTCTGTGAGGCTTACAAGTGGGTGGTCATTCTATATTCCATTATACTTCCATTATTATTAATGTTATTTGACCATTATTCCGTCTTTATTTCAGACTGGACATGTATGGCCGGGCCTATCAGTGGCTGATCATGGCCACCTACACCACAGATTGGTGGAATGTCACTCAGGACAGTGAGTGCAGTGTGGAGGAGATCTCTACGGCTCTAGAGGGAGCCATTTTAGTGGATCTACTGCCCTTGTCCACGAGTGGCGATATTACAGTAGCTGGCATTGTGAGTAAATATGTCAACTTTCTTAAATATAAATTTTATACAATGCTTTCAATAGACGGCGGATGAATATCTGGTGGAGTACGACAGGCTAAGGGGAACCGAGTATTCCCGCTTTCACGGCTACACCTATGACGGCATCTGGGCCGCCGCCTTGGCCATTCAGTATGTGGCCGAAAAGCGTGAGGATTTGCTGACACACTTTGATTATCGAGTGAAGGACTGGGAGAGCGTCTTCCTCGAGGCTCTGAGAAACACTTCCTTCGAGGGTGTCACGGTGGGTTTTTTATAAAAAATATTTTTAGTATAAAGAACTAATTAATATGTCTTTTATAGGGACCTGTGAGGTTCTACAATAACGAACGGAAGGCTAATATCCTGATCAACCAGTTCCAGCTGGGCCAAATGGAAAAGATTGGCGAATATCACTCACAGAAGTCCCACCTAGACTTGAGTTTGGGCAAACCAGTTAGGTGGGTGGGAAAAACTCCGCCCAAGGACAGGACTCTAATCTACATCGAGCACAGCCAGGTGAATCCAACAATCTACATAGTCTCGGCCAGTGCCTCGGTCATAGGCGTGATTATAGCCACAGTTTTTCTGGCCTTTAACATAAAGTATCGGAATCAGAGGTAGGTTATTTGCTATATCTACTTTAAATCCTTATAATTTTTGAGTTAATATTCCCTTAAAGGTACATCAAGATGTCCAGTCCACATCTGAATAACCTGATCATTGTGGGCTGCATGCTGACCTATTTGAGCATTATTTTCCTGGGCCTGGACACCACACTGAGCAGCGTGGCAGCTTTCCCTTATATTTGCACAGCTCGGGCCTGGATTCTGATGGCTGGCTTCAGTCTCAGTTTTGGAGCCATGTTCTCCAAGACATGGCGCGTCCACTCAATTTTCACTGATTTGAAGCTGAACAAGAAGGTTATCAAGGATTATCAGTTGTTTATGGTGGTGGGCGTGTTGCTGGCCATCGATATAGCCATTATAACCACCTGGCAGATAGCAGATCCTTTTTACCGGGAAACCAAGCAATTGGAACCGAGGGTAGGCTAATTCCTAAAATTAAAATTCAAGAAATATTTACTAATGTTTTTTACCACAGCACCATGAGAACATCGATGATGTGCTGGTCATACCTGAGAACGAGTACTGCCAGTCAGAGCACATGACCATCTTTGTCAGCATTATTTATGCCTATAAGGGCCTGCTATTGGTTAGTAATTAATTAAGCTTTAATTTTTTTATAAAATAAATTTAATTCAATTGTAATTACCAGGTATTTGGAGCCTTTTTGGCCTGGGAAACCCGTCATGTTTCCATACCCGCTCTCAACGATTCCAAGCACATTGGCTTCTCCGTTTACAATGTGTTCATCACGTGTCTGGCCGGGGCGGCCATATCCCTGGTGCTATCGGACCGCAAGGATTTAGTTTTTGTCTTACTCTCGTTTTTTATCATTTTTTGTACGACAGCCACTTTGTGTTTGGTGTTCGTACCGAAAGTAAGACTGGTAGTAAGGAAGTTTTGTAGTTTTTGTAGCTGTTATACATATATACTTGTGCAAAATGAATGTTGTTCGAAGCGGCGGTGTCAGCCCGATCGGTTTCAGATCCACTCGAACCGATCGGACTTCACCGCCCTCTGATCTGATACTTTCTCTTGGTGTTGATACACATTATTGATACAGAAACAACACGCACTCTGAATTCTCAATCTCGAAAAGCTATATAACACTACAGACCAACTATAAACTTGAACTTAAACTTCTCAATCAGCAGCAGCAGCCAGGCTGGACTCCATAGCCTGGCTGCTGCTGCAACTGTCCCACCTTAGTCTGTGTCTATCCTATCTCACTATCCGTAGCCGTTGCTCCTTCCTAGATGTAATCTTTGGGTAAATATTGTTAGCTAACTCGTGCGAATCATTTTGCAGTTGGTGGAGCTGAAGAGGAATCCCCAGGGCGTGGTGGATAAGCGGGTGAGAGCCACCCTGCGACCCATGTCTAAGAACCGACGCGACTCCTCTGTCTGTGAGCTGGAGCAGCGCCTGAGGGATGTGAAGAACACAAACTGCCGCTTCAGGAAGGCGCTTATGGAGAAGGAGAACGAGCTGCAGGCCCTTATCCGAAAACTGGGACCCGAGGCCCGCAAGTGGATTGATGGAGTGACCTGCTCCGGAGGTGGAGCTACTGCTGGCAGCGAGCTGGAACCCATTTTAAGTGATGACATGGCAAGGCTGTCAGCTCCTCCGGTGCGAAGGGAGATGCCTAGCACTACAGGTGAGTAGTCGTAGGGGAGATGAATTCCGAGACCTGTTCATGCATTGCGCCCTCTTCGTCATAGAAGTTACCGAGCTGACGTCCGTGGATAGCGTGACCTCGACCCATGTGGAAATGGACAATTCCTTTGTTTCGGTGCAGTCCACGGTGCTGGCCCCGTCGCTTCCTCCGTAAGAATTTATTATTGTTAAACTTCTAAAATCCAATTTAAAAAATTTATTTATATAGGAAAAAGAAAAAGCAATCCATTGTGGAGCATCACACGCATGTGCCCGCTCCCACCATGATGCAGCCCATTCAGCAGCAGCTGCAGCAGCATCTCCAGCAGCAACAGCAAATGCAGCAGCAGCACCAACAGCAGCAGCAACAACAACACCAACAAATGCAACAGCAACATCACCAGCAACAGCACCACCGCCACCTAGAGAAACGGAACTCAGTGTCGGCCCAGACGGACGACAATATCGGAAGCATCACCAGCACTGCCGGCAAGCGGAGCACTGGCGACTGCTCCAACCTGCGGGAAAGACGTCAATCAACGGCCTCGCGCCACTACGACAGCGGCAGCCAAACGCCCACGGCAAGGCCCAAGTACAACAGCTCGCACCGCAATTCCTCCACCAACATCTCCACCTCGCAGTCGGAGCTGAGCAACATGTGTCCGCACACCAAGCCCAGCACTCCGGGTGTGATCAAGAGTGAGTTTCTCCATTTAAGGAACATTATTAGATATTTATTTTTATATATTCCCCGCACCATAGCTCCCACTGCCTCGGACAATCGCCGGACCAGCATGGGCTCTGCCCTCAAATCGAACTTCGTGGTATCGCAGAGTGACCTCTGGGACACGCACACGCTGTCGCACGCCAAGCAGCGTCAGTCGCCGCGCAACTACGCCAGTCCGCAGCGCTGCACGGAGCACCATGGTCACGGGATGGGTATGGCCTATGAAACTAACACCACGTCGCCCATCCAACGATCGGTCTCAGAGAAGAACCGGAACAAGCACCGACCGAAGCCGCAGAAGGGCACGGTGTGTCAGAGCGAGACGGACAGCGAGCGGGAGCGGGATCCACCGCCCAGCAGCCAGGCGTGCGTGCAGACGCGAAAGATAAGCCGGAACTCCAGCATCCAGCACGCCGCCCACCACCACAGCTCGCCGAATGTGGCGCCGGAGAAGCAGCGGGGCAAGCAGCGTGGCAAGCACGAGAGCAGCAGCATCTACGGCGCTAGCAGCGAGACGGAGCTGCTTGAGGGCGAGACCGCCATCCTGCCCATCTTCCGAAAGCTCCTCACCGAGAAGAGCCCCAACTACCGGGGCCGCAGCGTTGTGGGCCAGAGCTGCCCGAATATATCCATTAAATGCGATATCGTCGAGTACTTGTAGGCGATGTAGTTGAGCTCCTTCTATTGTTAGACGATCGATCCAGTTACAGTGTAAAGAGATTACCTTTGTTTTTTTCGCGTTATGCGTCTACGAACTATGTGAAGCAGGAACCACACCATTTAGAGAACTAGTAGCAATGATATGAGATAGTTGAGAAATAAATTACGATTTAAATTAATCATAAATTATGGGACTATTCTTGTTGTGTTGACAGGATACACTCTTAAAGGATTTTCATAAACGAGTTTACGAGTTTACGATCACAACGAGGGACCTATGATTTTTCAGGCTTTTTGATATTTTTCAATTCTGAATCTTTTAAATATATACATATAATAATTGTGTAATTCGGTAGGATCAACTGAGGGAGGCAAACCCATTCTGATAACCCAATTACCACTCAAATGCTGCCCATCAGCGTCCGCAGCGACTCGAAAAGCATTTACTTCCGGATACCCTTTCCCTGGGTGGCGCTAACTGCACTGGGCCTGGCCCTGGTAGGCTTCTTCTTTGTCGTGGCCTGGTCGCTGATCTTTGACTTTGAACGGAGCACCTACACCGATTGCCATGTGACCAACTATCTGCCCTCCATATCGGCGGCCATTGGAAACTATGAGCCCCAGCGAACAGTCTGGCAACTGGCCATATTTTTGCACTCTCCACTTCGACTGGTGTTGGCCAAGGCGTATTTGCAGCATTACCTCAAGGACTTTAGGCACATTCGGCAATTTTTGGGCGTCCTGGCCTACCTCCTGAACGTAATAGAGATTCTCGCCCTGGTCTGTCTCTCCTCTTGGTCGTCGACGACTTATTACAATACGCACCGGAACGCTTTTTTGCTTTTCATCGCCTGCTCCGAGACTCACATGCTAATCTCGTATCTCTTGTATAGAAATGGCCCAGGGGCAGGACTTCTGCCACTCGAGGCGAAGTCGCTGAGTTACAAGCGGAACCTCTTTTCGGTTAATGTGGTGTCCTTTGGCCTGGCGGGATACTGCTTCATCAGGCACAATTCCCACTGCGAGGCGGGAGTCTACACTCTGTTCGCCGTTTTTGAATACGTGGTGGTATTGACCAACATGGGTTATCACACGATCTCCGCCTGGGATTTTCCAGCCCTCAGCGTGGTGTGCGACAAGCAGCGTGGCCTTTATTTATCTGAGATTTAATGATGTACATAATTGGATAAAATTATATTAATTTGTGCTTGAAAAGCTTTCAATAATTCATTTACGATAAAAACTATTAATTTTCCGACTCCCTGAAAAGTATTTAAAAAAATGTAAAAAAAAGTTCTATAAAACCTACATCCCTTTTTTAAGTGTAAAGATCACATTTCTCACTGTGCAGCAAGCAAATACGGCAAAATTTAATTTATTTCATGATGGGAAAATGTATGATGGAATGATCTATTGCAGAGCAATGCGCCGAAAATGATTGTTGAGGGGACCCTCGTCCGAGTAGCCGGCGATTTCCTGGGGAATGATGCCGGACTCCTCGATGGAGGTGCAGGGACGGCACATGCACTCCAGCGGTGCCTTGGTCAGCACCTTTTTGAACTTTCGCTCGCCGGGCTTCACTTTGGGGCAGAAGAGAGAGACGGCGGCTTCGCGTTCCCCGGACTCTTGGCAACACATGCAGGAGCGCTCCATCTGCCAGATCTTACTGCCAGAAACCTTTTGGGAAATTCGTAAAAATAAGCAGGAGTTTTCTTTTTCAAAAATCACTAGATCTCACCTGAATATAACTGGCGCAGCGACCCACACAGGCGAATGAAGGTATTGGCTTGGGCACACATCCGGGATACTGGAGCACATGGATCACAGGCGTCACCTGGCAGTCATCGCCCAAGTGCGTGATATCTGGAAAGGGAGAGGAAATCCCTCAGAGCTAGAGTAAATATAAAAGTATATCTCCTACCATTTTCGGTGGCTGCTACTGCGTTGTCCGCCTGAGCGGTACACAGCTTTAAGAGGCTAACCAGGACGCAGTAAAGCAGGACCAAGACGAAGAGCTTGTTGTTCTCGTGGCGTAGCAGGTGGCGCAGCATCTCGTCGACCCGGCTGCGAGTGTGTCTCGCGAGGAATGGAAGACGCTGCCCACTGCCGGTGGCCTTATATGTACCGTCTTGGCCAGCGGAAGCCACAATAATGGCCCAAACTGCGTGAATTATGGCCTAATAAAGCTGCGCGCCTCCCAAACCATTTTGCCTAGTAATTGCGTACACGAAAAGGGCATTTCTCCCGTGGCGCATGACCACGCCAATCTCTTTATTTCCCTTCCACACACACAAAAATACACACACATCATCTGGATTTTTAGAGCCAGGCTAAGAGGCTGGTCAATGCCAGCAGCAGCACCACAATAGAGGTGGCTTCTTGTCCGGAACTGCCGTTTCTGCGGTTCAGGAAGATGACCAGTTTGTCCAGACGCTGCTCTGCCCACTGCAGGTTCTGCTCGACCGTATTCAAAGCCTGTGAAAGCACAGAAGCCGATTGTCCAAAGAGCTGCTGGTTGTCCTGGTAGAAGTCTTTGAAGAGCTGCTGCTGCTCCCGCGTGGTGAAGTACTCCGTCATATCACTAACCACCTCGGCCGTGTCCGACCAACTGCCCAGACTGAAAAAAGAATAGAATAAATTAGCGAATAAACGAAATATATTCTTTAAAAACTTACTCCAATGCCAGCTCGGTGATGTTCTTCGTTATCATCTCAAAGATGGGCTGCACCAGATCAGGATTCTGCTCATAAAGACGAGCTATTCCCGCTTTCTTGTTCGCCACACTCACACTCTTCCACTCTAGGATTATTTGGTAATAGTAGGTCTCATAGCTCCTTGTGCAACTCGTGGCCAACCAGAGCATCTGCTTCTCCTTGGGGCGGGTCTCCAGGAAGTACATGCCCCAAACCATCATTAAAGAATTATAATCGCTGGCAGCGGCACAGTAAAAGGTTTCGCGGTAATCCGGCGAGGGTATCTCTCGCTCCGTGATGAACTTTACATTGATCTTTTCACGGCAATTATTGGCCTGATAGCGGCACAGCCAGGTGACCAGCTTAGTCCGATGTGCCACATCCAGCGGCGTGTCCTCCGCACTCCAGCCCAGTCCCAGTTTCTCGAACGCGGCTTCAGTAATATCGATAAGGTAGGTTCTGAAGTTCGGCAGTTGCTCCGGTGTCAGTCGCTTGGCCACCAGATTCAGGTTCTCGTAGACAGCATACCAGGGCACGTAATCCACCTCCCCACTAAGGTACTCCAAGAACTCAAAGACCTCGGCGTAGTCGAGATAACCAACTCGTGCGAAGTTAAACAAATCGTCAATAATCTGTGCCCGGTTCTCGACAGGAATACCACTGTGATTGGAGGCGGAGAGAGCCACCTGCAGGGCACTCATCAACGTGGGATCGTACAGTACCCGCTGGTAGTTGGATTGCCTCAGATTGAGCACGATCCAGTCAATGCGCTCCGGGAAGTATAGCCTCACCAGGTCTGTGAGCTTGTCCATATACACAAAAGGTGTCAGGTTATAGAAATTGGGGGCCAGATTAGTGGCATAGGTGATGGGCACCGTGTACCTTAGTGTGGTATCGCTGCCGTCCAAAGGATTCAACAGGAAACGCTTCTGCTCCACCTGGATAAAGTGTTCACCGGAAACATTAACCATCAGCATGGGATAGCCCACCTGCTCGGTGTAGTCTGCGAAGAACTTGGTCAGATCTACATAGGGAGCCTCTGGCCAGTTTTCGAAGAGGTAAAAGAAAAGGTTTCGGGGAACTGTGTTCTCCAAGTGACTGCAAAAAAAAAGGGAAAATCGTTGCAGAATATTTGTTTGCAGGCTTAGGAATATGACTTACTATTCCTTGAGGTAACTCCTGATGGCCGTGTCAAAGTTATCCGCTCCCATGGCATTCCTCCACATCCTCACAATGCTGGCTCCCTTGGCGTAGGCAATTCCACTGAACTTGTAGGCTATCTGGGCAGGAGTTTGAATCTCTGATTCAGGACTAGTCAAAGGCTGGGTGGAATTCCTGGCATCCGTGCCAAATATCAGCTGCATTTGGCGCACCACAAACTGCTCGTCCAAATGGTACTCCGGATAGAGCTGCAAAAAAGAAAGCATATTATATATATTATATACTATTGCAGATTATCCTGCAAACTGAAACCCACCTGATGAGCCATGAAGTACTCGTAGTAACGGGCGAAGGCCTCGTTCAGCCAGAAGTAGCTCCACCAGTCAAAGGTAACACTGTCCCCAAACCACATGTGCGAGGTCTCGTGGGCAATGATGCGTGCGGCAAACTCCTTGTCCGACCAGTCGTCAGTGTAGCCAGGCTCCTGGATAAGGACATCGTCGCTGTAGATGATGAGGCCCCAGTTTTCCATCCCATTGTGCGGGAACCTAGGGGAACTGGCATACTGCAGGACATCGTTGCCCAGCTGCTCGTAAGGACTCTGGAATAACTCTGCGTAGGCGGGCAGCACCTGCTGACCCACATGGTAGCTGAACTCTGTGTAGTTATAGAACTCTGGACGGGTCAGAACTGCAAACTCGCTGGCATTGCCACGGGCCGAGTAACTGGCGATCATGAAAGCCATGAGATAAGTGGACATCACAGGGGTCTCTAGGAAGTGATCCACAAATCGACCTTGGCTGGAATTCCATAAAAAAAAAAATTAGGATCATTTCTAAACGAAACAAAGGAGTATAACCCCCTAACTACTCACTCTACAGCCGTGGTCTCTCTAAGCCTAGTGTTGGCAATTGCTTGGTAGCCATTAGGTCTCTCGATCTGCAACAAGAACTTGGCCTTCATGGCAGGCTCATCGAAGCAGGGCAGAACGAGACGGGCATTGATGCGCTGCATCTGCGTGACGGCCATCCATTTGGTGGCATTGGTATCCTGTTCCACATAGGTGGCGGAGAAAAGTCCCACCAGATCCGTGCGAATGCGTCCCACGTACTTGAAGCCCAGCGTGTAATTTCGTTCAGGCTGCAGGGCCTGTGTTAACGGAACATTCACCTGCTGGGTGGGGGCGTCATAAGTCAGCCGGTCGGTGGCGATAACCTCCACCTGCGCACCTGTTGCGCCATCAAGCAACCAGCATTCCGATATGTTAAGGCCGTCAGAGTGTAGTGTAATCACGGTGACAGGTTCGCTCCCGGCCAGCCGCAGAGTTATCGCCACCTCGCCGTCGAAGAGAGTGGGCTCAGCGGAGTCTCTCAGCACACCGATGGTCAGGTTGTAGTGAGAGGGAGCGATGCTACCGTCCAGCCGATAGCTCGCTCCCGCCGCAGAGCCGGTCAGCAGGGCGAGGAGAAGCCCCACGAATGCCACAAAAGATCTTAAAACCGATCCGTTCATGCCGACAGAAGTTCGAATACTGAGACTATGACACTCTGCCGGATCGTCGAAATCAGAAAGCGCAAATAAAAGTCCCCCCTGGAGATGATTAGATTACGGCCTATTCGTATCAGTAGAACAAGCTGTCACACCTCCAATAAATAATCATACCAACATATGTTCGGGTCGCACTTGTTGTTAATTAAACTAAATAATTACAATAATTACTATATATAACAGACGCTTACCTGGCATTACATTGCGCTTGCTTCCGCTTAGATTAATGAGATTGATGATTCCACAAAAATATAGTTTCACTACTATACCTAAAAGATCTTTTAAGAACTTTCAGCCAAATACATGTCACTTAATTAGTAGATAAGTATTTACTAAGCAAATCATGCGCTAATAAATAAGAAACACAAATTATGGTCTAGTTTACATCTCTAACAAGATTATTTGGCAGGGAGAAAATTATATAATAATAATTAATGCATTCATATTTTATTAATTTATTGAGTACAAAGTTAACAAGAAGAAAGGTGACTTTGGGAAGTTGAATTTTAAGACATCGATCATTAAAAATCATAACTAAACCACAAAATGTTTAAATTTAATAAGAAAAGCCTTTCTGTGTTAGATTTTATTTAGGTAACAAATAAGTTTAAGTAATTAAAATTTCAATTAAATTTTTTTCCAACGTATTGACTTTTTTAATGATGTTATACCTAGCGCACATGACTATAAAATTAGGAAATGAGGAAGTTACACCCTATAGATAATAATTTTCCATCTAAAATATATATGAGTTTAGGTTTTTTAATATATGCAATTAAAAGATTGATAGGTTGTATCCAAACATGAAGCTCTAAAAGTAATAGACCAAATGAATTAGAAACAGACAAATGGACGGACGGACATGACTGATTATTTAATTTAATACTGATAAACATAATAAATAAATATATCGTTAAGAGTTGGTATTGTCAATAAAATGCATTAGCAACTTCAGAATACTCAAATAACATTCTTAGGAAGAGTCTAATAATTAAAATGTATTTGAGAAATTAACGAAATTAAATTCTTACTTTCATACGTTTTGGATAGTTTTGATATACTAATCAAATAAATAAATCGAAATTGTTGTTTTACCTAAAGTACTTCCTACCTTTTCGGGGAACCTTCTATTGCTGTCCGTTCAAAAATAAACACATGACAAAAGTTGTATAATTTATGATAGGCAAACAATTAGTAACAGTTCTAAGAAACAAGTTTAAAAAATTTGATAAAAGACCATAAATAAGTAAAACCCCCGGGGGCATCGTCATTCACCTAAAGGGATCAAAAGTCCAACCTGATGAAATCTATAAAAATCAGCTGAGGTTCTAAGAAGAGAAAATCGAAACGATAAGGACTTTGTGGCCTATCAACACTAAATGTCCTGAAACATATCAAATGAATCAATCAATTTCACTAGAAATGTTCAATAAATAAAGAGATAAAGTCGATAATAAAATGATATGCTTTTTGACCACACCAAACAGAAAATTGAAACACCAAAAAGGTTAAATGGTTTCGTTAAAACGAAAGCACACACCTTCGATAAGGATCTGAATCATTTCCATATTAACTTGGTATCTGGCAGGCACTAAGCTTCTACCGATAAGATTTTATGGCCTAACGATAACCGATCGATTAGAGAATAGGCAATAAAAATAAGGGTATATTACCCATAAAATAGTTTTGAAACAAAGGCCCTCAAATCTATGTCTTCCACGAGTGAAAAACACAATAGTTTACAGCCAAGCCGATACGTATTTATGGCGCACACTTTAGTTCAATGAAATCCCCTAAAGATTACAAACTGAATCATCCCCAAACGATAGTGCGAGTAATGGCGCTAATCAGATCATAAACTTGGTCGCCAGGGAGGCCATTTAAGCCAAGTGAATATACGACGGATTGTTATCTACAAAAGGCGTTCTTGTTCTTTTATTGGGTGCTCTAACTGTACAAATACTTTATGGATTGATGGAGGGGGGGGCACCTGTCCCCTATCCTTGAGTGCCATGTCTAGTGGCGCAGCATGGTGACGAAGGCCACCAGGAGCAGGCTCAGAGCGCTGAAGGCATTAACCATAGCGCTTCCATTGCGGCCAGCCAGATAAGTGCGGAAGGTACCCAGCTTGGCTTCTGCCCACTTGAGGTTCTCATCCACCGTTTTCTCTGCAGCGGTCAGGGTGGCCTGAGAGGTTCCGAACTTGGAGCCGCTGGCCTTATTGAAGGCCACCAGATCATCGTACTGCTGCTGGGTGGTGAAGCGAGAGGCAATGTTGGAGATCACAGTAGCTACTGCGGAGTAGCCGCCCATGCTGCGAGAAAGAAATTAAATGTTTCCATTAATTAATTAATTAATCAACAAATTCAAAGCAGAACTTACGCCTCGGCCAGCTGCTCGTACTGCTTGGTGACCAGGGCAAAGACTGGGCTCACGTTCTCGTTATTCTCCGTGTAGAGAGTTGCCAGAACGGAGGACTTGTCCTGCCTGCGGATCTCGTCGCTGATGACCAGGTTGAAGACGCGCTCGATCAGTTCCTGACTCTTCACACAGCCAAAGGAGTTCTGCAGCAAAGTCTCCTCAGTGGCCACAGTCTCGGCCTTGAACTTGTCATACAGAGCCTGGAACTCGGCAGTTCCTCCCTCGCGCAGACCCACACAGTAGACGGTGGCGCGGATGTTCTTGGGCACGGTGGCCAGCGACTGGAAGTAGCTCTTGGCCTTGTTGATGCAATCGGTGCTGCCGTAGCGACAGGCCCAGGAGAGGACCTTGGTGCGCAGATAAATGTCCAGAGCCCTGTCCTCGGAGGTCTCGTTGAAGCCGAGCTGGTTGTAGGCCTTCTGGGTCAGCTGCTGGATGTAGCTATTGAAGTTGGCCGTGTCGTTGCCCAGCCGGATGGTCAGGTAGTTGAAGCCATTGAAGGCCGAGGTCCAGGGAATGTAGTTGGTCTCCGTCTCCAGGTACTCGATGACCTGCAGCGTCAGGTTGTAAGAGATTTGTCCCGCCCTGGCCAGATTGAACAAATCGTCCACGATCTGGGCACGGTTGTTCTCGTGGATGCCGCCATGCTCCGCGGTATTCAGCACCTGGTGGATGGCATGCCAGTTGTTCTCCGTGTAGTTCACGCGATAGTAACCTGTCTGCTGGACGTTGGCAATGATCCACTTGAGAGACTGAGTGCCGAAGGACACGGTAGCGGGCACACCTGCGCGCAAGATAAACTTGGGCGTGGCGTTCTGGAAGTTGACATTCTCGCTGTGCGTGTAAGAGATGGGCACCGTGTAGACCAGACTGGCATCGGCTTCATCGTCCTCCTTCAGCAGGAAACGCTTCTGGGTGAAGCGAACCGTGGTGTCGTCGACTTCCAGGTGTATAACTGGGTAGCCCACTTGTGTGGTGAAGCTGTTAAAGATTTCCTCGGAGCTGGAATTGTAGCTGGTGTTGGGCCAGAACTGCTGCCAAGAGCTCAGTAGGTACTGAGGATACGATGGCTGGTAGGAGCTGAAGAGGGGACAAGTATTAAATTCATTTCCGATTAAGGTTACATGCACAGATACTCACTATTTCACGAGGTACGACTGAAGGGCCTTCTGGAAGTTCTCCTCGCCCATGGTGTGCTTGATCATGCGGATGAAGGTGGCTCCCTTGTTGTAGGAGATGCTGTTGAACATGCGGCTAAGGTGGGCCGGAGTGTAGGTGTTCTCATCGCTCAGCGGATTGGTGGCATTGGTCGAATCCATGGCCATCACCGACTGGATCTGATCCACAACAAACTGTTTCTCCAAATCCCACTCGGTCTCAACGAAGGCGGTGCCAAAGTACTGGAAGTAGCGGGCGAAACCCTCGTTCAGCCAAGTGTAACTCCACCACTGGCAGGTGACCAGATCGCCGAACCACATGTGAGCCTGCTCGTGGGCTACCACGGCGGCAATGGACTGACGCGAGGCCAGGGTAGTGGCAGACTCATCAACCAAAAGACTGCGCTCCCTGTACGTAAGCAGACCCCAGTTCTCCATGGCTCCTGCAGAGAAATCGGGAATGGCGGCCATGTCCATCTTGTCGTTGCCCATGGTGTAGTAGTCCAGGTTCAGGTAAGCGCCCATCTCCTTGAGGATCTGCTTGCCCACGTTGTAGGGGTACTGAGTCTGGGTGTAGTACTCGGGACGGGCCAGGACTCCGAAATCGGTGTCCTTGCGGGCGGTGAACTCGGAAACAATGAAGGCCAGGATGTAGGTGGACATAGTCGGCGTGGTCTTGTACACATCAATATAGTATCCCCTGTTCAAGCCAAACGAGATGAATAATTGGGTCCAAACTAGGGATTAGCTTAGCTTACTCTTCGGCATGAGGATAGGAACCGATCAGGCGAGTGTTACTGGCCGTATTGAAGGTCCTGTGGCGGATCAAAGTGACATCGAACTTGGCCTTGAACTGGGGCTCATCGAAGCTAGGGAAGGCGCGACGGGCGTGGTTGGTCTGGAACTGAGTAGAGCCGAGCCACCTGCAAAGAGATGAATCCTTTTAGTCCCCAAAGAACACCTTTATGTTACCTTGTTAACCCACTTGGTAACATTGTTGTCATCCACATAGTAGCTGCGATAGAAGCCATGCATATCGTCCTCCATCAGACCGGTATACACGAAGTGAAGGATATAACTCTTGCCGGACTCCAGATTGGCGGCGGTGGTGAGCTTCACAATATCCGTATCCGCATCCGTCACATTGACTGCATTAAAGCTGGTGGCCGTCGGAGTGGTAGTCACTCCATCAGCTGGCTTGGCCCAGTACTCGGAGACCGAGTAGGTGAGATTTTTCGAGTGCAGGTGGACGCTGTTGGTGGCGCTGCTGGGCACCACCTCGATGAAGACCTCACCGTCGAAGGTGAATCGCTTTGTGCCATCGGTCTCCAGCAGGTAGGGCCTCAAGGTGATGTTGTAGTATTGCGGCTTAATGGTCTCCTGCAGACGGTAGTCCTGCAGCGTGGTGGCCAAAGTAACAGGCGGCTGAACATCCTGGACCAGCTGTCGGGTGCCGGCAGAGGCCAAGGACACACAGGCGGCCAGAAGGAGAGCCACTCGGAGGGCGAACATTATAGCTATTGGGGATCGTTATAAAATATTTTTAAAACTTAAAACTTTATAGGAAGAGTGCGTGATATTTATGTCTTAATTGATTGGCATAAAAAAATCGTTTTTCGACTTATAGTCAATTGATAATTATGGCTTTGATAAAATCTGGCTATATCTAAATTAGATCATTAGGTTTTATGGCAAAAGCAATTATTTAGGGCTGGAAACTAATTTGATTTCTTATTTTAAAACTGAATACCAACTTAAATACAAATATAACTAGTTAAGGCAGTAACTAAAGAAACTATACTTAAAAAATCGGCCGTAATTGAAAAGTCCTTATAACGAAACCTATCTTCCTTTTAGAAAAATATACTTATTCCCATCTCTTATTTTTAATATCCTTAAAATCCATCACTTTCAAATATTTTTTAAGGGATTGTTATTTTTAATCAGCACTCGACCAATCGAATTTCACCAGAATCAAGATCCACACTTATATAACTTCTAGCACACGGACACTCACTTTTCTCACAGGGCTCGATCACGGACCCGGGACTAGAATTGGTATTTCGCACGCCACTCGGCACGCGATTCGAATCGACAACTAAACGCTGGCCGATCCGAGTGCCGTTTATATGGTACTTGGCCCGCTTCAGACTTGGCCCTTATCAATGGCTTATCTGCAGCCTTTAGCTTTTTATTTCGGCCCAGATAATGTTGGCCTGGTCTATAGATTAAGCGCGCCGATAAGGACTCCGGCGGTGATTTACGCACTCCGCCATTGGCCACCGATGGAAGCCGTCGAATATGACCTGTGCCAGACGATGGCATAACATTTGGTTTCCGCTGCACTGCTTGTTTTGTAGAAGCGTCGCCACTTTACGATGCACTGCCTCCGCCAATCTTATCGAGCGTGATTTGCAGTCTTATACCTTAAACAATGTATGTATCTTGGTGGAGCCAGCTGTTGTCTCTTCTATCACGATGACTTATCAATCGGTCTTAGATTTGCTTCGTCGATTGAAAGGGTTTTATTAATTTTACTAATTGTATTGTTTTGATATATTTTAGTCCATTTTTAATTTTTTAAACAGGTTTTTGTTACAAGCTGAAAGTGAAAGGAAAGGATAAGGAAAATGCCATTAAGCTTAACACTAATTTAAACTATTATCTATTTGAGTTAAAAAACCTTAAAATCTCTTAAACAAAATAGGACAATACAATATTATACAATAAAATACATTTTATTAAGCTAATTTTTAACATAAGTGAGTTTTATTTAAAGTGAATGATTTAAAGAAAGGAAAATGACACTGAAAAGATATTTTGAAAGAAAATGATAAAGGAAGATGAAAGAGAACCTTTAAATACTTATTAAAAACTCTTTAAAGGTTTTATAAAGTATTTAAACATAACATTTAGGGAGGTGCTATAAGGTTATAAGTACCGAAATTTAATATTTATTTACATTACTTAGTAGCTTTTCAACATTAAACCAGAAAGATTATTCTGTTTCACATTTAAAAAATAAGTTTAGGTAACCCAGTAATTTCATTAGTCTCTTATATCCTTAAGGAAGCCTTTGTATAAATAACTTTCAGTATTTTCACTTTGTTGAAATATTCCCTAGCAACCGCATTCGTTTTCTAAAAGTGTTTCCACAATCTTTTGTATTAGTAGACGCTTTTGAGGGCTTTTATAAAATTGATTGACGAGTGTCCGGAGCTAAATTATAATAAAAAACACTTTTAATTTATGACCAAATTAAAAGAATCTATGACCGATTTTAAACACTTCCCGTTTAGTTGTTGTAGAAATTAATAACTCTAAAAATGTTCGTTAACATAAGAATCATATAATTTTTACACAACATAACCCAAACTTTATTTCTATATATTAATCATCAATAATCAATTTTATTAAACAAACAACCATAATCGTTTAAAACTAGATGTCAATCTCTTAGTCAGCACTTCAAAAATACAAAGTCCCCGAGCGATATAGATAATTAAAAGCAAATTATCTATAATTTCAAGCAAACTAATAAATAAGAAATACTTTTCAAAGACAGACCTCGATCTCTGGTTTATTTATTGGTCACTACAAGTGATAAGACATAAATTCTTATTCAGAATTTAGTAATACCAAGTGTTCTGTTTTAATTTTAAAAAACTATAAATTAGTATAGGCTTTAGCTCATTCTTTCTTCTGGCCAAGAGCAAGCCGATGGATTTCGTTGCCAAGGCCATGATTAGGATGTATGGCTGATTACGGATGTATTTATGGCTAGCTCATGGACGATCGTAAGAACTCTATGGGTTTTCTGCGCCTTGGATGGGGGAATTTATGAGATCACCCCTCCTCGATCACGCAATTCCATAAAACCACCGATAAAGCACCAAAGGGAACTGTAAATTCTCGGCCAAAACAAACACAAGTGTCATAAGGAATTATTGGAATTTATTAGCGCACGAGTGCGAGGATCTACAACTAACTTAGGGGGCTACAAATGGTGTGAAATTCACGCCAACTTGGCGACCAGGAGGCACAGGAGCACGGCAAGAAGGGAGGCTCCCATGGCGGGGCTGCCGCTGCGGAAACCGGCGACCCAGGTCATCAGAGGATCTCGGTTGGCCGCCAACCAGGCAGTGTTGGCATTCACATTGGCATCCACGCTAGCCTGCAGGGTCGTGGGCACGTAGGACGAGTCCTTAACAGTGTCCACCAGCTTCTGGAGCTCCTCCTGCTGCTTGGCATTCACAGTGTAGGCGGAGATGCCCACGATATCACTGTAAAGGGGATTCACACCACCGAAGCCGGTGTTCAGCTTGGCGTACTCCTCCCAGTTATTCTGCAGGAACTCAATGGAAGCCAGCAGACCCACCTCACCGCGCGAGTAGGCTGGGCTGAGGAGGGTAATACGCTCCTGGACGCGCAGGCTGTTGGTCTGGTCAATGCTACTGGACACGAACTTCTCCAGCTGCGTGGCATCCTGGGAGCAGCCCAGGGCAGAGATCAGCAGGCGGCGCTCAGCCTGATCATTGGAGTTCATCAGCTTGTTGTAGACGAAATCGAAGATCTTAGAGTCGGCCTGCCTGAGGCCGTGGCAGTAGACCTGCGACTGCAGATTGGGCTCGACGGCAGTTCCCTGCTCCACCAGCGCGGTCAGCTTGGCCGTGGTCTCAGTCAAGCAGCTCGGGACACCGACCAGACAGGCGATGTTGATCACCACGTTGCGGGTAAACTTGGTCAGATGGTGCTCACCGTGCAGGTCATTCACTCCGAACTTGTCGAACTGATCGCCTACCAAATGGGCAACGTAGAACTGGAAGTCCAAGTAGGACTCATCGGTGCTCAGATACCGGTTGAACAGGGTGATCACCGTGTTGGCTGCGGACCATGGCGAGTACTTGTCCTCCAGAGGCAGGTAGGTCAGCAGCTGGAGCAGCGTAGCGTGCTCCACGCGTCCGCTGGTTACAAAGCGATACAGATCGTTGATGAACTGGGCACGGTTACGGGAATCGATGGTATGCGGACGCGTGGTCAGGGTGTTGGTGATCAGCTGCCAGTTGCGGGCGTCGTAGTTGATGCGATAATAGAAGACAGACTTCTTGTTCAGCACCAGCCAGTTCTCGTTGTCCAGCTTGGCGTCGACGACCAGCTCGGAGGTGTTCAGCAGATAATGGGTTGCCTCCGTGTTCCGGAAGTCATTGTTCGAGAAGTCGGCATAGTTGATGGGAACGTACCACAGCTTATCGTTGGTGTAGTCCTTGTCGTTGGTGTACACCGACTGCTTGACGGTGAAGGTTCCCGCCTCGTAGTCCCTGGTCACGGTCAGCAGCGGTACTCCACCCTGGTTGGTCCAGCTGCTCATCATCTCGGCAACGGTGGCGGGCACGGCGTAGTTCTCCTCAACGGCAGCCTTGGCGATGCCCTCGAACAGCTTGGTGGGATTGGCGGCAGTGTATTGGCTGCAGGGAATGATCGGGTTAAGGATAACCTTTTAGGGTTAGATTTAATTTTTAATACTTACTTATCCACCAGGTAGTTGTGCAGGCCGCGCTGGAACACCGTGTTGGTGAGGGCGTGGCGCCACATGTCCAGAACAGATCCAGCCTTGGCATACGACACCGAGTCGTACAGCAAAGAAATCTCCGAGGGCTTCTGGACAAAGTGGCTCATGGGACGGGCAGAGGGGCTGGCATCGTTGACCAGAGCACTCTGGTAGGAGCCGGCATGGAAAGTCTGGAAGATGTCCCACTCGGGATAGGCCTGTCGAGCGAGAGGATTAGCTTCAAGAAAACAAATCTCTAAACGAGAAAAACCTTACCAGATCCACAGCCAGATTCTCGAAGAGGGTGGCAAAGCCCTCCTTGAGCCACAGGAAACTCCACCACTCGATGGCCACCAGATCACCGAACCACATGTGCGCATCCTCGTGCGACTCAATGGTGGCAATGTTTGTCTGGGTGTTGATCGTCGAATTTTCCGGGTTATACAGCAGATACTCCTCGCGGTAGGTGGCCAGACCCCAGTTCTCCATGGCGCCGGCGGCAAAGTCGGGAATTCCAGCCTGGTCCAGCTTGGGTAGGGCGAAGGGCACACCGAAGTACTCGGACAGACGCTTCTCCACCAGCATTCCAGTGGTCAGGGCCCACTCCTGGTCGCCCTGGGTTCCGTTACGGGAGAAAACGCGCTGCGGCAGACCATTGAGCTCACCCTCAGTGAAGACGAACTCGGAAACAATGAAGGCAACCAGGTAAGAGGGCATGTTTACGGTCTTCTGGAAGGCGGTGACACCGGAGCTGAAGAAGGGTTAATTTAGTAAGGATTTGGTATAAATTTAGAGAATTTGAAAAGGATATGTAAGTGCTATTTATATATATTCCTACATTCTGCATTGACAAAGTGCGATAAAAAATCATAAAATATTTTTATGGGCTCTGATAGATGATAGCGTTCACGCGAACCACGTAGCTTTTTATGGCAATCATAAACTATGCTTTGATAATGGAATATCATTACGTCAAAGTCAAAGCTTTGTAATTTAATCAAATTAATAGAGTTATATATTAAGTTATTAAAGGAAAAAATATTTACAAGGATAAAGGATGTACCATTACTTTCACTAGCTTATCGAAAATATGCAAATACCAACCTGGAGGCTGTTTCATCCACGGGCATGTTGCTGATGGCATTGTAGCTGGGATCGTGCTTGATCGTAATGGTGAACTCGGCCCGCTTGGAGGGCTCGTCGTAGCAGGGGAAGGCGTGACGGGCGTCAGTGCTCTCGAACTGGGTGGTGGCCAAGTATTTGGTGGCACCACTGTCGTCAGTGAAGGTGGACAGGTAGAAACCGCCATTGTCCGTGCGCAGATGGCCTTCGTAGTTTATGGTCAGCACCCAGGTGGTGCCCTCGGCGAAGGAAAGATCCGTCTTGGAGAAGGTAAGGAACTCACGCTCCTCTTCGTACGACCAAGTCAAGTCCTGGGCAGTGGCTCCAGTCACACCCTGCTGGATGATGCTGGCAGTGAAGTTCTCCAGCTGGCGGGCATGCACCACAATAGTAGAGGTGGTGGTCACCACCGACAAAGTGATGGCCACGGTGCCAGTGAACTTGGTCTCACCCGTGTGGACATTCGTGGTCAGGCTGACGGCATAGTGGCTGGGGATCGTGTCGTTGGGCAGGCGATAGTTATCCTCATCGGCGAACGGGACCACGGCACGGGCATTGGGATTCTCCAGGAGCTGCCCGAGCTGCTCGAGGGGCGGGAAGGTGCGCACCACCGCCGCCTGGGTAACGGCGGAAATGGCCAGAAGCACGGCCAACAGGATCGGGACGCGACTCATGGCGAAAGCGCGGCAAGACTGAAACGAACCACTCCGGTCGGCCACTTTTAAGCGATGCCCGTCTCCTTATCTGGGGACCACGTAAAGAGATTACCCCAATCTTGGCCCGAAGTGAGTCGTCTGGGAGTGCTATAAAGCCGCATTAGGCCGTAAATCAGCCATTCGATGGCACGACCACTACCCTTTGGATTCCTATCGCGACTTGGCCAATGAATAGGAGTATTTTCGCTATGGTTGGTAACAGCCAGCGGCTGAGATAGTGACCAATAAGTGTGTTTCTTTCGAGATAGACAAGCTGATAAAAACCCAAGTGCCCTTGATCTGATAAAGTTGCGTATTAGTGATACTTATTAGTGTAGATTTTCACTTTTTTCATTCAGATCTAACGTCTGGGACTGGCAAACTTGTTCTGATCTTTATTAAGATGTGCACAATCCAAGCACTGACAAACCTCATTATAAAATCCTCTCTTTTTTATAACCAAAAAGTATGCCAGACTCTTATCTAGGCAAGAAAACAACTTTTATTTTCATAATCCAACAAAAAACTACTTCTCTTTCAGTCGACTTTCGGTTCAAGCAGACTTCTCCGAGTTCTTTATAACATAGGTGTGAATGTACAACCCTAAATCATGATTACTATAATGGACCCTTCAACGGTTGCTTGTGAGATTAGCAGGTCCACCATTAATCTGTGGTTGATTACTCAGCAAAATGGCAAAAACTAAGCAATCAATTGACCATTTTGGTAAAAACCCAGAGGTTAATGGAATGGGAAGAGGTCCGCGTAGGTTTAAATTTCACAAATATTATGTCCTTGTTCTTGAACATTCCAAAATCAATCAAAAACCAACTTATATGAGCACGTGAACTCCATAAACCATTTCCGCAACGCTGTAAATATCCACTTCATACTAGAATTTCGTCCTAAGCCCATCTATCAGTGTACTTTATCGGCCATAATGCTATTCCCAGAACCAAGATAAGATTCATCGGGCCACTAAGGCCATAAACCGATCAATCCACAGTAATCACTGATTTCACAATCCCATCTTGGGAAACTTTGAGCCCCCAAACCGGGGGAATCCATTAGCCGAAATCCATTGGCAGAAATCCATAAAGATGGCTATCAGTTATGACTCATGATATTCTTTATTAATTTATATATAATACTTGACAACAGGACTTAGTCTAAAATAGTCGCGACACGAGCAGAGCCAATGCACTGATCAGGATTGTGGCGAGGGGCACTGTCGAGGCGCCACTGCCCTTCTCGGCCAAATGGTCCTCAATCCAAGTGAATGTAGAATCGCGATGTACATCCAGCCAGTCAAAGTTAGCCTGGATTCGGGAGTCGATGACGGTTTCCAGATTATCACTCAGATAGGTGGGTCCATTGGCCTTCACCTCTTCGACCAGAGCGTTGAGCTAAGAAAACAAATTGGGTCACAAATAATTATTATAGAATATTTTTTCAAACTAAAGTACTGGTCACTTACCCTTGTCTTTTGCTTCTCGCTGACCACATAGGTGGCCATTCCTCGCAGAGCCAAGTCGAGGGGCTTGGAGGCGGTCTCCGATAGTTTGGCATATGCCTCCCAATTGGTCTCAAGGAACACCAAGCTGGCAGTCAAACCATCCTCGCTCCTGGAGTAAGCTGAGTTCAGCAAGGAAGTTCGCTCCGAGTAGCTCAAGCTGTTGGCCGTGTCCAAGGATAGGCTCAGGAACTCAGCTAGCTGATCAGCCTTTCCAGAGCAGCCCAACGACAGGATGAACAGATTACGATCGGTGTCATCCGTGGAGGAAAGTAGATCCGACTTGACTCGGCTGTAGAGCTCAGCCGAAGGGGATCGCAGACCGGCACAGTAGGCCTGAGTCCTCAGAGTGGGCTCAAGGGCAGTTCCGTTGAAAAGGAACTCGGAGAGCTTCTTAGAGGATCGGGTGTAGCAGTCCACATAGCCAACCTGGCAGCCCAGGCTGACCGTGATGATGCGCAAGTAATTGTTCAGATAATGCTCGCCGGGAATCTCGTTCACTCCGATCTTGTCGAACACCGGCTCGATCTGGCGCTGCACGAAGGTTTGGAAGTTGTAGTACGAGTCATCGCCACGGAGATACCGATCAAAGGCGGTGAGGATGGTGTTGGCATTTGACCAGGGTGCGTACGCCTCCTCGTTTTTCAGATAGGCGAGCAGGTTGAAGAGGAACTTATGACTCAGGCGACCCGTAGTCACAAAGATGTAGGCATCGTAAAGCAACTGAGCACGATTCCTATGATGAATCAGCCAGGGCTCGGTGTTGAGAACGTCGGCCAGGAGCAGGTAGTTCTGCTCGTCGTACAGGGTGCGAATGTAGCTAGATTGTTGCTTATTGGCCAGCAGCCAATCTCCGCTGGACAGCAAGACATCCGTAATCGTGGTCTCTGTCACATTGAGCAGATAATGCGAGGCGCTAGTGTTGCGGTAATCCGGATTGGAGGCCGTGGCAAAGTTAATGGGAGTGTACCAGGTGGCTGTGTTGCCGCTATCCTTGTCCGCCAAGTAACGCTCCTGCTTCAAGGTGATGGCACCCGTATCGTAGTTACGAGTCACGGTCACCAGAGGATAACCCGCCTGATGGGACCAGCTGCTGAAGATGTTGTCCACGGACGTGGGCAGCACCAGATTCTGCTCATTGGCGGCCTCTTGGAAGGAGGCAAACAGATCCCACTCATCGCAGGAGGTGTATTGGCTGATGGATAAGCTCGAATAAGAAAGAGAAACTTGATAATAGCACAGAAATACTCACTTCTTGGTCAGATACTTGTTTAGTCCAGAGCGGAAGACCTTATCCGACCAGGCATTCTTGAACATGTATAAAACACTGGCGGGCTTGGCATAGGAGAAGGTGTTGTACCTATTGGAGATTTCGGTGGGCGTCTGGACGTAGTGTGTCATGGGAACGGCGCTTGTGGCGGCATCGTTCAGCAGGGCACTGTTGTAGTCCTGCACGTGGTATATCTGGTAGGTGTCCCACTCAGGGAAGGCAATGTCGTTCGATTCGTAGGAGAAGAGTGTGGCAAAGCCCTCCTTAAGCCACAGATAAGTCCACCATTTCACGGACACCAGATCGCCGAACCACATGTGCGCGTACTCATGACCAATGATGTTGGAGATGCTCGTCTTCAGATTAATTGTAGAGTTCTCCTTGGTCCACCACATGTACTGCTCGCGGTAGGTGGCCAGGCCCCAGTTTTCCATTGCTCCGGCAGAGAAGTCGGGAATGCCAGCCTGATCCAGCTTGGGCAGGGCGAAAGGCACACCAAAATAGCCGGCAAGACTGGACTCCACCACCAGGCCGGACCACAGCGCCCATTCCTGCTGATCCTGCTTACCCTTGCGCGAGAAGACACGCTGACGCAGGCCATTGAGTTCGCCAGTTGTGGACTCAAAATCGGACACAATGAAGGCTATTAGGTAGGTGGACATTTTGGGAGTGGTCTGGAAAGCGGTCACACCAGTGCTGGTGGAAGAATAAGAGAAGTATTATAGAAGTTATTCGTACGTTTTCAGGATTCACACGGCGTATGAGTAATTTTATCGCTCATACGTACTGGTGTACCAAGGGAAATTGTGATAAATTCCAGAAGATTTGAATATTTGTGTATGTACCAACCTAGAGGCAGCCTCATTCACGGGCATATTGCTGACAGCCGTGTAGCTGGAATCGTGGTGAATGGTAATGTTGAAGGTGGCTCTCCTGGCAGGCTCGTCATAGCAGGGGAAGGCATGCCTGGCATTGGTACTCTCGAACTGTGTAGTGGCCAGGTAGCTGGTTATATCGGGGTTAAAAATTAATAATTTCATTCCACAAACAAGAAACACCTAATTGGACCGTATTTAAGATAAGCACAACTCTATAAGTTTATATGGAATTGAACGTAATCAAGTACAATCGACATTTATAGTTCGATAAGAACTAGTACTAGGCACAATTTAAGTATAATACAAGTGAGTATGCCTTGAACTAATCTTGAAGAGATTACACTTACTGCACTGTGCCATCGTCGTCCGTATAGCTCGAGTAATAGAAGCCGCCCATGTCGGTGCGCAGGAAACCAGTATAGTTGATGGTCAGAGTCCAGTTGGTGTCCTTTGCAAAAGACAGCGTGGTGTCCTCCGGCGAAAAGGTGAGAAACTCGCGCGTGGACTCGTTTACAAATGTGAGTGGAATCACCACGGGCTGGGCCAAATCGCGACTGATGATCTCGGCCGAAAAGTTCCAGGTCTGACGATAGTGCAGTCTGATCTCTTTGGTCTCCTCCAGCACCTGAAGATCGATCTTGACGGTGCCATTGAACTCCCTGATTCCGCTGTGCACATTAGTCCAGAGCTCTACGTCGTAGGCCTCCGGGGCTGTGGTGTTTGGTAGTCGGTAGTTTCCCTCGCTGTTGTCATCCACACGGGGACTGACGCCGCTGGCGTATTGGATAGCCTCCGCTCCCTTAGTTTCCAGTTGTACACCGTCAATGTCCAGGGACTGTGGCAGGATTAGGCGCGCCTGCAGGCTGCCCACTGCCAAGAGCAGCAGGACACACGAGTTTAGCAGCCACCTTGCCATGTTGGCTGCTTGGCTATTTGCTAATTGATTGGCCGCCGCGCTGCTTCGGCTTATTTATGGACTAGGCCATATCTAATCCTGAGCGGCGATCGCCATAAAGATTGTTGCGCAATACTCGATAGAATAGGCACAGCGCCCGCCATTGGCCTAGAGTGCACTGGGCCAAGCCGAATATAACGATTAATTATTAGGCAGTAAAACGTTCATTTATCGGGCGGTTCCCAAAGGCCCTCTCGAGTTGAGAGGCTCAACTAGGCCAAGTTCTTCTGAAGATCTTAATTGGTATTAAAAGGGGAGTCACTCTATTCAAATGATTCAGTAGCCAGATCCTTATCGTTTGCAGGATAAGGGTTGCTATTGATATTCTATTAATATTGGCTAATAGGTCTAAACTTAATTACGCCGTAAATTGCCAGGCTATCGCTTTGTCTCAGACGGCACTGGAAAAGTGCAAGTTGTTAAGCTAATAAACTTTGGAAAATACACAAAACAGCTATAAATTCACATATAACCGTCCAAGTGTATTGCCTTAAATGATGAGTAGTTTGATTATAAACAAATATATAATAGATTTTATAAGTTCAATAATAAATATTATCATTGCAGCTGATTTGATAAATGATAATAGTAATTATTACCCTTGATGGAAAGTCCTGAAATCCCCCAACTATACCCTCTATAATACCTTAAATCCATAAAAATAGTCCACTGATCAGATGACCATTTACTGCCAATGACTTTTAGTTCGTGCTTATCGATTCCCCTCAAGACCAATCGTCTAGGTCTTATCGTTCATCCTATGAGTCATGTGGAAAACCTCTTTTCCAACCATTGATAATGCCGGTATAACTTCAATCTTGTCTTGTTCTAGGGAAATTAATTTATTTATAAATGAGCTTGTACTTATTAAGTTACTAAGAGTAATGCCAGCTGACAATCATCTGTAGAAGGATGGATCTATGGACCGCAACGCACTCCGCACCACCCGAGTGGCATCCCTGAGGATGCCCTGTGGCCGACTGGAGCCATTGGCCACGTTAAGCGAGGCAGCCAGAATGGCATCGCTTTTGGCAGCCTCCAGCGGAACCTCGCTTATCAGCCAGTTGTGGATCTGCTGCTGGAACTTGTCCAGGAAGTTTTCGCTGATCTTTCCCTTCTTTCCCACCAGCACCGAGTTCGACTCGATCAGCTGCTCGCTTGTACTGAGCGACTCCAATTCCATGTGGCTGGCAATGGCCTGGCGAAGCCTCTCAAACTGCAAGGGATTTATCATGAATAAATATATAGAATTTGCATGCAGATGTGTGCTCTCACCTGAGGCCTTTGTTGCCGGGGCACAAACTCAGCGATCTGGTTGAAATGCTCCACAAAATTGGGCGAACGACAGAGCAGCTTGTAATTGCGATCCATGTATTGCCAGATAACTGGCCTCGCGGCCAGATTAGACTTGTAGACATAGGACAGATACATCATAGCCTCCGGATCGCTGAGGATCAGGTGCGTCGAGTTCTCGCCCAGCAGCACCTCCAGGTAGTAGAGCAGGTGCCGGTGGCTCTGAGTGCAGCGCAGGGAATAGATCATGTCGTCGTAGTAAACTGTGTTCCTGTCGGCAGCCTGCATCATGTCGATGACGGCGTAAAAGTCCCGGTCACTCAGGTATTTGACGCCCATGCACAGAACCGTGTCGTAGGTGGCATAGTAATCCAAGTCGTTGGTCAGATTGATCTTCTTGAAAATGTACTCTTTGGCCAGACGGCGGGTGTACTCCAGGCATTCCGGGGAATCGGCCAGACAGGCCATCTGTAGAATAACCTGACCAGCATCCAGGGCGCTATTCGAGATATGTTCTTCTGCTGGGTCCAGGAACAGGCGACGAAAGATGGGGTTGACCAGGCGACGCACAAACTCATTGAAAAGATTCTCCGACGCGGTGCCGAACAGGTTGCGCCGCAGGAATTCTATAGTGTCCGCCACCTGATTCCACGGCAGCATATCCTCCTCGTACTCCATGTACTTGAGCATCTCGAAGAGCACGTCCACCTGCTCGATCTCATTGTGCTCAATAAGGGGCTTCAGGTCACGGAAGAGGGCAGCCCTGTTAACCGGATGGATGAGCGAATGATTCGTCTGCAGCTGGCGGGCAATGGCTCTCAGATTGTCCGTATCGTAGTGGACATGATAGAAGCCCGTCTGCTGTTTGTTCACTATGATCCAGTCCCGGCCTCCTAGCTGCAACTTAAGATCCTCCAGCGTCACCGAATACTGCGACTGCGGTGGCATGAACAGATCCACCTGAGTGTCCTCAAAACTGGGCGTTTGAGCCGTGGCAAAGTTCAGGGGGATCCACCAGAGCTCGTCCTTGGAGTGTATTGATCTCTGGTTAAAGGTAATGGAGTTATTCTCGAAGTTCCTTGTGACCAGCACTATGGGCATCCACTCGCTGTGCGTCCACGACAGCATAATGTCCCTTATCCGAGAGGCCCACACCTGATGGGAGAAGTACTCGTCCTCCTGCAGCTCCGCCTGCAGGGCATCGAAGAGGTTCAGCTCGTTGGCCACGCTGTAACGACTAGCCGAGGGAGAGAGGGAAGAGCGAAGGGCTTTGGCCCATGAGTTCCAATTGACCAGTTCGAAGGATGGATAACTATTACTTACTATTTCTCCAGGAAGCGGCTGATGGAGCGCACAAAGATTTTCTGGCGAAAGGCGTGATGGAACATCTTGATCACGCAGGCCGCCCGCTTGTAGGTGATGATATCGAAAGCGGCCATGATATCCTTCTCCTTTTCCACATACGAGGACATGGGGCGGACGTCGAAGAAGCTGTTGTAGCTGTAGGCACGGTCCGCCTCATCGGCAACAAACATGTCCATAACCTTGTCCTCGGGATACAGCTGTGGGAGAAGTTTAAAGTTATATTTAATCAGTTCAGCCACAAAATAGGCAACATTTAATATATTTCAAAGGTATATTTTTTAAACCCTTACCAAATCTGTAATCACATAGCTAAAGTATGTGGCAAAACCCTCGTTCATCCAGGCATAAGTCCACCACTCCGGCGACACCAAGTTGCCAAACCACTGGTGAGCAATCTCATGGTTCTGGGTGATCTTGTCCATCATCCGCTTATGCACATCCTCAGAGTCCTGCTGCAGCAGATTTGCCTCCTTGAAGGTGATCAGTCCCCAGTTCTCCATAGCCGCCCCATAGTTCTTCTTCAGCGCCACATGATCCAACTTCTGAAGGGGATAGGATATGCCAAAGTAATCCTCGAAGGCAGCCACCGTTCGCACTGCATTCTTCAGCGCACTTTGGCCCTTCTCCTTGGTGCTCGGCGAGGAGTAAATGCTCTGAGTGACTCCTCTAAAGGTGTCCGAAATACTCTCGAAATTGGAGATGACAAAGGCCACCAAATAAGTGGACATGGGTGGAGTTGGATGGAACAAGGTCGTTGTCAAGTCGCTGTCATAAATTAGAGGAATGTTAATTATATTTTAATAAAAAAAATCTAAGTTTAAAGCTTACCCGTGTGAAAAGACTTCCTTGACTGGCATATTGGATATAGCCGAGTGACTACTGCCATGTGTTAGCTTTATGCTGAAGTTGGACTTGAATCCAGGCTCATCATAGCAGGGAAAGATCAGGCGGGCATATGTGGGCTCCGATTGAGTGGCGGCTACATATCTGTCGGATATAGTATTTAAAAATTTAATTTAAAAATGTAATATTCAACAAAAAGAAAAATTACCAAGAAATGTATAAGCTTTCTAGACTTTCTTCATACATATATGCTGTATACAGAAATATTATTTTATTTATTTAAGAACTTACTTCTACTTAAACGAAAGGTTAGGCAAGCCTGAATTATTTATTTGCATTTTTGATAAGCTTTTCTTAGTAAAAGTGCTTTATAAAATAAGTATATATATTATTTCATAAAAAGTAAACAAATCAATTAATTCCGCGCAATTTCTGTTCGAATAAGATTGGCATTTATAATTTGTTATAATTGATTATGATTCTTTGTAATATATTATTATTAATAAAGTACCTTTTGCTTAACAAATAAATATAAAAAATCTTGCTTCTCTGCATAATTTAATGAATGAATTCGAATACTATCCACAGTTGCTAGTATTCCTAATCAGCCAGACTTATCAAATTTATTAATATTCACCAATCATTACTTGTTGTCAAGTGTACTCGACGTCTGTCGATGTCTGCCTATGAATAATATATAATTAAACAAAATCATTTGAGGCCAAAAATCCCAAAGTCCCGATTCCCAGATCGTTGAACGCTAAGCAACAACAAAAATTCAGAAAAACCAGTCACAGCCTGCGGCTGCCGGAATGATCAATCACGACGAGAACCAGCTCAATCTCTCTCAGATCCGAGCTCATTACTTTGTATGTATGTATATTTGCCCAAAAATATTGTGTGATGCGAATTGGTTGCCCAATTGAAATGAAAACAAACACAGGGTCTTGGTTACGCCAAAAGTTAAATAAAAAAAACACTAAGTAAATACGCCGCTGAGGTTTTCTATCTATCGGCGGAGGAAGTGATAAGCCGGGGCTCCCAGATTGTGCGTGGACACACAGTCATGTCCCGTTTATAAAGAATCCCCCATTCAGAACCCCACTATGTCGCATTGTTTACATCGTCACCCCGGTGACGCGCTCCCTATGCCATATGGCAGGGGTCTATATACTATATAGAGGAGTATACTATGCCGCCGCCTGATAGCGATAAAGACCCAGGGCTCTCTCTACGGCAGCAAAGTAATTAAAACGCAAAGCCAAACAAATAATAACAGAAAGTAAAAAATGAAATAACAAAATAAAAGTGAGAGGAGCATAGGCAAAGTGAACTGATTTTACGAGTCTCTCCCGGTTATGTAAGAAATTACTAACTCATATAAATAAATACATGCCTTGAATAGCGCGTGCCTGTCTTGGATTAACCCATCAATCAGGAAAGGTGCCTCTTATTTAATTGATTATGAGGCGTATCGTTCAAAATGCTAATTAAATTCTTTCTTTTTTTTCAATAGGTATTAGCTAACTGATTTAATTAGTTCCAGGTCCTCTTGACGCATGAATAATATCCATTAATCATAATCTATCCCTGTCCGAAATAAACGTAAATCTCTCCCGGAACGCCTGTAATTTCTACGTTCTCTAATCTCCCTCGATCGATAGACGTAATATTGTACTACTCACACAGTTCGATTGCTTTGCTCATCTCTGTAATCCATATAGTAAAGCCCCATGGGTTTCGACTTCATAATAGCTGTGTACAGGATCTCGAGGCGGTAGCGCTGACCTGCCTCGAAGGCCTGGTAGTTCTCCCGCGGATGGATAATAAGAAAAGCCGCGTCCTGGTTCAGAGTGTGGGTCAGATCGTCCACAACCTCCCAGCCCCCGTCGACATCAGCGCCGGTCAGCTGGCGCACCGTAATCTGGATGTTGGTCAGGTTCTTGGCGTGCAGCACTATCTCGTTCGTCGACTGCCGAATGGCTACGTCAATGGTGGCGTTTCCGCTGAAAAGCAGGGTGCCCTGGTGGATGTCGCTGGTGATGTGCAGGCGGTAGAGCAGCGGATAGGTCTCGTTGGGCAGGCGCAGAGATGGTCGATCCCGCGTTGGCAGGGATCCCCTGACCACCGGGGTCGCCAGCAGGGTCGCCAGCAAGAAAAAAGCAGACGAAAGCACCGGCGTGATCATGGTGATACGGAAAACGCGAATGTTGTGAATCGTTTCGGGTCGAAGGCAGTATCTGTTCGCGCCCTGGCAACCGCAACTCGACTGAGCGTCGGCGACGAGGGGCCACACGGCTATATCTGTGGCTAAAGCCCGCCTGTCCCGATAAGATAAGCCGCGGGGCTGGAGAGCTGATCGATGAGAACGTCGAGCTGATCGGGTTCGAGTATAAGAGTGCCCTGCAAACACGAGCACACTCACTGGCTACCACTCGTACTCATTCGACGACGACTACGACGAGAACACTCGAGGCAGCGGCGTTGAGCAGGTCACGGTGCAGTCCTTGGCATACTAATGACTCGCCCTGCCATGCGGGTTGGTTATCCATCCATCCGCCCAAAACGTACTCTTTTTTGAGTGGTAGCAGGTGGTTTCATCTCTAGGGGTATGTCAGCCCACGTACTCCTCGAGCAGGAATAATAACAACCCCTAAGACAAGGCATAACTATCCCCCTTTACCGATCGTGAACCTGTTTGGGTAACTAAGGAATAAACAATAGGGTTATTCCATCAATTGAATGTGTTTTCGTTAGGTCATATATATAAATAAATAAATATTAATTCATATTTTTTATGTTGCATTAACATATTTTTTAAATTTTAAGATGTGTGCGAAATAAGCGAGTTTAGATAAACCTGAGAGTAATTAGATCGATCTATATTGTCGTAGGCTCAGCCAGCTGGGCTTTAGTTTGTGTATCCTGGGTCTTGTGGCAGAGTTTCCCAATGATGACAGAGTTTGCCAAACATGGTATATATAATATATATTATACCTGTAGATATTTCGGATATTCTAGAAGATACCAACCCACCAGCGAAGTATTTCATATAGTGTTAAATCTATTAATGAAATAGTATTGAACATACATGTATTAAATATATAATATTATATAACCGCAATCTGCTCCCATTTTTATTGCTACCCGTAAGAGTTTCTTACAGTAAATATACATATTATTTTTGACTACGTGCTTACGCATATATTAGACATATTTATTCCTAAGAAATGCAGGTGAATAGGAATGAATAGGTCTAATTAGGTGGTAGCAGATAGTCGCAATCATACCGCCGGGCCATTAGTCATCTTGTTTTCACTCTCTTTAGGTTCCCATAACAGAGATCGTTTATAAGTCGCAATCCACATTCCGAATGTTTCAGTTCGGTGTTTACTTTGCCAGCGTCAAGATGTCTGTAATGCCTGCCATCGTGCAACTAAGTCTTTTGCTGTGTGTCCTGTGGGTTGTCTCAGCTAGTCAGGATGTTGGGCCTCGTAGCTGTCAGAAAAATGGAGAGCGTGTAAGATAAATAGTTAATATGTATATCGTAGATACCATGACTAAACCCCCTCTATAAATCGGCAGTGTCAGACCCACGATGAGTGCTGCTCGCACAAGTGCATGACCTACCTCAGTACTTGTGCAAAGAAGATAGATGACCGCATTCCCATTGCCCAGACACCTGGCTTTAATGGAATCTTTGATACGGAAATAAAGGCACCAGTTGATGATGTCCAAGTCGTTGGACTTTCTGATCTGCCAAGTCCATCGAAGGAGATTTATAATATTGAATTCCAACCTAAAGCTGATGCGCCAAAATGCCAGAATGTTGGAGGGCCGGTAAGGATTTTTCTAGAGTATATATTCCAATACCATTCTTACTCTTGCCCTTTTATTTTCCAGTGTAACAGCAGCACGGATTGCTGTAATTTACGCTGTCACTTCTATATGCACAGGTGTGTCACCTGAGCAATTTTAGGGCAAAATAAGGATGTGACTAAGCAGCTAATTACCAAATTTTAAAGTATTGTTACAAATTTAATTATTTACAGAATAAAATATATTGTGATTATTCAAAAAAGACTTTATTTATTGGTTGTTGTATTAATTTTATCTAAAATATTTAAATATTTGGGAATTCTGACTTTTCAAGAGTTAGAAAAATAATGTTTATAAAAGAATACCAAAATAACAACTTCATACGAAACAATCAACTTTGTTTAACCTATATATATTTTATATAAATTATTTGTATATTTAATATGTATTTATTTACAAAGCCTTCAACTGACACTGTAAGTAATAAAATTGATAAAGCAAATGCGGGCTTTTTGCGACAACCGCAAAGTGATATGCGTTTAACTGAACAAAATATAAAAAAAACCCAACATGTGCTTGACCTGATAAGTTTGTTTTTTACTGTATTTGTCATATCTTATATATTTTTTGTTTTATGGTAAGATAGCACAGAGTTCTCTAGGGCTTTGGTTAATTTTATGTATCTAAAGAATTTTAAAGCATAAATAATCAGAAAAGAAAGCTAACTTCGCGAACCCGAAGTTTGTATACCCTTCCAGTTTGCAATTCGATTAAAAGCCAAATTTAAAATTAAAGATAAATAAGCAATTTTAATTTAGGCAGCTTAATAGTATGTCTTATTATCTTATGTCAGCTATATATATTATATAGTTCTGCGATTTGCATGTATTGAAAAAAAACAATGCATTTTAAGATCAACATAATAATAATATTTGATAATTACAAATTATAAAGCAAAATAATAAAATTGAACGAAATAAATCAGATAATTCTTCTTCTTTGCACTTTTATAAATCATTTATACGACGCGATCCACAAACCTCGCCTCAGTTTAAACTCTGATGTCCCATCGTGAATATGCTGATAATGAATATAATCGCCAGACTGGTACTTTTGCTTTGTTTCCTTGGTTTCACGACTGCCTGTTCCTTTAATGGAGGATACGTAAGATTGTACATTTTACCCTGGACCTTTTTTTAAAATAATTTTTTAACCGTCAGTGTCAAACCCATTGGGATTGCTGCTCAGGAAAGTGTATGACGTACCTTAATAAGTGTGCCCGTAAAATGAATGATTTTCGTTATCCCCTTCACCGTGCTGTTCCAGTAAATCCTGTCGATAATGTGCAGTAAACTATAGGTATAAGTAATAAATCGATTATGAAATTATCTTTTATTTGTATGCATTATATTAAAGAAAAAATAATTTTTTAGCTATATTCACGTAACTCTATTGAAATTAAAATACAAAAATTTAAATTAAAAATAATATCTAGTAGTATGTAATAATTATTTTATCATCCGTTTACCTATTAAAAAGTAATTTTTTATTAATAAATTTAATGTGGTTTTAAAAAGGAAAAGCAATTGGAAATGTTTCTTCCGCGCTTAGAACATTTCTTATTCATTTAGCAAAGTATTTATTATTTTATTTGTTAGAAAACCTAGGGTCAATGGTCAATATTGCATTCGATGATTCAGATTCTTGGAATTTGTCTAAGTTACCAAAATTTGTATTTCTTGAGAAATCTAATTAATAAAATTTTGGTGTTGTCTCTGCCAAGAAATATACTAATAAATGTCTTAAAATTCGTAATTTAAAATTGACAATAGCTCGAAAATATATAAAACCCAATTTTGTATTTCTTTAGAAAGATAATGAAAAAATTCAGGGTGTGCCACTGTCAGAGGGTCCCCAAGAAACGAAAGCTCATAAAACTGGTGGCCTTAACCCATTAAAATCAAGAGGCCTCACCCCAAGAGCTGAGAAATAATTGTTCAAATATTACATGTTCCCGCTTTCAGTTTCGATATCTGAGGCATTGGCATTAAATATTGACAGTCCCAATTTCCTTTTATCTCGAGCGTCTTGACACAAATGTAGCCCGATTCTCGAGCATGTCCAACAAGCCAAAGGCGTTGCAATTAATTAATGCCACTGGTTCAGAGAGGGTTCAGAAGGGGTTTAAAAGCCAAGTTAGAGCCTGAGTTGGTCCTCAGTTGACTGTGGGTTAGACATCGTTCTGAAATCGCTATGTTGGGCCTCGTATTAGTTGTGCTAGTCCTGGCTGTAAGTGAAATGTTACGTTAATGCTATGTTAATTTCTTATAAATTTATAATTATCTTTATTAAAAGGCTCAAGTACAAGCTCTGCCCGCTGGCATTGATTCTGTCTCCAAGGATTCCAAATTGCCAGGAATATCGAAGCCACCCACGCAACAGCCGCTTAATCCATTAAATCCGGATGAGATCACCCTGTTCACCAATATGTTCCTCAGCTTATTCCGGGGCGTAACTGAATACAGAAATCTGGTGGCCGCCGATTCTGTTCAAAGTGTTTGGCAGAGCCCGCCGGTGGTCGACTTTAGTCACCGACTCTTTGCCACCTAAAAATTATTTATATTTGATCTGCCATATGTTTTTGTCACGAAACAACCTGTAAATGCAATGATAAAATAAATATTCTGTTTTCTTTCGATTTGCTTACACCAAAGATGGGTATATAAAAGAGAAGAAACTCATAGAGCTTTAGTAAGAAATCAACCATGAAGTTTACTGCCATAAGTCTTACAGTGTTCCTTGTATTTTTGACTCGTGGTATGGTTTCAAATAGTACCCGCAAATATTATCGTATACCTTATGGAATGGCGGAATTTGGACCATTTCGTACTAAGGGAGAAAACTTATCATTGGAAATGCCATTATCTAAAAATATAAGTCACGTAATTATTATACTTATTAATTTAAAATTTATTTATGTTTAAAAAATAATAAGTATTCATCAGATGGAACGGATGGATTTTTCCGAAAAATGTTTGCCTTTTAGAGAAAGGTGTAGTATGGCCGAGGAATGTTGCAGTCTAAAGTGCCTGGTTCACATTCGACGCTGCAATGTATAAACTAATTACAATTTTCAAGCCGAATAGTAAATGAAATTGTACTGAAAATGTGAATTTTATGTGCGTATTTGTTTAAATATAATAAAAACTTCAATATGTAAAACTGCAACAATGCGTATACGATCTGTGCCAAAGTAACGGCTTCTGAATGCAGCCATTTGTTTTTCATGTAGTAAAACATCAATCAGCTGTTGGATGCTGTCAGTGTATTGTAAGAAATGGCCATTTCTAGCGTGAACATTTACCAACGTTTTTATTTTGAAATTAGCAAATATTAGTTAAGGACTTTAATCACCAGTTTTGCTTAAATGAAAAAAGTATTCTAAATAAATAAATGAAATAAATAGTAACAGGTAATAAATGGTAAAAATTAATATCATTTTTGGCAAATAATAGCTAACAGCTAAGCAGCTCTATGAGCTGACTGCCGTCGATCTGGCAACTCGCTGCACACAAAAGAAAAACAAACGAAGGCAAGGAAAAAAGACAAACGCAAATTGCGTCTCACAGGAGAACGAGAATAAAAGGAATTTGTGCGAAAATGTCGGAGATTAAGGCGTTGGAGCACGCCACTCTAAAGGTGCCATACGAGATGCTGAACAAGCGCTTCCGCTCCGCGCAGAAGATCATCGACCGTGAAGTCGACCAGGTGACCAACGTATCGCGTCAGGTGGAGAAGGCCTTGGAGTGCGAAGGCCCTATCCTGTCGGACGTGACCAAGCTGATGGGCAACGTGGCCCAGAAACTGCAAGTGCTCAAGCGCAAGGCAGAGGAGAGCATCAACGACGAGCTGAGCGTCACCCAGATCTGCAAGCGCAAGCTGGAGCACCTGAAAGGCATCACACCGCCGAACAGTGTGACGGGCGACTTGTGGCAAGGATCTGTGGACCAGTGGAAGCGCATCCGGCTGGACCGACTGGTCATCGAGCATCTGTTGCGTATGGGTTACTACGAGACTGCAGAGGAGCTGGCTGCCAGGTCAGATGTGCGCCACCTGACCAATCTGGACATCTTTCAGACATCGCGCGAGGTAGAGGACGACCTAGCCAGCCACAGCACCACCAAGTGTGTTCTCTGGTGCATTGACAACAAGTCAAAGCTGCGTAAGATCAACTCGACGATTGAATTCAGCCTGCGGGTGCAGGAATTCATTGAGCTGGTGCGCCAGAACCAGCGTTTCGAGGCGGTGAAACACTCGCGCCGCTACTTCCCCGCCTACGAGAAGACGCAGCTGAACGAGATCTGCCACGTGATGGCCCTGCTGGCCTATCCGTCGGATGCTGAGGCGGAGCACTATCGCAAGTACATGGACCCGCAGCGCTGGCAGCAGCTGGTGCTGGACTTCCGCCACGAGAACTATCGTCTCTTCCAGTTATCCAGCACGTCTGTGTTCTCGGCGGCCGTGCAGGCTGGTCTGTCGGCGCTGAAGACGCCCCACTGCTACGCCCAGACCTGCCGCAACCTCAACTGCCCCGTCTGCCAGGAGGATCTCAACCGCATCGCCCTCAAGTTGCCATATTCGCACTGTGTCCAGAGCCGTCTCATCTGCCGGGTGACGGGGCTGCCGCTCAACGAGCACAACCAGCCGATGATGCTGCCCAACGGCCAGATCTTCGGGCAGATGGCTCTGCCGGACATCACCAAAGACGATGGCACCGTGACCTGTCCGGTGACCAATACCAAGTTCTCCAACCCCAAGATCGAAAAGGTCTTTGTGATGTAAGCGGCGGACGATCTGTCCCCCTCTCTTCCTCCCCAAACCCATCAGCACTAAGTTAAGCAAGAAACAAATCTATTTTTGAACATGTAACTCCAGAATTATGTCTAATATTATTATTATTACTATTGATAAGCGACTTGGAGCGCCCGCGAACGCCCTCGATTTGAATTCCGATTTCGATACATCAGCGGTTGAATCTGCTGCTGCGCATGCGCAGGTCTATTGATTAGTCGACTCCGACTCCAGTCCGCATCCACGGATTGGCCAGAGCAGTCAGTGCGTCGAGGTTGATTCACGCGAACGGCGTAATTTGACCCTACCTTCTCTAAAGTGGCACACTATGCACACACACCTAACACCACTTACACTTATATTACATTAAAATAAAGATACAAATAAAGGTTAAATCATATGAGACGAGTGAAGGGAGTCAGTTGTCAATTAACGTGAAATTCCCAACTTTTCGCCACCGGACGACTGTTGTTATTGTCGAGAACGCGCGTCGCCCCCTTCCCTCGGGGGAAATTGTGAAAATTTACACTAGAAATCAGTATGACGCCGTTGCAACTCTAGGAGGAACAGCTGCGAGCAACAACAAACCACCAGGCCGAGCACAGAGCAGCGGATACATAAACAAGCTACACACACAGCCCGCTGCAACCCCTCGGAACCAAAGCCAAACTACCACCACCACCACTTGTACCCATCACCACCAACAAAACAACGAAACCTCCGTCGCCGTCGTTGTCTCCACTTCTCTCTGCAGTTAATATTAATATCAACTATCAAGATCCACGGGCTCCAGCAATATGGCACTGGACTTTGTGGCCACCTATAAAGTCCTGGTGCTAGGCGACTCCAATGTGGGCAAGACCTGCATCGTGCACAGATATTGCGACGAGAAATACTACGACACATACATCTCCACCATAGGTAAGTCACCCCAGCCTCAATCTGGAGACAACAGCATCCGAAAAAGTATAATTTATGGGGAACAAAAAAAAGGATTATTAGGAAACGAAGCAATTGTTTAAGGGATTTACATGAAAAGTCAAAATGTTCATACAATTAGGAAGGATAGCATATCATATCATAGCACCCATAGCATAGTCGAAGTTATAATCACTTTTATGTTAATTACTCTTTTCGATTTTTAGAACTAAAAGTTATCATTAAAATCTATTCATATCTTAAATATTCATGATAGTTCTATTGTTTTAACCGCAGCTGTAAGCATATATGCATATGTATGTACCCACTATCATCCTTTCATCCCATCTCATCTTTCCCCTCAGGTATAGACTTCAAGCAAAAACTGATTAACCTCGATGGCGTGCCCATAAAGCTGCAAATCTGGGACACGGCCGGACAGGAGCGATTCCGAACGCTGACCACGGCATACTATCGCGGTGCCATGGGTATCCTGCTCATGTACGATGTTACCAATCTGGAGAGCTACAACAACTTGTCCTACTGGTTGCGCAACATCCAGGAGAACGCCTCGCCCGATGTGGTCAAGGTGCTGGCGGGCAACAAATGCGAATGCTCAGCCACCCAGCGTATGGTGGACAAGGAGAGAGGCGAGAAGGTGGGTTCCAGGTGGATTAGATTATATATGCCTGCCATATTGACACTTTGAATAATTTCCAGATTGCCGAGAACTTTGACATGCCCTTCTTTGAGGTGTCGTGCAAGTCGAACATAAATATCGAGGATGCGTTTCTGTCGCTGGCTCGCAAAATTCGCGAACAAAGAGAGCGTCGGGTGAGTAACCTACGCGAGTAACATAACTAAGAGATATACAAATGATATCATATACTTGATTTTCCAACAGGGCGACAACTTTGACAACGACGAGAGCAAAGACAAGAAATCACCCGGCTCCAATGGCCTTGGCACCTTTAGTCTCGGCAGTCTCTCCGGCGAGAATCGCTGCACCTGCTAAATACTCATCGATGGATTACGATGCGATCGCAAAACCGCAAAGCCGCATACCGCAAAACCTGAGAACAAGTTGTCCAAAGCTATTGAGCATTGTGTAGCATTGTAGCCAAGTTCGAGCATAGGCCACCACCACCACTACCCAGTGTGGAAGGAGGAGGGCACTGCGGCGTATTGCATTCTACGTGATGCGTTCAGATTGTGCATTTTAAGGTTACATAGTCCAAGAGAAGATAGCATAAATATTTTAGCATATTACTGCGAATACATAAAGGTCGATTATACATGCATATTGTCTCGATTCCAATAATTATAATCTAATGCTAAATACATTTATACTCATAAGAAACTAAATCGCGCCTTTTATTAAGGTCCTTGAAGCATTTCCTTCCAAGGTTTGCCAAATGACTTATTTACGAATCCCCCACACTCCGTTCTTCAGTTGAATACCCGAAATTAACATCGATTATTCCGAATCGTGGCTCTGCAAATATTGTTCCCATTTCCAAGCCAATTGCTTATGATAATGTCCCCGGCCCCGGGCTGGCCAATTAGCGTAGACCCACTGATAACACTTGCTCGGACATGTCCACAAGCCCATTCCCCGGCTGGTCGCCTGGCAACCGGGCTTTGACCACAACTCAGGCTCGACGGACACTTGCCAATGGAAAATATTATTCAACAGACAGGACACGGTACGGCTTGTCTTTGGTTGTGGCTGCCGTTCTCGAAGGATATGAAGAAGTTTCGCGCCAAGGCGAGTTCCCTGCCCATTTTTAACGGTCGGATTACGGACGCTACCACTCTGACCACCAGCTCGCTGCAGTTGCCATTGGGACAGGTGCCGCCGAAAAAGAAATCCACCTGCTGCCGGGTACTGCCAACGGTTTTTACCATTACGGACGGTACTACTGGAGCGGCAAGTACGTCTCTGGCGGAGGCGATGTCGAGTAGCAAAGCTCAGGGGCCTGCAGCCCGACAGGACCATCTCCTGCAGCTCAGCGTTCCCCGAGAGGCGGCTGCAGCAGCATTGGTGATAGCAGGTCCAGAACTGGCCAACTACGAGAAGGTTCGGGTAGTGGGACAGGGCTCCTTCGGCATTGCCATCCTGTATCGACGTAAGTCTGACGGCCATCAGATTGTCTTCAAGCAGATCAATCTGACTGAATTGACTCCGCCGGGTCGGGATCTGGCCATGAACGAGGTGGATGTATTCTCAAAACTGCATCATCCCAATATTGTCAGCTACCTGGGTAGCTTTATCAAGGACAACACGCTGCTCATAGAGATGGAGTATGCTGATGGAGGAACGCTGGCCCACATTATTGCCGAGCGTCAGGGAAAGCTACATTTCCCGGAACGCTACATAATCGCGGTATTTGAGCAAATCTCCAGCGCCATTAACTACATGCACTCGGAGAATATCCTGCACCGGTGAGATGGATTAAAAATACCCTATAAGGTATTGTTATGAATGTTTCTTATTTCTACAGGGATCTTAAGACAGCCAATGTCTTCCTCAATCGACGAGGAATCGTCAAGATAGGCGATTTTGGCATTTCCAAGATAATGAACACCAAGATTCATGCTCAGACAGTGTTGGGCACACCCTATTACTTCAGTCCAGAGATGGTAAGAGGTCCTGCTTAATCCTTTTTTAATTACCAGCTTCCTTTCGTGTTCTAGTGCGAGGGCAAGGAGTACGACAACAAGAGCGATATATGGGCTCTGGGCTGCATTCTGGGCGAGATGTGCTGCTTGAAAAAGACCTTTGCCGCCTCCAATCTCTCCGAGCTGGTCACCAAGATCATGGCTGGCAATTACACTCCAGTTCCCTCGGGTTACACTTCGGGATTGCAAAGCCTCATGTCCAATCTGCTGCAGGTGGAAGCCGCCCGGCGTCCCACTGCCTCAGAGGTTCTGGTCTATTGGATTCCTTTGATATTCCGCAGCCTGGGAAAGAACAAGGGGTAAGTTGGGGCTTTTTACTACTAACCTACTACTAACCTTTTCACAGCTATTCCTATGAGGATGATGCGGGTGGTCCTAATGGCCAACACTTAGCGGCTGTTGTCCCCGCCGCCGGTCACAGTAACGTTACCATGGAACTGGAGCTGCCCACCGCTCAGACAGAGACCAAACAGCTAATGAGCGCAGAGACGGCGGCGCCACATGAGATCCTCGAGAAAAGGTAATTGATTGATCCCAAAATCGACTCTCTGATCTGGATATCCTCCCTTAGATCCGTACTCTACCAGCTTAAGGCCTTCGGCACATGCTTCAGCATGGCTCCGATCCAGCTGCCGCCCAAAGCTGTCATCGTCAGCGTAGCCATGTCGGACTCCCATTTCGTGGTGGTAAACGAGGACGGATCAGCATACGCCTGGGGCGAGGGCACCCACGGCCAGCTGGGACTCACTGCACTGGAGGCCTGGAAACATTATCCCAGCCGCATGGAGAGCGTGCGCAACTATCATGTGGTGGGAGCCTGTGCCGGCGATGGCTTCACCATTCTGGTCACGCAGGCGGGCAGCCTCCTAAGCTGTGGGAGCAACGCCAATCTGGCTTTGGGCCAGGACGAGCAGCGCAATTATCATACGCCCAAGTTGGTGGCCCGACTAGCGGATGTGCGGGTGGAGCAGGTGGCTGCTGGACTGCACCATGTCCTAGCGCTGAGCCGGGAGGGAGCAGTCTATGTGTGGGGCACCAGTGCCTGCGGAGCACTAGGTCTGGGTAACTACCAGCATCAGCAGTAAGTACTTGGTGGAGAGAAATCTCTTTACGTAAACATATCCTCCATTCTTGTTCCAGGAAATTCCCACAGAAGATTTTGCTGTCCCATGTGAAGACTAAACCCACTAAGATATACTGTGGTCCTGATACATCCGCCGTGCTCTTTGCCAACGGAGACCTTCATGTCTGTGGCAGCAATGATTACAATAAGCTGGGTTTCCAGAGATCGGGAAAGATAACCGCTTTTGTAGGTAGCTCCTCCATCTTATTTACAACCCTTACGGCCAACTCTCGTCCTTAGAAAAAAGTTCAACTGCCGCACAAGGTGCTTCAGGCCTGCTTCTCGTCCACCCACTCGGTGTTCCTGGTAGAAGGCGGCTATGTCTACACCGTGGGTCGTAATGCTGAGGGTCAGCGTGGTATACGACACTGCAACTCGGTGGATCATCCCACCCTGGTAGATGCAGTCAAGGCTCGTTATATTGTGGTTTGTAGTCCTTAGCATTCCAACAGAGTCTCAGATTTAATATAAAAAACCGCAGAAGGCCAACTGCAGCGACCAGTGTACAATAGTGGCCTCAGAGGATAACATCATCACGGTTTGGGGCACTCGGAACGGCCTGCCAGGTATTGGCTCCACCAGCAGTGGCTTGGGAATGGAGATTTGCACGCCCAACACTGAGCTGGAGCTGGGCAACAACACAGCGGCATTCACAAACTTTCTGGCATCCGTTTACAAGTCCGAGTTGATACTGGAACCGGTGGATATCTTGGCGTGAGAAGAGTATACATTAAAATTAATTAGAAAATACAAGTAATATCTCTTACAGGCTATTTTCCTCCAAGGAGCAGTGCGATCGTGGCTATTACGTGCAGGTTCACGATGTCTACCCCTTGGCTCATAGCGTCCTGGTTTTGGTGGACACAACCACGCCACTTATTTCCTCCTACGAGGGAGACTATCCACAAATGTAGAAACAATAAATAACACCAAATAGGTGTGATTATTCGCATGTTTGGCATGCCTTTTTATTGATAATACATTTATATATCCAAATGTAAGTGTAGAAGCTTAAACTACAACTAAAGCGAACTAAAATAGTTACAACGCTCCATTAGCGCTGTAGGAAGGGTCAGTTTGTGGGTGCTGGGATGCTTGGTTAGTTGGTTGGTTGCCTCTTGTAAAATGCACATTGCCCGCCTAGTAGCGCGACACCTGTCCGCTGTAGCGATCTTGAGTGGGACGGCTGGCGCCGTACATGCCACCGCCTGCACCTCCGCCTCCGGCGCTGCTGTTGCCCTGATAACCGGTCGAACGATCGTTGTAGCCGCGATCGAAGCGGCCCTGAACTGGTCCTTGACGCCAGGTATTGTCCTCTACGGGTGCAGACTTCTGCCAGGAATTGTTGCTATGCATATTCGAGGACATGCCGTTGTTGCTGTAGGACTTCATCTGGTTACTGCTACCACCGCTGCCCCCCAAATGGGAGCTACCGCCTCCGGATGAAGGGGCCCAGATGTTAACGTTGTTCGAGCTGCTGCCGTAGCCTCCGGAGTTGGAGTTATCATAGCGTTTGTTGCCCCTGTAAATATCGAAAAGTATTATTATTATTTGGTTAATTATGTGCGACATGCAGATGACATTTCAACAAATAAGATTAAGGATGGATATTGACAACTAAGTGACTTTTGCTTTCAACTTACAGGCTCTGCGAATCGTCGCGTCTGTAATTCGAAGTGTTGTTGCGATCCGAATCGTTATAGCGTCCACCGCTGCTCGAGTTGTTCTTGTTGACATAGGAGCTAGAGCCAGTGTTGTTTTTGTGCAGATACGAGCTGCTGGAGCTCCCAACGGTGGCGCCAAGCGGCAAGTGACGCACTTCGACGTCACGCTTGTAATCGTCGCGCTTGCTGGACGAAGAGTAGTCATGCTTGGAGCTGGAGACATTATAATCGTTGCCACTCGAGCGCTTGCTGGGCAAGGACGAGTAGTCCTCGACAGCGTTACGCTTGGTCCCGGACGAGGTGACATAGTCATTGCGTTTGTTGTAGTCCATGCGTTTGTTGGAGCTTGAATAGTCATCCAAAACGCGTTTACTGCTCGACGAAGACCCATAGTCATCATGTTTCTTGTCATAGGTGCTGTGGAAAACAGATAAATTGATGAATTTGAATTGGTTTCGCTCAATTTGTTGTTTTTTTTGTTGTTTGTTGTTTTTTTTCATCGATGGTGACGATTTTAAAGCAACATTAAGCGAAACAAAAGAAAAAAACAAAATAATCCAAGACTTTGGATTTCGATAAAATCGGCGGTCTTTTGTTTACCTGCGAGAGCTGACTAGATTCGTGTCGAATCGGGGTGGTGGTGGGGCATCAAAGATAGCCGTACGCTTGCGATCGGAAACGTCTCCGTAGCGATCATCGGTGCGTTTGCTAACTACGCGCTTGACAGGATCATCGCGAGATTCCATAATCCTGTGCGGATAATTCGACAAGAGCGAGAGGAAGAGAGATGAAAGAGACAAAAAGAGATCAGTTAGTAGGGCTAGCAGCAGTGGCTGGTCGGTGATGGGGAGTGGGACAAGTGGGACAAGTGGAGCTATCAGACTCGGGCTTTAGACTAGAATGTATTATTGGCCTATAAACCGTTTTGAAGCAGTTTAAGAGACGAAGAAACAACGTGGAGGAGGCTGGCTGCAACTTAAGTTAACGCACTAATCACACGGACAAATGCTTTCCGAAAGAGTATAAAATAAATATATATAGATAGATATATCTGTGTTGTTGTCTCTGCGCTGGCACGAGTGCAACGCGGTACGATTTGTTTTGGTTTTTGTTTTTGTTAGCATACTTCATCTGTTGTCGCTTCAGCTCGAGGCGTTCCAGCTCGATTTTCTCGCGCTCCAGCTTCTGGCGCTCCCGCTCCATGCGCAGCAGTTCGGCCTTCTCGCGCTCAAGGCGCTCCCGTTCGACAGCCAGCTTGCGCCGCTCCTCGGCCAGGCGCTCCTCCTCGATACGCTGCCGCTCGCGGGCCTCCCGTCGACGGCGCTCCTCCTCGCGCAGCTCACGCTCCCGATCACGGAGGCGCTGGCGTTCGCGCTCCTCGCGTATCTTCTGGTAGGACAGCATTTCACGCTGGCGGCGCTCGCGTTCACGTTGACGCTGCGAAATCTCACGATCTACATCGCGAGGATTGCGGCCCGAACGACGATCCTGGCTGCCTTGGCCCTTGTGGCCTCCAGTACCGGATCGCTCGCGATCGTGACGCCTATCCTGGCTAGCGGCCGACTTCCCCCTGTCATCGTTGCGGCGCTGGTTGCGATCCCTGTTACCGCCATCCTTGCCGTCGCGCTTGGACTCGCCGCTGTTGGTTTTGCTGTCACCGGTACCATCGCCGCTCTTCTTGTCGTCGCCACCATTGTTGCTGGAGCCCTTGCCATTTCCTCCAGACTTCTTGCCGACGTCCTCCTCCTTCTTCTTGTTGCTGTTCGCAGCGTCGCTCTTGCCCTTACCGTCCTTGGTGTTGGAGCTTCCGCCGATCTCGTTCTTGGTGCGTTCCACCGAAATGATGCGTCCATGCAGCTCGGTGCGGTGGAGATTCTCGATGCACCGCGAAGCATCCCCGGACGAGGACATGGTCACGTAGCCATAGCACCGAGTGCCGGGCGTACGTGTGTTGGTGACCACCTTGGCGCCGATCACCTTGCCGAACTTGGAAAAGATCGCCTTGAGGTCGCTGGCACGGGTCAGAGTGGAAAGACCAGAGACCCAGAGATTGCGCGACAGCGTCGCCTGCTTGTTGTTTGAGGAGTTGGCACCGTTGGCACCATTGCCAGTGCCCGAACCTGGGCCCGATCCCGAACCGGACTTGCTACCAGCGGAACTCGATGCTGCGGAGGATGCGGCACCAGCTGCTGCTGTCGATGACTTTTCTGCAAGTTCCATGTAAATAATAATATTGGAAGAGAGTTATGGTCAGAGCTTTGAGTGGCTGTAACTGGTTAACTGTTTTGGTTTATGATACGGTCTTTAAGGGAAGCATGTTGTGAACGCACACATTTTGTAGCTGCTGCTGATGTTGGAGTTTAGAGCACAAACGTCACCTAACGGAGCGAAGAGAGTGTGAATTTGATCAGGCTGATCGCTGCGGCCGGTCCTCTTTTTGGGGAGAAATGGGTCCAGGATAAAGAGAGGAGAAAGAGGAGGGATGTTTGTTCCACGAAGGTTCAAATCGCTCGTCATCCTTAAGCCAAGCATTCGTTCTCTTCGATCCCTCTTAGTCGATCTGCTGCCGTGTGAAGAGTGACATAATCCTGAAGCAGAAGGTCTTTGTCCAGTTACTGCAACTTCAAGCATCAGCAAAGGAATGATTCGTTCCAACTTAATTTACATGCTCTTCAGTTATTTTCTAGATTCTTAGAAAACTTAGATATGGCATCATACTGCTATTTTTATCACTGGAGAATATCAGGATCGGAGTGGGATTGATGTACAGAAGTTTCCTTTGAAGTAAACTGGAACAAAATACTATTAGATTAGCTGCAATCGCCGTAGTCGTAGGTCCAACGCCGCTGCTTTGCACCTCTCTTGTTTTCCACCTCCCTTGCTGTCCTTTTCCAAGTCCAAGTGTCCTAACCAAATTCACACTCTCTTGCACAATATTTGGCACACAAGGTTCCTTAATAATTTTCGCTCAACTTTGGTTGAGTTTATCGACCTTAAAACTGGGAATTTCATGCTTGGCCCGAACAATCCCAACGCAATACCTTCCAAACATATACACCGAACTTAGTCATGCTAAAACTTAAGCTTAAATTACCTTTATCATCCTTTTGGTTTAATGATTTTCCCGACGACTTTTGATCGCTATTTGTAAAAAAAATTAAAAGAAAGTAGTTTGTTAGTGGTGACTTTAAAGTTTAAAGTTTCTCTTTAAAGAGGTTTCTAACCTGGCGTCTTTTTTGTCAGAAGTTTTGTCATCCTTCTTCTTAGAGCGTGCGCTCTCGTCACCCTTCTTGTCGGCATTCGAGTTGGATTTATCTGATTTGTTAGCAGGCTTAACTGTAAATTGAATTGGATAACGTGAGTCAAAAACAGAAAATCTCTCAGAAAATGGTAAACGAATGAAATAACTCAAATTTATAATCGAGAGCAGAAATGTAAATGTATTCGTGGTTGAGCAACGAATAGGTCTATCTTGTGAAACCAGCCAGACGCGGACTATATTCACCCATACATTAATTTAGTTGCGTTTCCCCTGCAAGCATCTGTATTAGCAGATCTGTGTCACAGTAACTCACCAGACTTAATAGACTTGTCATCGGGAGCCTAAACAGAAAGCAAATTGAATTAGAATAGAATTATATAGGGGAGCAGATTAATATTTACCTCATCATGCAGCAGTTTCTGCTCATCCTCTCCAATTGTCAGATTGATGGACTCATCGTTGTCCATGTTTACGGTATCGCCGGTGTTCTCCTCCTCACCCTGGATTTCATTGCCGGCCTCGCCTTCATTACCATTGTTCTCGGCCTCATTATCGCCTTCGGCCTCTCCGTCGCCGCCACCATTCTGCTGCTCATCATCGTACTCCTCATCCTCTTCGTCATCGTCATCGAGGATCACGCATTCATCGTCCACATCCCCCACTTGGTCAATCTCATGCCCATCATCATCTTCGTGACGGGAGAAGTCATTGCCGTTCTCAGAGTCCTGTCCTTGCGGCTCCTCATCTAAATCGATGGGTTCCTCTTTAATTATCACCTCGTTTTGGGCCTCCTTAATGGGCATCGGTAACGGTTTCTTGGGCTTGGCACCCGGCACTATCAAGTGGGTGGCGGGGTCTTCTCCCTCCTCCTTAAGGGCCTGAAAAATATACATGCACACACGAATACTCTATATGTAGACATGACGACACACAAGAGAACGTAGCAGTTGCACAACTGGATGCGCTTTCTAACTGTCTCCCACCCGGATAGCCACTAAGTGGATCGCCCCGTTGGTTGTGCTCTCACCTTTTCCAGACGTTCGACTAGCACCGCCTTCGGGCCCACAGTCTCCAGCTTGCGCTGTTCCAGTTGGTCTTTTAGATCGCACACGCGCAACTCGGAGATTTTCTTGCCTTGCTCGGGCATTTTTACTTGTGCTCGGTCACTGGGTCACTTATCTTATTTTAATTACAATTGGGACGCACTCGAAAATCGGGGAAGTCAAATCTACAATTACTTTTCCTCGTCTCGAAACGTGTGAAAAATCTTCTGTCAAGTCGAACCTAGTGATACACAAAAATTAGAGCTGCTAGTTCCTGTCAATAGTGTTGAAATATCGCAAAATAAATTGTTTCAATGTTTTATCGATAGTTTGGTTTTGCGTATAGATAGATAGTTTTTTTTTAAATTTTTTTCCTACAAATTTTAAAAATTACTAAATTTGAAAATGCACTTTTTTTTTATTTAATTTAATATATATATTTTAGGTCTTTTTGGTGATATATGGCCAAAGAGCATATGATTATCAAAATTTATATTTCAAAAATGAATTTCCCGATGTTTTTCCACCTCTAATTGCGATAGTTTTCCAAAAACAGTTTTTGTGCCATCCCTAAAGCCAATAATTAGTTTTCGCGGAATTTCATGTTTATGTTCAATTAAATTATAATTTCACTGAATATTCGCCATGTCTGTGGTGATAGAAACCACGCTTGGCGACCTGACCGTCGACCTGTTCACCAACGAACGTCCCATCGCCTGCCTTAATTTTCTAAAGCTGTGCCAACTCAAGTACTACAACTTCAATCTGTTTCATACGGTGCAGCAGGGCTTTATAGCGCAGACCGGCGATCCCAGCGGTGCCGGCGATGGCGGCTCCTCCGTCTGGGGCGTAGTCGAAGGCTTGCAGAAGCGCTTCTTCGAGGCTGAGTACCTGCCCCGAATCCACCACTCGAGCGCCGGCATGCTTTCGCTGGTGAGTGCCGGCAAGAATCTGGTGGGCTCGCAGTTCTTCTTCACGCTGGGCGAGAGCTTGACCTCGCTGGATGGCACGCACTGCGTCATCGGTGAGGTCGTGGAGGGACACGACGTGCTGCGTAAGCTGAACGATGCCATAGTGGATGATGGTTTTCGTCCCTACCAGGATATCCGCATTACGCACACGGTGGTGCTGGAGGACCCATTTCCGAATCCGCGCGGACTGCAAGCACCCAGCCGCTCGCCTTCGCCTAGTGCCGAGCGCCTGAAGAACGGCAGGATCGCTGCCGACGAGGACATCGACGATACGGACGGGATGACCATGGAGGAAATGCAGGAGATGCTGGCCGATCGGGAGGCTAAGGCGCGTGCCACTATACTCGAGATAGTCGGTGATTTGCCGGATGCAGACATGGCCCCACCGGAAAACGTTCTCTTCGTGTGCAAACTAAATCCAGTGACAACCGACGATGATCTTGAGATAATCTTTAGTCGGTTTGGCGTAGTCAAGGGATGCGAGGTGATACGCGACCGTAAGACTGGAGACTCTCTACAGTACGCTTTCGTGGAGTTCGAAGACCAGAAATCCTGCGAGGCTGCCTATTTCAAGATGGACAATGTCTTAATTGACGATCGTCGCATTCACGTTGACTTCTCGCAATCCGTATCCAAGGTTACCTGGCGTGGCAAGGGACGCGGCGTGGTTGGAGACGATGGAAGACTAGACTTCGACAACTTGCGGGATAACAAAGATCAAAGAAAGCCCACTCAAGGACGTGGTAGGGCCGATAACCGCAACGATAGTAAGAAATCCGAGGATCCCAGAAGCAGAATGAGCTCTGCTGAACGGCGAAAGGCAAGGGAACAGCGCCACAATGAACGAGATGACCGAAAGAATGTGCGTAGGCGTTCCGTGTCCAGAGAGCTAAAGGATAGGCGGCGGTCAACGTCGCGAAATCGGAGCGACAGAACAGGCAGGGAATACACCGATCGAAAACATGTCAATGAACGCGAGCAGAGGGATCGACGCAGATCAGCTTCACGGAGTCGTAATTATAGAAGACTATCCCGCTCCAGAGATATAGAACAAAGAAGGGATTCCCGTTCTAGAGACATGCCACAGAGGAAACGATCCCGTTCAAGAGATCAGGCTCAAAGAAGACCTTCTAGGACCAGAGATCTAACACAAAGAAGACGTTCCAGGGAAAGGAGGAGATCCCAATCAAGGGATCGCAATGATCGTATGCGCTACCGATCTCCGCAGGAAAGGGGGCGTCTTGAAAATGGAGGTGATAGAAGCAGAGAAGCAGTGAGAAACCGAGACAGATCCTCTGAGCGAAGGTGTGTACAGCCTATTCAATTCAGTCAATTTTTAACATCATCTTATTTTGCAGACCACAAGTTACCAGAAAGGCATCCCGGAATCGTGATGAGCCAAGAAAATCAAGTCGAAAGGAGAGCCCCGAAAGAAAACGAAAACTTTCTGCGTCTATAGAGAAGACAAAGAAACAAGACAAGAAGAAATCGAAACAGACAGCCAGAAGCAGTTCAGAGTCCAGCGAGAGTTCCTCGGACTCCGAGAGTGAATCTGAGAGCTCATCCTCTGACAGTTCTAGTAGTTCCTCCTCATCCTCCTCATCAGACGAGCGCAGCAAGCGCAAAAAGAGCAAGAAGACAAAGCAAAAGGCCGTTAGTTCCAAGAGCAGCCACAAATCGAAAAAGAAACACCATAGGAAATAACAATAAACGACGTTCTTAATTGGACACAAGGATTTTGACTAGAGCTAATAATTTAAGTCTACTTCTTCCGGGCCGCGACCTCAGCTTCCAGAGCAGCCATTGCAGCTCCCCCGCAGCAGCCCTCCGTGTTCTTTTCACCGCGCCGCCGGCGTGGTTTCTCGATGACTGCGTCGGGATTGAAGACCACATTGTCCAGCCGCGTCGTCTCTGGTGTGATGCGCAGTTCTGTCAATAGAAGATTCCCGACATATTAGATGAGAAAACTTGTTTATATAATGGCACACTCTGACCATAGACACCTTCCTCCTTTTTCTTGGCTTGAATGACATTTGTTCGCAGCTCGTGGTCAACGTCCTGGGCCAGTTTGATCATCTAAGGATAGCAAATTTGTTAGATATAGATATGTTAGTGTGGAATTAGTACCAACCTTCTGGATTTCATCCTCGTTGGTTTCGTTTCGATTCTGCAAGAAAGACTCATTGATCTTCGCACGTCCTGCTGTCAGAGCCTGGACATCGCCTTCAAAGACGTACAGCCGCGTCCGATGGAGCTTTTTGAAGGCACTGAGCACCTGCAACTCATACATTAAAGGGTTTATTTATATTTTTTTGTTAACAAATTTACCTGGCGCCGCAAGTTGGACATTCTGTTGCTGCTGAGTGACCAAATTAAATAAATATCAAGTGTATTGCAACACTGCTTTTTATTGAAGCAAAACGAATGAGGATAACAATTACAAACTCGACGATTTTATAATTAAAAATGTGTTTTTAATTAAAATTTTAAAGAAATTTTTACAATTTCAATAGGTGTTAAAAACGCGCTATGGTATTTTCCGCCACGTAAGGTTTGGTATATTTACCTACCCTGCCACGGTCCCACTGACGCTGAGTTTATAAAAATTTTTTTAACGTTTCGGACGCGAGTCGCACAAACAAAAAAAAGTGGATAATAATAAAAATTTAGGCATAATGATCCAGCAAACAATTATCTAAATTCTTTTCTACCGCGTGCGATCCGACCTAGTGGCGCCTCCGAGTGTGCCAGCGAGATTTTAATTCAGAACCAAAAGACCACGACTTCCATTGTGCTGTGTTGTGCCCATTGGAATTCCAGAATATCCTGGCAAACTGTCAGATATTTAAGTGTGCGTGCATTAACTAAAAAAAGGAAAACTGGCGAAAACCAGCGAAAAACTGTCTACGTTCTTCGTGAGCATGGACGAAGAGGAGGAGGAGGTGACAGATCTAAAGCTGCAATTGTTCCACAATACAGTACGCGAGCACATTGTAAGTAATTCATCCCCCTTCCACCCGAAAACCAAAACAACAAAATCGGGAGCAGCTGCTCTGTGCATCTCTCTCTCACTCTCTTCTAACTGTACATGAGGCAGGGGGTGTCTGTGTGTGCGACGCCTTGAATTACACACTTTGCCTTTTGATAAACAGAAATCAGTTAGCCGTCCAGTGTACACAGAAATGTATTTGTTTATGGTCGGTTATCAGGCGTGGACTACACTGGTCAGCATTATTGGGTTCTTGGTGTTTTATGGCCCGCCGGTTATCGGGGAGGAAGTTAGCAGTAGGAGGTGCCGATGGCCGACGGCCACTCTCTTGCACTTTCTATTTGGGCTGCAAAAATTATCAAGCACACACGAAAGCGTCGATACACACACACACACAAGCACCTGTTGTTAATCAGAAAGTTTAGCGATAATCAAAGATTCGAATTTTAGATACTGGGTAGTGGATCCGGGCATGAGATTACACTTGGTAAAACAAGTTAGATGAAAATTAAAATTTTGTTTGATTTATTTTACTGGAAACTCTGAAGAAATGTTATTTGATTTTGTCCTTATTTGGGAGCTTCATTTAAAAAGTATAGTACAAAAGTAAATACGTTGATAGGTCATCAATTTACAAGTCAACTAACCTTTATAATTCTGGGCAAAGTAATATTCCTAATGCTCACCTATTCTTAGAAAAATATAGCTCCAATAACTCAAAGAAATCGATAAGATAAACAATAAAACACCATTTAATTGATACCAGTTTAATGAAGGTGCCATAAACCCCACTGGGTGTAATTGTATACCGAAAACTGTCAGAACTTGCATTGCAAATTGAAATTAAAACGGTTGAGAAACAGAGGCAAGAGTGGCTGGCGATGGCACCAGCAACAAGTGAAAGTGTTTCACTCGAGCTACTATTTATAGAAAATTTTTGGGCGTGTAATAACAGAAACAAGAGATTTATGTAAACAACAATATATACCATATATATACACGAGTTTGTTGGATTGCGCAAAGCATTAATTTCCTTTTGTGAAAATGTCGAAAAATACCCACAAACACTTGCAGAGCCACCAGATTTCAAGTGCAGGGCTACAGTGGTCACGGTTTTCTTGCCGTGATGATGTCTGGGATGATGTGTGTTTTTGAAAGTGTCTAGCGTCGTGACCAGCTGTTGGACTTTGTTTAAACAATGGCAGACGAGGCGATAAACTCATTTGAAACAGTTTAAATAAACATGAATAAGTTCAAATACGAATGCAGCTTTGCTTATGAGAATTTCTTTTAAAAATACACATATCATATCTGAGTATTTATAAACCATGCCATGGGTTTTTAGAATTGTTGAGCTGGTTCTGGCTGCTCCAGGAAATGGAAACCGGTTTTGTCAGCGCTTCTGGGTGCATCGTCCATAGCCGAAAATTGAATAATTCCCCAACGAATGTGGGTCAGGCCCCTGCGCATACGTGACGTGGGGCTTCAAATAAATGTAAACATGCCAAAGTGCTCATAAATAATGCAGGAATCTAAAGCCAAAATGCGAATTAAAACCACTAATTCCTGTGGTGCGGGACTGCGGCTCCAAAAGGGAATGAGAACTGGTTGGGTAACATTATTATGTTATTTTTTAGTCATTTTCTAACTTCTGAAGTAACTTACCTTGACAAGGAAAATCTTGGACGATTTTCAAAGAATGTACATCTTCTGAGAATGCATTTTGTAAACAGAATAAAGCTGGAGGCAATTTTTTACGATACTGTGGAAACGGAGTTTGCCTATTTGCCAACGCCCTCTTTAGAAAACCCATTTAAGATTAATTAAAACAATGGAGACCACTCGTGTCTGGAACTTTGTACACATGTGCACATAAAACCCGAGTTTTTTTCGACCAAGGAGGTATAAAGTCTAAAGTTCTGGAAGCTATTTAAAGTTAAATATACATTTTTAATGGTCTAGACCTATATTTTGGGATACAAGCATGTTTTATTACTTTAAAAATCTTAGTAAACTAATTTGTTGAACTAGTTTTTAATGAAATTTAATGATGAATCATAAAGAATATTCAACCTGTGCCAGTAAACAAGGGCACCTAACTTACTGAAGATCGATGGCTTCATTAATAAGTTAGGCTTAATCATGTGCAATATACCCCTGTCAGCTACAACTATTGGGTATTGAAAAAGTATAAATATTTTGTAGCCCATTCACCGGCAAAGTTGTCAGCGAGACGGGACGAAAAACCCGTCTGGCAAGCAATAAGCAACGCCGATCCTACTACCTCCAAACGTCTCCGCCTTCGCTGTCGCCGCCTCCTTTTGGCCAATGTGTCGCCGCCTTCCCCTGCTCCTGACTGCAGTTTGGGCGTCGCTGCTATTTTTAACCAAGGCGGCGTGTCCACATTTTAATGGGCGTGTTGCCGTTTCCCCCTCGAGTTCATGTCAAGTCATTGACTCGCAGCTCGCCTACGATCTACGGCGCAATGCAGCTCATTTGGAGTCTAGGCAAACGTTGAGTTTGGCCAAATCTCTTGAAGCGTGATAAACGCAGTTTGTTGCATAGTGGCACTTGCACGTTGCTCTTGCTGATAAGAGGCAAACTAAGCTTGAAGATGATCGCTGGACCAATTGGGTTTCATTCAGGGAAATGCCTCTGCTTATGTACGGGAATTTCATTTGTAGTAACGATGCGCGTATCACTTGGTATTTGTCGTCTACGTGTTCCAAGTTCAACACGTCACGCCTAGAAAAAACAGTGCGTTTCGTAACTGAAAAATAGTTGGAGATAGGGAGTATTACAATTTCTTAGTCTTCAAAAAATAATTACACTGGTTACTTTATAGTTAAACCATTTAATTCAAATAATTTTTAAGAAGTTCCCGCATTTTTAAATGTTTTACTTTGCTTTACACCCTTCAGCTACCATAAAATAAAACTTTTTTATATATTTGAATGCAAGAATCCATTTAATATCAATAAACACTGATAAACTTCGTTGTTCCAAGTTAACACATAATCTCATAAATATAATAACTTAATTTACATCGCCTTATAGTTTCGGAATGCATAGTATCGACATTTTTCCATGATCTACACTTGGGTGCTATAAATACCCCGACGCAAACTGTTGATAGCGATTTGCGTCTCTTTATTTAATTTTTAATATTTGCCCACATTTTTGGTTGAAATACATTTCGGGCGGGTAAAGAAAACTGTTTAAATATTTGACCTTAGATATACGAATATCTGGAGCTCTCAGAAGGCCACTCCACACTCTATATACGGCGAGATGATAGATTTCAGTGAATAAAATAAAAGAAATGCCGCGAATAATTGAAGATAATTTGATTTAATTGATCAGACAGAACGTAGCTTCGTTGGGCCATCAAAAAAGTTAATTGGAATCCGCTATTGTACAACGCATTGGCACAGATACATTTAAAAGTATCCCCCCGATACTAGTGCGAATGTCTCGAATAACAAACAAAGAACCCACTAAACAATGCGAGTATAAATTAATTGTTTTTTTTGCTCTCACTCGGCGAATTTTTCTAGCCAGAGAGGAGAACATGAAAAGTATCTTTGTTAATGATTTATTTACGTGCCTAGGCATTTGTGTGGCGACCATCTACGAAATTTTGTTTTGTTTGCGCTTCTCCCCACAGTCCACAATAGCGCAAATATGACGTGTGCCAAAGCCAAATGATTGGCATCTATTTCGTGGCCATAAAAACATAAACAACTCAAGCCCGTCGAGTCTGTGGTTCGGAAAATCACTGATGCCAGCTTCAGATTCGGATTTCAGACAATATTTAAGGAAAAGAAAAGTCTGGGATAACCATATAATGTTTGAAGTGCTAAAGTGACATTCATAGGGTTTTATGCGACCGTAATCGGTCCGGGTGTTATCAAATGTTGCCACTTCTGTTGTCGGCCACTGATAAGCTTTCTTTCTGACCTTTGCACGTAGCCGAAAACGTAACTATATGGATTTAATTGGTGGTCATAATTAATCATCAATTGCTGGTTAAAATGGGGCTTGTAATCCAGACCCATTTTGTGTTCTAACCAGGCCAAGAACCCAATCGAATCCAATTCTAAACGTCATTCAACCGGAAATTGAATACTTGTTTAGCTGAAAGTTCAAGTACCACAATTTCAACTCATTGTGCCAATATATATTCAGTGATAAGACCCTGGAAACACTTAAAATCCTTCAACCTCAGACTTTGACATCTTACTGATTCACACAAATTTATAAAGATCTATTCGGAATCAACAATTAATCTATTCACTTGTGTACATTAATATAGATTTCCCCCAGACGTATATTTACTCTCTAGCAAATGTTCTTGGGGCGGAAAGCCAAATGACAACATCAAATATGTATTAAAAACAAGAAGAAACAAAAGAAATGCGTGGGTGTCTGTGTTTACTTTAGAACTTTTGTTTATAAATAAGTTAATGTGTGGGGAAATGTGTTATGAAACCAAGAATAAAATAAAAAATAAAATGTCTTGCAGGTGCAAAGACAAACATCTTGGGAATAAAAAAAGAATGAACATTTAAATTAAGAAAACAAAGGAAATACGTCGACTTCTTTATTTACTTATGCTTCAACGTCATTAGCTTAAGATACCTATAGATAATATAGTGACTAGAGGCAGGTGTTAATAGACTTGAATATTATGCTTAGTTGTTAGAAATAAAGTTTAAAGTGCAGGTGTTCCCTCACTTGAAGATTATCTCAAGATAAACCCACACTTTTATATTTAAGATTGTATTATCTTACTCACTTGAGTTATTCTATCTTATATTTTCAGATATTCCTGCTACTAGTCATCTTGCTGTACTTTAGCTCATATGTCGTTGTCTCACGTTTTCGGCGGCGCGATCGTGACGATCTCTATTCGAACGACGAGGACGAGGTGCTGGTCTATCGCATAAGGTAAGGCATCTATCCAGTGGTCAAAAGCAGAGTCAACAACCTGCCCGTCTGCCCCACTAATTGCCGACTCATTTGAGTTGCATTCGGTTTCGCATTCGCATTCGTTCATGCCACTAATGAATTGTTTTTCCTCCGTTTTTCCCCGCCAGCTTTTGGCTCTGCACCTTTACCCTAGCTGTGGCCGAAGGTGCCGCCATGCTGCTGCCCGTGTCAATAGCCAGCAACGAGGTGCTGCTACTCTATCCCAACAGCTACTATGTGAAGTGGCTCAACAGCTCCCTCATACAGGGTGAGTGGTAAACAAAGGGTCTTTAATACCTTAACTTATATTGATTTATCTATTTGCAGGCCTCTGGAACCATGTCTTTCTTTTCTCCAATCTGTCATTGTTCATCTTCCTACCGTTCGTATATCTTTTCTCGGAATCCACGGGATTCGTGGGCCACAGGAAGGGCATCCTGCCGCGCGTATACGAGACCTTTACAGTATTCATGCTGATGGCCGTTATTGTCCTAGTACTAACTGCCGTCTTAAGCGCAGTCTTTGGCATTGAAAAGTTCCAATTCTTTTGGTTTCTAAGTGAGTAGCCGACTATTGCCCCGGGATCGGAAGAGATCGGCTTCAATGTCAATTGAGATGCGCTTTTCCGTGCCCGTGACATGCCCATCCCATCCCCCAGCCCATCCCCATTTATGGAATCGGTTCCAGTCGCCGACTAAGTGCACAATGCATTGCTAATTTCCGTTTCTTCACGCTTCACAGATTTGGGCAGTGTTCACCTGCCGTTCCTTTATTCGTGTGTTTCATTTCTGGGCGTGATGCTTATGCTGAGTGAGTATTACTAACTAATAATAGATACAATTAATTCGAGCGCTTTACTCTTCGGAATCCATCTCCTTGATGTACTTGTCGATGTAGGCCAGCTGCTTGGGATTATGTTCGCGGGCTTTGGCCACGCTCTCCTCGAAGTTCTCTGTGTCGTTCAAGCGCTTGTATACAGTGGCCCGGTAGAGCCAGGCGCGCAGATTAGTCTCATGCAGCTTCTCCAGGACATACTGACAGTCCTGCAGAGCGCGTTTGTAGTTGCGAAGCCTGAATTAAAGCATTAGGTTAATCTTTATATTGTTAATTTATTTTTGTTTAACAACTCACTTGATATAGCACAAGGCGCGATTATTGTAGGTAATGGCACTGTCCTTGATCTTATCGATGGCCCTGCCATAGTGCAGAATGGCCTTCTCGTACTTCTGGTTGCGAAAGGCTTCGTTTCCCTGACTGAACAAGATTTTAATATATGTTAAGCTTAAGGAATTCCCTTCTTACGTTCTCTGTAGCTCAGCATCGTATTCATTCTTGGCTCGCGCCTCGGCACGCTCATTAGCGTCCCGCTCCACCTGCTCCATGAAAGTCTGCTGGTCCATGGTCTTGGCCTGCTTGTCTTGGTCCTCCTGAATGCTTTTCCGATTGATCACCGTGCGATTTTCGCGAACCTTGACTTGCACCTTGTCCACATCTATAGTGTCAAAGTTGATCTTTTCCTTTGCCTTCCCCTCTATCTCTGGGTCATCATCTTGGTTTGCACCGTGCTTCAATATATCATCGATCTTGGAGAGAGTGGCCTCGAATTCAGCAAAGTCATCTGCGTTCTTGGCGTCCAAACTGCAGTTGACCATAGTCGCCTTCAGTTTGGCAATGCTTTTATCTTCCTCGGATGCCATTGGATGGGTTTCTTGGGATTGTATTATATATTAGTATTTGAAAGTTTTAAAAGGTTTAAATTGTTCAGAGCAGACGGAGAGTTCTGAGATTGCTGGAGTAGAAACCAACTTAAGTAATGACACAAAGGCAAAGCTAACTTGTTAGCTGGCAATAATTTTTACAACTAAATAAATAACAACCGTTTTCAAACTTGGTTACCATGACAATATTTTTCGTTTACTTGCAGTTTGCACCCCCTATGGCTTTGTGCGTCTTTTTGGCGTTGTTAACAATGTCCTGGTGCGGCCCATGCTCCTGCGCGACGTCAACGAGGAGTTCAGCGCCTTCTATATGGAGGAGGCGAGCGTCAAGCGAAAGTTGGCTCACATTGAGCTGCAAAATGTTAGCATCTCGGACACGGCCAATGGCGGCTTGGGCAATGGATTGGGACTTGGGCTGACTCGATCATTTGCCCATCAGCCGCTATTGCAGCAGTCTCTGGCTCATCTCTACCAGCGCAAGCCGATGGCCAGCGATGCAGGCGAGCAGCAGCATCTGCTTAACGAAAGACTGAGGGAACTCGACTCCGAGCGGAAGGAGTTGGACAAGTTGCGTAAGTCAAGCACTTTCCAGCGCACATTCGTCTACCCGCTGGCCATGCTTTTGCTGCTTTTCTGCACGGGCGTCACCATTCTTCTTGTGGTTCAGAATACGTTGGAGCTACTTATAGGAATTAAAGCGCTGCCACTGAGCACGAGGGTTAGTTTTCTTCCTTTGTGTAACATATATCGCAATATTCTTTATTCCTCCAATGCTAATTTAATTTGCTTTTTTATTATAGCAATTTACTTTGGGCATTTCATCGCTGTCGAAGCTGGGACCTTTTGGTGCCGGCCTGGAGGTGTGCCTCATCTTTTACCTAGGCGCCACCTCCGTGGTGGGCTTCTACAGCATGCCCTTTATGCGAAACGTCCGCCCTAAGCGGCGCCAAACGTCGCTGCCGCAGCTGATGCTTAACTGTGGCTTCATGCTGGTTCTGTCCTCGGCGCTGCCCCTGCTCAGCAGGATTATTGGTAAGCCGTAGTCATTGCCTAAGTTATTAAAAGACAAATAATGATTTGATTTTCTGTTTTCTTTAGGCATCACCAACTTTGATCTGCTGGGCGACTTCGGGGCCATCGAGTGGCTTGGCAACTTCCAAATTGTGTTGCTCTACAACCTCGTATTTGGAACCACCACGGCTCTGTGCCTGGCCAACAAATTCACGGCCACGGTGCGCCGAGAGCTGCGAGCGCGGTTAGTGGAGAACTATGTGCTCTTTACTAACTACATGAGCTTCATCAACTGATATTGGCGCAAGCGACGCGACAATGCGTCTCCGTACGCCCGTCATCTGATGAGACGCCTTGTCGAGTCGCCGCTGAAGAGCCTAATTAGTTTCTACGCTAATTATAGTAATCTTAGTCGTAAGCGCAGTCGCAATACCACCGCTAGTCGCAAGGCAAACGAAATGAACTGTTGAGGAGTAGGCGAGTAATAGAAGACCGGCAGCTGGAACTATATAATATACCTTTACATATGTTATATGATCACGTGTAGTTGTGCAGAACTGATAATGATATTTGATATTTAAATTGTGCGTTCCTTGCTGTTGGGCTTAACCGTTGTACTTTACAAACATACCCACATATCGCTGTACCCAGGATATGTAATCACAGATCAATCTCACAAAGGTCTTGAACGTGAATTGAGAATTTAATAGTGCAACATGTAGCAGCCCCAGGCCAAGCGTTCGCAGTGTAAATGTAAGACATATTATCGTGAATTTCGAATCATCTCGTTGGTCACAGAGTCAAGTGTTGATATCCATTTCGTACATGTGTCTTTTCACTATTTATATGTACATCCGTTTATCTGTGAGCTATTTTATTTATTTAAGATTCTAACAATGTTCCTTAAGCAGCGCGCGCATGGACTGAGGAGGCGCTTTCATTTTATTTTACCGCATACTCAGCTCTGTAACCAATATTCACCCAATCACACACTTACAAGCGTCTAAAACGTATGTGATAAATATAATAATAATAAACAAAACATTTTACTAATTTAATCGGCATGTCATTGCTTTTTTAATTGCGCTTTTTGAATTGGAAGTTTTGATTTAAAGAGGGTTTTCTTTCAACTTTCAGACTTACTTCGCTGTTCCTATTGGCTTGAATGACTCCGCTGAGATGTGCTGTCAAGAGGCACTATAAGAGTTTCCTATGATATTGCTGTGATTTAAATAAATATAATTTCTTGATAATTGCAAAATACATAACATAGAATATTTTTTTAATTTGTATCCATACTATGAAACATAATATAGGCCAAATTTAGGCATATAAAAAATATTTCTCAAAAATCTTTTCGAAATTAAAATTAATAAAATTGTGTATAATAATCAAAATCAAAAATGAAATTACTTTAAAAAATATTTTTTATTCACAATAGCCGCCAAATTGAATTTCGATAACTCACCACTTCGATATTTTTGGTTCTCGTAACCCAAAGTCTGGCAACACCATTTAATGAACCCGAATCTGCGTTCATGACGCCTTCACAATCTGTACTTAAAGAATTTTTGGAGTTTTTCCGCTAAAAACAAAACTTTTATGAATGTTTATAGCAGCTCATCCAGGAAAAAAAGAAAATATATGAATTTTTATTGAGTGGGTACGGCAGCGCCAGTGCACGAGTTATTTACGAGCAATTGAAATCGATATATCGCCATTTTCTATCGTTAGTAACATCCATGTTTTCGCAGCTCTAATTTTTTGTGCGGTGGCGTCTAATTGTCAACTTTTTACGTTCTTAAGTGGCTAAAACAAAGCAATTGCACGATGTTGAGCCGGAAGCGCCGGGCGAGCAGCATATCCAGCCGCCAGGACGAAGATCCGCTGCAGCTGGACGACTCGACGCCGGAACAGTCGCCGGTGCAGCAGACGACGACACAATCGGCGCGAAAAAAGCGCCGCTTGGATCCCACGGAGCTGTGTCAGCAGTTGTACGACTCAATACGGAACATCAAGAAGGAGGATGGTTCTATGCTGTGCGACACGTTCATCCGGGCGCCTAAGCGCCGCCAGGAGCCCTCCTACTACGACGTGGTGGTCAATCCCATTGATCTGCTCAAGGTGCAGCAGAAGCTAAAGACGGACTCTTACGACGATTTGGACGACCTGATGGCTGACCTGGAGCTGCTCATTGGCAACGCGAAGGCCTTTTACAAGCCAGACAGCTGCGAGTACCAGGACGCCGTCTCGCTGTGGCAGCACATCCAGACGCAGCGGCAGCGTATTCTGGAGGCAAATGGCCTGGCGGAGGAAGAGCCGCGCGCTAGGCGCATGTCGCGCCAGGTGCGACGAATGACCAGCAGCACGGAGCCTGGCGGGGACACGGCGTCAGCCGGAGATGACGAGTACAACCAGTACGAAGAGCTCTTTGCCACCATCATGACCGCCACAGATCCTGTTAACGACCGAGCCATGCACCGCATGTTCCAGCTGCTGCCCTCCAAGAAGATTTATCCTGACTACTACGACGTGATTGAGCATCCCATTGACCTGCGCCTGATTGCAACCAAGATACAGATGAACGCCTACTCGTCGCTGATGGAAATGGAGCGAGATCTGCTGCAGATGACCAAGAATGCATGTCTGTTCAATGAGCCCGGGTCGCAGATCTACAAAGACGCCAAGGCCCTGAAACGCATCTTTACGCAGAGGCGTATCGAGATGGAGACGGGAAAGGGAAAGCTGGCCAAGCGGGTCAAGAGCTTGTCCAGTGCGGCTATAGCGGGTAAGGAACATATCTTTCTCCCTTATTTTAGGCTTAATTATTCATAACGAACCTTATTTTGTATTATCCAGCACTAAAAGAAGAAGTGGACAGCACAGACGACGAGGAAACAAGCAAAAAGGGCGAGGGACCCATGTGGGCGCTCTTCGATCATCTGTACAACGCTCCGGGGACGTCGGAGCACCCGGGTGTAACTGGCCCGCCGTTGGGCAACTCGCTTTGGAAGCTGCCAGTGCGTCGCTTCCATCCTGAGTACTTTGAGCTGATCAAACGACCCATATCAATGAGCCAGATCCACACAAAGCTAAAGAAGGGCGACTATGCGAACATCAGTGATCTCACCGCCGATCTGTATCTCATGCTGGACAACGCCAAGAAGGCGTTCCCGGCGAGCCACCGCACCCACAAGGATGCCCTCAAGATGCTACGGCTGATGAATGCCAAACTGGTAGAGGAATCGCTGGAAGAGACCAGTGACATGGAGGAGGATGAGGCGGACGATGTTGACTCCGAGGTATTTGCTGTCAGCTCGCAGCCGGAGCGGCGAAAGCCGGGTAGACCGCGCGTCAACTCCAACTCGAATGCTTCTCACACGCCGAACAACTCGAATTCTCCCAAATCAAATCGCATTGCCATCAATGCGGCGATCAAGAAGAAGATCCTTAGCATACAGAAATACCTCGTGGACTACTCGGCGGGCAATCGCCGGCCCATCGAGATGTTTATGGAGAAGCCGCCACGGAAGGTGTATCCAGACTACTACGACATTATCCAAAATCCCATCGATATGAACACCATCGAGCATAACATCCGTACCGATCGCTATGCCACCGTGGAGGACGTGGTGTCCGACTACCGGCTCATGTTTTCGAACTGCCGGCAGTACAACGAGGAGGGATCGAATATCTATGAGGATGCTAACACCCTGGAGCGGGCGCTGAACGAGAAGCTGAAGGAGTTCCCGGGCCTAGTGGAGGTTAAGAAGCCGATGCAGAAGTACAGCAAGGTGGGAAGGAAGCCAAAGATCGCTCTTATCTCGGACCGCCTGTGGCAGTTCTATGAAACAGTGCGCGAGTATCAAGAGCCCAAGGGCAAGCGGCAGCTGTCCCTCATCTTCACGAAGCTGCCGTCAAAGAACGAGTATCCGGATTACTACGACATCATCAAGGAGCCCATTGACATGGAGCGCATTGCCCAGAAGCTGAAGCAGGCCGCATACGAGAGCCTGGATGACTTGGCAGCGGACTTCCTGCTGATGCTGGAAAATGCCTGCAAGTACAACGAGCCCGACTCGCAGATCTACAAGGATGCCCTGGTGCTGCAGCAGTTGACACTACAGTTGAAGCAACAGCTGCGCACGGAGCGAGACTCGCTGCCCGATGTTCCTCTGGCCGTGCAAGAGCTCTTCTTAACACTGTTCACTACTCTGTACAATCACCAGGATGAGGAGGGACGCTGCTACTCCGATTCTCTGGCCGAACTGCCCGAATACGATGAGCTGGGCGAGGGGCAGAAGGTGCGCGGCATATCGCTGGATCTGATCAAGCGTAGGCTGGACAAGGGTGCTTACAAGCGACTGGATATCTACCAGGAGGATATTTTCGCCTGCTTGGAGAGGGCACGGAAGCTGTCTCGCACAGATTCGGACATATTTCAGGACTCCATTGAGCTGCAAACATACTTTATTCGCAAGAGGGACGAGATTTGCAAGGACACCCTCAGCTCGCCCGCTTTAAGTTTCACGCTCGAACGCCTTCTGGCCGATGTGGAAGTGAGTCGCCAGCAAAAGGCCCAGCAGGAGGAACAGGATCAGGAGCAGGACAAGGAGAAGGACGAATTTAATGGCGCCAAGGGCGAGAGCATGACAATCAACCAGCAGGTGTACTCCCCCGGCGACTATGTCTACGTGCAGCTGCCGGAGAACAAGATCCCCTCAATAGCCAGCATTGAGCGGCTCTGGACATCGCCCACCAACGAGAAGCTAATGCAAGCTTCAATCTTCGTCCGGCCACATGAGACCTACCACGTGACCACGCGCAAGTTCCTCGAGAAGGAGGTGTTCAAGACCCGCATTTCGCAGACAATCTCAATGGACAAGGTTCTGGGCATGTGCTATGTGATGCACATTAGGGACTACATGAAGATGCGCCCCGAGAGGCTGCCCGAGAAGGATGTGTTTGTCTGTGAGTCGCGCTATAACATCCAGGGTCGATGGTTCAAAAAGCTCAAGAACTGGCCGCCGATGCGCGAGGGCAGTTCCATAAAATTCGTGCCGCGCGAGCAGCCGCTGGAGCTGAAGCGCGTGATGTCCGTGTTTAAGGAGCGCCTCGAGAAGCACAAGGGTGAACTGGAGGAGCTGAAGCTGCAGGAGACAATGGTCGAGAAGGAGAAACCGAATGTCTCCTGCGATCCGCCGCCGAATGCCGAGGACAGCAGCGTTTACTATCAGCAATACAACACCGTCTGCAGTGGAGCCATCAAGACGGGCGACTTTGTGTACGTTGCCACCCAAACCGGCAAGCAGTCGGTGGCCCAGGTGCAGCAGATATGGGAGCAAAACGGCAAGTCCTACTTCAAGGGCCCTTGGCTGCTGCCGCCTAGCGAGACGACGCCCGGTCTGGGCAAGCAATTCTTCCGCCAGGAGCTGCTTCTGAGCACCGTTGAGGAGGTCAGTCCGGTGGTGGGCATCGTTGGACGTTGTGCTGTTCTGGAGTACGCCGAATTTATTAGCTCACGCCCCACGGAGATATCCGAGAGCGATGTCTACATCTGTGAGTCCGTTTACGATGAACTGAAGAAGGCTCTTCGCAAGCTGGTTGCCGGAAACATGCGCAAGTTCCAACATAGTCCCGCCGTCACCGAGGACGAGATCTTCTACTTCAAGACTCCCATCAAGCCTGCTAAAGACGTGAAGAACGAGATCAATGAGCTAGGTATGCTGGAGGACTCGATGGACGGAGACACGCCCTCGCTGAGCTCGGATATTGCGGCCATGTCGTCGCCGGCTCCTTCGGTGAACTCAACGCCTCTAACGTCCAAGATAAAGGCTGCCAAGTCGGCCAAAAAATGCCTTACCGGCTACATTCTCTACTCGAGTGAAGTTCGAAAAAGTAATTCATTTTAATCTTTTCCACCCAAGGTCATAACTAATTCCAAATTTCTCAATTTCAGGCATTTGCCAGAGCAATCCAGACGCCACTTTTGGAGACATATCCCGCATGGTGGGCACCGAATGGAAGAATCTCCCCGCCAGCGCCAAACAGAGCTGGGAGGATCGCGCCAGCAGGCAGAACGAGGAGACGGCGGCCATGCGCCGCGAGCTGGACGATGCCCAGAACAGCGGCAGTCCCTCGCCGCAGGTCTCGCAAGATGGACAGGGCCTGATCTTTGAGTGCCAGTGGGACAAGTGCGACTATCAGTTCGAGGAATTAGGCGACTGCACCGAACACTGCATGTCCGATGCCAGTGGGCACATACAGCGGCATCCACAGGCGGGCGTGGAGATGGAGTACGTGTGCCTGTGGCGTAACTGTCCGCGGATCAAGAAGTCTACGCAGGCCTTCCCCAATGTCTTGCGGCTTGTCAAGCATGTGCGCGAGGTTCATCTGAGTAAGTGCGGCAAGCACTTGTCCGCAGGCGAGCGCAGCAAAAACTTTGTGTCGCGCCGGCACAAGAATGCCGCACTGGCCACCACAGTGCCCATTCCGTCTAGCAACTCGCAATCACCGCGTGGACTCAACAACCATGAGACATCCATGCATCTTCAGCAACATCAGCAACTCCACCATCAGCAGCACATGCACCAGCATCCGCAGCAACAGACAATCGTTCTGGGACCTCCCCCAGAGCCCCTTTTCGTCACCGTGCCACCGCGAACCACTCGCGTCATCCACTCGGAGGCGTACATTAAGTACATTGAGAGCTTGCAGACCGGCAGTCACCTCAATGTGGCCACCTGCCAAAACAACTGGCGCCGGGCCATGACTCATGTCACGCCGGCGCAAGTGGTGGCCAAGGCGCCGCTGCCCGAGCACTGGCTCGGACCCAATCTGCGCGACCAGGGGAATGTAGTGCAGGCCCTGTGCCACCTGCGCAACTTTATGCTCGATGATGTTCTGCAAATACGCCGCAGCTGTAACTAGCCAATCGTAATCCTCTTTTAAGCCCAAAGCGTTCCGAGTTCGATGTTAAAAAATATAAACAGAAACAACTAATAACAGAGTGAGCTTTGTATTGATGGAGTTGGGTTCTGAATGCAAACAAATATCAAAACTATGGAGTGGTTATATGAGATAAATCTCATATATAGGAAAATAAGCAAATAAGATAACTTGTTTTGGAAATATTAATATCTGAGCCTCAAAATTGATATTTTTTGACTTTATGACATTCGGCTTATCAATTTGTACGATATTTTTGATACGATATATTGAGAGCGATATTTGCCATGGCGCTTTTTCTCTATACATACATCCTTAGACCTGTAATTAAATTAATAATATTTCTAAATTTTAGCTAGCGATCATTTCTCACCCTTAAATATCGCACATCCGCCCCTGTGTTCCCATATGTTGTTTGTTATCACGTTCGCGGTGACGTCATGGCAACGCTAGGTCAGATTCGGATTCGGAATTATTTTTCGTGGGTTTTGTTTTGCTCTGCAGCTACGACAACAAACCGGTTCCCCCATAGAGTCGTCGTCGTCACCCAGTTATTTTGTGGTGCTTATCTAATTGGGCCTGCTCAGTGGTGCTCAGTGCCGCTCAGTGGCGCTCTTTTCGGGTTTCCGCTAGCGCTGGTGACTCCCGCCTGCCATCGAGTCCGCGAATCCGGCTACCGAAATTCAGTCGTAGTTTGGAGCTCGCACACTGCGGACGCTATTTATCAGTCAGAGAAATATAACCAAGTATTATATCAACCAAAGGAGCAACCATGTCAGAGGAAGAGTCCAAGTTCGGTTTCAAGGATATGGAGAAGGCACTGGAGACGTTGAAGCTGCTGGAGAGCCATGACATGCAATATCGCAAGCTCACGGTGCGCGGCCTGCTGGGCAGGGCCAAGCGAGTGCTATCCAGTAAGAATTCCAGCATTTAAGAAGTAGCGTCTAAGCATTATCCCGATATTATCTTTGCAGTGACCAAGGCCGAGGAGAAGCTGAAGAACATCAATGAGGCTATCGGTGTCTTTGAGAAATGGCTAGAGGAGAACGGTGGCGGTGCTTCCAATAAGAATGCCAAGACCGACAATGAGGACAAGGTGGAGACGGTGCCCGGTTTGGGCTTCAAAGACAAGGCGGCTGCGGAGGCGACGCTGAGGTAAGCGAGACCAGGTCATCCTAGCGGGCATGCTAATGGGACGGAGGGAGACCTTCAGACCAGGCGGCCAGCGACGACGTCAAATGATGTCATGGCACAGTTTTAGAGTGTCGAACTCGGAAGTCTCATTAGTTGATAGAGCGAGTGCCGTGCTCTCCGAGAGTTGTGTGTGAACGATTGTGTGTAGATATATATACTAGGGTGGATTGATTTATAATAATGTCTAAAGCTCAATCAATTTTTAGGGCACTACGTCATGCATTGATATATTTTTTATGAAGTTATACTAACTCAAACGATCTTGTTAGGCATTAAGCACTCCTTTTGACTCATTGTTATCTTAACTTTTGAGAAAATCAGGAAATATATCTAAAAGTAGATATAAAAAAATAGTTTTATATATATAACTCTGAATATGTCATCCACATTCCTCAAATAATTTCAAAAAATAATACTTAAAGCATAATTAATCATTAGATTATTCATCACACCACCGGTCCACTCTAATATTTACATACTTGTTTATATCATCCGCACATTCCTCTGCCGGCCTGTATCCAAAATATTTATATTTATATATGCATCTCGTCGCATTTGCAGCATCTTGGCAGAGCGCGATCCCGACTACCAGAGGCTGGCAATCAAGGGGCTCATTGGCAGCTCTAAACGAGTTCTGTCCGGCACTAAGAATGAGGATAAGATCAATGCCATCAAGGAGGCTGTGCAGTTGCTGGAGGATTTCCTTGAGAAATTCGAGGCCGAGAACCGTATCAAAGACAACCGCGCATACTTGCCCGTGACAGTCATAACCAAGCTGCCAGAGCCCAAGGACGACTCGCTGGCTAAGGAGTTCCTTGAGGCTTACAGCGGTTCAAAGGCCAAGGGCAACTACAAGCACCTGCGCACCATGTTACCCAAGGAAGACGAAAGCACTAGCTGGGACATTGTTCGTAATCGGCAGCTAGCAAAGCTGCTGGAGCAAATCAAGAGCGAGGAGGCCAAGCTTTTTGATGCGGAGACCGGTGCACCCACTGAGTTACATCTACAGCTCAACCACTGGGCCTACAGCCCGCAGCCAGACAAACTGAAGCAGTACATCGAGAAGCTGGCCAAGAAGACGCCCGAGAAGCGAAAGCAGGACAGCAGCAGCAGTGCCAATGATTCAAGCAGCAGCAGCCAGGACTCTGACCAGGATGACAAGCCCAAGAAAAAGAAGAAGAAGGAGGAATGAAACACACACACAGCTGCCAGTTTAACGAACAGAAACGTTTCATATGCCCCTGTTCTCGTTTCCGAAACCAATTCAATTTGACTTTTAGGTTTTCCAAGTCTCCCAAATCTTTTCAAGCAGCCAAATTGCATAGGATTCGAAAACGAAATCGGGGCTTAATAGTTTATTTAAGTAACTCAACCTCAACGCAGACTACGATTAGTGGGAGACACCCTGTTATTGTGCTCCTCTATAAGGGAAGGCCATTGAAATCGCTTTGGAGTTGAAGTCACCTCTTTAGGTGGGCAAATATTGCCTACTTTTTGAGACTTGACTTCGAAGCCCATAGCGATTTCGCGTGCTACCCCCTTTATAAGTAGTATATATACACAGATTTATGTATGTTATGCAGGCGCGCGCTATATATATGTAATATCTTACAGTACCATACGTGTATGCATATATTCCGCTTTGATGAGCCCGACGGCGGCCTTTGGAATCAATAAATATGTTGGCTGGTGTCAGCTACTCCTCACGCAGCTCATCGTGGCGAAACCTTCATTACCAAAATTTAAACACACACGCAACTAGATTACACAATGTACAGGGGACCCGGCCACGCCCACTCGGCCGCATTCCCACGCTCCGCCCACATATGAATACCCGTACATACACGTACAATATTGGAGCGGCTAATATTTATGCAAGCCGGCGGTATCGTAATAATCCGACTTGGCAACACGAGGCGAATGCGTCTGCGAGTCGCTGGAAGTCGGCGGTGTCTTGGCCAGCGACAGTGTCAACTGCTGGTGCTGATGCTGGTCACCCTTGCCGCCAGTGGATCCGGTGGTTAGGTGGCCATAAGCCATATTAAACAGTGCATCCGGATCGCAGACAAAGCGATAGACATAGCGCTCACCATTCACCTTCTGCATGATGCCCTTCTCGTAGTAGTAGCGGAGACTGCGGGACAGCTTGTCGTAGTTCATGGCCGGCCGGTTCTTCTGGAGGCCCCAACGCCGGGCCACTTCCTCCGGTTCGATCAGCTTGAATTCCATGCCACGACCGGTCCAGGCAATGCAGCTGGCACTGGTTATACATAGTGGAAAGTTAAATGTAGAAAAAGTATAAGTCAGTCTAAGAGCTCACCTGGTTGTGGGCTCATCCAGCAGGGCCACCAGAAACTGCCATAGCTGCAGTGACCCCCGTCGCTGGCTGATCGTTTGGCCATTGCTGCTGGTGGAGATGCCGTTGCTGGCATAGAACTGATCCAGACGCAGTTCTGCATCGCTGGAAGTGGTCGAGTCCACAACATTGGGCCTCAGAGCTGTGGGATAGGTGGACGAGATGGTGGCGTTGTAGGGACCGCTGTCGTACTTTAAATCCGGATCGCTCACTGCCGCTGCTACGGAGCTGGGTGAGAGTTCTCGGTAGACGGACTGCGTCTGTGTCTGTTGTTGGTGGGCATAGTGAGAAGGCGTGGCGTAGACCGCCGAGCTGGATATGACCGCCGTGTGGCTGAACTTAAAGGCGGAGGCGGCGTGCAGGGGTGTGAGGTGGGTTAGGTGGGCTGCCTGCTGCTCGGCAGCCTGCTGGTGGTGGTGTCCTGGATGATGATGGTGGTGATGAGGATGCAGTGCAGCGGCGTGTTGCAGTTGCTGCTGTTGAAGATGCTGCTGTTGCTGGTGATGTTGCTGTTGCTGTTGCTGCTGCTGCTGTTGTTGCTGCTGTTGCTGTTGTTGCTGCTGCTGCTGGGCTGCCGTCGTAGTGGAGTCCGCATGCTCGATCTTTGTGTGATGCGGAAAGTGCTGACCGGAGGAGACATCGCTGCAGTAGGCAGCTGCGGCTGCAGCAGCGGCGGCGGCGGCGGCGGCAGCAGCGGCTGCTGCGGTGGCTGTCTCTGCAAAAAGGGAGGATGCGAGAAAGGAGTCAACAGGAGCCAGCCAGGAGCTAAGTGAAAGCCGCTTTCATGCACGTTTGAGCAATGTCTCGTCATCGAGGGAATGGGCGCTAATTACATGGTTATTCTGGCTACCCTTTTTCTAGAGAAGGAGGGTTATTTGGCTTTGAGATGGGATGGGGTTCTGTCTAGTTAAAAATGTATGAAATGTGCCCTTAAAAAATTGAATTATTGAAAAACTGGTTTGAGCGAATTAGATTAATACAAGCTACACTTTAATTGTTAAATAACTTTCTTGTTTATTTTAGAACTTTACTTTTTTAATAATATTTTTCTTTAATTTCTACAGAAATGAAGAAACTAAAGCAACTTTACGTATCCTTGAAAGTCTAGAAGATATTCATTAAGTCTCTTTGGCCTTAGTTTTCCTTACTTCCTCCTTCCTCCATTTATTAAAATCCTTCTCATATTCCCTATATTATATTTATATTTTAAGGGTATTTCTAGCTTCGTTGTTGTCCTTAGACCATTTATTTTTACATTGTTTTGCTTTGTTTGTGCTGTTCTTGCTTTGCTAAATGGCCAAGGTATTTAGCAGCAATTAATTATTGAAGCAACCCGCTTTCCCACTCCACCCACTCCAGCCACTCTGGCTGCAAAATGCTCAATATGCTGCAATTTAACGGCACCATCCCCTTGGCACCAGCCCTGGAGTTGGTCCTTTTCATTAGGCTGCTACTCCATCTCCTCCTCCTCCTCTTCAGTGGCCCTCATCGCGACTCGACGCTGGGCGCATTAAAAATTCAAGAGATACCTTTGCATAATCCATGAGCAAGTGTCGACAAGTAAAAACATCATTCCCGATAACAACAATGATGGAAAAGCGAAGACCTGTTGGCCCTGCCCAGTGGGAGTGGGTGAGGGTGTGTGTGGGAGTGCATCATCCTCGGCTGGAAAGCGATGGGGGTGGGATGGATTGAATTGAGGGGTTGGTGGGTATAGCTAACACAAGCCACTCAGCGTCGGCGCTATCGTGATTGAGCTGCTTGTTCGACGAACGGGATTCCGGATTCCTCCCACCGGAGGCCAGCAGCTAACAGAGCCCGCGGATCTGGGCCGCCAAATTGAATTCCACGCTCGTGCCGCCAATTGGATTAGCGGTTACTAACACCGGCGATATTGTTATTGTAAATTATGCGCTCACTTTCTTGCATTTTATTTGAAAAAATATTGCCTTGCCAAGCAATGAGCCAAGAAGGAGCCACATCTAAATTGAGCTACTGCTGCTGATAGCGGGCCATAATTTGAATAAATGATGAACAAGGCCCGACTCGACCGGCTTTAATAATTTACTTTTCATTTTTCTTAAAAAATACAAGGACTCACCTTCGTCGCTCTTTTTCAGAATGCCCGCGGGTGGCGATGATGGGAATCTGGTTGAAGCATAAATCACAAAATATTGAAACCACATAACGTAAATCGAAAAGGAGCAGGAGTGGAACGCCAGGCTCGGCTGATTGACTTAAAGTTGACTTGTCTTGTCAGCCAGGCTCCTTCCTAGCTCCCTGCTCCTGGAATTTCCTTACCTGTAGCAGTACGGGTGCGGATGGGAGTGCGGGTGCGTCACAGCGGGTATGTCGAAGAAAGTGGATGTTCTCTCGTGGCGCACGCCTTTGACATTCACTGCCGAAATTGAAAAGCATTGAAAAAGTCGAGGTTACTTCTTTTAGTTCTCTCTTTCTCTCTACTTTTGTTAGATAATATTTTGTATTAAATGTTCGCACCAGGACGCCGTCTTTGAGGCCACAAATCGAGCTTGTCACATGCACTTGACTTGGCCATAATCGAATGCCAGAGGATAACATTTAAGACAAGATAACTACAAAAGCCCAGGAACTAAGGATTAAAGATTAAACAAAAAACATTAAACATACAAAGACCTAAACTAAGATTAAAACTAAAAACAAAAAGGATAAAGTTAGGAACAAAAGGAAACTTGTCATTGTTACTCTGATCCCTAAATAGATTTTTTAATTTTTAAATTAATGTTTATTCATTTAACTAAGCTGTTCCTATTAAAACTAGGATGCTTGGCAAACTATTTTTATTTTTTCCCCTTAGGCCTCGACACGCGCCAACTTCAGTCATGTTTTCTTAATAAAACTCTTAAAAAAACAAGCTTCAAGCTAAAACAAAGCCTCCAGGCTGCAAGGGGCAAGCAGTCCAGGAACGACCCAAAGCCCAAACCAAGTGCTATCCTGATGAAACCCAAACCCCACCCACTTCCCTGAACTCATAATGGAAAATTAATAAACAAGTAAACGTGTAAATAGCGAAAACAAACAGAAAGTAGATACAGCGGGGGTGGGCAGAAAAAGGGGAAGAGTAAGTCAAGGAAAAGGAGGATGAGAGGAAGAAGGACCTGGAGGTGGAGGCTGCATCCGGACACGGCGACGACGACAACAGTGGATGTGGACGAGGACGCTTACCATTGTACCTTGCGTTCAAGTAACCCTCGGTGGAAGTGTCCAGGCCGAATTTCCCGATTGATGGAGCTGGAGTGGGCGTGGCATACATGACCAGCTCGTCGGCCAACTGCTGGTGATGATGGTGGTGGTGATGATGATGATGGTGGGCATACCAGGAGGATTCCCTAGTGAGATCTGCGGAAGAATGAATCAAATTAGATGACGGACATGCCGAAAAATATGATGTTCAAAAAATTCAGAAGAATACAGACCATTGCAGAGTGAGGCACTTGCACCGTTCGAGCTGGAGGATCCCGAAGAGGCATTCATCAGCGATGCCGTGGCTATGGGGGCCGGCGGCGTGGAGCTACCGCTCAGGGTCAAGCAGCAAGGAGGCGGCGGCGCCACCGGTAATGGCACCGGCGATGTCTTCTGGCCAATGCAAATGGCATCCATGAGACCATGTCCGGCTGCATCCAGGTCGTTGGCATTGCAGGGCTTCTTGCGCTCTGTATCCAGATTGGCGCAGGAAGAGGAAATAGCCTTAGCCACCGCCGGCAGCGTGGAACTGACACAGGAAACCACCGAGTCGGTGGTTATCGTGGATGTGTTGGGCGCCCCATGGTACAGCCCCAAGTGGGCATGGGCGTGGGCGTGGGCGTGGTGGGGATGATGATGATGCGGATGCGAGTGGGTGTGATCCAGGTGCGTGAGCGTCTGCTGCAGCTGCTCCAAGTGCGTCTTGGCCTCGCTGTAGTCGCTCTGCGAAATAAGGAAATGAGACCAGACACGACAGGAAATTGTCATGAGTCTGGGTCTATCAAATGGCGGCTTCTTGACGTCTCTCGGGCAAATTAGTCTGCGATTTGTTTTTCAGATTCCACAAAAAAAAAAAATTCTTTGAGGGATATTCCCGGATCGGCGAGGGCTTAAAGCAGGCCAACTTTAAGGCCACCTGCTGGGTTGCCACCCGCTGCTAACAGGTTGCGGAGACAATGGCACGGACTGGGACTGGCCACGGGTCTATGTGGCTTCACATTGACATAGTCAAGTAGTGGGTGCAAGCCGTGACAATTAGCTTAACAGCTTCTGCTGCGGCTTCTTTTTCCCGGGTGTCAATTGGCCGCGTTCTGTTGTTCTTGGCCATTAAGTAATGAGCCATTGTCAGCGGCAGCTACGACTCAAACTCGAACTGGAACAAGAACTGGAGCTGGACCCTCACGTGTGGACATGGTGTAAGTGTGATATGGGGTTATATGTTGTATCTGCCGTCGACTCCAACTGCGGTTTATTGACACTTGTACACTTAATGAGCGGGGCGCTGAGGTTAACCTTTTGTTAATGGCCACCGCACTCTCACTCTCTCCGGGCCACCAACTCTGCAGAGTAGCTGGTGCCGGCAGGGATTTCACTTTTCTTTTTCATGGGGGAAATTCGGTGATAATATGGGCCTGCTTTGGTTAGAGCTTTTCTATTGACTTTCTTTGAAAAACTCAAAGAATCTTTGCTTTTGTATATATTAAAGGAAGCTCCTAGTAGTTGTTCTAGGATGATAAGATAAGACACTATATTGTTTTTTGTGCCCTGGTATTGGAAATATACATAGCAGATCTTATAGTATTTATTGCATTCCTTTACAACTTAAATACTATAATTTCTAATCTAAAGAAACTGGAAATATAGGTCAATTTCTCATGACTCCCTTGAAATTTCTTTTGTAAAGTAAACTAAACAATCCAAACGACTAAAAACAATGCCACGAGTATATCTTTAAAGTTCCCTTTAAAACAAATTTACAGCGACGACAGGTGACAGGTTGTTTGTTTATTTTCGGAACCTACTTTTTAAGATCTCCATCTCCATTACCAACTCCAGTCCAAAGGTGCATCCCAGGCACTGCTCCCATTTCGAGACCCTCGCTTGACATTTGAGGAAACTGGAGCACCGAACGATGCAGTGCGATGTGCACCGTCGCATCCGAGAACCATTTGTAACGATAGTTACCCTTAATTACAGGCCCGTAATCGCTGCCGGTTCGGTTCGGCTCTATCGGCGCAGCAGAGGCATCGCTGGCTTCAATCTGCTCAGGTTCCACTTCCAGTTCCATCGGGTAGAAACGCAGAAAGCGGCACCGTCCCTTTCTACCATCTTTTTGGGCAGAAGAAATGCTTTCTCCCCACCGAAATCAACCTGTGTTGTGGGTTATGTAAATCTCCTTCGATATGGTACATTCAACTTCATGGACATATATATCCATTATATTATTTTACAATCCATGGCGAACTCCTCTTCCGCTCTTTTGGCGAACACAAATTTTGGCCGAATTGCAAAATATGTCGCCGGGTTGGGTTTGATAAGTGCAAGCAAACAATTTGTCAAATCAAATTACCGCAATTATTTAGTGTAACTGTCATGTGCGAGCGGCTAAAAAAGACAGCCAGGCAGGCAGGCAGCCAGTGGAAGCAGCAGCCAGCCAAGCGTTGTCACCTGTCGCACGTGCGCAGATGCAGCACAGGTATTACCTAGACTTTGTAAATATTAGCCGACTAAAGAATACCTCCTATGCTTAAGTCTACTCTCAATTTTATGGGAATTTTCGTCTTAGAGTTTGTCCTTTTCTAGGCATGGATTGAGGCTCTGATTTCAAGATTGTTTCCTTTCCATTTAAATATTTGGAAGGTAAAATTATGAAGTCTTAATTACTGAAAATTACATTTAATTTATTGTTAAGCTCAAGTTATATCAGTTTAAATATTATTACTTTTCAAAATATCCAGGTTTTGAGTTTTTAATAAATTATTTTGTAAAATTTTTTAGAAGACAACGTTTTACAAAAATAGAACTCTTGGAAAATTATTATTATAACCAAAATAAAATTTCTGAATAAACTAATCAAATACTTTTCTTTATTTTAAAATAAATACATTTTTAAGCCATCTCTCCAGTTTAAATACCCTTCAATAGATGATGAACTTTAGGCCCTATTAGACCCTAATTTGCATGGGCAATTGGTGCCAATTACAAGTGCAATTGGGAAAACAAACTGTGGCAACTGTGCCAATGTGTGTGGGTGACTGACTCATCCGACGGATTGATCAACTTTGAACCCTGGCGAACAATAGGCTCCCAGAGCCGAAGCTGGCGGAGATTACGACGCATGCGCGCCCGCAACTGACATTACAAAACTGTGCTCGTGTTTACTTTTCGGGTAACTAACTTACTACTATATACGGGCATAAACTATATATATGGCTATATATATGCTGATCTACTTTGCAGGGTAAGAGGAAGAGGCCAGCTTGGGGCTGACAAAAGACAATGCTTTTCTTTTTTCAAATTGTTTTAGTTTGGGTTTTTTTGCCTTTTGTTTTTCGTTCGTTTCCACGCTGAGGTGCGTTGTGTGGCTTGGCTTGGCTGAGTCGCCGCTTTTTCGTGCTCGTCGTGGAAAACACTTTCACTGCCCATGATGAGGCAGTGACACGGTCGTCACCATCGCGGCTCCGTCTTCTTGTGGGTGCTGGGCCTCTTTGCTGGTGTACTGATATACTATGGCAATGGAAGCGCGACCGAGCCAGTTACTCAGTTGCTCAGCTTGGGAGCCGCATTTTCGGTTCAGCTGCGGGCGAGTTCGGAGGTGTTTCTAGCCAGCAAAGAAGAGATTCTTTCTACATATTGGAAATCATTAGCCAAGGAAGCTACAAAGGATTTCAGTAACTAAATTGTTTAACAAAGTGCGGATTTCTGAAGAAGTTTTACTTTTAATTGAGAGGATCGTTGGATCCTTACCTATCAAGTTAAATACCTACGAGATCTATAAAATAAATAAGTTTTCTTTAAAAACTAGCAGTTATTTGCATAATCAAAATATTACATTTCCAGCTTTGAGCTGTTAAACAATAAAAAACGTGTTTTAAATTATAAAACCCTAAAGACCTAAAATAAGTCAAAGAATGGGAAAAGTATTATCTTCATAAAACCTTAAATCTGATTTTTTGGAGAAACCCTAAGATTTTTGTGCAGCGAAACTTATAAATAGATTAAATCTAAAGTATTATATTGGCTTAACATTAAATTAATAAATTAAACTAACAAAAACTATTTAAAAATCGAACTTAAAAACGAATTGTGAAAACTCAAAATACTTTTTTAAATAAACACCACTCCATGTTTACTGCAACGCCATGTCAGGACATGTGAGGAGAGACCTGAATTGGCTGCACTTTCTGTTGGCCCTGTGGGCTCTGGTGCAGGGTAAGTGAGCACCATAACCTCCACCAGATCACACCTCTTAAGAACAAAAAATCCTCCTCCTCATCCCTAGTGACCCTCTGCCAACCGTATCAGTTGCCACATCGCTGCTCAAATCGCCTCGAAAATGCTCTAGAGCACATGCGACGCCGTAGCATCCAGACCAAGAGCTCCTCCACGGACCGCAACCGCGGATCGCGAGCTATGTGGGAGCCACCGCCGCAGAGTCCGTACCAACTTTACCACAGTTTTTACGGGCAGCACAGTGAACCGGAGGACGACTTCTACAATGTGGGTGGCGGCGCCTACAACTCGGGGCGCGGCTACCATGCCAAGCTCCTGCACCGAAGCGGCAGACCCTACCCCTTCGCGGACTCCAGCAGTGCTCTGGAGCTGGAGGATCTGCTGTCGGTGAACCATGAGACGCACCAGCAACAGCAACAGCAACAACAGCATCAGCACAGGCAACCCCACAAGTTGGCCATCTCTCGGGTGGATGTGGAGGATCTTAAGGTGCGGGTGCCGCCGGCAAAGTCGGCCAATCGCTGGGTGGAGATTGACAAGTGCAAGTTCAGCACGGAGAACTCCACGCTGGACACCCGTCTGATCTTTCCGGATCTCACACTCAGCGGTAAGGTGGTGATGCAACCGATGGGAGGCAAGTGCCACATGATCCTGCGGCTGCGACACGCGGGCATTGAGTTCCGGACGGTGCCGTTGGGCTACGACCACGTCTCGGGACAATCTTCCGGATACGAGCAGTCCCGAAGATTGGGAGCCGCCTCTGTGAGAACGGACTCCCACTTTGCAGAGCCAGGCTTTATATCGGTGTTTGCCCACGGCTGCCAAGGACCTAGTGGGATTCGCCTCCGCCAGAACTCCAAGCGGAGATTTGGACACGCTCCGGAGGTGGAACTGGGCGAGCCGCATGTGATACTGGGCAGCAACAATCGTCCACAGGGTCAGAGATGGGGCAAGTATCAGCAGCAGCAGCCGCAGCAGCCTTCGAGCTACGACATTCGGCTGGGCCAGAATCCGCAGCGGGACCAGAGCCTGGAGCTGGGCAGCGATTCCGGCGAGTTCGTCGACGTCAATGGTGACAATTTTTACCGGCGGCAGTTCGGCAAGAGGCGAAGGCGCCGACGGCGCTATGCCCAGGATAATTTCGAGGACCAGATGAACTTCAGCGAGGATGTGCTGCACTTTGAGGACGAGCAGCTGCAGCAGCTGGTGGAGCCGGATGCCAGGGCTTTTGCGGATATCTTTAGCGCGGGGAGCGGAGCCGAGACCAGTTCATCTGGTGCAGATCGCGAGGAGCTGGTGGGCGAGGCCATGTCCCACGAGCTGGAGAAGCTCTTCTCCATGGGAGTACGAGGACTGCTGACCACCTACATGCAGCGCGCCCTGCAGCCGGCCATCAAGGAGACACTGATGGAGAACATGGGCTACACCCTGAGCTACGGATGACGGTCTGCTCAGACTCCGACTCTACTTTAAGCCCTATTTATGTGTGACGATGCAGCAGCAATAAAAGCTTTAATCTTACCAACTTGGCGGTATCCATCGGCTCGATCTTGAACTTGGTGGTGGCGGGTGCTGCCTGCGATTTTCACTAATGGGATTTCACCTGGCTGCTGGCCATCAATAGTTCTCAATTATTCAGCGCTCGATAGCTTTGCTTTCACTTGTCGTCGATCAGCGCGCATTCCGTTGCCGTCGTGCAGTTGTGTTCGAGTATCCGTGGTGACTGGCGTTTGGCCAAAATGCGTCCTGGTTACGTTGGGGGTTGATGGTGCTCCAGGAAGATGCTGATGCTTTTAGATAGCCACGGCGCAGGCGCATCACGCCCCCAAGGACACTGATTGGTTGGGCTGCTCCTGAAGGGGGTGACCAATGGAACGTTGGCGTGGGCGTCAAGTATTATCAATTCATTTGACAGCTGCTTGAAAAGGGAATTTAAATGTATCTTTAAGGTTAGGAATTAAGTAAAAATGTTATAACTCATCTACTGAAATTGGAATTAAAACTTTATTGTTTTTAATATCTCTGATATTAACAACACATTAATACTCATTTTTAAAAATAAAATTCATAATACAAATATGAGAAAATAAGGCCTAGAAAGGGATTTTAAGTCAAAACTAAAGCTAATTAGCTAAAAAGTTTTCTAAAAATTACAAAGGGGATTAATTTATATTCAGGGTACACAAATAAGCTTAAGTTTACTTTCAAATTCGATCAACAATCGACTTAACAATCGATTTTATCAAGCTATCCGGCAACTCTAAGTCAAATTTCGTCTGGCCGCCCTTAGCGGTATTTTGCGACACCTACGCTAACGGTCACACATCTCTGGCAAATTTCATTCTCAGCGGATTTATTATGTGATATCACAAACTAAAAAAACACAAATCAAAACAACCATATTGGCGTAGGTGAGTGTCATCCGCGACAGCCAATTGTTCTGTGGAATGCGGGCAATACCTGACCACAATGGGTGGACTCCCAGGAAGTGGAACTCCATCACAAAGAGTTTGTTTACGTCCACGAGTGTTGTCATTGGGTGCGGGGAGTGGAGGCCGAGGCCACTCAGTCAGGTGTCTGCGCATTATATAATAACAACTCCCAGGCGGACGAGGCGCCGAGATTAGATAGCTGGATTGCCGGGCGGACTTCCGGACTGGCCCTTGCGGATGACGGGCAAAGGTCGCGGCCAGGCGTAAAAGCTTTCCGCATCCGCAGTTGGACGACCTTGGGGCCTTCGCAATGATTTTCGTGCGTCAATGCCCTCTAATAATATGTTTTTGTTTCCCACAGATAAAGATCAAGCGGACACGACAAAGCGGAACAGCACAAAGGAAGAACGACGGATCTTTAAGGCGAGTCATGCAGGTCGAATGCCTCCAGAGCCAGCGCCAGCGCCACACGAACGGGAGGCTGTGAAGGGAGCCAGCACCACCTCATTTCCACGCATGCCAGCGCCCCTCGGTAGAGGACGCACTCATTATCCAACCGCAGACGACAACAGCTAGCGATGACGGAAACCAGCGGTGCCCACCTCTCGGTGGCCTCTGGCGGTGGAGCCGGCACTAGCAGCGGCGTCGATGGATCCCCCTACATACGCACCATCGAGTGGAATATGATGAACAAGACAAAGTTCTTTCCGCTTTCCATGCTAAGCTCCTTCTCGGTGCGCTGCTGCCTCTTCCCGCTGACGGTGATCAAGACGCAGCTGCAGGTGCAGCACAAGAGCGATGTCTACAAGGGCATGGTGGACTGTGCCATGAAGATCTACCGCTCCGAAGGTGTGCCCGGCTTGTATCGCGGCTTCTGGATATCCTCGGTCCAGATTGTCTCCGGCGTCTTCTACATTAGCACCTACGAGGGCGTTCGCCACGTGCTCAACGATATGGGTGCCGGACATCGAGTGAAGGCGCTCCTCGGCGGCGGCTGCGCCTCGCTGGTGGGCCAGACCATCATAGTTCCTTTCGACGTGATATCGCAACACGCCATGGTGCTGGGAATGTCGGCGCATGCCGGCTCCAAGGGCGATATCAACCCGTTGGGTATTAAGTCGTGGCCCGGCCGTAGTCGCCTGCACATCTCTATGGATATTGGCAGGGAGATCATGCGACGCGACGGGTTCCGGGGCTTCTACCGCGGCTACACCGCCAGCCTGATGGCCTACGTACCTAACTCTGCCATGTGGTGGGCCTTCTATCACCTCTATCAGGGTAAGTCTGGCGTTCGCATAACTGCGATTAGATTAATTAAATTTTGGCTCTATCCGTAGACGAACTGTGCCGCATCTGCCCCATTTGGGTCTCCCATTTGTTCATTCAGTGCGTGGCCGGCAGCCTGGGCGGCTTCACAACGACAATATTAACCAATCCATTAGATATAGTTCGCGCCCGATTGCAGGTAAGTCTTAAGATGTGCTCAGGATTCTTGGAACAGCTTGTTGTCTTTACTTCAATCCTAAATTAATCAACCAAGAATTTAATTTGTTATCAAAATCGTGAATTGCTGCTTTGCAATTTTTTAAAATTCATACGTAATTGTCAGGGGCTCGAGTTATGAGGGCTCTTATCTTAGGCAGAGCATGTGCTTGTCATTCACAGTACGTAATCTATATTATCATGTCTTCCCCCAGGTCCATCGTTTGGACTCGATGAGCGTCGCTTTCCGGGAACTGTGGCAGGAGGAGAAGCTGAATTGCTTCTTTAAGGGCCTGTCCGCCCGCCTGGTGCAGTCGGCAGCCTTCTCATTCAGCATTATCCTAGGCTACGAGACCATCAAGCGCATTGCCGTGGACGAGCAGTACAAGCACCAGATCCGCTGGTGAAGAGCGCAAACGCACAATCCCCCAGCCAAACTGAAACCAACTCAAAACTGCATTTAAGCGACGTACTGAGAACCACCAAACAAGGAGGAGTTTCGCCCAAGATTGTAAATAACACGAGGAGGAGGAGGAGGAGGAGGAGTAGCACAGGTTAATTAGTTGAATTACCATCGATAGCGAATTATGGAGGCATGGATAGCAGGCGCTTCGACGATGTACTTTTAGCAGAACGTTTCAATTTGCTTGCTTAGGATGTTCAAGCAACGTGGCAGCAGTTCAATATGCAAATACACCAAAGTGTTGTAGCTTAAAGTGTACATTATTTTTGTTATACTTAGTCATTTTATACCTTACACGCATAGAGGCCGATCGGTGTGACAAGCATAATTTATTATACACATAATGGTACTTGTACTAGTACGTAATTGATGATGATGATGATGTTGATAATACTGTTGATTATATTGGTAACCCCATTAACTTTACACTACTAATTAGCACAGCAACTGGACATGCCGAATTAGAAATTAATATCGAAACAGGGTTCCCCCTTATAAACTTAGTTAAGCATTCTGTGTCTGTGTTCTCTGAATGGATAAACCTAGCTTTAGTCTGCATTGTAATAAAGTACAAACCAAGAATTGTTACATTTTTGGCACAGTGAAAATATGAAAAGCCCTGCGCACAAAACTAACTGAAGATGATCTGAAGGATCTGCACGATATTCTAGAAGAAGTGGTCGCTATAATAGTGTCCTTGTTTAAATGTGCTGAAACTAGCTAGTATTCAAGTTGAAACCCGTTGAGATTGGTTTGTATTTCAACTTTAAATACAGCTTTATAAACCCTTGTTGAGTTCCTATTGAAACCACAGTTGGGGTAATAATTGATAGTTGGACTTTAATTCGTGATTTTACCATATAAATAAAATAAATAAGTTATCTAATTTGGCATTTCTAGTTACTCTCCGCTGCTGCCACAGTGGTTCTTGTTGTTGTTGTTGTTGTCGACACATCCTCTAGCTTGGCTGTGATGGTAACCGGCGACGTCTCTGGCTGAGCTGCCTTCAGATCCTGCTTCCGCCAGGCATTATTAAAGTTCTTGATAGGAGTGGGCACTTCGCCGGTGGGTGCCACATCATTTGTTTTGATGAGCGGTGGCTGCGGCAACGGTGGCTCCTCGCTGGCCTTGTTGTAGATCACCCAGTTGTCGGGTCTGTCTGGCTTTGTAAGTACTGTAATCGGTGCGAATGCCACACTGGCCAGCTGCTTGAGCCTTTGGGCCTTTTGGCGTGCCTCCGAGTTGCGTTCGTCGTAGTCTTCCGTCTCGTCCGCCAGTATGTCGTTGCCCAGCTGCTTGCCCAGGCTGTCGGGAAAGACGGTCACCTTGCTGTTCGTCACCGTCCGGCTGGAGGTGGACAGCATGGGCTTGGGCACCTCGGTCACGTAGCTCGTCTGCGTTTTGTTCGCCAGCATGGGCATTACGTAGTTGTCGTCCAGGGAAGTTACGTTCGTTCCAGTCGAGTTGTGGGTCGTCGAGTCGCGCATCAGTTGTGGTCGCATGTAGCCGTCTTTATCGAACTTTTTGGTGGAAAAGTCCGATGGATCCATCTCTTTTCTGGTCTCGGTCTTGTCCAGGTCGTTGCTGGGTACGTCTTCGTCATAAACGTAGTCTTCTTCGTCCGGAGTCGGGTTGCTTTCGTCCGTGGTCAGGTTTGAGAGCGTCCTGCTGACATAGTCATAGTCCTGTAGGTAGAGTTTGTGCTCTGTCTGGGTCAGTTCGTTGCTGGCGTTGCCCGCCTCTTTGAGTTCTGGCGTCCGTCCGTAAAATGTCTGCAGTTGTGTTTGTGGCCTGTAAACCGAACTCGAGAACGGACTTTGATTTCTGTCCGTACTCAGTTCCCTGTCGTAGTACAGTTCGCTCTGGGCTGGCGGATAGTCTGGTCTGTAAGAAGGTGGCCCCACCAGGCCGTAGGATCCTCCACTTACTCCCCCCTGAGTCTGCTGAGGTCGTGGATACGAGCTCACAGCCGGAGCCAGCTCCTGGCTAGGCCGAGGTCTTATATTAAAGCTAAAGGTGCTATCCGCACCATTGGCACTGGCCACTCCAGAGATGCTGCCGAAGTGGCCGGCGCTCACGGCGCTGCTGGAGGCATGCAGAAACCCGGAACTGGGATTAGAACCTATCTGGGAACTGGTGGACACCGGATAGGAGTGCACCGAAGACGGGCGTGGGGGGTAGGAGGAGGATCCGGTCAGGATATGCGAGTTTCCAGCTATGCTAATGGGACTATGAACCACGTTATTCTCAAAATTGGGACGCTGCTCCTTGTGGCTCTGGGAGATGGGCGAAGAAGTCGTGGGCATTGGCCGTCGGTTGCCCAGGGGATTAAAACTGTTTGTGGCAAAAGTCAAAAAGTTCTGAAAGATGTTCGGTGCTCGAGTCGTGGTCCGTCTGTCGTCGTTGTCGTTCAGGTAGATAATGGTCGGTGGCTTTGTCCTCTGTCCCTGAGTGCTGCTGATCTCGGACAGGGGCTGGTGGTAACCATAGCTCGGCAAGGGAACGGGAGTCGTGCTCGCGTAGTCCACGTAATGCGGTGCGTAGTTCATTTCGTAGTACGGTTTGTGGGCGGTCGTGTACTCCGCGTAGTCCGTCATCGAGGGTCGCGAGACGGGGCTCTTGTTCGTCTGTCGTATGTTGATTTCGATTTCGTACTGGTCGGCATTCGGTCCGTTGACCACAACCTTCTGGGGTCTCTCGTAGATCGGTCTGTTTTGGTACTGTCGCAGTTCGACGCCCCGCTTGGTGGGTTTGGTGGTCTTGGGTGCCTTGGTTTGTCGCGTGGATCGTGCCAAACTGGCAGTGGAGCTGGTCTGGTAAACTGACTGGGTGCTAGTACGATTGCGTTGGAGGTGTAACAGTCGGGAGTCTGGAATTTGGTCAAGTGTTTTCGTCTCCTGTTGGGGCTCCCGTTTCCTAGAGTCACGTCTCTCCGTCTTGGGGATTTCTGTACTCTGTCCAAGAGGTGAATTCTCTTTAATTGTTTTTGTAGCTGTGTTAGTTTGGTTCGAGTCAGTTTGTCTTGTCTCCTGGCTGCTCCTCAACTCTGGCACTTCCTCCATGTCAGCTACTTCATCGTCTACAAATTCATTCTCCTCGTCCTCGCCCGCCTCAGTCAAAGTTCCTGTCCCAGTCTCTGTATCGGTTGCATTTCCCCCTGAGCTGCGTAGTTCCACGGGCACATTGTTAATGACCACGCGTCTCTTGGGCTCCGAACCCTCTGGCCTGCGCACACTCTTTAGGTTGATGGTGATCTTCGGGGACTTGTCCAGTTTATTGTTGACACCAGTCACGGGTTTGCGAGTGGTCTGTCGGTTGTTACTGTTATTGTTACTGTTACTGTTACTGTTACTGTTACTGTTCTTGTTGTTGGTCGTCACTGTCTTGCGTTTGAGGTCAAGTTTGTCGCTTACTTTGGAGGGACTGCCATTGATGGGTCGATGGAAGCCAGTGCCCGAGTTGGCGTTAAGCTCCACCTGAGGCTTGGTCGGTCTCACTCGATTCGAAAAGCCCGCCTTGTCCTCCTTGAGGACCTGCACGGATCCCAGTTCCGGCGGCCCCATGTTGAACACCTGATCTGGCACCTGTTGATTGTGGAAGGGATCTTGCTCCAGCCAAGGGCTCAGATCGATGGGCGTCAAGCTGCCCACGCCGCAACTCTGTCGCTCATTGTCCTCGAACTCCGCTGGGATGAAGACGTGGGGCTGAAGTGTGCCACCGCCCACCGTTCGGCAGAGAACCTGAGCCAGGGACACGCGACGCAGGGAGTGCAGCTGGGCAGGCGTGAAGGAGCTCTCGAAGCCACCGTTCTCGTACCAGAAGCGATCTCCCCGCCTGGCATTGCTGAACTGCTGAGCAATGATGCAGGCAAAGGTAGGACCCACCAGGCCGCCCACCACAGGACGCTCTGCAATGCCGCCCACAAAGAGATCGATGTCGTGGACGCTGCGATAGGCGTGGCCAATGCGCTTGGCCGACTCTGGACCCACAACGTTAGCTGGGGAAGAAATTGTACATTATATGATTATTTTTGGGACAACATCAAAGAGCTTTCTTTAAGCAAACGTGCTTCTATTATTATATAACTTCATAATTATTTAAGAGATATTTTTTGTAAAAAAAATCGCTTAAAGAAAGTGATTTCCCTCGAGGTGTGTAATCACTTAATTGGTGTTAATGCGTTAATCAAGTGAGGAAAGTTGAGGCTATGAAAGCACCTTAACGCGATCTTACCAAAGTCATCCCAGCTGTGGATGGGACTAAGGCCACAGGGCACCCTCCAAGCGCTGTACGGGGCAATGCCATGATCCCGTCCCCTCTGAATGTTGATGGCAGCCAGGTCGAGGCCAAAGGGAAAGCCAGGTGTCTGGAAAAGGTGATTGGTGAGCTCAGGGGTGATAAACTCATCCCTCTTCAGAGCGCGCTGGGAGGCCAAGCCACGCAGCAGGCGATGCAGTGAGCCCGCCGAGCCAATGTCGCCGCGTTGGAACTCCTCGTGTAGACTGACATCTGAAAAGGGTAATAAAAATATATAATAATCATAGACACAGCAAAGATGACACCCGAAACTCACTGTTGTTGATCACATTGTGATGACGATCACATCTCGTGTAGGAATTCTGTACTAACGAATGGCCAAAACGAAAGGCGGCGGCAGCAAAGGCATTGGCCACCGTGGGATTCACCTTGGAACTGTACCGTTCGTAGTAGCCAGAGGGCAGCAAGTCCAGGTCAAAAAGCTTGGCCACTTCCCGGCCCAGAATGACGGGCAAAAACTCCCGGAAAGTTATGTGCTGGAACATGGCTCCCACAATGCGACGCGTCTCCTGGTACACCTTCTCATCGCTCCAGTGTGGATTCAGCTCGCTCAGCTCGAGGGCTATCCGGTTGTGTTCGCCCACCCAGACATGATGCATTGCTAGGAGACCGGGCTGCTCTCCACTTCTACCATCTCCGGACCGTATACACTTGGTGGCTATGGCACCACGCTGGCAAACATCATCAGCGGGATCTCCACGCCCGTAGATGAGCAGTCCATGCCGGAAGACTCTTGCATTGTCTGAGGTCTTGGCGCTGTTCGAGTAAATGGGTGAGGCATCGATGTAGGAGGTCACCTGGTTTGTCTGTTCCCGCCAGGATAACACGCAGTCGCGACGCTGCGCCGGAGCCGAGCGCAGGAACTCGAGACAGCGCACCTTGAGTGGCGCCAACCAGGGATCGTCCAGGGGCACTTTGATGGGGAAGCAGGCTGGATGAAAGTCCTTGCCGCCACAGCAACTAGGAATGGAGCCATTGATGGAGCTGCCAGAATAAGGAGATGGGAGGAAAACACTCAATAAAATATATAGATTCAGATATTCTTAATAGATACTCACCGTGGCTGTGCTGTTGAGGTCATGTCGTGGTCCAACAGCTGTCCCCACTGCGCTATCATCAGGGTAAGCGGCGCCTCGCCTTCCCTAGCTCCATGGACCAGCAAACTCACGAATCGCGATGAGGACAAAGTGCTGCCATCAGCGGAACTCCTTACAGTGTCCACGCCATCTCCATACTCCGGCGGCAGGAATCGATTGAAGGGCATCTGGGCGGCGCCCCACCTGGGTCGTCGCTTGTTGTTGCAGGTGCCATCGTGGGTGCGGTACCGCTCCGAGGCGGGCATGCAGGGCGGCGGATCCCTTGGCGGACACAGGCCCTCCAAGGCGGTGCGACGCAGGGAAATGCGTTGCGTGTGAGATTGACGGGCCAACTCATCGATGTGCTGGAAGCTACGATACCCAATGTTAAATGAAAATCAAGACGGCCGGATGGCGGGCAGAGAGTGGACCAGGACGGGGCCAGGATCACCCTCAGCCCGCATCCAGCGGCTTGGATGTGGCCGACATGGCTGCGCTCAAATTTCGAGTTCGAGTGCCGACTGCTCGAGCCGCCGGCTTCTATTTATAAAACGCTCGCGTCTCCACACGGAATCAGAGTTTGGTGGAAACGAGTTCGCTCCAAGTGGGATCCACCAGGTGGTGGTGGTATTGGTGGCCTGGTGTGAGTGCGCTTGCAGGTGTGAGATTGTGGCGGGAAAACGCATGAGAAATCAGTGAGCAGTGAGCAGTCAGCAGCTCGCCGCTGGCATTAATTCACCCCGCTTTTGCTTTCCATTTGCCGCGTTTATTAGCAACTCTTTTTCACCTTTTTATTTTTTCGTCAATTTTCATTTCATTTTAATCTCGAGGGGTATAATGACTCGATCATGAAACATGCCTAACTTAAAAGTGCGTCTCTCTATGAGTAAGCAAAAATCAGAGATATAGGGTTACTTTTTAAGTGTTGAATTAAAATTATTATGGCAGAAATTAATGTTGAGATAGAATAATAATTGGAAATATTTATAAAATATGTAGAAGATTGACTTTTTGCTAAGATACAAAAATATTTGCAAAACATATAAGTGGTCTGCTAAATAAAGCTTTTTTAAGAGGTTTATTTCTTCCTCATCAGTATCCAAAGTTTATATAAACATAGGGATTGAATACCATTCGTTTTTCGCTAATCTTTATAGAAAAACATATTTCAGATGGTAGAGAGGCCCCTTTCGCACCTTGAACTTACGTCAAATATATTATGTTTTTATCTTTTCCAGCAAAATAAGATCATATTTGAAATTAAATTTAAATTTCATCTTTTCTCAAACTCAAACTCATTCCCCTAAAAAGATAAAACCAATAAAAACTACCAATCTAGATAGGAAAATCGCAATCTGCGAATCAGCTTTCTCTTGTCTCGACGAATTTCCTGCCTGGCATATAATTTCCTGCGATCTTCCAATCAATCTATCTTCTAGACGTTTTCACTTTTCCCCTCACGCATCTGCAAGAAAATTAGCTTTGATTGAAGGCTATTTTCGATTGCCTCCGGGGGATGCGCACAGTGCGCAAGTGTATAATTGTTTCGGCACGTTTTTCCAGTTTTTCCTACAGGTGAAAGTGGAAATATAGTATATTTTCCCAGGCTTTACGGCAGCCTGCCTTGTCATTGCCCAGAGTGCCTATTATTTATTTATTAAGCATTGTTTTTAAAGGAGATCGCCCTTTGCCTTGGGTTCACGCAGCGTATACGCAATATGGAGGAAAAAGCGCAGCCGCAGCCGCAGCGTTGGCCGGAGCGCAGTGATTGCGAGGGTTCATTGCCCTCAGTCGAGACACAAAAAAAATTACAATACAATACAAAACTTTCGTATGAAATGAGAGGAGCTTGAGGCCGAATTGGTTGGCCTGGCCTGGCTTGGAGTGGCTTGAGTTGGCCAGGCTTGGCTTGACTTGGCTTGGCTGGTAGAAAACGAAAGTCGCCCCATGTTTGTGTTTCAGTTTCAGCTTTGGTTTCTGCTTCTTTCTTCGCATATCAGTTGGAGTCGCAGTCGCCGCAAAAAGCTTTGCCTTTCGCTGTTTTTGTTGTCGTCTCCGACGTGGTCGTTGTCGTCGTCGTCGTCGTCGTCTCTTGATGTAATCAAATTGCGAATGGCCAATCTGAAGCTGACGCTTCCCTGGCGTGGGTATTTCTTTGTATATAATTTTTCTAGCGTCGCTTTCTTTGGCTTCTAATTTGGCTAAATGCTGCATTTGGCACCATTAACGAGCTGATCATCATCTCTGCTCTCCACTCTCCGCTCACTGATTGACGCTGGACATTTCTGTTGATATTTAATTAAACCAAACATGCTGGCTGGCCATTTCGTAATTTGATTGTGGCCGAAAGCATTTCCCATTAATGGCCATTCGGCATCAGCAGCAGCAGCATCTTTTGTCTGGCAATTGTCTGATTGGTAACGATGTCGCCGCGTTTTGGCCCATTGATTGTACGTAAATTACGTAAAGGCGATTGGGGCTGCTTGCCCAGCTTTGCATTCGGCTCGGTCAGAGCTCATTGCACCTGAGAGACGAGGCTCGCTCACCTGAGTAAATGGCCTTTTTCGGCCGGGTGAAAGTTCTCGGCTTTAACGCGCTTTTCGTTCGTGTTATTTGTGTGGAAAATCCACAAAGACAACCCGTTGTGAAAAGTGAAAACTCTGCCAGCGGAAAAACTGGAAAAACTGCAAATGGAGATGGAAATGGCGTTGTTTGCAGTTGGAGATGGAGATAGAGATGGAGCTGGAGCTGGAGCTGGAGTGGAAGTTGGTGGCGTTTGCCATTTCCGCTGAGCATGGCCAAAGAGGTCATTTAACCCGAGCAGCTTTAATTCACCTTCGCCCAGCGCATTCCTGTCCCAATCTGGTATTGGTTTTGGCCCCGCTTGTCTGCCAATTATCCGGCAATTCAATGTCAAAGTGAAAGTTGACTCTTAGTCATGAACAATCGCAGTGGGACGCCCATCGTTTTTTGGCTAAGATTATTTTTGCCACAACTCGGAGGGGGAGGTGAAGGAGGGTTCACTTCCACTTGAGGCCAGGCCAGTTCGTTCCATTCCAATCGCAACTCCAACTCATTAGCTCTGCCAGCGCTGGCTGCCATGGATGCCGTAGAACTCGTTAATCAAGCGAGAAAGTTGCCAGCGGTAATTGTTGGCCAAAGGCAGGAACACATGAGGAGAAGGCGGCGGGGAACACAGCATCCTCTACTCAATAATATTGCTTACATTGTTGTCATTGTCTTTTCCGTCAGTTATTTCTTCTTTTTCCATTGGATGCCCGGTTGTATGCTCGTTTTGCATTAGATTGCCAGCGGCCAGAAACTCGAGAGTAACCTATAAGTGGTTGCCGAGGGCAGCTCAAGGAATGACGGATGGAATTCTCTAAATTTTCCATATTTACAGAGAAATTGTTGTAGTTTTTATAGATTTTATTTTTAGATTTTGACCAAGAATTTATTGTAACTAAATAAAACTTTAACAAAGAGCGTATGACGGTGCAACATTCCCTGAGGCTTAGCTTGATTAAGGCTACCCATTTATTTCCTGATTAACCTGGTATATTCCCCACTTTTCCAGAACTCTTTGGACCTCCCCACGAAGCCACTTTGATTTTTAATCATGCCCATAGCTCTGGCCAATAACTTTTTTCATATGTCATAGCCACAGAGATATTTGCGGCTGATGAACTCATGACCCGCCACACACACACTCTCTACATATATTTCCCATAATCCACCCACACAACACCCTCTTTCCCGAACTTACTTTTTCCGAAAGGCCTTGGCTGCTGCTATGGTGGCATAGGCGGCCATCTCCCGTCGCTCCGAGTCCGTGGTTGGGGCATTGAAGCGGGAAAGCATCGCGGCCGGATGATTGTCCTGCAGGGTTTGACCTTTGTTGCCGAGGTATTTTTCGAGATTTTCGAGGATTTGAGTCATGGCTATGGCAGTGGAAACACTAGTACCCACCATTGCGAAGCATTTCCGGCTGAATGCGACCGTACAGCTCGGCCATGGCATCCAATCCCTGGCGCACGCTCTGCTGCAGGGCCACATCCATCAATGTGGGACGGTGCGAGCGTCCATTTCGCTGCAACTGGAATGTTGTCTTAGAGTCCTGCTCCAGCACTTGCTCCTCCTCCAGAGGAACCAGCGGACGGGGCAGTTCCTTGGTGGGCGGCTTGCCGCTGACATTCTCCAAGTGCAACAGCAGGAGCAGCAGGCAGCAGGCCACCAGCAGCAGCTGTGATGGCTGCAACATTCCACCGGCGACTTCTGGAATAGTTTATTCGCTGTCAAGTTCAGAGCAAGGAAAGGTTACCCAATGAATGTGACAAGTGGCGGTGATAAATCAAAGGATTTCTCAAGAATAAAGGGGAAAGAGTGTCGCTCTATAAGGGTTATTGCTAAAACAATATTCAAACGGTTGGCTATTGCCAGAGCTATAAATCATAAATGGCTTTATCCACCTTGAGGGCGTCAAGAGGTGGCGAAAATATTAGGTTGACTCAATAAAGGGGCCAATTAATGGCAATTATCAATAAAGTTACGTCGCTTTGGGTCGCCTATGGTGATGTATAATGGCTGACTTGGCTTGCGATTACATCAGCAACAACTATAACATCAAAAACGCGCTGTTATTTAATGTATTTTCCTTCTTTTTTTAAGCTGCCCACAGCTAATTACAATAATAATAAAAAAATAACTTCAACTGCAACTTATTATCGCCTAACCACATTATTCTTTTTCCCTGTCTTTATTTACTGTTTTTTCTCTTCTGTTTTTTGTTTTTGTTGATTTTATACTCGGCACTTTTTCTGCATTTTTATTAATTTCATTTTGTGGCGGCTTTGGACGAGTGATTTTAGCTCTGCTTGTTATTATTGTTATTGTTAATTTAATACGCTTTTTTAGCAAAGAGTTGTTATTCATTGATCAAGTGCTGGCATTGTATAATAAGAAAAAATAAGCTTACATCTTAAATGAATTCTTTGCATTTTAGGGGTGGTGGCGATAAGACTTTAAATAAAAGGAAATTCTCGACATTTCGTTAATCACTCTATTTCGTTTCTTTTTCTTGAATATACCATGCATATATATAGTTTCCTTATTTGGATTCCTCTCAGGTTAGTCAATTTGCTTCAATAAACGCGTAACAGGCGTCCAGAGTAGCAGTGTTCGATGTAAACAATATTTTTATGGTAAACAATTTATTTCTGGGTCTCATAGGCAGGGGCGTAGTTTTAAAGTTATAAGAAGTAAAAAATAATGCCTAAATAATTCACAAGTAAGTCAAATTTATGTTCTACTATTTTAAAGTATTTAAATAGTATCAACAATATATTTTTGGTGTTCACTAAAATATTTAATTCCAAAAATATTGAACCAACAAAATTTAAGAAACTTTTAATACCTTGAATTAAAAGTAATAAATTTAGTCTTTAAATTTACTGTTGTATTGTTCAATATTTAAGTAGTTGCAAACAAAAACACTAATTGTTGTTCAATAAAATATATTTATCTGACTAAAGTTCAAGAAGCTTCTAGTAACTATAATTAAAAATGCAGTAATATTAAATTTACAATTTAAATATTTTTAGTTACTTGAAAATGCTTAAATACTTGCAAATAAGGGTTCTGTGTTTCTCATTAAAATCATTTTCTCCGAGTAAAGTTCGAGGTAATTCTAGTTACGAGTTAAAAATGCAAGTAATAATTATTAGCTCTATATCAGATATATTCTTCTTTTATATACCGAATATATATCCATCATTTAATATTTAACTTCCGTGAAAAGTACATTTTTGGGCTAATATTATGCAGAGAGTTTTTCACAATAACAAACCCCCCTTTCCTCGGCCATTTTAAGCATTTTTTCGTGTCTGCAAATGGAGTGTTTAATTTTTCATCCAAAAAATTATGCAATTAGACTCAAGAGCTTCCCCGAGCTTGCATAAGGCCATATTTCTCTTCCTCAAGCAAGGGTCCAAGAGCCCCACCGCCTTCTCACCCACCTACTGCCAGGTGGCCGCCAGAAAATCGCTGGCTTAGAGAAATTTTACAGACACGCTCACTTAGTTAACTGTGGCACTCGGGCCATTAATAATAATCAATTTGTTGGATGATCTTTTTGCGCAAAAACGGAAATTGATTTACCCCTAAGAGCGGCGCGCGCAATTTGTAGTTCGTAATTGCCGTGATTAGCGCCTGCCGCAATTAGCCTGATTCGGGCTGAGTCTTATATTCCGGAGCTGCTCCTGGCAATGGCTTGAGCGATGTTTCTACTCCTCGTACACGGCACACACCGAAAAGAAACTTTTTCGCGTTTGTATCTCGGATCGTCGTAAACCGAACTAAATCGATTCTCACCTCACGGCTGCCATTAGAAGCCAAAAGAAACACAGACGCCGAGCCGCAAAGCCGAGACATGCCACAGCTTCAAAAAAAAAGACTCTGAAAAAAAGTGAAAAAGCCAAACTCACACAGAAAAAAAAATAAAGATGAAAAAGCACCCAAGACCAAGAGACTTCCAGGCGAGCGACCAGTTCTCCGCCGGCTTTCATTCACAGCCCGAGCAGTGGCAGTTTTTTTTTTTTTTTTTTTCGTTCAACAACACCCCTTCTTCTACTTTTAAATATTTATTATTTATTTTCAACTTGGCGCTTATCGCCGCCGCCGTTGCCGCTGCCGTTGCCGTCGCCAACGCCCCTCCTTTTCCGTATTCAAATCGAATCGAGAGAGATAAAATGCCTTGCGGCTGCATAAAGTTCCCATTAAAGCAGAAACATAAGAAATGTCTCACCATCGCCGATCGCCATTCATCCGCTCCACTGGCCACTCCAAGCCACCAAGCCACCAAGCATCCGACCAGCACCATTCAGGCATCCCATCCCGTCCAATCCAACCAGCTCCACATCCACGTCAATCCGTCCGCAGCCGGTTCATCAAAAGATGCCCAGCTGGATGCTTTGCTCAGCAGACCGCTTCCCATTCCCATTGCCCAGTCCACTCTTATCGCCCGCCGCCATCGAACTGCTTTCAATTAGAAGAGAAAGTTCTTGCCACAAGCGCAGGCAGAGGCCGGCAGGCAGTCAGGAAAAAGTGAAAAAAAAAATACAGAGAAATAAAAATAAAAATAATCAACAGAAAGAGATGTTGTTACCGGGTACTTCCCGTAGCGGGATCACCGGTGAAGCGGCCGCGGGTGAAGCCCATTAAAATGCACCTCATAAATTAAGAAGTTGATGTATCACCGCAACGGCCCGGCGAGGTGACAACAATAACACCCGCTCCCAGCTCACAGACCACAGAGATCGGGCGAAACTAAACCGAGTTAAAGCAAACTGAACTGATCTCTGGGCAAAAACAGAAAAAAAGGCAGAATATGCATAGAAAATGGCCAAGAAATGACATCAGCACTGCAAAAAAGGCTTAAAATAGAAATAGAAATGGAAATGGAAATAGAGGGTCGCTGGCGAAGAGTGTCTTTCTGTGCGGGAGGCTGCCTTGGGGGATTACGGATTCGCAATACGAAATCACAAGATATGTAAAATATATATTAGGTAACAAATATCTAGAGGGGTTTTCTGGAAATTGAGAGTACAATCAAATTCATTCTTTTGTATATAATACAGCCCAAGACAAATTATAAGATTAGCAAGCAAAGATAAAGATTCTTCAACAATTTCGGCATTTAATAAATGTTTTTTTACAGGGATATAATTGGGGTTTTTAATAAGAATATTATTTCTATAATATATTTGAGAGTATCTTGTAATATTTAGTAATATTTCAACTTTAGGGGATATTAAAATTCCAAATACAATAATTTTATAGACAAAGGAAAGGTAAGCTGGAGAAAGTATTGAAATTACCTAGAACAAAAAAGAATTCATACACAAAAATACCTATAATTATCTAACTAGCCTAATACTAATACCTAAGTATAAGTAATACCTATCTAACTAACAATAAATAACGAAAATGTAAAGTCCTAATAAATTGCAAACTTTGTAGGCATACTAAAAAATATAAACATTTTCGGCCTTTAAAATAATAATAAATTCCAAAAACGTTTAGGTAATATCTCCCGACATTCTTCGACGAACTTCCAGAAAACTGAAGCGGTTGACTCACAAGTGTGAAATTCCCTTCAAGCCTTAGACTAAGGCCTCAGGTCTCGCAGCCTCTCAAATGCTTTTAGCTGCACTTAATGCACATGGTGTTATCGGATCAAAATCGGAATGGGAATGGGAATTTGAAGCAGAATCGGAATGTCAATCCGTGATGAAATCGCACGAGAAGCGGGCTAAGCCACAGAGTTGGATCATCACCAAGTGCGACGCAGCTGCTGGTGCGGTAATTTCCAAGAGACAAAGTCAAAGGTACACTTACTTTGCTCGTAATGTAAATAAAAAAAAAGAGAACCCAGAGTAAATGGGTTCAATTTGCATTCCCCGGGCTGGCTGGCTGATTAGCCACTTGGCTGCAGATGCTGGCGAGGCATGCATTGATCAATGGTGGGCGTTGCATTGCGTATACGCCGCGTAAATTAAGTATACGTAAGCAAATTTATTTGCTTGACAAGAGCCACGCACTTGGTCAATTGGATTCAATTGAACTGGGGGGGAAAAGAATAAAAATAAAACTGAAATGAAATGAAAAATAACCAAAACAAGCGCTGACTTTGATCCACTAAGCGACGTCCCACGCGGCCTCTTTAATGGACATGGCGGGGGAATTGTAAGTGTGTGGATTGTGTGGATTGGGGAATGGAGAATGGGCGCCAAGTCGAAATGAAATGGAACGTTTGGGACTCGGATGACGCCAGAAAAGCCAGCGACTCTACGATTGGAGACTGGGTCACTGTTACGAGCGTAAGAACCAGCGAGTGTCTTGCCGCTCGTCACGCACACAGCCAAGCGATTAGAAGAGAGTTGGGGGGACAGAGAAAGAGAGAAGAGAGGCGAGCAGATAAAGAGTGTGAGACGGCGACAGAATAAAGCAAAATACAACTAAGAATCGCTGGAATAATAATAATATACGAGGCTGCCTTTGCCTTCTGGCTGGAGACTTCGCTTTCGTTTCGCATATTTTACCTCTCCCCCGTGTTTGCTTTATTGTAATTTATAATTTATTTGAATGTTTTTTCTTTTTCTTTACTTCTTTACTTTTTCCTTTCTTACTTTCACACGCAGACATGGCGGCCGGCAAAGAAAAGGGTTTGCCTCCCACTGCCGCCACTCCACTCCCATTGTGTTGGAGTAATTGAAATCGCCAATCGCACAATCTCTCAATTGCAAAGTTTTCGTTTTCAGTTTTTGGTGTTTAATAAAAGTTTGATTTTTATTCGCCTTGGTTGGGATTAGCTCTATAAATAGACACGTACAAGTATTACACTTTAATAATATATTATAGGTACATATAATAAATATATTGTAGATGCTTCTCTCTCTCTCGTTGCTGATAACTCCGACTCCCCTACCATTTACAGCACTTCAATTGAGCTTCAATTTATGTATTTTCGTTTTTGTTTAATTTTTGCGTTTATTTCGCTACCATTTTAGTACAGAAAATCACTTGAGCAAACAAGATCCCATTTGGAGGAATAATTTTAGTTTTTGTTTTTCGTTTCTGTTTCAGCTTTTGTTCATATTTTCATCCAGCAGATACAATATGATTATTACAAATAATAACAGTTTGTATAGGTTTTAATGATTACGCATATGTGTGTGTGTGTAGAGTTATATGTATATGGTTGGTGTGTGTGTGTGTGTAAGTTACGTGCCTTGCATTCCGAGCTGCAGCAGCACCTGGAAGTCTCCAGACTCGCAGCCCAAAACTGCCAGAGCTCGTGAACAACAAAACAAAATTAAACAACATTGTAAAATGAGTATGTGTGTGAGTGTGCGCTTACAAAATAAAACAAACTTAAAGCTAGGCGTGTGTTGGGTGTGTGTTTGAGTGTGTTTTGTATAGCTAAAGTATTGCACTATGTAGTATATATAAATATATGTGATAAACAATTTACATCGAATATAATTCGAATTATGCGAAAGATTAGAAATTACAAGCTGAGGAAGGAACAGGAGCACGGAAATTACATATAGACAGAGAGAAATAGTTATAAAGTGGCAGAAAAAAGGGGTTTCTATAAATATGTGATGTTATTTTCTCTTTTTGAATAGTTTGTTTAGAAGGAATGTCGTTCTTGATGGCTGGCCACCAAATTACTCAGATTGCCCTGCCCCCTGCAAACACTTTGAAGCCTCTAACGTGATCCCAGCAGCCAGTGATCGAGTGATCCAGGGACCAGGACCAACGCTAACTCGACTCGGGTGGAATTTGAATCATTGAAATCATTTGAATCCTGTGAATTATTCGACTCGTAAGTTTCTGTATTATCCATGCTATTTGAATTTATCCCAATAAATCCGAGTCACTTCAATAAATCAAAGCAAATCACTGAAATTTTGTTGAAGAAATTTAAATAAAATAATTAAATTTCAAGTCGGTTAAATTTATCAAATAACTTCACTAAAATCGGAATAAACTGAACCTTTTCAAATCACTTAATCAACTGACATGTTCTGAATCACTCGAATAATCCAAAATCCGAATTAACTGACTTTCTCGAACAACTTAAATCATCAAATTTGGAATTCAGAGAGTCCTTCGGATCACTCAATTTCTTTCGATCAAAACTCGAACACATTCAAATTATCCAAGCTTGAATACTTCCAATAATGATGATCCTTCGAAGATCCTTCCGATCAGCCAGAGATCCCCCGACACAACCCACAGCACAGCACTCGACCGGACTCCATTGGCCGTTCGTCCCGCCCCCGCTTCTCACTGCCCATCGCACGTCGTCCTCCTCCCCCGAAGGAAACGTCCGTGGTGGTCATCAGTTGCGTCGCTCGCCAGCTCGCGTCGCTGCCGCGTGCCGCTGCTGCTGCTGCTCCTTGTCGCGCAGCTCCTTAATAGCGCCCACCGTGCCGAACATCACCTTGGCCGTCAGCTGGGTGCGGGGTGGACCAGCGGACTTGCCACCGCCGCCGCTGTTGGTCGCCGCCTCCCTGTCCAGGCCCGTGTTTGCATTGGCGTAGGCGTTCGTATAGGAGACGTAGTTGTTGTTGAGGTCGCGACCGCAGCTGCACTGATGCGACATGTTGCACGTGATGTGGTTGTTGTTGTTTCAAAGTTTGGGGATGCTCTTGGAATCTGGATCTCTGGATCTCTGGATCGCTGGTATCTGCTTTGCTCTGCTCCGATTTATATTCGGCAAGTTCTCGGCGGCGAGTGACCAGTGGATCCGCTTGCGGTTGTTTGCCAATTGATCGCGCGTCGTCCGATAGTCGCAGTCGCTCACACTTTCACAGACTCACTAGAACTAATTTTGAAAAACTGTGGTGTTGTTTTTGTGGCCAGGCCCCAAGTCGACTGAGCAGCGGCAGCGACGTCAGTGGAGCCTCGCGAGAGAGCGCTGCGATCGGCAAGCAGCTGATGAGAGAGCTTGGAGCTTGGAAGTGGTGGTGGTGTCGCTGTTGCTGCCGCTGCTGCTGCTGCTGCTGCCGATGTTGACTTTGCTGCAGTGAAATGATAAATTTCTCTACACTTTGCAGCGATCGGAGCTCTCCGCTCAGCCGCAGCCGCAGTCGCTGCCTTTGGAGAGCTTTCTTGACTGCAGCGTCGTCGTTGTTTTTGTTTCTAATGCCCCCCTCTGACGAATATAATCGCCAACGCTGCGCTTGTGTAATCTGTACGTCGTCTTTGTATGGCAGCCGCCGATTCGGTTTTTGTATTTATTTTTCTTCTTGTTTTTTTCCTATTTCTCTTTCGGCGGCGAGTGCTGTTGTTGTTCCTGTTGCTTTTCTCATAACAATTTGCGAATTCCAAAGGCACGCTCGCAAGGCAGCGGCAAGTGAAAATCACTAAGCAATGCAGCGCTGCGGCTCACCTGTTCGCTCTCCACTCGCCACACACCGCTCTTCTCTGTCCGTTATTGTTGTTGCTGGCATTCATTAAGTTTCATTCACCTTTCCGAGCAGACTTTACTGTTGTTTATTTGTTTGTTTGGCTTTTCGTTTTTATTTTACATAATTGTATGGACGGGTGGCAAGCGGCAAAGGCAAAGTGCAATGCTGCACCGGAAATGCCACATTCTAAACCTCTGAACCTGACCCACAAAGAACGAAACGGGAAAGGGGTGGAGGGGGAAAGAACGGTACTTCCAAGAGCTCTGGAAAGCCGAACCGAGGAGAAGGGAAGCCGGGCCGAGGCAGAGGCAGCTCCAAACGCATTCGCTTTCGATCGAGTGGCCATTGCCATATCACTTTCCTCTCCACAGCAGAAGCAGAGAAAGAAGCAGAATACTCGTACTACCAGTTTTCTCCAAGAACCCAAAAGCACAGCGTGACCCATATAATGGCGCCGTCAATGCTGACGTCAGCAGAGCAAGATCTCTCACTCACTTGCTCTCACCCAAGTGGGTGGCGGAGTGGCAAGAACAAACGATCCGCAGAGAGCAGAGTGAGAGCGAGAGCGAGAGCCGCCGGGCTGGAGAGTTCGAAAAGAAAGCGAAAAAAGAAATTTCAATGCAGCGAAGCGTAGAATGGAGAACGTATGTTTGTGCTTGGAGTGCCAGCAAACAAAACAAACACACTCGCACACCACCGATCGTTTGCTCACCTACTTCTGGGCCCCACTACATCCGAAAGTGTGTCATCGGAGAAAAAGATAGAGATACATTCAGAAAGAGAGGTAGAGGTTGGCTGGACAGTGGAAGAAGCATAGCCAGAAGAGAGCCAAAGCAGCGAACGACATTCTTTTGCCGACTTTCAGACTCTTCCATGCGTACTTGCTTGAGTATGTATTACAGGTACTACACACTGCTGTGTGTGTGGTGTGTGTGTGGTGTGTGCTTGGGGCAACAGTTGTGGCCAGAATAATAGAGCACTCAAGCATTTGGAGAGATTTAATGGAAAGGGAAACGGAAAAACCCCAAGAAAGTGTAGAGTTTACAGAAGATCTTTAGTGGAGTATCTTTGATCTTAGAAACTAACAATATCTTTATCAATTCAGATTAGTTATGGGCTAGATTTGAAAAATATGTGAAATAAAAATAAATTCCTGAGGAGTTCTTCCTATTTTTTACACATAACCTTAGGGGTCTAATTTTTTTTAATATCTTTAATTTCGATTATTATCACTACAATTGCAAACGAAACCCGAGCATCATGCACCATAGAGATTCCGTCCAGATTCTCCGCTACGACGCATTTGGCCAAGATGCTGTCGTTTGTCTTGGCCGTAAATCTCATCGGCTTTTGGCTCTGCTGGGCGCCCTGCTCCGACCACGACGACAACTAATTATAAATGCATATTTATGTACCCAGTTAGTGACTTCTACCATGACAATTATTTGTTGCCTCCACAGATGCTGGGTATATCTGATGGCACATAAGTTCATCTGGATCTCAAGTGCACAAGCTGCTGCACTGCGTTATTCTCATGCGCAGAATCAATTAAAAGAGATGAAAACAACAAAAAAAACACCAAAAGACGAAAACTTGTTGTGGGAAAAATCACCGAAAACCTGCATAAAAATCGTGATTTTCCATTTTGTATTGTTGTTTTTTCTTCGTTCCTCGCTCGGTTCGGTCTAACAACTACAAAAATGTTTTCTTTGGATATTTTTATTTTTATGATTTCGCCTATGCATTTTTTCGGTGGGAAGTTTGCACCGCGCAGGCATCTGTGTGTGCCTATACGAAGGTGTGGGCCAAACTGGTTGCTGCTGCCTGCCTTTGGACGTCTTTTCGGTGCCCGGCTGCAACGGCAGGTTTCGATTTGGTTTGGCGTCTTTGTTTTGGTTTCGGTTTCGGTCCACTTTGCCTGCCCGATGATGATGATTTATGGCTGAACTTGTCTTCTGGAGAAGCGGACATTCCACCTTCTGGCCGATCGAGTCACACCATGGCCAAAGGCGCAAGCCAATATCCTCCTTTGGGCCATGTGCACAGCTCTCCAGCTCTCCAGCTCTCCAGCTCTCCAGCTGTCCAGCTATCCGGCTGTCCAGATGTCAAATACCCAAATGAGCTGCTGCTGCTGCTCCTGCTGGCCCCACGATTAGGCCGCTGGGAAATTTATTAACCTGTTCCGGTGCGATGACGCGCCAGTGTCAGCCCATCGAGATTAGGCCGGCCACGCTTGGGCCATGTTTTGGTCTTACAGCCCCGCTATCAGCCTGATTTATGATCGATTGGTGGTTCGTGGTGGTGTGGTGTGGTGAGTAAGGAGAGCACGCGCCCACCGGAGTATACAAATCCGCCATTTCCCCCAGGTGCAGCAGCTGCTTGAACTGATGCCAATGGTTTTCATGGAACTTTGAGCCGTGTAGTAATGACGCCTGACGTCATGGCCACAATTAGTCGCCACTTTTCCATGAAAAGCCATAAAATACTTATAAACTCCTAGGACAAATTGTAATTGCGCCACAAATCTCAATGCAATTTCGGTGTATCCCCTCGGTGTCATGCTGTGCTTGCTCTGCCTCTTCCCTTATGTTGGCATTGCGTATACGACCCGTGCTCCCGCGCCATCATCACCATCATCATCATCATAATCATCATCGGGAGGAGCAATTAGTCAGGAGTGGAGCGAGGTGGCGACGGGCCAATCAATGTGTTTATTTTCTCAATATTTTCCAATTAGCAAACGATTTTTGCTTTTATTCGTAATTAAAGTATTTACAACTAAGCACCGCCACAGCGGGATTTCCTTGTGTAATGGTTATATTCCCCCTGCTCTTTTTCGCATCTCAGTCTGGATAATTCTACGGAATGCATTGAAATGTATAGGAATAACGTAAGAGGATTGATTGGAAGTAATGCCGAAATGCTTAGGGAAACGGATATCCGGAAAGAAGGAAAATCAATAGCTAAATTTTGAAGGAATAATATTTATAGTTGTTGGTGATGGAAAGTGTCTTCCCAAATCTCCTTGAGAATTTCTCAAGCCCTCATCTGCTCCCGGCAAAATCTTTAATGCAAGAATTTTCCCAGTAAAGTCCCATCGACAAAGTGCGACGAATCGCTGATAATTCGCCAAGAAAGCGATGCCGACTAGGGCAGGACAAATGTGGCAGCAGGACAAATGTTAAAATGTTATGCATTCTGGGCCCCCCCGATGGCGACATTGTGAAATAGATCCTGACATTCCGCATAAAATTCTTTGGCATTTTCCCTTTGAGATGTTGCGACCAAAGAAGGCCACATCGGGGGCAGAGGCGGTGTGCATGTCGTTCGAGTTGTCAAATGCGGCGACTTTCCCACAAAGTCCGTATATATAAAATAAAAGGCCGCCGGCGGCAAGTGTCCTGCTCTTGCAGTTGACTAATGCGCAGCCAGCCAGCTGACAATTTTCCATTCGAAATGAGAAATAGTTGGACGGACACACATGAGCGGAGGATATGCCGTGGGATGTGCCGAGAAGCTCCTCCTAATAAACTCTAACACGGTATTCATCATACGCACCGTTGTTTTGCATATATACAAAGTGTCCTCCAGTGGCCTCCAGTTGCAGCGTCCTTTACCTTCTGCAGCAGTGATGACATCGTATTATGAGAGGAAGCAAGAAACAGGCTTTAAAATGCAATATAATATATTTATTTACAGTTTAGAGTCTTAAAACTCGAAGAAAATAAAAGAAATAATTTGTTTATAGAAAAGCTTAATCAAACTTTTACATTTATTGCCAAATTAATAGATCTAAAGATATTTAATATGTTTTAGTTACCAAAAACCTCTCAAAAAACATTTGCTCATCACCATTCATCGAAATCCTGAGCTAACTTCTTGGCTTACACTTCAGCATCCTTCAGGAGCGACTTCGTGGCTTCCGCAGAAAAGCCGCATGGTCACGGCCACTTGTTACATCCTTGGCCGCAAGGACCCCACAACTCGAGCCACCCAACATCACAATTTCCCTCAGCATTCATTCGTTCGTGTTGGAAATCCGGGAAAAACTCACCACACATTGTCGTCACTCCTGGGTGCTGTGCCGTGCTGGTCGTGCGGTCGTGTGGGTGTTGTTTCGTTGATAAGGGCGCGCCAAAAGCAACAGGAACAAGAACAAGAGCGGCCGACGCTCATATAAGAGGCCGAGCGCCAGCGGATGCGGATTCAAAACTTAACCGACATTTGATCTGTCAACGTGCCAGAGTAGCAGCAGCAGCAGCAGCCAAAAAACTGAATAACTGTCGCGCACTGTTCAGAAATCCGAGTAAAACCGCGTATCCTGTACCCCGAAAAGTGTATTTTAAGTTAAGGATTGTTTTCCTTTCGATCCCGTAAAAGTTGCAACGCGGTTTATAGTGCTCTCCGGTGCGTGAGTTTTCCCAGCGGCTTTTGAAATTCGCTGTAAGTTGCGCAGGAAATTGAAATATTCAGAGTGTTTTTAGTTGGTTTTTAAATATTTATGTGCTTATTTTAAAAGGGTTTAAAATTGAAGGCGGTGTTTTATTTATATTTAAGTAGGAAGGCATTTGTTGTATTAATTAGTGTTTTTGCTTTAAAACACTCTAGACTTCTCCAGAGATAAACTCCGAAAAAACACATTTAAGAAGTAAAAGTAATTTTTAGAACTAAACTCTATGTATTTGAAAGTTTCTTATACATTTTTTAAAATAATCTTATAATCTACAAAAACTGCTTTATAGTTCTCTAAAACTTAACAGAAATATAAATTATTTTAAATTATTTTTATTTACCAAAATAATAGTTTCCCTTTCTTTTAAACATCATGTATCTAGATAAGATTTTTTTTGTTAACGATTTAATTTTTTTTTTATAATAATAATAGAATAATAATATATAAAAAATACAATTTAATATATAATTAATTATATAATATATTCTCACAATATTTTTGATTTTTGGAACTATTAATAAGCTATGACTAAGCACTATTTTGTCTCAATTAGTCTAAATTTTAAAATATTTTTGAGCAGAGTAAATAATATAATATTCCAAGTAGAAGGTTAGGGTTTTAGGAGCTTAAAAGTTAAAGTTTCTAACAATCTCTTCCCATTAACCGACTTCTGATTCATATATAAAGCTTTAGTTTGCGAGAATTTTCTTTAGAAAATCGTACATTTTTACTTAATTTATATTATTTTATATTTTCAATCTTCCTTCTTACTCCTTTCCTGCTCCAAAAAAATTCCCTAGCAAAAGAAAATTTACCCCCAAAACTCAATCCCACACAATGGCCCCAAAAAGTATGCTGGAAAAAGTGAATTGCAATTTGTACTGGTGTTAGATCTAAGGAAAAGCCTCGAATTGAATTCATTTTCAATCGCTTAGCGTGAAGACAAACCCAAATTTGATTAGATACAAGAGAATGCCAGGGGCAGCAATTGACATATGGCAACAGAGTCAACAGCCAAGACGTTGGAAATCGAAGAGAGGCTCCCACAAGACAAAAGACAAGCCTCAATCAAATTGTAATTAAATAAATAACAAAAAAAAAAGACAGCAGAAACAGAAGAAATAGGATCACATGGGGCGGGATAGAAAACCCAAAAGTCAAGGCGAAAATATTAAATAAACAAATCAGAGGACAATGCTTGATTGATGTTGGGGCAAGTTTTGGAAAGAGAAACGAGGCACTGGGAACTCTGAGGGATGCCTCGTTGCCCCAGGGCCAAGGCAGCAGTGTTTACTTGCAGAATTGATACACATGTCAAATTAAAGAAAAACAAGGAAGCGGGCAGGATAACAAAGGGACCAAGGGTCAGCCGCATTTGCAGCACCTAAAAAAAAAAATAGAAAAACAAAAGAAGCTAGAGGATAAAAGGGAGCCATCAGGTGCTAGCTTTTTATTGGCTGCTCGCTCGCCTAACCGCCATAAATTGGTGCAAAGAAGTTAGCCACTTCATTACCCCGAACGTAACTTAATTAAGCTGCTTAGTGGCGCAGGTAAGCGGCAAAGGTACAGGTAAAAGGTGCTTTACCCACCGGCGCTGCTTTCAATTTAAAAAAAGCATCTGCGAACAAATTGGCCGCGTATTTCAATTGCACACAGCTAATTTTTCGCTCATTTTCCAGCTAAAGCTGAAGCTTCACCTGGAGGAGGAATCGGGATTGGGATTGAGATCGGGATGTGTCTGTCGTAACTTGCCACATCAGCTGAAATTGCCTTAGCACAAAGCAGCAAAATTTGCTTATATCCTTTGGCCATTGTGCTCGCTTCGCTTCTCATCTCGACCAGCCGCGGAAAGTTCTCAAACTTAATTAGACGGCGGCTTCCAGGAGCCCTTGGCCGCTCCTTTGAATTTCCGTTGCATTTTGTGCGGCGGTCAAAACTAATCGCCGTTGCGGATATGAGAAAAGCCAGAGCCCGGCAGCAAGGAGCAAAAAAAGAGTTATGGACGCCAACGTAAATTCATAAACAGATAATGCCTGAATCTCATTTACGGCCAAGGGCAGCGTCGGGCGTGCGACAAACAAGATTTTATTGCACGAATAGAAATAATAGCGAAAGGTGTTGACACTTTTCACAAAAGTTGTTTTGCCCCCGCCGTCAGATTTACGATTGGTTGTTGGTTGTCCAGAGCTGCGGAGCTGCTCGTTTTGCTCGTCGCCGTGCTGCGGTTGATAAAGTCTAACAAATGTGACGATTTTCCGCCTATTATCTCGGCCTGGCCGTAGCAGCCATTGCCTTTTGCCGTGGAGTCATTGCTTTTATTGTCCTGCGTGGAAACTGCACAGCTGCCTGCCATGTAGCTGCCATTGTAAATCAAACACCGAGGTTGGGGCTACGGCGCCTCTGGCCTTCGCTTTGCCTTTGTGGTAGATGCCGCTGAACCTGTTGCATGATTTGTGGCTCTATTGCACATGCACCCAGTGAATTTATGACACCAACGGTGCGTATGCGCAATATTTAGGGAAAGCCAAAGAAAGAGCGAGGAAGGGAAGGCTTGGCTTAATTGAATCGGTTTGTTTGCACATCATTATGGGCGACAGCGAGCCATCATCGGCAACTAAGCCGGGCGGTTTAATGGAAAATTGTCAGAAAACTTAATTTGCCTAAGAAAACAATGAGGAGTCTGAAGTCTGGAGGAGTCTGTCTACGTGCTCTGCCTGCCAAGTCTTGCTTTCAATTCCGGCGGAAGTGCAACCACGGCAATGCAAATACTCGGCAACATCTGTGGCATATCCAGCACAGACTGCACTTTCAAATTGATGGCCATGACAGGCACCACAAAAGCGTTGATGGCTGCCACTGACACAGCCATTCCGCTAATGGAATCCACGTAGAAGCAGGACGACTACGAGCTACGAGTGTCTGGAGGCGAGCTTTAAGTTCGGGGTAATTGTCACCATGCTAATTGTGGCATTAAGCCACTCAGCACTAAGAGGGGTGAACTTCATTTCGGGGTTAACATTTAACTTTTACGAGCCGCACTAGTACTTGCAAGGCCAGCAGAAAAGCCCGAGCAAAGCCAGAGCAGAGCGTCTGCTGCAATTCCAGTTGGCCAAAGACCTTCCGCATGGCTGCCGCTGCCAAAACTTTGTGGCCACATTTTTCGGCGTTCTGGTGGCAATTTTTATTCGTTCGTTTTGTTTGCTCTGCCAGCCAGCCAGCCGCCTATTTGTTGTTTGCCTCCGACCTGTCAACGCGTCGACATTTGTTGCCGTTGACATATTTTGTGTTTGGGCCAAATTCCTGGTCGATTGTTTGTTTCTTTTATTTTGCATAAATATTCGTAAACGAAGGCACATCAATGTATACGGGTGACATTAGGGTGGCCAGATTGTAGGGCTATAAAAAGAAGGAAATTTAACTTAGGAACTTTCAGACAGCTGAATAATTTATGTAAAAATATACCTTTAGAAATGGTTTATTAATTTTTTAATTATTAAATATATTTATTTATTATTAAGTAAATTAATTTCTAGTTTCCTTATAATATAATAACTATTTAAACATAAATTTCTTTGAGTTACCGATAACTTATGTACTTAAAAATAAAATAAAATTAAAGCTTGTGTTCCTATTTATATTTTTAAATACACTGGCCTGATTAAATAAATAATTTAAGAGACAATACTTAATCAAAATATATTGCAATTTCAATAAATAAAAGGTTCTGTTTTAAACAAAGATCGTGCCACCCTAATGCCACAAAATGTGGCGAGTGGGCCACATCCGTCTGCTGCAAAGTATGCAACACTTTAGACACACGTCGAATTGGAGAGCGGATGCTTAAAATTCTAGCCGTCGCCTGCTCTCACTTTGTCTCCGCTTACCTTTTGCAGCAACAGCGACAGCAGGAGCAGCAGCATCACCAGTCCTTGCCCAGCATCACAATGAACTCCCTTCACGCCCACCTCCTGCTGCTGGCCGTGTGCTGTGTCGGCTACATTGCCTGCTCCCCGGTTATTGGCCAGGATCAGCGCAGTCCAATCGCTGGTGATAGCGATGCCGATGTCCTGCTGGCCGCCGACGAGATGGCCGATAATGGCAGCGACAACATAGACAAGCGCGTGGAGCGATATGCCTTTGGCCTCGGTCGCCGGGCCTATATGTACACGAACGGCGGACCGGGTATGAAACGTTTGCCGGTCTACAACTTTGGGCTGGGCAAGCGATCCCGTCCCTACTCCTTTGGCCTGGGCAAGCGCAGCGACTACGACTACGATCAGGACAACGAGATCGACTATAGGGTGCTGCCACCGAACTACTTGGGAGCCGAGAGCCGGGGTGAGTTGCCTACCTTAATCGGAATATATAGAGTTATCTTAATATGAGGGATTGCAGTGCGACCTGGCCGGCAGAACAAGCGAACGACGCGTCCGCAGCCCTTCAACTTTGGCCTGGGACGACGTTAAGTTGGCCAACAAGGGAGTGGGCCTCCCCGAGGTGGCGCACTTATCCAGATCCAGCCGTGCGCCACTCGACTGGGAGGGGAGCCAACCAACCTACCCTTAACTACTTACTAATTATCGAAAAGTACTTGCGGCAAAGCTCTCTCAGATCCTTGCTGAACTTCCCCAAAACTTAAATCACATTTAGAAGCCAATCTAGATGTCCTTGGAGCCCACTGAACTCTTTGCACGAACTTTCTCCCCCCGAAATGTTTGTAATTATAATAAATCGCTAGATGCAAATGTATTTATTTTTAGTTTTTAACTCGATGCAGCTACCATTTAGTTTAAATCGCAATATAAGATTGCAAAAAATACACCAAAAAAATAGAAGAGATATCAAAATCAAAGAGAGAACGAGGAGGAAATACATAAAATGTTATGCGAATATCGCGAATATATTACTTATGCATATTCAATCCAATTTACCTATATGTATGTACATTTTAAAGGGGCATTAATTAATATACACACACGGATATATATACCAGCATATATATATATATATACTGTATACTTGGGGCACTCTCTCTCGGAAGGAGGAGCGACGGACCGGACACGAGTGGCATTCGCTGCGGAGGAGCATGAATATTGGGTAAACTACTGCATGCTAATATTGATGTTTAAACAAAGTGATTAATAATTTAACTATATGTAATTACGACTATGTAATTGTTTTGTGAATACATGATGCATACCTTACCCGAATAAACATTGGCGCAGCCAAACTGTGCAAGCAAACCATTCAGTGTCTCGTGATCTCCATTGGCGTATTTATTTCGTGATCTTCTCATAAAAACAATAAACTTAGTTTGGCTAGCAGTTACAAAATTCGCTTATCTTACATTCGGATGGTCCTCCTTAACTTGACTAATATGCGTTCAGTTGTTTCCTTAAACCTAAATCGGAGGGTAACAATTTTGCTTAAATTTGGGACAAACTACAACGTTTCAAACGAGCAACATTTAGAACTAGAACATGTCCACCTGCAGCTTGCACAGTATGGTGTCGAAGGCAAACACGGACGAGACGAAGGTGTAGGGGCTGAACCGAATGATGCCAAAGTCCGGCTCCAGGCTGGGCAGGGCGCTCTTCGTGAAGACGGGCGCTTTGCTTGTCGCATAACGTCCCATTGGAACGATTGCAGGCTTGCGGGCATTCTGCTTCATCTTCTCCTTGCGGACAACCAGTTTCTTTGTCTCGCGAACCATGTAAATGGCCTCGGTGGTGGTCATGAAGTCGTGGATGATCTGTTAGGGATTATGGATTAATGATTTGAAATTTGAGATTAAAGATTAAAGAGCTTACCCTTCGCTTCTTGGGACAATGGGCAAAGACCCAGATAAGTGTGCACAGCGTGTTGAAGATTTCGCTATCCTTGTCGCACCAGCGCAACAGCATCTGGGCGATGGTGACAAGGCCGCCTTCCTGGAATGTGTTCGCGGTGTTATAACGAGCCAAATTAAGGATAATGCGGCTGCACCGCTCGATCAGCTGCTTGTCCACCTCAGAACGGATGGCCTGGGCCATGATTCCGTAGCAGAATGTAGACATAAACTCGGAGCAACCCATCAGCAGATGTGGCACTGTGCGCGATAGCTCATCTGTGGGGATTTAAGAACGGATTATGAGATTAGGTAAGATCCAGCTAATCCTACAAGCAGGGTTTAGGATAAAGAGACACTCACCCAGACGTTTTAGCACAGCCAAGGCATCCGAGGCTATAAAACGTCCTCGCAGGAATCGCACCGCCTCCTGGAGCCTGCAGCGTACTGAGTTCGTCGCCTTGGCCTCCTGCCGCAGCTGAGCAAGTCGTTTTCGAATGGCCAACAGTCCCTGGTGCCGCTGACGCTTTCGAATGGTATAACCACGCCAATAGCGCTGTATTACCTTGGCGGCTCGCTTCTGGCGGATCAGCTCCTTCATTTCAGGCGTCATCAGGGCCTGGAAACGTTTGCGGGCCAAGAAGCCCCGGATGTGGGCCTGGAAGTCAGGAATGGATCTGCGCAGCAGAAGGAAATGCTCCCGCTGCTCGAGCATCATCTGCCTTCCGCGGAACTTCTGCTGCAGATGAATGGCCACATGGCGCAGCTGGACAAACTCTTGGCGTCTGCGTTTCATGCTGCAATTGGCACGGAACCTGCGCTGCACTATAATAGCAGAAAACTTAAGAAGCTGATAGTCCTGTCGAGCTTTAAGCATGGCTTGACGGGCACGGAAACGGCGCTGCAGCACTACAGCCGCCTTCCGCGTCATCTCGAACTCCTTGCGCTCTTGCCGCATGAGCAGAGTGGCTCTTATGAACTGCTGCAGAAGACGAACCTTGTGGATGGTGTCCAGGAATAACTTCCTCTGCAGGCGAGCCTGTACTGTGGCCCGCCATTTCCGTTGAATAGTTAGGGAGCTGGTACGCGCTCGCCGGTAGCCATTTCTTAGTATCCGCATTTCGCGCAGACCTCGCCACCAACGTTGCAAGCGGATAATGGCCACACGCTGCCTTCGATACTGTCTCATCTGCTTCCTCATTTCTAGCTTACCGCGATATCTCTGCTGGATCTTAATAATGGCGTCCCTATGGTGTTGATACAGGGACCGCTGCTTTCGCATCTCTAGCTTGGCTCGATAGCGAGTCTGAATATTAATAGCTGCCTTCTTGAGCTGAACATAGCTCTTCATCTGCTTCTTCATGGCCAGGCGAGCTCGGTACCTTCGCTGCAGTGTGATGGCTGCCTGGCGAAGCTCCAGAAAACTGCTTCGCTGACGCTGCCTCAGGAGGTGACCGCGCCAGTGCATTTGGATACAGCTTACGGCGGCCTGAGTGCCTCGGTACTTGGCCCGCATAAATCTCATGGCTTTATGGGCATGGAATCGTCGCTGAACCTTGATGGTCACCTCGCGTAGTCGCAGGTATTGCTGACGTTGCTCCCTCATCTGGATCATGGCCCTTCGCCGTTGTTGAATCACCAGAGCTGCCCTCTTCAGTTGCAGATATTCACTGCGCTGCTTCTGCATCTGGAGCTTGGCTCGATACTGGGTTTGTACGAATTTGGCCGAGAATTGCAGCTTTCTGTAACATTCCTTTTGGCGACGCATCTGCAAGGTGGCTCGCCAACGCTGCTGGACATTGATAATGCACTGACGCACCTTGAGGTAGGTATTGCGATCCTTGATCATATCTTGGTGCAAACGATACCTCTTTTGAATGAGAACTGTGGCCTGGCGCAGCTGCGTATACTTTGCTCTTTCCTCGCGCATTTTCCAGGTGGCCTTCAGCTGCTGTTGCACCCAAAGAACACTCTTCCTTGTGGCCTGGTAATTACTCCAATCGATTCTCATCTGGATCGTGGCCCTCCTGTAGGCCTGGATCTTAATGACACTGGAGCGGAGGGATAGGTAGTCAGCCCTTTGCTTTCGCATCAACAGCTGAGCTCGCCGGCGCTGCTGCATGTTGATAACTGACTTTCGGAGTCGCAGGAACTCCGTTCGCTGCTTCAGCATGCTCCACTTAGCTCGCATCCTCTGCTGAACCAAGACAATAAGCTGCCTCTGGCGCAGGTACTTCTGCCTTTGAAGCTTACCCAGTCGATGGCTGCGCCACTGCATCTGGATATAACTGGCAGCTGCCTGTTGCTTTTGGGATCGCTGAAGACGCGCTGTGGCCGCCGCCGCCATTAGTTTCTTGGCGAACAGACGACGCCGCCAGATGCGCTGCAGAAAGATGGCCGCTTGGCGTAGCTCTAGGTATTTCTGACGGCACTGCCTGCCAAGCTGTTGTGCCCGCCACCAGCGCTGGATGGTTATGATGCTGTGGTAGGTGTGGTAAAGCTGCTTTTGCGCCAAAAAGCGACGCGTGAACTTCTGTAGAACGATGGCTGCCTGGATGCGCTCCGCCTTGAAAATCTTGGCATATTTCCGCATCTGGTGCCCTCGGAACACGGCCTGGATTTTGGTGGCCGCCCTGTGGCGTCGCATCAGCTCCTTGTGGCGTATACGCCGCTGTATAACCACACTCAGCCAGCGCTGGCGCCACCACTTTTGGAGCACCGCAGCGGCGGCATGGAACTTGGGCGATCGGAACTTGTAGATGATCTGCCAGAGCAGGGAGAGGGTCTTCTCGCGATGACCATCCACAATGTCTGGGGCGTTGATATCGCCGCCCAGTTGGAAGTTGGCCTCACCCAGTGCGCCCAGAGCCAGCTTGACGTTAAAGATGCGCTGGAGGCGCGAGATGGCGGGCACTCTCAGCTGACGGGTAAGATCGTCGCGCAGGAGAATGACTTCCATGACGCGGGTCAGCCTCACGCCGTCTCTCAGGTCCACGGCTAGGTTGTTGAAGGCGTAATCGAACTCGTCCAGGAAGGTCTGTCGGTGCTGGAGAACATAGCCCAGGCGTCGCAGCTCCCGCGTGATGTCGCCGATGTTGGCCAGTAACTCCGAGGAGAAGCGCAGCAGGATATCCCTGGTCTCCTTGTGTGGCGACTTCTTAACAAACAGACACGGATTGTGCTTGACTATGCGCTTCTGTTTGGCCTGGTCGAGGAAGAGCAGCAGAAACAAAATCTTCTGAAGAGTGTGCTTCTTAATGTTCTCCGCGTACTCCTCGGTGAGGGTGTAGGCCTTGCTGTACCTCTGCTCCTCGAACTTGTTCCGGAACAAGCGATTGAGGATAAAAGTGCTGAGGCCCACAATGTCCCTGTTAGACTGCATTTGGATCTTCTCTCCGAAGACCACTTCCAGTCCAAGGCGCAGCCAAAGCGGATTGAAGCACAGCAGCAGCTCCAGAATGGTGCGCTGCATTACTACGTCGAGGTGCAGGTTCCGATCGCTGCGGATGCGCAGTGCCTGCTTGTTCACGTACACGGCTACCTTGGAGCAAGGCAGGCGCATCTGCTCGCTGAAGAACAGCTCTACGGCTGCCCTGCGCAATGTTTCCAGCCGGTATTTGGTGAGATAGTTCATGGACTGCTCCTCCTTGGTGGGCGCTACAACCAGCTCCTTGTTGCGCACCTCGTTGAAGAGCCTGCCCACGTCTATCTTGCTGTCGGAATCCGCATCGAGATCGGCGGGTATAGAGACCAAGGCATTTAGCCACTTCTTGAAGTCTGCCTGGTGGCGCTCCACCGCCTGCTCGTCCAGGTACATGGTGGATGCCAGAAAGGGATCCGCCGTGGTGGTGGCCGCAAACGGATCCGGGTTTATATAACTTTGCATGTAGAGCTCCGAGTCGTAGAGCTTAACGGAAGCCTGGGCACCGCCAGTGTCCCTGGCCTTACGCGGCGTGGTGGTTTTCTTCATCAGGGCCAACGTGGTGGCCAGCTTGAACTTCTTGGGCTGCGTGTGACTCCAGGCATGGGCTCCAGAGCTGCGGGCAGAGGCATTGGCTGGTGCTGCGCTCTTTAGCAGGATGGTGTCCTCCACACGCTGCTTCTTGGGCGGAGAGATGGGCATTGTGTCGTGGCGATGCAGCGACTCACTGCTGGGCGAATCCGAGAAGCTAAGCTCGTGCGAGCGCCGCTTTTGGGGATTTGGATGCTTTACAGGACTGCCCCTACGCGACTTACGGCCCAGTTCGTGCAGATTGAAGCGACTCGACTGGGCGAGGATCTCGTTTTGATTGAAGTGCACATCCTGCTGGCCCACCAGGCTCGCCTCGCTGCTGGATGAGCTGATCAGGCCCTTCTCCTTCTCCATCTGAACCTGCTGGTCCTGGTAGTAGCGGTTCTGTTCAATCGAACGGATCTTCATCTCGTTTAGATTCGGCATGGAGCCTTGGATAGCAAACTTAGTTTGTGTCGATACCAGTGACAGATCCTTCATAGACTCCGAATACTTTCGCAGCGGAGAGCCCACCAGTTCGATGTCTCTCTTCAGATCGGGTGCCCTGCCCTTCGTCTGCATCCTCGGGGGACTGGAGCCCTCCTCCTCGCGAATGCATTCCAGGGCCCTGGTGTGGGTGGCATGGTGAATGGTCGTGGTGGTCTGCAAGAGCATCTCGGACCGCGAGCAGTCCAAAGTGTCTACGGAAATATTTATGGTCTCCGAGTGGCGCACATCGAAGGTCTTGTTTGAGGGCGTCTGGTCCTCCAGGTCGTCGGGCGTTATGCGCCGGGGTCGCATGTCGTTCGCACCTGGCTTGCTCTTCCCTCCCCTGAGATCGGGCGTGGGCCAGGCAGCAAGGTTGTCTGGCATAATGGTAGCCGGATCCTTGCCCCTGGTTTCGGTGAGCGGTGTGAAACGCAGGTTGTCGATCACGTCGAGTAGATTGCCGGGCGTCATGGGACTCAGGTTCTCCTTGAGGCTGCGCGGCTGTGGAGATATATAGACGGGCTCCTGCTTGTATACATTCTTCTCTGTGAGCGGAGCTGGTGCAAGAGCGGGAGCAGGAGCATGGGTCGGTGGGCGGGCGGCCGGGCGAGAAGCAACAGATGGTCGCCAGGTCGGCTTCAACGAAGGCGCTGCCGTCGTTCCTGCCGCCGTAGACAGTCGCTTCTTTTGCGGCACCACAGATGAGGCAATACTCTTCTTGGCGCCGCCCGTCGGCGATTTCAGCTGCAGGGTTTTGCCAACGGTGGGAAATTTGCGCGCGGTCTTCAGGTAGAAAAAGACAGAGTGAGTTTAGGGGTGAAAAATGCAGGGCCAGGGACTCACCTTGACCGGCTGGTTGCTTCTGCTCTTGAGTATGATCATCACCTCCTTGCGGAAATTGCGATTGTCTATCAGTTGCAGCGTCTCCTTGCAGGCCACCTCCAGCTGGGGGCTCCAGACCAGCTCCATGACCACCTCGTCGCGCGCGGGCACTGCGTGGGCTCGCCATTCAAGGCTCAGGTTGTGCTCCTCGGGAATGGCATTCGTCACCTTGACCTGCAAGGGGAATCATTGATCAAATACCAGTTGCCAGGCAGCCGAGCCGCTGATCCCTATCGCGACACACTAACCTCAATGTCGTCGTCGCTGGGGTTGACGACGCGCACCTGGCGCCGGGCCGTCTTGGTTACGGGCACGTCCTCGAACTGCACAATCGCCTTGGCCGAGAACGGAGCCATGACCACCACGGCGGGCTCGCGTCCCTCCACGCGCTTCTTCTGCTTCAGGCGCGACGGCGTCACTGTGATCTGAAATTATCCGAAATGTTAAGGGACCATTTTGGAAGCCACGAAGGACGCTCTAACCTCGAATGCGCTCATCTCGGCTGCAGGCACAAAAACAGATAACAAACTGACACTTAATTAGCACGGGAACAGACTTAGCAACTCCCGCGTGCCATTAACACAGCGACTAACTAAACACTTAGCACAATTAACGATTAACACCGGCTAAATTAGAGAGACGCTACAAAAACACAGTTTCAAACTGAAAACGACGCCGATGTTTTGAGCATTGGCGCTAAGGCTAAAGCCTTGACGATACATCGATGTATCGACAAATTATCGATGTTCTGGAAAAAATTCAACATCGATTCGATGTTTGAACAGCAACTTCACATCGATGTATCGATGTTTTTACCAAATCGGTCGATTTCAAAAAGTGCACATACCTACATACTTAAATATATTCCAATTTCGAATTGAGAAATTTTTCTGTGAAAAGCGAAGTAAACTCACTGATGTAAGAGCAAAATTTAAAATTTGAGCCGTTGTGGAAAGTGTTGCCAGATCGTATAATTAAAGACGGTTTTATTGCTCCGCGCTCCGGCGCTGCCTGACCTCTTGCGAAAATATACCAAAATATAAGATATATGCAATGTGACCATGTACTAATATACGTTTCATAAAATAACCGCCAGTTGAAAATGGCGCGCTATTTAAATTCAAAAGTACAACTAATTTTTTATAAGTGGTTTTATTCACAATTTATTTACAAATTTTAACAACAAACATAAAGCAGAACAATGCACCATCGGCTCTCACATTAGTCTGCTTGGCGGCAGAAGGTGAGCACGGGACAAGCTGTCACTGGCCGTTTCCGAGGAGTACATGCTCTTGAGGTAGCCCGGAAAGGGCGTAACTGCGTCAAAGTCCTCGCCGGCAGAGTCCTCTGGCGGATCTACGGCCATAAAGGCGATGGCAAAGCCTCGCAACGAGTTGCTCTCGTCCGTGTGGAAGCGAATGAGCAGCGTATCCGAGTTGGAGACGATAATAGGGGGCTTCCGCTTGCCGCAGAAGCGGCCGTGAATGGTGTTCATCGAGTAACCCTCCTCGGTGACCTCCAGATAGTCAAAATCGCAGGACTCCGAGTACTCGATCTCGAAATGCAAAAAGCGGATCTTGACGCTGCTCTCCGGATCCGCCTGAATGCGCCAGTCGCAGTACATGTTCCGCTTGTACGGCCTGCTGCCGTATCGCGGATGCGAGTAAAATGTCTGTGAGTGGTTCGTGGCTCGCAGATAGCCTCCGCACTCGGAGACAAAAGTGGCCTTAAAGCCCCGCCGCTGCAGACCTGCGTCCGAGGCCAGGACCATGAACATCTCATTGGTGGAGGCGATCACATCGTACGGCTCCCGACCGCCGCAGTAGATGCCCAGCGTGGAACTATTGTCCGAGCGACCGTCGTAAATGGCCACGTAGTCGTAGATGCATTCCTGATGGTTCTCCACGGCAAAGTCGTGGAACGTCAGCTGGATGCGATGGCCGAGGACGGTCTGGAAGTGCCAGTAGCAGTAAATGTTGCGCGGATAATCCTCCGGGTAGTTGGGACTCTGCAGGACGCCATACGAGGTGGTGATCTCGAATTTGCAACGCGTCTCCGTGCAGTTGTGGCCGTTCTCGGCCAGCGTGTATCCGTTCCGGCAGCTGCACTGGTACGACCCAAAGGTATTCCGGCATCTATGCTGGCACCCACCATTATTGATCGAGCACTCGTCCTCATCTGCAAGAGAAGTCAGAATGTTATCCCTGGATGTTCTGTAGCTTCACAGATTATTATTCTTACCTATCACAAACTGGGCCACAAAACCACTTCGCTGCACTGTTCGATCGGAGTGAAACTCCAGCCTGAGGACACTCTGCTCCGAGTTGACCACCGGCGGCAGATCGTTGCCGCAGTAGATCCCGATCTTCTTCAGCCGATTGTCCTTCAGCTTCGAGTAGATGACGAGGTAATCATAGTTGCACTTTGTGTACTTGAATCGCGTACCCTCCAAGTCAAAGTGGGTAAAGTTCAGGAAGACTGCGTGGTTCGGCGGAGCCACCACCTCCCACACACACTGCTTGGCATTGGGATACATATCCGGATACGAGGGTGAGTATAAAGAGCCGTTTGACTTGGTGGCATCTACCACTCCGCCGCAGGCATTCTCACAGGTCTTGCCATTGGCCTGCAGCTCGTAGCCGGCATGGCAGCCGCACTGATAGCTGCCAAGGGTATTGATGCACTCATGTTGGCAACCATGGTCCATGAACCGGCACTCGTCCACGTCAAGCAGGAGGGCGGCGGAGAAGCCCAGCTTCTGAACGGATCCATCGGAGACGAAACGGATGTACATTTGATTGCTGCGGGTTCTATTACAAAAAGGAATAAACCTGGTCATGAAGTTCTTTGTCTGGACTATCATTGACCTACCTTATATTAGGCGGCAGCTTGTCCCCACAGAAGCGTCCCATCAGCCTGGAATCGCTGCTATTCCCGTCTCGAATCTCCACATAGTCGTAGGCACAGCCATCACGCTTCTCCAGCTCGAAGCTCTGGAATTTCAGGGCCACCTGGTGGTGCTCCGGAGCAGTGATACGCCACACGCACTCCTTGTCGGGCATGTATTCCATGGGATAATTTGGAGAGTCTATGGACTGATCCCTGGTGAGCAGAATGTCTCCGCCGCAAACAACTGGCAATTAAAAAGGAGCTTAAATTATTCTGTTACCTTTTCAAAAGACTTTTCAAAACTCACCCTCAAATCTCGCCTTGAACCCTCGATAACCTTTGGCTGCATTCCGGTTTACATAGTTAAGGAGCATGCGGCTCGTCTGGGTCTGAATGACCTCGCCGCTGACATTGCCACAGAGGCGTCGCACCAGCGGCGAACGGTGCCAGTACCCATCCCTGATCTCCAGATAATCCTGCGAGCAGTCGTCGGAGCTCATCAGCTGCAGCTGCTGCAGATGCAGGATGACCTTCTCACCGTTCGTGGCTGTTATTCGCCACTCGCAGTTGGTCAGCGAGGCATCAAATTCAGACTCCTCTCCTGCCTCGCCAGCATCACCACTTCCTTCGAACTCACTGAGCACTCCATTACCGGAATACACAAAATGGGGACCAACTATTAAGCCAGAGTTCTGCTGGTACGTGCGCCCGCAGGCGGCGCATTTGTACAGCAAGTTGGCCTGGACAATGTCGCCCTCACTGAGACGCCTTCGTTGACCCAGTTCGACGTGGGTGCCTTGCGGTATTCCAATAGGAGTAATGGTGTCCAGGTAGGAGCTTTTGGAGAACGAATTCTTGGCATAGTGCATGATGGAGTTGTAGTCATAAGGCAAAAGGGGCAAATCCACCTCCTCGGGCGACAGGACATCAAAGTTGTACTCCTGTCCCCGCATAATGTTGGCCTTGTTGATGATGATGTGCTTATCCCTGTCACCGCGGGCATGTTCATGGTGGAAGCCAATTGTGTGGCCCAGTTCGTGGATGATAATGCCGAACTTTTCACAATTACGTCCTATGGAGATGGGCTGGCGACCGTTGCCATGTTTGCCCAGAAAGGAGCAGCAACTGAGGGAGATAAATATCAGCTATTAGGTAAATATTTTTTACAAAGAATTTGGCTTAAACTCACCCGCAATTCTTGACCGTAAAGTAAATGTAGTTGGCATGCAGCTTGGCATCCCGTTCCACAAACTTGATGCAAGTAAAGTTCTCCCAGTGGCGCATGGCCTGCTTGAAGAGCGCCTTGTGAGCGCCACTGAAGATGGTATCAATCTCGTAGGGAATGACACCATAGTCCCAGGTTCGGTCTTTCCTCACAGTCACACCTCGTCGTTTTCGAATGGGTTTGCTTTCTGGTACGAACTCTGGCCAGTGGGAGTGACTGGGCTGTAGCACATCCACGGCGGCATCTGTCCACAGCAGCGGCGGAGGTAATCTCAGCTTTCCTTTGCTTCGCGACTTATGAAGCCGCTGTTTCCGGCGTCTCCTGGAGGATGGAGAAAAAGGCTTATGAGCTCCGGTATGGCTGAAGTCAAGATGCCGCCTCCACTAATTGGACACCATTGTGCGGGAGGAGCTAATCCCTTTCGGAGAGAGACGACTTACCCCAGAGATTGCCTCGCTCGGCTGCGTTCGACCAGCTTTGGTTTTGGCTTCTGCTGATGGTTGATGACATCCATCTCCTTTTGTGGCACCTGTTTGGGTTTTATGCTGCACTTAAAGAATTTCCTGCCACGTGAGAATGCCTCCACTCACCTGCACAGCATCCAGCATGCCATAGAAATCCTCCGGCTGCTCCTTGAAGTCAAAGTCACATTCTCCCTCGCCCTCCTTGTCCGACAGCTGACTCAGTCGCCTCCCCTGGGCCAAATCCATGTGGGAAACCGCCATCAGGCCTGCTGCCAAAATGAGCACAGCAAATTTCGCTTTCGTTTCCATGGAGAGGCGGCACAGGCACATTCTTTCGATCTCGCAGGTATTCTTCTTTTCGTTTTTCCTTCTGGGGGCTCGTTCTTCGAAGTTGCCTCGACCAGTTCAAAGTTCTAACTGAGAGCCAGCGGGCAGCGATTGCCGAATTATACCGATGCGGCGAGACAAGGGTTCGCGCGCTCCACGGATGAGGCAGCAGGTAAGAGGCTCGCTGGCCAGAGCAGAGGAAGCGAGGAGGAGGCGGCAACAGGCAGCAACTCGCGATGGCAACTAAAGAATCTACAGAATCTCGACTGCCCGCTTGTCCCTGTGGCATGTCCGCTCGCGGGAAAGGGAAAGAGAGGGCCAGCGATACTAGTCCGTGTGCCCATTGTCTGCCTGTTGTTGGCATTCAATGGGTTTTGATTTGGGTATCCCTGCACCTTGACATTGTCTCCTTTCGAACGAGATTTCCATCTGCCTGCATGCCTACCTGTGTGTACCGTCGTGCTTGCGCGCTTAGGCAGCCCAGGATCAGGTGTTGGGCTCTCGAACCTTTTAGGGCAGGTCATTAACGATCATAAATCCCCCTCATGAACGAACGAATTCGTGGTAATTCCGCCTCTTAAGGCTATTCAAGAGCCGAGCTGGCGCTTACCCAAGCAGCAGGCAAGGTGGAAATAGAGCCATAAACCCAAGAGTACCAGAAATAACGCTCACTTCAGTTTTAAAACATAGTTACTATGCAAGTTTTAATAGTATGTATTTATAGATTTAATTACGTATTAAGTTGAGTCAAATATCCGAGAGTTGTACATATAAAGTGTGTGTGTGTGTGTGTGTGGTTAGTGTAGGGATTCCAGGATTTACGAGTCCCCGTCGTGTGGATATGTGTATCTCTGTTCTAGCCTAGCTTCCGTTTCGACTTTGATATGGAATCGCCGTCGCCCATCGACTTATGCTAAGATGCTTAACGGAAATACGAAATGCGCTGGTCCATCGAATATGGCACAATAAAAATATAAAGTTTAGAAATCGAGGGAGGGGAAGAAATGCTACAGAAATGCAGGAGGAAGCTGCACATTTAGCTACAGAGTCTAGAGGAGAGTCTAGTCTAATCGAAAGTACATTACATGTATTCCATAGGTCTAAGTAATTGCCACCGCAGATCCCCGGGCGTTGAGTGAATTCAAGACTTCGAATGCCTAAAACTAATATTGGATCGAGGTCCTTGATTATGTCCTCGAGTGCATGGAAGAGCGAGAGAAAATCTGCTTTATGTACGCGACGATATGCCTAAATCTGTTAAATAAATTCCGTTTTGTAATATATTGTCATGAATTTTTTTAGCGCGTTCTCAGCGTCTCATCCACCTCGGCCGCTTTATGCGTTGCCAGCGTAATATCGATTTGGTAGGCTATATCTTCCCCGATACTGCCCGTTCAGGACCAACTGATTCCCACTGAAGTCGCCATACTCGTCCGTCTCCTCGGTATCCTCGATGTACATGCTTTTGAGTGAACCTGGGAACGGGGTGACCATCTCGGAGCTGTACGAGTTCTCCACATCCTCCTCATCGCTGTTTTCGAAGGGATCCACGGCCACATAGGAAGCGGAGAAGCCCTTCATCGGTACAGAGCCATCTGTCTTGAAGCGGACCAGCAGGGAGTTTGTCATTGAGATGATGTCCTGAGGCAGCTGTGGGTACAAGGTACAACATACATTAATAAATAAGAAATTTAAAGCTTCCTTTTAGTTTCAATTATAAACTAATTGAAGGTAACACCCACCACATTGCCGCAGTACTGCCCATACATAGGTCCACTGGTGTCCTCCATGTTGGAGAACACCTGCACATAGTCGTAGGTGCAGTTCTCGCTGCTCTCGATGTCAAAGGTGAGGAATATGAGCTGCACATTGCTGTTCTGCGGCGCCTCGATGGTCCACTCGCAGTCCATGCTGTCATCGTAGTCCTGGTTACCGAAGCGGGCGTGAGAATAGAACTGCTGCACATGGCTGGTGGCGCGCAGGAAACCGCCGCAGGCTGCAAGAAACGCAAATCAGTGTCTTTCATATCGGATTACCTGACATTTCCTGCACTACTTACAGGTCGAGTGCATGGCCATAAATCCGTTGAGCTGCTTGTTTTTATCCGTCTTGAGCACCATGTACATTTGGTTGGTGGTCGAGGAAATGGGGAAGGGTATCTTGTCGCCGCAGAAGCGACCCAGCACGGAGCTGGCATCGGATTCGCCATCATAGATGGCCACATTGTCATAGGTGCATTCCTAGTATGCCATAATTATATATTAAGTAAGAGTATTCTTATGTTTTCTTAAGTAAAGTCTCACCTGGTGCGACTCCACATTAAACTCGTTGAATATCAACTTGATACGGTGTCCCGGCGTGGTGATAAAATGCCAAACGCAGTCCGCATTTGGCGGATACGAGTCCGGATAGTTGGGACTGTAAATGGTGCCAAAGGCAGCAGAGATCTCGTACTTGCACTCGCCCTCCTTGCAGTCATGGCCATTCTCATGCAGGGAGTAGCCATTGTGGCACAGACAGATGTACGAACCGATCGTATTCCTGCACTCGTGCTGACAGCCACCATTGTTCATGGCGCACTCGTCGATGTCCGTGAAGAATACAGCCGCAAATCCGGATCGTTGAATGGATTTGTCCGAGTGGAACTCTACGCGCAGGGCATTGCTTTCGGAGGTGGCCGTGGGCGGTATGGCGCTGCCGCAGAAGGTACCAATTCGCTTCAGCCGGCTCTCGCCCAGCTTGGAGTAAATGGTCACTGAATCATAGCCGCAGTCCGATTGCTGATGCGCTGTGCCCTCCAGATCAAAGTGGGTGAAGTTCAGCGATATCTTGTGCTTAGGCGGGGCCACAATCTCCCAGATGCACTCCTTCATCAGCGGATACATCTCGGGAAAAGAGGGCGAGGTGATTGTGCCATTTGGATACTCGATAACCCCGCCACAGGCATCTGAGGAAGAATATGGGGGAAATATAGATTGGGAGGTTACTATCTATGGCAGTGTGAGGATTACCCACCTTCGCATTTCTTTTTGTCACTGTGCAACTCGTAGCCAATGTGGCAGCTGCACTCATAGCCGCCCAGCGTGTTGATGCACTCGTGCTCGCAGCCATGGTTCTGGGTCTCGCACTCGTCCACCTCCTTCATGAACACGGCCGAGAAGCCCGCCTTCTGCACCGATGTGTCCGACACGAATTTCACGTACATCGAATTGCCACCTGACCTGAAAGAAGGGGGCGCCGGACAAAGCGGAATTTGTGAAAGGGGAACGGCCAGGAATGGAAAAGTGGGAGGTTACTGGGCGAGGACACTCCACTCACTTCATGTTCGGCGGCGGCTTGTAGCCACAGAAAACCCCAATTAGCGGGGAATCCGGCTCGGGACCGTCGCGCACCTCAACGTAGTCGTAGACACAGCTGTCATGGTTCTCTACCTCGAAGGACTGGAATTTCAGTGCCACCTGGTAGCCCTTGGGCACGGTTATTTTCCACACGCATTCCTTGTTGGGCAGATAGTCCAGCGGGTAATTGGGTGACTCCAGGCGGCCCACGGCATCGTCCACGGACAGTTCACCGCCGCAGACAACTGTCGGAAATGGAATGTCATGAATGCCCGCCAACGATGACCCTTTAGTTTTCGGCCAGCACTCACCATCGAACTCTGCCTTGAAGCCACGGTAGCCCTCGCTGCGATGCGTGTTCACGTAGGTGAGGAGCATGCGACTGGACTCGGTGCGTATCTCATCGTTGGCCACCTTGCCACAGAAGCGTCCTATGAGTGGGGACTTCTCAAAGTAACCATCGCGAATCTCCAGGTAGTCTGTCTCGCAGTTGTTTGACTTGAAGATGTTCTGAAGGAGGTATTAAAAATATGGATTTATTTTAAAACTGGTTGAGGATAGCAAGAACCCACCATATTCTCCAGCTTTAGCACAACTCGCTCCCCGTAAGTGGCTGTTATTCGCCACTCACAGTGCTCTGTCTCATCAGTCAGGGCTCCGGCTGTGTAATAAGAGGGCGAAGCGAAGATTCCTGTGCTCTCCTGGAAGGTGCGTCCACACTTAGGGCACTTGTACAGCAGATTGGCCTGTGCAATGTCACCCTGACTGAGTCTCAATCGCTGGCCAATCTCTGGACGCTTCCGACCCTTCATCTCAATGGGCAGAATTGTGTCTAAGTAAGTGCCCTTGGAGAAGGTGTTCCTAGCATAATGCATAATAGAATCATAGTCGTAGGCCATGCCCAGTGAGTCCACTTCGTCTGGAGAGAGCATATTGAAGTTATAGTCCTGACCCTTCATAATATTATTGTGCTCGATGACCACATGCTTCTCCCGATCCGGACGCGTGTGCTCATGCCAGAAGCCCACCACATGGCCCAGTTCATGGACCACAATGCCAAACTTGTCGCAATTACGGCCAATGGAAATGGCCTGGGGTCCATTGCCGCGTTTGCCTACAAAGGAGCAGCAACTGGAAAGGGAAACAGAGGGATGTTTCTTCTGATAAAGAAACAAAAAAGATCCTTATACTCACCCACAGCTGCGCACAGTAAAGACAATGTAATTAGGATGGATCTCTGGATTCCTCTCCACAAACTTGATGCAGGTGGAGTTCTCCCAGTGGCGCATCGCCTGCTTGAATAAAGCCTTGTGCATTCCACTGAAGTTGCCATCGATTTCGTAGGGAATGACGCCATAATCCCAAATGCGTTCCTTTTTGGCGGTGACAGCGCGTGCTACTCGATGGCGCTGCTGCTCCTTTTCCTCCTCCTTCTGGTCATGGTGAATGCTAGAAAGGATGGGTAGAATGGATAGCCTGTTAGTTATGGATGATTCGGAGGATGCTGCGAAAAACTTTCCACGTGGCGTATGCGTAATTTTAATTGCCAACAGTTTTCCATACATTTTTCAGTGTTGTTGTTCGGCACAACTTTTGGCACGCGAATTTCTATTAAAATTCATAACTTTTAACATGCACAAACACACTAACACACACACACACACACAGAAAGCCGCACAATGAGCTCTCTCTCTGGGTGTGTGTGTGTGTGTGTGAATGGGCTTGTGTGAGTTGCCAAAATGGCTGCTGTTTGTTTAAAGTTTATGCCGAAAAAAAGGAAAACTCGCAATGAAAATGGCCGGCAATTTACAGTGGGCCAGGAAATGGCAACGGAAACGGATGTGGCGGAGGCGGTGGCGGTGGCCCGCCAACAAGGCAAGGGCACAGCCACAGCCACAGCCTAGGACTGCCTCATACTTACTCCGCTTTTCTCATTTCCAAATCCATTTCAGGCGTAGATTGATTGAATCCCGGCGCGGCATGGTTCACATACTGCGTAGTTCCCTGACCACGCCGCCGGTGTTGACGATGCGCTCGGTGCTTCTTGCGTGGCGTGTTTTGGTGGCCATGATGGTGCAGCTGTTCCTGCTGCTGATGGTGCTTGTTGTGCTCGCCATGATGATGTTGGTGATGTCCCTCACCCACCGGCCGGCTTAGCTCCTCCCTCAATCGTTGCAGCTTGGCCTCATGCTCGGCGTGCTGGTTGCTTCGTCTGTGGGAAGGGATTGGTATTTCTGTAGCACCAGGGAGATGTTCACTTAAACCTTCAATGTTACCTATGTTTGGGCCCTCGCCTGTGCCGCCTACGCACCACCCCGCGCGAATGCAGAAAGTCCACCTCATCGTCCAGCTGCATCCCATTGCCACCGGCATTGCTGTAGACATTCGGCAGAGTGGAGCGTTGCTCGGGCAGCGAGGTGGGCAGGATGTGTGACTGCCTGCGTTCCGCCACAAAATTATTTCCCGAATCATCCTCAATGTCCTTGTTATCCGACTGAATCTTGCGCGTGTCCACGTTGCGATGCAGTGTCTGCATTGTCTTGTTGCCGGACTTGGAGACGGTCTCGGCCAGGACAAGCCTGGCTGGCTTGGCCGCCAAATTGCGTCGCTCGAACAGAGGCACCACCTCGTTCTTGTAGCTGGACGGTTGGGCGTAATCCGAGGGAGATTGGGAGCCAGGCTTTACCGGTTCATTGGCACTCTGTGGGAATGTGTGGGAGATGAGTTCCTTCACAGAACTTGTTTTTCCCCTTTGCTTCACCTCACTCACCTGACTCTGCAATTGACCCTGACCGGCTGTCAAGTTCACCGGAACTGTGCTCGGCAGCTTCGTCTTTTTGCGGATGATGTCGGTCAGGCCCTCCTCCTCCACCTGCAGTCCTTCGTGGTAAACCTCCTGCTTAAGCTTCTCCAGATCCATCTGGAAGGTGGCATTGAACTTGACCGGACCGGGGCTTCGAGCGGAAACGGAAGCGGGGTCACCGCCACTGTTGTCTGGCGCATCTGCCAGCAGCTCTTCGACCTCCTGGCGTTCTTGCTCCTCGTCGTCAACGGGCGTGTGGGCAACCACCGGTGGGCCGGAATCGCCGTCCGGCAGGGCAATGTCGCCCATGAAGCCGCCTGGAAGGCCAGAGATAAAGCGATTTAAATTAGGGGCATTATCACGGCCAGCGGGCAGGCTCTACCATAACTTACAAATTGTTTTTAATTATAAGCGACAGGGCGAAAGGCGTATAAATTTTTATTTTAATTGAAATTTCATGTGGCTCGCGCAGACAGTTCTGCGTTGGTTGGTTAGCCAGAGGGGAGCCAATGTTCGCTGCTGGTAATTTATAATTCGCACAGGCACCGTCCGGATATAAAGTCGTGGCGCTTTCTGACAGTTATTTTGCCGGGCGGTTGGATAGACACACACACACACACTCTGCATATCCATTTAATCAGTGCATCAGCGGACAGCCGGGCAGCAGGACATCTGATGCCTTTGTTTGCCCTCGCTCCACACGGCGTATACGCAATGTGAATGTCAGAACAGGGAGTGCTTGTCCGTTCGTGTTTGTGTCTGTGATCATGGCCCACATGTGGCCACTGGCCAGTGAAAACAGTAAAAAAACAGCAACAGCAACCACGATAACAGTTAACAAGCAAAATATGAAATTGTTGCCCTGTCTGCCTCAGACGTGATAAACAAAATTAATTAAGTGCGTTTGCACACTGCACAAAATCAAAAAAATAATAAAAGGAGAAAAGCCATAACGAACTCCACAGACTCTATATCAAGTCTTGCCTGGTAAATAACTAAAGACCATATCGTTTAAAACTATCTTTAGGATCTCTGGCAGTAGCATCAATCTTTATTTTTCATGTCGAAACATTTCCGGAGAGCAAACAAGCTCCCTCGTCCGGATAGAGCAATTCATTTGCCTATAAAGACTGTCTGAGTGCTGCTGCTGCTGCTGGTGCTGCTGCTGCTGCTCCTGGCTGACTGCCTGCCTGCTTGGAGAGCTGAGCTTAATTCAAACATAAATAAAATAAAATTGCATTCATGCTATTTACACGGCTGGCACAGTGAAGCCTGCCTGCATTAATGTTAACGCCTTTTGACTTCTGAAGGCCGCTCATCGTGGCCCACATTCCATTTCTGGTTTCCTTTCCCCTTGGCCCTTGCTTCCGTTTTCGCTTCGCTTCCGTATCCGTCTTCCTCCCAGCTCCCTTTCACCTGCCTGCCTGGCCATCTCCATCTCCAACTTAGACTCCAATGTGCAAATGTAGTAACGGCAGCTGGCAATTTGATTATTACAACTGGAGCGGCAAAACCAATCATCCTTTGAGTCTCAATAGTGCTAACTGACTGGGAAGTGGGTCAGCTCAAGCGGGAGCTCAAGCGGGAGCTCAAGCTTGAGCTCTTGAGCAAGGTTCTACAATCTATAGCCACTTGCTACCTACGCAGGCCAGTCAAGTAGACACGTATCCCTCGGGGCCATAAAACGAAGTGTCATGTGGACATGGAAAGTAATTAAAGTGTGAAAACAGGAGGGGATTTCAGGGAGTCATTCATGGCAGATGCACTTTTAAATCATTAAGGCAGAGGTAATTCAGTTTGGAAAGTTAACTAACCAAATCTTTAAGAAGGTACAGGATGCACATTTTCTTGTTTTAAATAAATAATTATTTCAACAAAATGCCAGGAGTTTTCTTGAGTAGTTTCCTTGTATTTTTGTTTCTTTAGAATATATTCATTTGAGAGCCTTTGTTTATTAATGACTTTGCTACCAATACTTGTAGAAAAGTACATATTTATAACAAACTAGGCTAATTGCTCAAAATAAACAGAATTTAAGCATACAGAAGTAGCAGCCTAATTGCTGTTTAATTGCTCAAACGAACTAAAGCACTTTTAGCTGCTTGAACTTACTGCTTTAGTTTTCCAAAGAATTCACATAATAGAACAAAAATAATATAAATGCATTTAAAGTCAAAAGTTTGCACAAGAATCAGTGTCATTTATATGCGAAGTGAAGTGCTCACTGTACTGCCAGAACAGCAGCTGAGCATTTTGTGCATTTTCCTGGGTTTTTGTTACTCTCGCTTTCGGTTTTTGCGTGTTGTTTTGGCCAAAATTGCAAATTACATATTTATCAAGCTGCAAACGTTTTTTGATTTAGTTTCCGAAATTGCAGCAGGGAAAAAAGGAAGCCAGACCACACCAGAGCAAAACAGAGGAGAGTAGAGCAGACCAAACCGCATAGTTTGTTTTGCCGGGCTCCAATCAATGTCAATCATACGCACCGTAACCGAACTGAGGTCGCCTGGCTGCGGTTTCCACAGGAGCAGCGGCAAACAGGAAATGAAGTCTGCAGGAGACCAACAATCGAAGGCAACCCGAACCGCCCATCAAATAACAGACTTTGCCCCCCCCCCATGGTTTCTGATCGAAATTCATTTAGCTCAAAATTTCCTCTAGCAAAAGTCTTTTTACGAGACTGAAATCATGCTAGTTTGCTGCATAACACACCCATCTCTCGGTTGACATGCTGAAAATATCTGAATTAAATTACACGTCATCGTGAAACCTCTCTCTATCCATCTCCTCATTGCCCGGCACTGTCAGGGCCATTGTTTTTGCTGCAATTGCATCGTGTTGACTTTGAAAACATATCGTATTTACATTTGATTTAACAGTCAAACAAATTTCTAGAATTGCGCAAATATTTACATACGCAATCTGAAAATCTGTGAGCGCGGTGCTGCGAACACGTGTGCGCGCTGTGTTGTGTTGTGTTGTGTGTATTAAAAATATATGGGATGCCCCGTGCATGCTGTACATGAAATTTAAATTTCAATATACATTTTAAACACAGAGCATAGTGCGGCTCGTGCACGCCCCACATGGCGGATGATTGATTTGGATGCTCTGCCAGTGCTGTTAGAGGAGAAGTGGAAAATGGCAAGTTGAAAACGGAAAACGGAAAGAGCAGCGAAATTGAAACTAAAACCGTGGCGAGAGCAACTCAAGCAAAACACGTTCCCAGTTGGCATTTAATCCCGTTAACGTTTGCCAGCCCCAAGGAGCGATGCTGCCATGGTGGGAGCAATAAAAAGACGATGCACACACAGCAGGCGAGAAAACTTGCCGCATAATGCGTCACAATGCAGGGCAAGAAGCAGGCGCTAACAGCCCGGCTAACGGGTCACAATCCGTTTCTGGAATGGAAATGGAAACGGAAGAAATCCAGTGTGCGTAGCACAAACAGTTCCAGTCGCAAAGTCCGTCTGCAATTTCATTACATTTACGTTAAATGCCTTTGGCCGTCCCGTCCAGTCTCTCGACTGTCTGACTGGCAGACAAACAGTTCGCACAAGTGAAAGTAATTAAATTTTTGAGCCTCGCCTCCTTCGTCGTGGCATTCTCCTGTCCGCCCTCGCATCCTTCAGCCGGTTCCTGTTCCTATTCCTGTCTCACATCATTCACACTAACGAACCAACGCACAAAACGTGCCATTTTAGAGGGGATTCTGGTTACTCTCCCCTCATCCTGGAGTATGAGTCCAGTTGAGAGTACCCTTTTATGGCGGCCACAAAAATGTTTAACACATTCGCCGGCAGCAGCAGCAGCTTCCTCTAAATACCGAATACAACATGGCGTATGCGTAATGTGGCAACAAGGGCTGCCACGGCTGCTGCTGCTGCTGCTGCTGTTACAGTCCGCTTTATGAGCGTCCCTGTGCCGACTGTGAGTTTAATTAAAAATAAAACCCTCCATCTCTGGCTCGGCTCGGGTCCATCTGATTACACGCTTTGGGCCACGGTCTCGTACGTGCGAAGCAGAAGCAGGAAAAGTGGCAGCAACACTAGTTGCCGCACTTAACGCATCAGTAGTGGCGGTGGTCCGGTCCGTCCATCCATTTTGTGGGTCAAAAGCAAATAATTGAAGAGCGCTCGCTGAGCTGCCAACTGATTGCCATTGTTGAGGTCAGCTACGCTTCCATTTTACCTTTTTTTTTTTGCTTTATCCCACCCTCGTTTGGGGTCCTCCTTTTTTGTGTTATTTATGTTCTTTGTGTCCTTTGGCGGATGTCAATACTCCGCTGGCGGGCTGTCTGTGTCATAAAATAAAAAACACACGAGTGCTGCGAGTATGTGTGAGCATATAAAATACAAGCAATTAAACAGCAAAAAAAAAGAATGCCACAGGCTCAAAAAAGATTCTGTACAAGCTTAAAAAAGGCTAATTGGTCTACACTTTTTGGGTGTCGCTAAGAGTGCTTTAGGAATTCATTCGAATTCGTTTGTTCTGAAAATTCAATATCCCAGGATTTATGGGGAGAGGATTTTCAGTCGAAAATAATGTTTATATAAATCCAAAAGAAAGAATTAAAAATATCTTCTAAGTTTTTTTCAACTACAATATTATTTTTAACAAAGATTTTTAAAGAACATTTCCATTATTTTGCACACATTTAATTCTTCAATATTCACAGAATATAAACTTGAAATTAAATGCTTTTCCTATCCCCTTCTCTCCTTTTACTCCTTGATTTCTGACGAATCAATCAATCCCTGCCCTGCCATTATTATTCGATTTCTGCCAGTTAACTATTCATAAAGCCATGCACTTAATCCTTCGGAGTCAGGACCCGGACTCAGTCAGTGTAAGTAGACTTAGCCTTGACTGGTTAAATGACTGGCTAACCCCTTTGGCTTTTAAATCGGTGCCCACGCTGTGAATATGGCTGTAATTATGCATAAGCTGATGCCGCGAAGCGTATAGAGACCGGAAATGCATATATCTACATATGCATATCACAGTGACCCCCATTTGAGCGCCCTTTCACTTGTTAGTGTGTGTACCGTGTATGTGTGTATTAATTACCGTAGCCATAACAATGAAATTCAATTTGCCGGCCACGCCCCGCGGACACACGTTAAATGGGCGGACGGAGGGAAATTCATCATGCCGAGAATTATGTTTTGATAAGCGGCCAGCAAGCAAACAAGCCATGAAACGGTTGGTACGGATGTTCGGATATTCAGGCGTTGCCTAAATTAAAGATGAAATCAAGGCAAATAGAGGCTGGCAAATAAAGCACACACACACACAGGGTTGGCAGTGTTGTTGGAAATTGTTGCAAAAAATAGCTAAAGGTAGTCGAGTTTGAGTCTACAAAATATTTATTATTGAAAATTATTATATATAATTTATTATAGAAAAGGTTAAAAAATAGCTTAGTATTTTATTTTGTAAATTAAATCCTATAATAAATACTTTGATTCATAATAGTAAACTATTGATAAATGAATCCTTGTAACAGTCATGGGTGTAGCTCAGAGGAGAATTGTAGAATTTTTCCAGATTTACTAGATAAAATTAGGTTGGATAAGTCAAATTCCTGGTTATTCGTCTTCACATTATTTCAAATTTACGATTTATATACCTAAAAAAATATACTAAAATGTCTTTGAATATGTTTAAAATCATTAATAAATTAATAAAATAACTAAGCCCCATAAATTTATCCCGATTTCTTGGTAGTATTTTGGCTACAAAAAAGCTTCTTTAACAATCACTTGTAGAATCGCATGCGGATGCAGGCAGACACACAGACGGATCGGATCGGATAGGAATAGAATGGAACGGAAGGAAGGAAGGCGGATGAGCGGAGGATGGGAATATATGGTTGGACAAACTAATCCGACGGCAGCAGAGATTGCATGAAGACCTCAGCCATTAGCCGTACTCGTTGTCGGCCGAAAGCAGCATCGCATACGGGGATAGTGTAGTTCCGGCACAGAACTGAAGCGGACTACGTACGATGGTCATGATGATGGCGGTGACGAGTGACCCGGCAAGCGATTTTGGACTTGTGCACGATTTAGGCTCTAGCTTTTGTTTGCTTTTTATGAGTGTGTGTCCGTCTGTGTGCGGGATTTTCGTTTGTTTATTTATACAACACACAAAAACACACTACACGCTGGCATTTGTGCGACGGGGAAGCACTTTCTCCTGCCTGAATGCCTTGGATGAGTGAATGCGGAATGCCGCCTCTTTGGAGTGTCAGATGATTGAATAAACGAATCACATCGAATCAAATCATCTGTGGCAAATTTATCCGAGTGTTTAAATGGTAATCTTATGGTGGAGCGAACAGAAAATGAGCTCACATAAGGAGACATACCAGAAAATCAAACCAATAAAGGATTTTAAGTTTTCATTTTGATTTGATTAGCAAAATAAAGATTCCTAAATTGGAATATTCAAGAAAATATATAAATGTATTATTATTAATTTAAAGTTTGTAAATAAATTCTTCAACTTCAACAGGAACAAGCTTTGTTGCCTATAAATCCTTGATTTAAATCCAAAACAAATCCCAATTAATTAATTATTATTTGATGTGTTAATGAAAGAGTATGCCTAGAGCCATTATAACCTTCTTGAAGCCCCATAAAACCATTGATAGAGAATTCTATAAAATATCCAGAGTGTTTTATGACCCACTGAAGCCATCGCTCTCTGCATCCGGCCAATGGCCCAGACCAGGCTTATAAAACCGCTGGCACTCGAGTTCGCCCATGTCCCACCCTCTTGATCTGCTCCACAAAAACATCGCCATCCCCATCACCATCCCTAACTCCGTCCACAAACATCCCCAGATCCTCTTTGGCAGACTAAATCGCAGATAGAGCTCGGGGCCAAACAATGGCGGCCAATGTATGAGTTCCCGCAACAGATTTATGATGGACAACTGCGTCGAAATATTTATGCAGCTGTACGTATTTGCGGCACGACTGCCGCCTGACTCCACCTCCATCAGATGTGGCCACTTTGCACCTATGGCAGATATAAAAACTATTTTCCATTGCTGGCGCACAAATAGAAAAAAGAAAACAGAGTGAGGCAAACATGCTCTCGGACATTGCAGCTCGTTGGCACAAAGCATTTTTAGAAAAAGTTTTGGCTTAGAGTTCGCAGGGATGGGGAATAGAAAGAAATATATGTATTTTTTGCGCGCAGTTTCATTTTTATACCCTTGCAGGGTATTATAGTTTCAGTCAGAAGTTTGCAACGCAGTGAAGGAGACATCTCCGACCCTATAAAGTATATATATTCTTGATCAGCATCAACAGCCGAGTCGATCTAGCCATGTCCGTCTGTCCGTCTGTCCGTCTGTCCGTCTGTCCGTCTGTCTGTCCGTTTCTACGCAAACTAGTCCCTCAGTTTTAAAGCTATCTGAATGAAACTTTGCAGTTAGTCTTCTTTATACTCTCACTCGTAAATATGTCGGAACGGGCCGGATCGGACAACTATATCATATAGCTGCCATAGGAACGATCGGTAAAACTTTCGAAAAAAAATTATAACTTTGTCAGTTTTCAACAAAACTCCACCAAATTTGATATTTGGCCATTAATTATTAATTTAGAATTTCGGTTTTAATTTCATGAAAATCGGACGACTATATCCTATAGCTCTCATAGGAACATTCAGAAAAATAATTAAAAAAATCATAACTTCGCTGTTTCTTAACATATTTTCATCAAATTTGAGATTTGGCCACTTAATATTCTTTCAGAATTTTAGTTTTAATTTCATGAAAATCGGCCGACTATATCCTATAGCTGCCATAGGAACAATCAGGAAAATAATAGAAAATATCCTAACTTCGCTGTTTCTCAACATATTTTCATCAAATTTGAGATTTGGCCACTTAATATTGTTTGAGAATCTTAGTTTTAATTTCATGAAAATTAGACAACTATATCCTATAGCTGCCATAGGAACAATCAGGGTAATTATAAAAAATTCAGAGTTTCGCTATATCTCAAAATATTTTAATCAAATTTGGGAATTGACCACTTATTATTATTTCAGAATTTCGACTTTAATTTTATAGTTCAATTGCAATCTGCAAGGGTATATAAGCTTCGGCGAACCGAAGTTAGCTTCCTTTCTTGTTTCAATTTGAAATGGGGCTGAAAAGAGCGCAGTCATATTATTTGCCCGCGATGATGGGTGACGTGTGAATGTGTAAGTCCGCTCGAGTGTGCAGTTTATGCAGTTCACCTACTCAACTTTTTTGGTGCCAGCTCCTGCGGCTGGGGAGGGTTCAATAACCTGGCACACCCACTAACAGACACACACACACACACACACAGTCTCTCAGCAGCCCCATCAGCAGCCATTGCCAGCGACAGCTTCCGCAGCGGCACTCGCAGTTGCATCTGATAATTGTGCCATCAGGCGTGCAGTAGTAGTTGCCGCTTGAAGTTGTCGCTGCCACATTTATTTTCGTACATTTTTCGCACATTCACAACAAATGATGATGGCAAATGAAATGCAGGCATTTAGCTGCAGGAGTTGCACATATTCCAGATGCCAGCAAAGTGCCACCTATTATGGTTAAATGGGGACCATGCCACGATTTAGAAATAAGTGATTTCTTTTTTGCTTTAATTTTGGGTCTATTCAGTTTGTGTACATTATTTTAATTGAAGTTTTTTGTTTGTAATTATGGGGAAAATCAACAATTCATTTTGTCAGGAATATCATTTGAGCTTTGATGTTTTAGCTTTGCCAAATAGTTGTTAAATTCCGATTGAGTATCAATTACAGAAATGTCAGTGCACTGAGCAGAGATGGTTCACTTTTGGCAAAAGATATTTACTTATAAAAGTGGGTTTTAATATTCGAATTTGTGTAAGAAAATATAATCTTTTTGCTATATTAAATGTTATATTTCTCTAAAATAATATTTAAAGAATTTCTAACCCCTTGCCCATAGGTTCAAGGTTAATATAACTTAGATACTAAACCAAAAGCATATCCAAATCAAAACAAGGCAACTTCGACTTTATAAAGTAAACATATTCTTGATTAGCATCACCAACCGAATCAATTTAGGTAATTTACTAATGACAACTTTAAGAGCTAATCATTTTTTATATTTTTTTTATACATTTTTCATACTCTTACCCTGTGATTTATTTTAATTAAAATCATCAAGCACCTAAACTATTTAAAAAAAGTTTTATTACTTCTTAGCTCCAAGTGTAGCTCGTTATTCCCTCATAATTCTAATCAAGGAATTCAGTCAGTATTGAGCCAAAAGGGTTCAACTACTGCAATAAAGCCCTGCTTTTGCTTCACAGGATTTGGTTTCAATTTTGTTTATCTGTGCCATATATGAATTCTGTATTGAATTCTTGGCATTTGCTTTGTCCCGAACCCGAGCCAGTACAAAAAATATATAGAGAAAAATGGGAAACGCATTCAATTTGTCTCTGGTCTGTCGCTTTGGCTCCATATTCCTGCTGGGATTAGGAATATATAGCAGCAGCACAGCAGGGGTTCTTAGGGATATATGTTCACATATTTGTGTGTGAAGTTAAAATGGCAATCATAAATTGTAGCTCAGCTCTGGTTTGGTCATTGGGTGCAGGCCAGATGGTTTCGATTATCTGCTTTGGTTTATTTTATTTCCCACCCCATCCCCCACTGACTGAACAATTAAAATAACATTTACAAATTTAAAATGCGATTTGCATAAATTACGCTGCCACGCTCGCACAGCTGCAGGGACTCTCACGGATAAGGAGGGATATCCTATATGGGGGATATATATGTACATACATATATGTATATTCGGAATATATACTGTACATATGCATTGGTGTGCCGAAACATAAGCTCCATTTTGTGGCATTATCTGAGCAGCTTTTGAGCTTGTTTGCCTCGCCTGCTTATTTATGCCAATTTGCATAAACAATGATTGCAGCATACACAGACGGCAACGATAACAATTTCTGGCAAACAGGTTGCTCAGACACATGGCAGTTGTTTGTGTTATGTACGAGGACTTACACACACACACACATATGCAGCGCCAGGATGTGTGCAGCAAAAAGTTTGGCAAATGCAGCCTGAGCCCTTTTGCAGCCGCCCTTCGCCGGCTCACTCCTCTCTGTCAGCTGATCCTGCAACTGTTGTGGCACTTCATTCGCAACCCGACAGACACCCTGGTCCTGGCCCTGTCATTCTTGTTGGCATTAATTAATTATGTAAACAGTTTAAATGCAAGTTTATTTTATTTACACATGTTTCTGCTTGTTTGCTGGTGTGGCAGGGTGAGAGCAGGGAATGTCATTTCAATAAATGAACCTAAAATACAGGCGGAATGTTAAGGTAATAAATTGTGGCCAAATGTGAGGGTGTATTAGATAAAATACCATATGTTTCGACACTTGAATACAAAGATAAGAAACACAGAAACTTTATTTAAATATAAATTTTCCTTCCCTTAGAATTCTTCTTTGATTTCTACTCTCATTTAAATTTTTCCAGAGTGTATTCAGGTATGGAAATTGGTTGCTGGAGTGTCAGCAAATGCATTCAATAGCCAGAAAAGCCCCCTGGCAGGCAATTCATCCTTTTGAGCGCTGCAGGCGGACGGGCGTTGCTGTGGAAAGTTCCCCGAATCAACTGGATTCACTTCCGATTTTCCAACATTTCCGCAACTGCATTTTCAATGCCCCGCCAACCCCACATCGCTTCTGTTTGCTTCAAAAAGCCTCGCTTTTGAAATCCTCTGAAAGTCAGAGTCAAAAGCACGCCGAATCTGTCATCGAAGAATGGCTGCAATGGAATGTGTTGTGCGTAAATTTATTGTCTGTTCTGGATTTCACGAAAAGCTGAACAGCCGACAGCTGAATTTGTATTTGTATTAATTTAATTAATTTGCATAAACGAAAGCTATTTGTTTGAAATTCATTTAACGTTCCAAATGTGCGTGTATATTTATATGGTTGAAACTTAGTTAAGCATTAAATAGATGCGGTTTTTAATTAAGGGCATACAAAGTTCCATTGCCCAAAAAGTTTGTTAAAACCTCCCACCCCGCCCAGCCTGACGGTTATGCGGCTTTGTAAGCTGATCCTTTTGGCTGTTTTGCGGTGAGCATCCCAACAATCTCAAGCCCGAGCCGCCCCTCGAAACAGCAACAAACTAACTCAATCCCTCTGCACACAATGCCGCTAAAAGTGCGAATTGTAAATAGTTTCTGGCATCAGGCTACGGCTCTGGCTCTGGCTCTGGCTCTGGCTTAGCGATGGACTTTTTGAGTGCGCTGAAAGCCTGCAGGCGTCCACTAAGCAGCTATGAAGGAATCAAGTCGAGGGATTTCAGCGGGATATAGAATGCACTGACAGAAAGGAAATGTTCTTATACTTAATTTATAATTCTTTAAATTTTTTCTCTTTCTCATTAACCCACATTTTCACAGCTTTCTTTCCACTCTTAAATAAATAGAATATTAATACATATGAATCCTTGAAATGCCCAATTTCTTTCACTGCACTTTATACCTTTAGACCTCTTGTGTTTACCAGTTGCTGCCTGGGTTTATTCCTCGATTTTAGTGCAACTTGTTAAGGAAACACGATTCCAGGTTTCCATCTCTAGCCCAGGACCCCGCATCCTGCTGCTATGCAAGCAATGCCTTTCCAAGTGCCTTTTTTATTCGGAAAGCGTGAGGGAGTTAGCGGCAATGCGAGGCGGCGCGGCGTTAGTTTGTTGCCGGTGCCATTCTGCCATTTTGCAAGAGCTCTATCAATGTGAATGTGAATGCACTGAGCGACAGAAAGCTTAAATTATAGAAGTAACTAAAAAACAACTAAGATTTCATGAAAATTATGTCAGCAATTTTAAGCTTTAACTAAACTTTGCGTCTTTTCTAAACTATTTTCACTGTGTGCCACTATGAATGGGGCTTCCCCGCACATCAGAGTGTATGTGTTTCTCGGGTAGAAATGGGGGTAAATTATTTGCAGTCACTTGGGCAGGTTGTTTGAGTTTGCAAGGAGCGAGCTCTGGCAGCAGTGGGAGCACCGCCTTCCAGGCCACTTGAAGCCATCGCGCCTTCGCCGAAGACTGACATTTTGGTCGCTTCGGCTTTGCGGTTGTTATTGTGATGCTGTTGTCATCATTACTGTCGGCAACTCGGCAGCGATCTGGTCTTGTCTGGTTGGGTGCACCATTACCATTTGCAGTGCCATTTGTGGTTTGATTTCTTGTGTTCAGCCGCAGTCACGCCCCACCCATTGTTGATGGAAGTTTTGAGCTTTGACCTTTGGAGTATGCAAATTAATTAGCGAGCACAAAGCACGCCCTCCTGCCTTCTGCCACCAAATCCCTCGCACAGTCCCTTTGAGGAGCTGCAAATTGCTTAAAGTGTTTGCAACGAACGCATTATGACACGAGCTCGAATCTCCTTTGCTAAGCGCTCAGCTGCTGTGTGCTGCATACTTATGGGAACCCAGACCTTAATTAACTTTCGAGCACTGAGCTGCAGTTGCGAGTTACGAGTATTTCGGAAAATTGTTTGATGCATGCCTTTAGACTCTGGGGGATTCTGCACATTTTTGCCAAATTAAATTTTCCCAGTTTCGTTTCAAACTTCAATTGAAAGTTGATTAGCTTCCCCTCTCCCCTGCTGGTTGGCCGTAAATTTGATCTCACTCTGAAATTCAATTAGGTTTCTCTGTGCGTAGGAAAAGCAAAGGAAAAATTGTTTATTTTCTCCCGATTGAATATGCCACGGGGCATGTTGCGTGCATTTGCATATATTAGCTGGCCATTCATTCGGAGTTCCGATTCGGGTTGACCCACTTTTTTGCAGGGCAAACAATTCATTAATTGTCCACTGCGAACGCGAGTGGAAAATAAGAGTAAATAGACCCAAAGGCGGTCATGATTGATTGCGGAATTAAAACGTGGGGGTGTAGGGAGTTCGGCAGTTCGGGGCTTCCCATCTCAGGGGGGGCAGAATGGGCAGGGCTCTCAGGGCACGCATGCAGATGGGTGATATATGCGGGGTTGTGACTTATCTTTCAATCGGAACGGCAGGCAGCGACCCTCAGACAGGGCAGGACTGGAGTCTGTTGATACCCAGAGAGTCATAAGAAATGGTTAAGTGCTGGATATATGCCTATCGGCAGCCACCCTGCCACTTATCACAATATATTCACATCATAGAGGTTCAAATTAATTAATTAAGTCCAAGTTAAGGCTTTCATCATTACCCTTAAGCCAGGTTTTTTGTGTGGATTATAAATCATTCAGTTTACAATTAATTTATTGTGCAAATAAGTAGTTGTGAGACCCCAACTTAGTAATCAGGTTTGATTACAAAATACATTTCATACCTTCAGGCGTTTAAACATAAAGCGCTTAACCTTCCATGAAAAATGAACAAAATAAGCTAAGTTTTTTTGTAAAAGCTCAGATTTTACCAATATAAAAGTAAGATAAAAAAATACATTCTTTTGCAAATTTTTTCCTGGTCTCATTTTTTACATGGTTACAAGGGCTTTATGGTAGCTGCGCTAATCCTCTCATTAAATGGAACACATCGCATATGTTATGTTATCTAGCCAGATATTGGTTTAAAAAATCGTCAAGAGTAAACTTTTATCATGGTGATTTATTTACCAAATTAAAATTTGGAATAAATTAAACTATGTAAATTTATGTGGCTTTTATGCTAAGTAAGCCAGACAAGATTTATTGATTTTATTGACTTCCCCTTCGGAGTTGCAATTGTTTATTTATGTTGCATATATGTGTGAATATTCATGCAGAATCACTCGTATTATCAAACACTTGACGACACTTTGGCAATGATAGTTGGAAATGGGCGGAAGTCGTTTGCTTCTCAATATACGCATTCTTTAGGAGAGGAAAAGTCCTCCTTCGCCAGTCCTTGGGTGGCTCTGGTAGGAGTACAACTTTTTGACAATTGATGTGAGCAAATACTTATATACTTATAGATAGACCCGCAGATAAACTTGCCTTCCCTCACTCGTCGCATTCACAGACAAATTGCAATCCAACTCGGTACTTCTTTGCCCGTGGCAGACACAGAGCTCAGACTTCAACTGGAGCCCGGATGCGAAGCCATTGATACGTCCTCGACGCATTGCCAGTCGCACAGTCAATTTCCTTATATTTTCTCCTTGCTTTTTATATTATTCTCCCTTCTCCATCTCCTTTTTATTTTTGTGTTGTTGTTGTTCCTGTTGCAAACTAAGGTAAATTCAATTGAAGCGAACAGGGAAGCGACTGTCTGATCGGAGGACGAGGAAGAGGACGGAGCTCAGCTTCAGCATGCCACAATAGCGCTTAATTTTCAACGCTGCAACAAGCGGCTGACAGGGGTTTGTGGGCTGATGTGATGCTCTGGAAGGATGGGTTTGGCGGATTGGTGGATTTGGGGGGTGGCCCATAAATAATGTCGAGTGGGGGGCGGCGTCTGAGCCGATTTCACGTGTGTGCGTCTCGAGTTAACAAGACTTTTCGCTTTTACTCAAACTCGCAGGCTAACACAATTTCCAAAAGCTTTTGTCTTGCCACGACTTGGCAGAGGTATATCAGAAAATCTCATATAGATGTGCACTCAAAGAAAATGTCACTGTATGTGGGTGAATCTTGCTAACTTGGTCAATGGATTTGTTAACTTGTTTATCCGAGTAAGTAACACATAGCATCAAGCTTATTGAGAAGATACTATGAAAATATAACTGGACTTTGGTTACGATTGCATTTAAAGAAGCAAGGATTGGACCATTCGAGTTTATAGGTTGATTTCGAATAAAATTTTACTATAAAAAGGACCTTTCAATTATTTAAATTATTACTCCAAGACTTTAAAATAATATTCAAAAGGATATCAAGGAAATATCAAAAGAATTTGCAATCGATTGAAATAAAAGAGCCTGTCAGATGATTTCTAAAGATTTCAAAATGATTTTTACTAACTTTAGCTATGTGGAAAGCCTCTTGAATATATTTAAATTATTAAATTACTATTCATAGCTTTATAAATAATATCTAAAATATATATTTCCTGGTCCCCCAATTTTTTCTTTGTGTAAATATATAGATTCCTGTTTTAGAGATTGGCTTAGAGCGGAGTTGAATCAACGGCGAGGCAAGGCAAATGCGAAGCCATTTCCGTGACCCATGCCCGTACCCGTACTCACCGGCCTTGCAGGGATCCATGTCAATGTCTCCGGATACCTTTGGTGTCACATGCAGGCGCATCAGCTGCTCGATGGTGTATTTGCTGCGGTAGGGCCGTCGGAGTCGCCGTATTGTGCCCAGATACGCGTCGAATTGCCGGCGGTGGTGGTAATGCTCCCTCTCCCGTTCGCGTTCCGCCTCCACATCCGTCTCCCTAGATACCTGGGGAACGTCATCTCCCTCTTTAACCGCCATCAGATCCTCGGATGCCGAGTGGCCTCCGTTTGGCCGCGGGCTCTTGGCATTCACCGAGATGAGCACCACCAGCAGACCGGTGGCCAGGAGGAGGGCGCAGTTGGTGCAGCTGACGCCCATGGGCGTGCCACGCCGCCTACGCATCGCAGTGGTTTCCAATTCGTTTGGACTGGCTTCTTGTGATCTTTTTTCGCCGGGGTTTTTGCTGCTCGCCCCGCTGCGTGACCAGTGGCTGGTTCGGATGCTGCGCTGTTGGGACTGTGACGCTGTGCCTATCAGTTTGCACTTAGTGTTGTATTATTTCTGCATTTTCGCTTAGCACGTGCCGGGCCTGCAATGGAAATGAGATAGATGGTAGAGAGTGGGGTATACAGAGTGTTGGTTGAGCAAAAACGCAATAGCAGTGATTAGATTGTGGAATGTCGCTCGCTGCTGGGTAGCGGCTTCATTCAGGTTCGCACCAGACACGGTGGAACTGTTTCTATTTACTCGGCCGCCAGTAGTTCGTGCGGTTTCCATTCTCAAGCTCTCCGAAACCCACTGATAACCCTTTGTCGTTGTCTCAGCGATAGAGCTTGGCTTTGGTTTTGTTTGGTTTTGTTTTTCTGACCATGAAATATAGTATTTACCGACTACGAGTTGGGTTGAGAAAGTCGTGAAATTTCACTGGAATAAACCCTAGAATCATATTGTTTTTTGTTTACCATGTGAGGTTCACTATTGCTTTAAGAGGCATACTTTTATAGATCTGTTCTTTGTTCTTTTAAAAAATTATATGGAAAAAGTCAATTCATTATTATTTATTAGTGATATATTATAATAAATAACAATAATTAAAATTTTTAAAGGTTTTCCTATGTTTAAAATAATTTATAAGTTACTCCTAAAAGTTATATTAACAATATTTAATGCTGCTCTATATGTAATATATTGCTGGAAACATCTGTGTTTTTGCTTGTATTTATTCAATATTATATGGCTTTCATTTGTGGGTCTTTGGGTCTGTGTTCCCAAGCCCTCTGAACTGCTGATAACCCTTTGTGCCGTCGAATGACACACCATTTCCAGCTGTTTGTTCGTTGTTTTTTTTGTTTACCGACACTTAAATGATTTCCCTCTTTTTTTTTGTGTGGAAATAAACGGCGAACTTTTTCTGACGTTTACAACGTTGAATTGTAAATTAAAATGTAAAAATGCAGATCAAAGGGCTGGAATGCCACATCTCCCTTCCAATTCCCCTCATCGAAACCCTATTTACTTATGCATTTTCAATCAGAGATATAGCCCGGGAAGCTGGAAAATTTGCATGCAGAGCGGCTGGAAAGGGGACTCATCTGCTAATTCCAAGTTGAGTCCCAGCTGCAATCGATGCAGGACAAATTATGCAGCCCAAACTCTGAGGGGGATGTGCTCATCAAGATTGAGATGCTTGTACAAAATATCTTTCGGGTGGCAGCCTGAGGTAGCTAGAGCACTCGATGTTCTATTTGCATATCTGTAGAACCACAGCTGCGGTCAGAATAATAGCATATCAACAGTATATTCCTTATTTAGCATACAAAATTAGGCTTAGGAGTTTTAATTCACAGCTCAAGACCTAAAATATTTTAACGATTTAACCAGAAAACACGTCGACGAGCTCTCAGCTCTTTTATTCCTGCCTCAACCATCATCGTGTTTGTGTTCACATCTGGGCCCCGAGGCCATCATAAAAACTCTGGTAGCTGGTAGCTGGTAGCTGACTTGCTGCACTAAAAACAAAGGAGGTGTAAAATCTAAGCCAAGCCCAAAGAGCCAACAGCTGGGCGGGCGGTGCAGGAGCAGGAAAGTCGATTAAATGGAAATGGGCAGGCAGGCAGTAAACTAAGGTAGCAGAGCCTGAAGCGGGACAGGTAAATGCCAGCCATCAACTTAGCACTCAATTAATTCTAAGGGAGTCAAAGGAGGCGGGCGGAGGATCAAGCAAAGGCACAGAAACAGAAACAGGAACCACTGCCACCTTTGGACTATGCACAATAACAGGTAATTAAAAATCGCTTAGTCCCGAGACCGAGGAGAAGCCCAGGCAATTCACAAAACCTTTTCAATTAACTTGAATGTTTGGCCAAAGCCATTGTCATCAGGCTGTGTTCCTGCTGTTGCTGTTGCTCCTGCTACTGATTTTCCCCAGCAATTGTGGCAATTTCATTAAATCATTTCATTTCCGGCCCCCACAATCGTACCACACACACACACACACACACACACACATCCCTACACACAGAACAAATCAACGACTCGGCTGGCTTTTTATGGCAAATTAAGTTGCCTTTTGTGCGGTGCGTTGGCAATTCAAGCAAAGCAGGCAACTAGCAAATAAAGCCAAACACCAACAGCACACAGACAATTCCACGGGCCAGCCAGCCCTCCTCTGGCACAACTTTTCGCAGCCAAAGAAAACAGTTGCGAAGCGAATGGTAGTATGGCAAAGCCAACGGGAGTGCAACATATTTTCTTAATTTCATTTCATTTAATTTCCCTCTGCACAGGAGCAGCAGGAGCTGTTTAAGGGGACAAAGGGATACACGGAGAAATTAGTGTCAACATTGGGAGAAATTCATTAATAAATCTATTTTACATAATGTTAAGGTTTTTAGCAACAATAATAATGTCAAAGTACTTTGTAAAGCTTTTAACACAATTTTAAATTAAAATTTCAAGCCAATAAGTCTCCAAAAATAATTGTTTTCTTTCCTTTCTTTTATTTTTGCAACGATTAAATAATTAATTAATTAAATGACCATCAATTTTAATTTAAAACCTTTAATAAAAGCATACAAATTGCTCCCCCAATTCACTACTAATATTTATTATTTACCGTGTACCAGAAGCAGCCGCATCGGCAGCAATTTCCATAATCCTCGCTCGCATAATTACGTATACGCCGCATGGGACGACGGATGACGAGGAGAAGGACGCGAATGATGATGATGACGCCGCTACTCTGCCTTCTCATTTAAGCGAAATTAAAAATTCAATTGATAAATTCCAAACTAAATAAGCACAGGGCGAAAGGACGAGCAAGAAGTTACTTGAAATGTACGAGTAATATTTCAAGGACCTTCTCCACCTTCTCCTCTTGATTTTTTCTGCTTTCTTGCCACGTCTCTGGCAGCAAATTGAAAATCGTTGAAAAGTATGTTAATTGGCTTGAGCTAAAGTTGCCAGCCCGCCCATCAAGCCACTTTGCTCATTATGGAATTTATGCAGAGCCTCCCCATTCATCCATCCAACCATCCATTCATCCACCCATCCAGCCATCCGTGCATCCATTCTGCGGAGAAAACACGGCTCTTATCGCACCCACATGAACACAAATAGCAAATATAGCAAATCAGCGGTGCTTCAGAGTTATGACTTCTGGGTCTGGGTCAAATCTGGCGTAAACAAATCCCAAATCGATGGCTCCGCTGGCTACGTAATGTACGTAGGTGCAAAACAAATGGGGCTGTCATTTCGGGGCGGCTATTAGCGAGAGTGCTCTTTGGAACCAGCGACTCTTGATGCGCCTTCGATTCGCATTTGAAAGCTTTAAGATGTCATTTTCAAATGGCACGCGCCATTTACTTTTAGTTTAATTAGATGAGATAAGCGCCCCAGCAGGCAGATCCTGCCGAGGCTCTCCTTCTCGAGTGGAGGCCATCAATCAGGCTTGTCAAGTGTGCTAGCAACTTTCCAACTACAGGAGCTGACAATGACAAGCGTCAAGTGGCTGGGGAATCCTTGTTTTCCAGCGGGGGCGTCTCCATATCCCTGTCTGTGATTTGTTCTCTTCCCGGAAGTGGCAAGTGGAAGAGGAACTGGTACTGGGACTGGGAGTGCTTGTGGGTGTGACCAGGACTAGGAGACGCCCATCTATGTCTTTGTCGTTTTAGTGTTTTACAAGAGCAAATCCTGACAGGACAGCGCAGCTCTTTGTTTGCCTAATTTTGATTTTCCCTTCCTTTGACAGTTGGCATTTGCAGTTGCCAACTATCTTTGACTCGATATGAATTGGAATGGCTCTCGAATGGCTCTGAAAGAGAGCCCTCTAAATGGCAGGATTGAAATATAACGGCGTGACTGTGGATGCAACGACGAGTTCCGGAGAGTTCTTTGGCGCATTTTCGCAAGGACATCGCATCGAAATTCAGGACGCAGCCGTGGCCCTGACTTGCCTAACAAGTGGGAGTGGGACTGCCTGGCGACCGTGCCTCAATTTGGAAACAACTTAATTTCAATTACTGACGCAAAGGCTACTGCTTGGATGGCCGAAATGGCATAATGAATCGGGCATCTGCAGTCCGGGAGGAACTCGACTCAACTCGAGTCGAGTCGAGTCCGCTGCGGCCGACTTTTATGCGATTTAAAATGCTTTACAAGCGCAAAATGCAGCCAGGCGGCTGAACTAACAACAAACAGGCAAACGCAAACAAGCAGAGCGACAGACAGGCAGCTAGGATGGAGGCCAGGGGCCAGGACACGAACCCGGATCCGGACACAGATACAGATAAGAATACGAACGAGCCGGAGAGCAGGCAAAGCCAACGGCAAATAATTAAACTTGGCTGCCTGGCACCTGTGGCCCTTGTACGCCGGATCAGAGCAGGGGCCATGGCCAAAACCAGTGGCAGAACCCCACTCCTCCGGCTCTGTTCTCTCTGGATCCTGCAACAGTAGCACAAACAAAATGAGTGGGAGGGCGAGTCCTGATTATTTAGCAGCTCGGCTTGGCATGTGAATGTAAATAAAGTTCAGCCATAAAACACCCCGCAGACTGACAGCCACCCGCCGGCCGATGGGGTCATAATCTGCAGCAACAGCAGAGCCCCTAGAGCCCCATGGAAGGGGCGATGCAAATAACCACTGGGCCAGGCTAGGAGATACTGGACACGGGTTGCCGTAGCTGTCCGCAGACGGTTCGGTTCGGGTTCGGTTCATAAAGAATCTGCGATTTATTTATAAACTTGGCTGGCAGGAGCGGCACTAAAGTTAAGAAATAATTAATACTAACAACGACGAATGACGAGCGGCCTGTGGATTGTGGCCAGGGAATTGGGGCCGACATGGCCCATTGGAGCGTCGGGATGCGCACCTTTTGCATCCTCACCTTGTGCCCCGGATGCCCTGGGATGCCCCGGTGCCCTGTTGTTTCGGGTCATGAATAACAATTGCCGGAGAGCGACGGCACAGAGGCTGCAAAAATATGGCGGCAAAGATTTCTTTTTATGGTGATTGCGTGGGAAAATTGTTGGCAGTCGGCGGTCGTAGACGGAGACGGAGACAGAGGCCCATGTCGGAACTGAGGCCCCCCCCCCCTGGAAGGCTGCCAGGATGGCGATAAAATATGAAAAGAATAAAACGTAAAACAGCCCCAATGCAAATATGAAAAGCGAGTGAAATCCTTTTAATTTGGCAAATAAAAGTGACGCCACCACGGCAGAGGCAGCTCGGGCAACCGTTGTACAAATTTCCGTGGAAGCCCCAGCTGCCCCCCGTGGACTATATATACGACCGGAGGAGCCGGAGCCCCAAAAAAAAAGGAGGATACTTTGCGGGGATTGGCGACTTAACTTCTGGCATGTAAAATTGTAAACGATCTGAAAGAGAGAAAGGCGCGGGGAAAATGAAAAGTTTGCGGCCAAGTTTGGCCAAGTACAAAGTGCCAAAACCACGGCCAAGGCAAATCGAAGCCATTGAATTGCATCGAAGCAAGAATAGAAGAAGAAAGTTCCCTGCTTCGGATTAGGGGCCACATCCAGCAAGTTCCCAACTCCCAATTAAGTTATCTTTTGCCGACAAAGCACTGCGGGATAATAATTACCCGAAGAAATATGACAAAAAGTGAAATTACACATAAATTAGTCTGGGAGCCCCGGCCAAGTAAGTGAAATATAAAATCTGCTTAGTCCTTAATTAATTACACATGCCGGGGTAGGAGGAAAGTAGACCAGACCGTGGGGGTATCCACGGGAATGACAGGATCCAGCCAAGTGGAAGTGGAGCCACTCACCCGCACTCCGGCAGACAAACAAACACTTGCGACATATCATTAACTTTGCTTTATAGCAACCGAAATTGGGGGAAAACCGAGAGCATGGTTGGGGGGAGTGGAAAAAAAATTGAAAGCACTGCCAGGCGTGGCAAAAGATGAAGTAAAAATACATGAGAAATAACTCGTGGAGTTCTGCTGCTGGGGTGACATGCTCCTTCGTTCGGGGCGTAGGTGGGAGGATGCTGGTTTCGAGGACCTGAAGATGTGGATGCGACGTCTGCTTGTTAGCAGGCTGGCGTCAGCTGTAACGCCCACACACATAGAAAAATAATAGGACAAGATTTTGGAATGCAAATCCACTGGGAAAATTGTAACAACATCGTTTTTATTTTGATTTTGATTTTTAAAACAACAAAATTACATTTTTGAATGTAAGTTCATGCCGAAAATACACAAAGTTCTTGTTTGTGAGCAGGCTTGGGCATTGTTTATGTTCTTGCCAGGATTCTCATCTGTTTTACCTACAGCATGCAGTAAGAATTTTAACTTGTATTGTTCCTTGTACAATTTTATAATCATTTTGCATGTCCTTAGTCACTTGAGTTCTTTCTTCCTGTGTACATAAGACCATTCCCCCTGCCAGGACCCACTCAGCAAACTCGCAGCTGTTAAAGCAGATACAGGACACTTTCTAATATCCATAAAATAATTCAAATCTTGTTGGCAGATTTGCTGCCGTTGCTTGCTTGGTCGGCAGGTAAATTTGGGGTTTAATACCTTCAGCTTATCCCTCGTTCACTGCAGTTGTCTTCGCCTGTGGCTATCCCCTTTGGAGCTTCTCCCACTTCGAACTTAATTCGCTTTTAATTTTTGCCTTGCTGCGACAGCAAAAAATGCGGAAAAATTTCCATTGCCATGGAGAAAAGAAAAGTGAACCGAAAATATAGCAGAAATTTGTTAAGCACGCGCTATCAGACTGAAGTGCGTGTGTCGAGGAAAGCCGGGGGAAAGCTGGGAAAGCCGGGGGAGCTGAGAAACGGTAAAGCTGGAAGAACAGACCGAAAAGGAAGTGAAGGCGATAGGACTATAGACGGGAGGAGTCCTGGGAACGACACTGAAGGAGTCCAAATGAATTCTATTCAAAGCGCTGCTGCTGCTGCTGCTGTTGCCACAAAAAATATGAAATGAAATGTTGTCGCTGGGGAGACAGTGTCCAGGACGAGAGAAATATTGTTAAGAAATGCATACGCGGGCAATTTTTATTCCCTGTCCCTGTATTTCGCACAGCAGCGGAATTGAAGGGGCAGGGACTGGGGGGTGATGATGAAGATCCGGCTGCTTAAACACGAAATGCTTAATGGCCAAGTTGCCACAAAATGTTTGCCAGACAAGGGCCGGGACCCACTGAGGCGAAGTCGAAATGCGTTTCTAGCTGCGAAGGTCCTTCTTCTGTCCTCCTTCTGTCCTCCTTCTGTGTATGTGAGTGGGTTTTTGTGTGGGCGTGCTTATTGGAGCGTAAGCAACCTGGGCAACAATATCAATATGCGTCTTTTGTGCTCCGCCGGCTGCCCAGTCCCCAGTCCCACCATCACCACCCACACTCGCTGACAATTGTTCGCCGCCGGAAGTTGATATTCTGGCAAGCGGAAGTGTTGGAGCGTCTTACCCTCCGAATTTCATATTTTCCATTTCATTTTGCCCCCTTTCTCCGCGCATAAATTTCAACCAGCATCTCCCCAAGATTCCAAACAAAATGCAGAGCATATGAAAAAGTTCTCAGTTCTGAATTCTGGACTGAGGCGAAGCTGGAGACGACATTCCGCAAAACGCAACCAGAGCCAATTAAGGCTAATGCCTGACTTTGGTCCCTTTTGGCCGGCTTTTGGACCCGTTGGAGCTCACCTTTAATTGCCAAGAACGAGGATCGTTGGCCAAAACAAGAAGTAGAAACAAAGAAGGGACTAAAAGATGGTCTTAAACAGTGAACCGCTTGATACAGTAAACTAATAAAAATGAAACAAATATGGGGTTCCAGAGAAAAAAGAAACGTTTAAAGCAACAAGGAAATTAATTTCGGGAAGCCGAAGTCAATACATTCTTCTTGTCGAAATTTATTCAGACATAACACATGTTATTAACCCTTGAAATGAAAGAGTATTCACTCTTTTAGAAGGTGCATTTTAAGGTGAAATACCCATGGCTAGCCGGATGACGATGATGGGACTGGGATTCAGACTCAGTCCCGCGAGATCGAGTTCGTTGCTACCAGGAGGAATCCGCGACCGCCTCTATTTCGCGGCTTTTTTTTTTGTTTTGTGTTGTGGGCACCTTGACTCTTGTTTGTTCCGTATTGCAAAAACACAGATACGACGACACAAAGCGAAATCAGAAAAAATTCTATTTTAATTATGCCGGCGGCCTTTAGATTGGCAACTGACGAGATCTGCGTTGTCTGTTTGTTTTTATTTTTTTTTCGAAAAGCGGAAAAGTGGAAACCGCACGGCGGAGATGATGCTAGTGAGAGTGTAAGACGCAAAACACCCACAAATCCAGCGATGCTGGTGGTACTGTAAGCCAGGAGCGGACTCGGGTGAGGGGCACAGAGACAACAACGGTGCACACACACGGAGGCAGCGGCAGCAGTAGGCGGCATCGGCCGCGTGCCGTTTTTTATTTATAGCCATTGAACGTTGCTGCGCTTCTATCAGCAACAGCAGCATCCACACACAGCGAAAAAGTGTTATTAAAATGGAATTAAATGGTGGAATTCACTTAATATCTGCTCTTAGTCAGCTAATTGGGTTATTTAAATTTTTATAATCACTCAAGGGTGACAATAGAATTTTATACTAATTCTTAGAAAGAAGGAAACTTTTAAAATTAATTATTTGTCAAATAAAAAATAGATGTAAATTATTATCTTCCTTGTTTAAATTATTAATTTTGTAATAACAATACCCGAAAGAACTAGTTAATATTTTTTGATTTAACCTTTTTATCAAATTGAGATATAAGATTACAGTCCAAATAATCCAAAAACAAATAACCAACGTTGCCTATTGTGAGATAAAAAATTAATCTGTTATCTCTATATTATTTATCACTTCTTGTGGCCATTCTGTTAACGAAAAAGTACCATAAACACAAGTAATATTTTTTTAGTTCCGTGTACATCGTCCGCCACAGCATCGTGTTTATATTTATTGTCGCCGAGCGAGAGACACAAGACCAGGGGAATTAATAATAACGCAAAAACAAAGACCAGAGCGCCACTGATAACACACGTTGAATGCATATAACGATCATAATCGAATTAAAATCGAGTGCGAAGATCACAATTAAGGCGAGTGATTAGCGTAACACAAGCACGAGGTGAGCTATAGTCCAAAAACCCTGATTCACTTGTTGAATAAGCCGAAATTTCCACATCAATCCAATGCCAATCGGAATCGAAATCCTTTGCGGATAAACAAAGGAAAGTATCTCACCATAAAACAACACTCACTTCAGAGGAAGCTATTGGTTTATCCTTTTGCCCCTTGTTGATATTTGTGTTTGGCCATTTGATTCAAACAAGTTTGTTGCCAATATTCTTTCGTTTCGCGCTGCCGATGCCGAGTTTTCACTGCGAAAGTACGTCCGTTCACGACCGAAGTTGCTCGCGTTTTGAGAACCAAAACAGAGCAGATAATCACAGACACTCGAGATTCGGGTTCCCGGCGAGAGCATGCGCCGGGCACAGAACAGCTGCGAGGCTGTGGGCTCATCGGTCTTAGTGCGCCCAACAGGCTGCAGCGTTTAAAGTGCTAACACATCAGGCATACATTAGAGATCCTTTGGACGTCGATCGATACGGGTTCGGTATAACATAATTTCTTTTTGTTGAGATTTGAAATATTTTTAAATTCATTTTTAAGCTAAAAAGGTAAATTTAAGTTTTAAAACTTGTGGCGTAAGTTAATTTTTAGTTAAAATTACAAAAACATAAGATATATCTCATATTTATGAAACAAACTCTTTCTAAATAAATTCACTTTTAAAAAGTAACCGCCTATCATTGAGTGTGACCAGCTGCCGGGGAGGACTATTTATTTTTAGCATTATTACTGTAATAACCGGTGGGCACACTGGTTGCCATCCTAGTTATTTTTGGCAAGAAAATTTTCGATTCTTTAATTTTTCTGATCCTATGTAAGCATGACTCAAAAGTGCGAGACCACCGGCTGCGGCAAGGATGCGACCCTCCAGTGCCCCACCTGCCTGAAGCTGGGCGTCAAGGGCTCCTTCTTCTGCTCTCAGCCGTGCTTCAAGGGATTCTGGAAGGAGCACAAGGCGATCCACGCCCTGGCAGGTGAGAGATCTTGATATCCCGGCTTTAAATTTCCCCGGCTAACCATGGGAATCGGTATCCTTTAGCTGGGGGCTCCCAGCCTGCCGAGGGAGATGGCGTCTACAACCCGTGGCCGAACTTCCGCTTCACCGGCAAGCTGCGTCCGTTCCAACAGACTCCCAAACGCGCCGTGCCAGAGGCCATTCAGCGGCCCGATTATGCCGACCACCCGGACGGACGTTCGCTCTCCGAGGAGGCCTTGCGCGGCACCAAAATCAAGGTGCTGGATGACGAGGAGATCGAGGGAATGCGCGTGGCTGGACGACTGGGCAGAGAGTGTCTGGATGAGGGAGCCAAGGGTGTGGAGGTGGGCACTACCACCGACGAACTGGACCGCTTGGTCCACGAGGCCGCCATTGAACGCGACTGCTACCCGTCGCCCCTGAACTACTACAATTTCCCCAAGTCCTGCTGCACCTCGGTGAACGAGGTGATCTGCCACGGCATCCCGGACAAGCGCCCGCTGCAGGATGGCGATCTGTGCAACATCGATGTGACCGTGTACCATCGCGGCTTCCATGGCGATCTCAACGAGACCTTCTTTGTAGGCAATGTGTCCGAGAAGCACAAGAAGCTGGTGCAGGTCACACATGAGGCTCTGAGCAAGGCCATCGAGTTTGTGCGTCCCGGAGAGAAGTACCGCGACATCGGCAACGTGATCCAGAAGTATGTGGCTCCCCACGGATTCAGTGTGGTGCGCAGCTACTGCGGCCACGGCATCCATCGCGTTTTTCACACGGCGCCCAATGTGCCTCACTATGCCAGTAAGTTTGCATCCTTATCCTCTAAAAGAAGCCCCCTTAGTCTTTAATTTGCAGAAAACTCGGCTGTGGGCGTAATGGCCCCGGGTCACTGCTTCACCATTGAGCCCATGATCTCCATTGGCGTGCAGAAGGCTGAGACCTGGCCCGACGACTGGACAGCGGTCACCGCCGACGGTCTGTACTCCGCTCAGTTCGAGCAGACACTTCTAGTCAACGAGACTGGCTGCGAGATCCTCACGAAGCGTCGCGAGAACAACGGCCAGCCGTGGTTCATGGACAAGATGTGAGCCCACCACTGCCAGCTTGGGTTACAACATAGATTCTAAGGCTTACGACTCGGTTATCTGGTTATGATCAAGCTTTAATTTGTAATTTTACAATAAAATCTAGGTTTTATTCCCAAGTCCCCGGTGGCTCGTTTCCCATTTGGCTATTCACTTTTCGAGGGGCGCGTAATTCAGCAGCTTCTCGATGAGATCCACGTGTCCGAGCAGCATCCGGCGACAGCAGTAGCGCTTCAGGCCCAGAGCGTCCAGGGCGTCACTAAATGGAATCGAACAATAAAAACTGGGTAAATACACTGCAAACACGAGTCTTGGCTGGTGTGGCTTACCCTTCAGTGTATTCCGCCTGCAGCAGGCCGAGGTACGACTCCCACTTGTTGCCAATGACTTTGCCGCAGGTGAAGCAACGGATCGGGATAATCATCTTGTCTTTATTTCTTTATTTAATGATAATTTCACGAAAATTGCGCGAACCACAACAAATTCAGCTAAAATGTGTTTTCTTTTCTCAGTGTGACCGAGTTTTAAAAATGTTTAAATACCTTACGTCTATGGTTTTGGTCACACTAAGAGGCGCATGGTCACCCCACTGCTGTTATCGATATTTTCAAAAAGTAACGTATGAAAATTTGAATAATTTAAGGATTATGTTTATTAAACTACCGACTGCTCGCTATATGAATGCGTTTTTACAAATGAGTGTGTAAATAAATATTTTTGAACAGCGTCGAAGACTATTTGTGCCTTAACTAATTACTGCTGGCCGCCAGATGCTCGCCGGCAACTTCGACGGAGGTGGAGACCTCAAACAAATCTTTGGCTGAATCTGCCTCACTGCTGCTCTCGATCAGGCTCACGCTGGGCACGTCCTCTACGGTGCCCTTCTTCACTTCATCCGATCGTTTCTGCAGGCGCTGTAAAAGGTGAATTGTTGAAATATTAATAGAAAAGTTATTCATATGCTTTGTTTATAAACTTACCGATTCGGAAGTGGACTCCTCGTCGGGCACAAAGATACGCAGTGGCGTGTTGCTGCCCAGTTGCGCCTGCACCAGTCGCTGGTGCTCCTCGAAGGCCGCCGCTGATGGATCCTGGGTCACAGTCTGCGGATGATGCTGCACCGGCTGCTGAAGCTGCTGATGTTGCTGCTGTAGCTGCAGGAGCTGTAGTTGCTGCTGCTGGTGTTGCTGCTGCAAATGCTGCTCCTGGGCTTGGGCTTTCAGCTCCTCGAACTGCTGCTGCTGTTGCTGCTGATACTGAGCCTGGGCGCGGAGTTCCTCAAGATGCTGCTGGTGTTGCTGCTGCTGCTCCTGGGCCTGAATCTTGAGCTCTTCCAGATGGAGTTGCTGCTGCTTCTGCAATTCGATGGCTGCCTGCTCCGTCTCTAGCTGTTGGCGGCGGGCCTCCTCCTCAGCGTATGCCTGCAGGAGCTGCGATGAGTCGTGGGCATGACCGTAGTAGTTTGACACCACGAAGCCTCCCTCGGGTGCCGTGGACTGGATCGCTGTGTTGGGCAGGTGGAAGGCAGCCGTCTCGTAGGCGCTCTCTGCGGGCTCACCCAGAGCCGGAGCAGCGATCAGAGCGGCATATTGCGGTGCCGAATCCAGCACAGGATGGATGTTGTGGTGCGGGTCCTTGGCCGCCTGCAGGATCTGCCCGTTGCTGGCCACCTCCTGGGTGAGATCCGCGTTAACGTAACCCGACTCTACTACGTGCTCCGTGCTCGGCTTAAAGAGCTGCTGTTTGTGCTGCGTGTACAGCTGGTTGGACTGCGTCACCAGGTAGGTGGGATTGTAGATGGGTATGTGGGCCGCTGGAATGGCGGCGGCGAGGAACGGCTGCAGCTGTGCTGCCGCCGCTGGCTGAGCATACTGAATGGGATAGATCTGTGGCGCCGTCTGTGCCTCCGCCTGGGCTCCCACAATCTGCACCAATGGCTGGGCGGGCAAATGGTTACTCTGGACATCCGAGGGCAGTGGCTTGTTGTTGCTGGGCGTGTTGAAGGTCTCGGTGGACGGACGAATCTTCGTGGTGGGCAGCGAAGGGTCCGGATCTGGGGCAAAGAGTTTCTGCGAACCCGAAATGGGATCGCGAATGGTTTGGTCATTGGTCTCGTCCTCATGCACATTGTATTTCGGTGGCAGATATGTCTGGGGACGAGCGGACGAGGATGGGAACTGGGACTGGGATGGGGGCGTGTACTGGTAGGCGCTGGTGTCAAGATGCCCGTCCTCCACATCCAGATGGTTGTTGTGCAGGGCCAGATTCGGTGCGGGAACCGTGTAAATGGGTGCAAAGTGCTCGGTGTTGAAGTTGTTGTGCGTGTCCAGCTGTGGGGGGATCGGTATGTTTGGATTCATGTTATATGTTTGTATGTCTGGCAGTGTACTGAGCGTGTGCGCTGAGTGAAACTAAATACATGTTTTGGCTATGAGTAATGGTTACTTTTGGCTTGGCTTTAATGTGATTTTTAATTTGGTTACTTTGATTGCTATTTATCATTGCAACAAAATTAAAATATCATATGAGTTTCCATTAAAAATCAATTAAAAGAGGCCTTGTGGAGAAGGTTTTGCAATATTGCTGGATAAATCCCTAACAATCAAGGTAAAAGTATTCAAAACTAATACCATTAAGCTTGAAAAAACCCTAAAAATTTAATTTAAAGCACAAAACTAAAAAATCTCAAAACCTTAGGTAGATATTTTATCAAATCCTTAATAGAGGAATCCAAATTTCAACTTACCGGCAGATTCTGCAGCTCGCTGTAGCTTACAGCCGTGGGTTTCTCATACTTGAAGGGCTTGTCATAGCCGAAGGTGGGCTTTGCCTTGGGCTTGACATTATTCAGCTTAATCTTCAGAGGCTTTCGCACAGCTCCAGCGGGTTTTAGATAGACGGGGGCACTCAACTTGATGGGGCGAGCTCCACGCAGATGCTGCAGCTGGTGCGCATGCGAAATCGAATGCTGGGGCACATGGAGCAGCGGGTGGGCGTGAAGGTGGGCATGCGAATGGGCGTGCTGTGCCAGGACATGAGGAAGCACAGAGTGAGCATGAGCCAGATGGGCATGGGTGTGGGCATGTGGGCTGTGGCCGGGACGACCCTTGAGCACCAGCGGAACCGGCTGATCGCTGCGGATCTGGACAACCAGGGTGCGCTGTTTGCCACCAGGTCCTCCTCCTCCAACAGCGGGACGAGCCAGTTGCTTGGCGCTTTTGGGAGGCCAGTTTGTAAAAACCAGCGGACGCTGCTTGTCGGCGTACAACGGCGGCTCACAGTTGGCCAAGACCGCAAGCAGGGCGAGCAGAATAAAAGGCTGTGAAGGGTGAATAATAAAATTAATTAACAAATTAAATTAAATTATTTTAAAAGAAAGAAGGCGTTTGTCCATTAAAATTGTTTAATTATTTTACGGGCGCATCATCGAAAAAGAAGACATCGAAAAAAATGAAAACTTTCTAAGCCCGCCGAAAGGGGAGGGCGGGTCGTGTAATCGCTGGACGGCAACAAAACTGTAATGGCCTTAATTTGAACAAATTGGCGGTTTTCTAAAATTTTATCACGTCGCCTGCCGCTGACTACTTAACCAAAGCTGCTTAAGCAAACGAGCCAACAAAGTATCTTCAAAATACATATATATTTATATATATTTACACACGGGTATGCCATAATACTTTGCCCATTTTCCCCGCTTGGCTGCCTGATTAAACTTTCAGTCCGCAATGCCGTAGAATGAAAGTGAAAAGTTGAATATCGAAATGTCTTCGTTCTGTAATTGTCGCCGTCGCCGTTGCCGTCACCGTCAGTCAGGTTGTTTACGTTTTCGAAGGGGTATTGTGGCTCGGTGACTGTGATTGTAACACTTTAATTAACCGCATTTCTTTTATGGATTTTCGAATTGACTTCTGGGAATGTGGAAACCAAATAGAAAACTGAGATCAATGGAAGATAGTTAAATGAAGGGAAGGAATGACTGTTTGGTATTTTTAATTTAAAAGAGCTTCATTAGAATTTTACATCTTTATATATTTAGGATATTTTGGCAATTAAGATACAAAAAAATCAACAAATTTGTACAATTTTATACCATGAATAAGGTAAAAAAAAAACAAATAATGATACTATTTCGATCTTTAAATGGTATTTCAGATGTATTTTATAACCAATTTTTATATACATTTAAAATAAAATAAAAATAAGAATAAAAACGTTATTTCCTGAATTAAGCCCCTTATCAATGCTGTTTTATAAGAAAAATTTTATCATTAACCAAATCTGAATAAAAATACTCTCTGGTAGAGTAACTCTTGGTTATACCATCCCCGTGAGAATATTTAATCTTTGATTATTCAAACATTCAAAGAAGGAGTATCCCGTCTCTCTGCTTGACTAACTTGGGTTTTGGTCGATCGAAGTGGAAGTCGGTAATTTGAGGCAGCAACTGGACGTGGCAATTTCACTTGCTGAACTCCATCGAAGCGGCAGCGGGAGCGGCAATGAAAATGAAAATGAAAATGACAATGACAATGTACTGTGTGCCGTTAGCCAGACGTCAATCAATGGGGTGAAATGCCTAACAGAGTCCAATACGTATCGTTATTGATTACGTGCCGGGTTTGCCTAATCGCAACGCAAAAAGAGCCACCGAATGCAGCAATCCAGAGGAGGGGCACCGCCAGTAATTGGTGGAAAATTGGTAGCTTATTGTTTATAGAGTGGTTAGTTACTTTGTCGCCTTTGCGGTATGCATAATCATATGCAAATACCTCAGTCTCAGTTTCAGTTTCAGCCTCGGCCTCAGCCTCAGCCTCAGCCTCAGCCTCAGCCTCGGCCTGGTGAATGAACTGGCAGGAGACGGATGTCGGTCTGGGCAACTGGCCACGCCTGGAATTCATATAATTTCGGGTTTCCTTTCGGCGCCCAGTGTTAATGAACTTGACAAAGGATTTGCCTAACCACTGGCCGGCCACAGGCGGAACTATTGATCAGCGGCCTGTCGCCAGCGCCGACGACGTCGCGACGGCCATAAACAACGGTGCGGTTAACCCAAATTGCAACTCGAAATGCAACTTTTATTTTAGCGGCAAGTAAGCATTTTATTTTCAAGCCCGCTGCACATCGAGGCAAAGGCGGGCGGGCAGTCGCCACTGTAATTGGTGCACGTAAAGCCATCGCCATCGCTGCTGCCATCCATTGTCTAGAGCTGTGGATCTGGCTGGATGTGGATCTGGTGGATCTTGGCGAAACTCGGCGCATCAAGTGCTCTCATTGCGAATGAAAGTGCTCGCCTTGCCGGCACACATTACAATTTGTCAAATATTCACGGCAGCGATCGCAATTCAATTGAAGAAGCTGCGGCATTGTCTCGCGATTATTGTGGGGACTGTGACTGTCATTGGAATGGGATTCGTCGAAGGTGAAGGTAAATCTGGAGCTGCAGTCAAAGTCGTTGCACGCGGCTTAGGAGAAATACCATTGCATTTGCATTGGAATTAAATCCAAGCAATTATTTTTTACGGCCTGCGCAGTGAGAGGCTTTTTAATCACCAGTAATTGTGGTTAACAAACCCGGGATCGCGGCGCGAATCACTTACCCTCATCTCTCGTTTGGGATTTGCAGAGATTTTCGTTGGATTTAATAATGTTGTTTTAATGGTCGACCTTTGGCGGTGTTGGGGTCGTGTAGAAAGCTCTGGACAGAGAGTAGAGCGGTTTAGTGACTTTCGGCTTCTGCTTCCGCTACTCCAGCAGCAAGTAGATGAAGATCAAGATGGCAATTAGGTAGATGATCACATCAATTAACTTCATGTCAGCGAGCGCTGCGAGCGCTTTCTTCAATTCCAACTACACGCACGGAAAAGAAGACAGTACCCAGAATTTGGTTTAAAATTTGGATTCGGTTTCGGAACTCAGGAGATTCGGAGCTGCGACGTCTGCACCTGTTCAAGTCGCGTAGACAACTGAGTGCCTCGCGATCGGCGTGCCCGGACAAAAACCATGTGCCGATCCGCTGGAGCCACACTGGAACAGCTACTAGCAGCCGCTGGAAGTGCGCAAGCGCCGCAAAGAAAGTGGTCGGAACTCGTTTGCAGCGGCCAAAACGCAGCACGCGACCAGCAGCAACATGAATTGGCCGCAAATGTGAACGATTAATCGCGCGCACAGAGCACAGGCACACAATGGAAGCGCCAAACGAAAGTGTTTTGCCATTGACTGCTCTGTACTACTGTTCTTGGCCAGCGAGCGAAAGAAAGAAAGGAAAACAACAACTTCAGCGGTAGCGACGACGACGACGACTCGGGAAAAACAAAAGACTTAGGCAACGAACTTGTTGTCGCTCGTCAGCAGTCGCTCTTTACCTTAAAAAGCAATGCGGACCAGGCGCACATGAACCCGAGATGGTCTCCAGCTCCAGCTTAGCTCCAAGCCGATGCCTGCCACCTGTTGCCATTGGTGGCAAACAGGAGCAAAGCCAGCTCGATTGACATTACGACATGTGGCAGGCACAGTGGGCCAACCTGCGGGCCAATGTGCTTGTTTTAAGAACAAAACGGTAAGGAACTTATAGTAAATTGTGGTCTTATAAGTTTAAAATCTTAATAAAAACAGGATATGCATCAGGAAAGTATTCTATATGTTTAAGTGTATATGTTTTGACAATATTTTTAATATATTTCTTGCAAATATGCAGTTATGAAAGTATAAATAGTTTATTTTTGACACTAAATCAACCACTAATAAATATTTAAAACTGAAAATAAAACTGTTTTAGTTGTGAATAGATAACATGAAATAATCTTATTAAAATATGAGGTTTCTTTTAAAATTTATAAATGTATTTTGCATATTTTAAGTACTTTTTCCTTTGAAACATAAATATTTTTAGAACTATGTTTTAAAAGATCACAAAATTTAAATATCTACATCTTACCTTCTTTGAGAGAAAGAACAGACTCGTTAATTTTTTAAGCTAGGTATAGTTCAGACGTAAAACAAAATCTTGATGGCGCTAAAAAGTATTTATTTATTTTAAATTCCAAAGTAATCAAGATCTAAATATAGGCCACATGCTCTGGTATTTGGTGAAAACCTGGAATGATTTTTAAGCGACATCTTATGCTAATGTGGATCGGCTGTCCAAAAAAATGAAGGCATGCATTTTCCATAGCCCACAGAGAGCCCTTTGAGCTTTAGCTACCTGTTGTCCACTTAATTTCGCTGCACAGCCAAGGCCCTTGGATGATAATAAGCCTTATGTGCTTATGAAACGCTCCCAAGTGTAAATAATTGGCGGCATTTTATGCAGGGCGCGACGCCCAATTTCTAAACGCAATTGGTCATTGGAATTTTATAGCGCTCGGCCTGGCTTGCCTTATGTGGGTCAATATTTTTGTCAGCCCAAACTTTTCGGCCATAACTCAAAATTTCACTTTCATAACGCTGCCAAAAATTTCTGTAGAAGTTATAGTTTCGATTGTATTTTTTTCAGTATTTATATTTTATTTTGAAATATTATTTTTAACAAGGTTTTTTAAACATTAACAACATAATATTATTATTATACCTTTTATTTCATACATTTATCATTTGTTTGGTTTTTCTTTTCGGTTGCGTTTTAGACAAATGTTTAAAATATGCATTTAGCTTTTTAATTTGTTATTTAAAATTTTATTTATTTGTTGTTTGTTTTGTTGCCCTTTCGGGCCGCTTTAACCTAAACTAATTTGTCATTTTATGCTTTTCGCTCTGATTTCGGTTTATTTTCGGGGTTTTTTATTTTCCTTTTTATTATTTAAATATAAATTAATGATTTTTATCGCTTTACGTTTTTAATTATGTCTACGTTTACGTTTCCCGTTGTGTAAATATACTTCATATAAATAGCAAGTAAAAACTAAAAAATGTAACTACAATAATGTCGTCAATAATATATGATTTGCATTTTTTTTTGGGCTTGCATAATTTATACAATTTTTTTAGCACACTCTATCGGATGTGTATAGGTGTGCGGGTATCATGTGAAAGTGCTGCGAAATTATAAAAAATATTTTTTCATTTCGTTTTTTGTCTTTTTTTGTGGATTTTATTTGCTATTTTTTATATTAATTATGATATCTTGTTGTAATATCTTTATTCCTTAAAAAAATGAACATTTTCTCCTGCTGCTGCTGCCTTAAACCTGTAAAATTATCATATTAGTTTTGTTTTTCTGTTTTTCGTTTTTTTTTTGTTTGTTTTTTAGCTGCGAACGTTGATTCTATACAAAAAATCTAACTACAGTAAAATGCTGCATAGCTTCACATTTACGAGTATGATAATATATTTTATTTTAATATTTTTTTGTGGCTTTTTATTGACTTTCGAATTTTCTACAAAAACCTTTGCTCTTACATTTAGTTTATACGGCATTGAGTAGTTTTATGCGACATAATTAATATATGTATGGTATATATATTATATATCATTGTTTTGCGAACAAAGCTGCTCGTGAATATGGTGGGAAACTGGAGAAGAGTTTTGAAATAAGCGAAGTTATCCAAAATGGGGGAAAGGCAGCTTTGTCTGCAGGATTTCCTTTTTTCTCTTCTATATTTTTGGATACATTTTCTTTTGTCGTTAGTTTTGTGGCTGAGTATGTACTTTACTTGCATTTCCTTTATGTAGATCGGCTATAGCGTAAACATGATTTTATCAAGTTTCACAACATCGAGAGTTCATTTTGTTCTTGTTGTAGGGGTTCATCGCTGTCGAGTGTGAGTGTGTGTGTCTGGGGGGGGGGGGTGGGGGGGGGGGGGTGTGTGTACTAGTATCTGTATTAGTGTGGCTGAGTGTGTGTTTGAGGAGTGAGTGGGGGCTTTCTATAAATTTAATAACTAGTTTTATTCATTTAAAAATTATGTTTAACTTTTGGGTTTTCGCTACGCCTCTCGTTTATTTATCGTTATCGTTTTCTCGCTTTATTTTAGGATTGCAAATGCGTTTTGTTTGTCGATTTAATTACTATATATAAGTTTATCGTTTATCGTTTACCGTTAACAATATATGAACTGCTCGTCGCGATATCTAGTCGTCTATGATTACGCTAAGCTATGCTATGCTCTCGATTCGTTAACATTTACACTTGACTATTTACGTTTACCATTACGTTTACGTTTACGTTTACCATTAGCTTTAAGTTTACTTTTAATGGAGTTTAAATGTTTCTCACATTGCACGGCTACATACACGTTTACATAAATTTCGAAGGCGCATAATATTCACATATTTTTGTTTTTAAATCTTTACGTTGTGGGTAAGCCTAGGCTACACAAAAATCCACTACAAATCAAACATAAGTATATAAAACGAAATGGAAATCCGCTCTTCTTTGCTCGCTTTCCCTTATCAACTGTTTTATCTCTTTGGTTTTTCCATCATATTAATTTTAAAAGCTCGAATTCGTTTTACTTAAATTTGTTATTCGCTAATCATTTTGTGTGTGTATGGAAACAAACAAATTCATTTACTTATCGCTTCTCACTTTCATTTAATGCTGTTCTGTGCCATTTTCTTGTTACGCTTTTGGTTTTTCCATTATTTTTGAATGAATGCTGCTGTCTGAATGCCTGCTCCTGGCTGTCTGATCTACATTTAATGTGATTTCTATACGCTTTGGCAGTGTTTATTTATTTGAACAAATTACAAATGTACCGATAACTCTTGAACAGCAAAACGAAACAGCACGAGATACATACGAGTTAAACAAATCAAGTGATAAGAATAAGGATAACATATATTAGAGATACTTCTTATCGTATTTACAGGCTATGTACAAAAAACAAAGCGTTCCTTTTTGGCGGCGGTTCGAGCGCAAGTGCGTGAAAGATTTGAAGAAGTTATAAAAGTTATAGAAGAAGTCGGAGAAGAAAGAAACATAATGTTTGTCGCCATTTTTTGTTGGTTACCGATTTTGTATCTATCAAAATTTGTTTAGAACACCACAGTTGCTGCTCGTAAATCGCTGGTAAAAAGCGCACACATTCACATACACTAAAAAATATTACTAACTACTCTTTTCATCAGCTTTCCGTCCCCGCACTCTATATTCCAGCATAGGTGTGTCGGTCTCGGTGTCTCTATATATAATTAGTGGTATAATGACGCTACTTACAGAGTTCTCGTCTCACTTTGCATTAAGTTTTCTTTTTTGTTTTTTGGTGTGTGTAGAGATGCGAATGTAAGAAATTTTCAATTTAGAATTAGCAAATTTGACGTCTTTACCAAGTGTCGAGTGAAAAAGCTGAGATTCCTCTAGTTAAGTGTAATTCTTTTGCTTCTGCTTGGCTTCACCTTCCTTGTTTTGCTTTTATAAAGACCAAGTAGAGCTTTGTATTTGCATTTAGGTCTACGAATTAGTTAGCAGATTGTTGGCTTTAAGTGTCGTTAATTGTTAATCGATATTTGTGTAGTTTACTTTAAAAGTTTAATGATTACAATATGCTCTCTGCACTATATAAATCGTTTTGCGCTTGCTCAGAATCTTCTAAATGCAGTTTTTGAATTCTTATGCTGGCACAACATTTGCTTATAGCCTCATTGCCTTGTATCTTGTATCTTGTAGCTGTCTTTGTATCTGTATCTCGTGTTCAGTATCTGTATCTCACGCAATTTGTGGTGTTTAAATGTTTAAATTAAGTGTGGAATTGTTGCGTAGTTGTTGCTGTTTGTTGTGGCCGCTTTCGGCAGCTCACAGAAAGATTTTGAGACATGAGATAGTACATAGACCTAGTAGTTAGTACTTGGTAGTTTCTTTCGCTCAGTGTGGCTGATTTGATTAGCTTGTTTTCTTGTTTAATGTGTAGCTTACCTCACTAATGGTTCCCAATTGCTTACGTCACACCATTGAGATGGATTTTCGTTTAGAATTCAATTTGTCAATTGGTTCTTATGCAATGATAGCGCCATGAACTGAACTCAAAATGTAAATGTTAAATGTAAATGTAAGTGAAACGATTCTTAAGAGTAAATGATAACTAAAGTAAGATACATACCCATAGAAATAACTAATGATTGTTGCTTGGAGAGAACTAAAGTCGGGAGAGAATTAGAAACAAAAAACTCAAAAGATAATAATATTTATTGGGGCACAAAGTTGGTTACAAAATAATATGGATAAAGATAAAGATAAAGGAAAATAAAGGATACAATATTAACCAATATAACGTAAGATTTAAGGTATACAGAATATAGATAATAATAGATGATAATTTTCAAGGTTCTAAAAAGGCATACGGAATGATGTGGGAAGCAATCAGTTGGCAGTTGAACGATGGACATCGGGGCTGTGGATCTTAAAGGCCCCGATCTGAACTAGCTTTTTATGTGTGCGGAGGCAGGCGGCCCTGCCGTCGACGTTGGCTGTGGTTGCTGCAGATGACGTTGCTCTTCTGGCCGTCAGTGGTTCTGGCTTGGGGCTGTCTCTTGATTGTTAGTTGGGATGGACACAAAATACCGGGCCGCATGCCTTCACACACATAAAAGAGCAGAGCAACGCATTGGATGGCACCCAGGATTTTCTGGTATTTTTTCTAACTATTCAATAACAATCGCTTTTGATTTCAATTACAATTTCTTTCTTTTTTTTTTGTACATGGTACAAACAAATATGTCTTTTTCCCTATCTTTTTGTCGGTGAATCTTAGGCCAATAAGGTTAGGTAGTAGTTAGGTGAGTGCCCCCAATGCGCTGCTCTGCATCCGATTAGCTTCTCCATCGTTCAAATGTACGAATAAGGACCATCAGTTAAGGCGCTACACAGTAACAATCAAGAGTTATCATCCTTGTTCGAGCCGCCCCCGCCGACCCCGGAACCCTGTGTGTTGGTGCCGCGTCCGCCGGCCGGTGCTCGTACCGCTGGCGGCTTGTACTCCAGGCCCGGATCGAATTGCATTAAAACGAATACCTGGAAAGGGGGGTTGTCAATAGCCTTCCTATACTTATTGTTATTGCACTTTGCTCACCTGATCTGTTGGCAGTAGTGAAAAGTCATCGGGTGGGTTGGTTATTACATAACGTTTGCTGCTCGCATCACAGCTGGAGCTGGTGTCCCTGAACCGATATAGGCCGATGCACAGCATTCCGTAAGACTTGAGGGCGGCCACGAAAAGATCTCCGTACTTGCCGCACTCCCCGAATTGAGCCAATGGACCGTCGTAAAGCGAGATTTGACCCACTCGACATCTGATGGGAAAGATAAATTAAGTGTTAGTATCTTAAAAAGAAGTAATTGTTCTTAGTAAGAACTTCTTACCTTAAATTAAATATTAATTATCTTAAATGGTGTTGTTATTTACCTGTCCCTATTGCTCAAACTCTCCACTGTGCTGTAGCCTCCGCGGAGGCCAGCTCCCTCGGCCAGGATCAGTTCCAGCTCGGGCGTGGCGCCGCCCGTTATCAGTGAGCGGATCAGCGTTAAGGCGTTTTGATTGAAGTATGTCTGAACGGAGCAATAAATCATAAATAATTGAATATAAAAAGCTATAGAAAGACAAGACTTGTCCCAGGGGACTTGGAAAACCAGTTAGGAATCGGAGCGAGACATTACCGTGGACATCAGCGAGTCTAACACACTCACAGCGAAGGCTGTGCCGCAGGCGAATGGCTGCGTCAGATATAGTTCTGTATCTGGATCATCGTCGTCGTCTTGATCGAGAAACTGCACGTTACTATCATTGACCAGTTCTTTAAACGACAACCAACATGTGAGAGCAATTAGTAGAGCGCACACTTCAACCGCTTTCGAGGGAGGCGGGTGAGGCTGGCCAGGAAAACTATTACTTGAATCTCTTCTTCAAAATATCCCTGAATATATATTTCAGAATTCCAGGTCCTTATTTTGAAAGTAGCATTATGGGTCCCTTTCCCTAAAGCCTTTTTTGTGGAATTCTTAGCCTGTAATCCCTATTCTGAATACCCTTTTCTTGGGCCCATAACCCGATGTCATTATTAGGGAACCCCTCTTAGTTTACACACAAAATTCAGCTCTATTTCAAGATCTCCACTTTTCTAAACTGAATATTTATAAAGTTTACAGCAAGGGCATTCATTAAGTGTCCCCACAATAGGACCTCCATTCCAAAATCCCTCATTTCTGGGACTCCCTTTCCATCAAGTATCTCCTGCTGAACGCTCATCTCCCTTTAAGCCTCAACCTGGCCAGCCTCACATTCGTTCGGTCGTTCGCAAACTCGGCCAACTTAGTGCGATGCAGTTTACCTGTTATCATGGGCACATTGGCGCCATAGACTGAGCCTCGCCGCTGCAGCACAATGGGACTGCCGGCGGTGGCGCTCAGGTTGTCGAACTCCGGGCCGCGCTGGCTGAGCACGCCGATCGTGTCGTCGAAGGTCATCGCCTTGATGTTCAGCGAGGCGAGGATCGCCTCCTTGTCGGCCAGCGTGGGATCGTCATTGCTAGGAACTTTGGCCGACAGGATGCAGCACATATCACACAGATTGACATTGACCGCCCGCAGGTCGGCGCGACTCAGAGGTGAGCCATTCAGCACCGAGATCTTGGGCAGATTCTGCAGCATTTTCCACTCGCGTCGGATGTAGTCCACCGAGCCCACAATGACCACATGCTTCAGCTCGTGGTAGTGGAAGTTGGACGCTCGCAGCGGCATCACCAGGTTGCGCAGCCCAATCAGCGGCGAATCGGGATCGGCGAACAGGCAGACGACCACATGGCCGTTCAGCACAGTCATGGCCGCCTGGTTGCGATCCTGCAGGGAAATATATGGTTACAAGAGGATAAAGAGGTTGATCCTCGGATTAGCCTTACCAGTATGCAGTCTTCTAAGCTCTTTGCCGGACTCCAGTGGAACATGCCCGTCGAGTCGTACTTCATTTCGGTCTTCTCGAAATCAAAGTCCTTCGACTGGTCGTCCGCAATGCCGGCGGGCAATGAGACGCCTCCATTTTGATTCTGTGTGCCCGTGCCGGAGCTGCGACTCGTCGGCCTAGATGCAAGTAGATCGATACAGAGAGAGAGAGAGAGAAAAACAGGGTGTTAGCCATCGGCGGTCTGTGCTGGCGACTATCGGGCGATTCGTTCTTAATGGGGTTTACTTCGATTCAACTTTAGACTTGCATATGCTGATTATCAACCAATTCAAAAAAACAAACGCTACATCCAAATGCAAAGTGTTCTTCGGAAACGCTACGAGTACGTGTTTCGTTCAAAAATGATGTGAGAAATACTTCAATACGAGTACGAGTACTTGGAGCATATTGAATTTAAAATGTGATCTCAATACGATATAGTTAAAGATAGTTTAAGAGAGTTTACGTTTACAAAGATATAAATACACGATAAATAGTAAGAGTGGAAAGAATAGAGTAAGAGTTAGAGATACAGATAGAGAGAAGGTCAAGTGCTAAGAAAAAAAGTCTCGAAATGAAGGCGAACAACAAACTCGTTGAGTAAAAAAAAAAACTGAATAATGTCACTACGCAAAATGCTCGTTCTGCCGTCCGGCGGTGCTGAGGGGTGGATCGCTTAATAAATAAAATATACTAAAAGTGTTGCTGGGTGGCCGGCTATCTCCCTCCAGGTGTTCTATTGTGATTCAGGTGTTCGCATGCGCGAGGGAGATGCCACAGATGACCGAACCATCACCCTCCATATCCGCCGGATATGACAATTTGTATCTACAGAATACTTAAGTCCGTTGTATTGTAATTTAAAAGAAAGATTAAAATATACATATGGTACACGGGTGCAAGTTTTGACACAGAGATGAACACAAAAGAACGCACACACACAACAATTATTATATTGCAATTTAAGTTGAAATGATTCAGAGAAAGATATAGTAGATAGAGAGAAAGAGAGAGAGAATGCAGGATATAGAAATGGGCGATTATTGAGCTTAAAAGTATGTATGCTTCTTTGGGTCTAATACCAATAAATTAGTAGTTGAAAATTAACTTGAAGACCGATAGGCCTTGAGCCTGCTATACTTTTTGGGTAATATTTTTATTTTACAAAAATTGGAACAGAAATTTTATCTTGACAAGATGAGCAAAAACTAGGTTAGGCAAATAATTCAGCAAATAAGATTTATTGAAGGCAGACCTTTTGAAAGCAAGTGTTTTTTTTTTAATATGAATAATTCACATATGAAATTTTAGTTTAAAGCTAGTACGGATTTAATATATAGTAGTTAGTTAGTTAGAGGCGCGCACACACACTTCTGTTGAGTGGAGAGCTCAGATGTTAGTAGACAGAGAATGATTGATGACTGCGATTAGTTATGTTGGGGTTAGTTAATAGTTTATAGGATGCGAACTTATCACGGGGCGTACACACACCCATACACACACTCAAACACCTACACATACGCACACAGCACAGACATATACAGACACAGGCACAGATACAGAAGACAGCGACATGACAGAGTAACGCACAGGTTTTGGTTAAGATTCGCTTATGGTTTAGTACGCGTATTGGATGGAATGGCATAGCTTTGATCAATCAATATATCAATATATCAATGTGTGTTAAACAAAATGCGCATAAAATGTAGTTAGATTAAGTATTAACGAATACTAAGGTATAGTTTAAAAAAGGCTTTTGGCTTTTTTTTGTTTTTTGTTTTTGTTGATAGAGTTCGTAAGTTAAAATTCTAGGAAATTATGGACGCATACATGAGCTTTTTAACTTCGTAAGCAAGTTGATAGCCCGCATAAGGGTTAGCATCATTCTCTGGTGGCCTGAAACAAAATGTTGTTTGTTTTTATACATTTAGACTGGTTAAAAGTAATTAGTTGGTTTTTGGTATTGGTTTTGGTTGTCTTTTCTTGAGTTTTAAGTTTCGAGTTTCGAGTTGGTGAGCAGGTGGGTGAGACAGTTAGGTTGAGGTGTTGGGATTAGTTGGTTAAAGAGCATTTACATGGTCGAAAGGAGCCAGGAGGCAGACCTCCCAAGACTCCCCCAGACCCTCATCGTTCATCATGATTCTCTTCTTCGTTCATTGTTCATTGTTCACTGTGTTGTGTGTAAGGTAAAAACTTAACTTAAATTAACTTAATTCAAGAGTGTGTTTGCTTTGGTTTCAATATCGGTTTGCTGTGTTGGCTGTAACTTTGTTCAAAAAGGCAACGGAAAAGTGGAAAATCATACTTGATGCAGCTGGTAGGCCTAAGAAGTGTTGTATTCATTGAGTTTTCTTTGCTCTTGCTCGATTACCGACTTTGCTTTGCTATTTCGTAACTGAACAGAGTGCCGTTTAAATGTGATCAACATCTATATGGTAATAGATCCTCCTCATGTTCCTTCTCCTCCCCTCCCGGTATGTACAGATCCCCGCCGTATGCATTGGCCTATGCACTCACCTGTTGTACTGCGATGGCGATATCACCTGGCCCTCCACCTGCCGGCTCACGTTCACCGTGGGCTTCACCTTGTTCACCTGCTTGCCCGCCGCAGCGGCAGCAGCAGCAGCTGCTGCAGTGTTGTTCATGTGGTGCATGGCACCTGTACCGTTGCCAGTGCCATTCGGACGGCGCACATTGCGATTGAGTACTGTAAGGATAGGTAAAGTGGGGAAAACATGGAGTTAAAGCACATTTAGGTACGAAAATCTATTATTTATTCCATATATTTTAATTCATAATTTTGTATAGAAGCCTTATCTTAAGCTTAGTTTAGTCTGGGTTAAACTTACGATTCGTATCTTCTCTGTCACGTGTGATATCACCTGTGGCAGGACGATGGACAGCAGTGGCAGTGGCGGTAAACAGGCAGCAACATTCGCAGAAGCGTTTCGGCGGCAGTCGAAGAGATCAGAGAACAAGAGCAGAGGTCAATCGATTAGTAAGTTGGCCCGGCCTGGACGCACTGGTCAGATTGTGAAGAGATACTCATTTTGGCTTTAAGTATTAGTCAAAGTTAATTCAAGAAAGGTATTTTTGAGCCGCGTGTTGCATGTTGCATTTGGTTTGGTTTAGTTCTGGATTTTGTGGCATCTCGTGTGTGTGACTTGCGACAGTAAGAAATAAATAGTTTTTGTTGATAACAAGCAGATTGGTTATGCAATTAAAAACGAAGGGCACACTGGGTGCGGTGTACAAATAAGTATGGTAAGTAAAGAATGCTTTAGATAGACATCAATATAGGTTCGATTAGTTGTTAGGTTATAGGAGATATATAGCAGTTCCTTAGATAGGTTACATTAACGAGTTACATTAGCAGAGAAACGAGTTCTGTTCAATAATCAACGCAAAAACAGAGTTATGCAAACGAATAGCTAACAGTTATCATATTTTATCGACTGGATTGGATACTTTTTACGCTGACAACTGAGGAAAAAAGCAAACCAAGGCAAAAGGAAACGAAATCGGTGGGATAATGTACGAGTACGAGTAGGTGTGGGTCGGGTTCGACCTATCAACGACCTGACATCTGGCGTTCAAAAAACCCTTTCTGAGCTTCTGACTGATACTGATAATTGGAAGTGAGTGGCACGATTGGAGGAGACTTTACCCGAGACAGATCCACGCACATGCACCCGCTTGGGTAGCTCTGGAGGCGTAAATGTGGGTGCAGGATGGTGTTCATCTGTAAAATATTTTGTTCGTTATCGCACGGCTCGGTAAATCAGATTCGATGTGTATGCATTTCTTGTGTTTTTTTTTTATATGGTCAAGCTTTTTTTTATGTGAAGCTCATAATTGCTTTTGAATATACAACAAATTCTTTTGTTTTTTGGTTCTGTTTTTTTTTTCTTTTTTTTAAGGGGGATTTGTGTTTGGTTTTTGTAAGAACTGAAGCGGTAAGAGTTTTGGTTTGTTTATAAACTAAACTTGAGAAATTTGAGAGGAAATCATAGAGAAATTAGTCTGACTCTTGGGGAAACCCAGGAAAACCTGACGAAAAATCAAACCAAATCAAAACAGAAACTGAAACCGAACGAAAAGTGTTCAAGATGGTCGGGGGATGGTTTTCGGGATTCATTTTAGGGTATTTGCTTTATAGATTAATATCGGAGAAAAACATGCAAATAAATATGAGTTGGAACAGAACTTGTGATGGTTATTTTACATATAATACAAACAGGTACACATAAGTATATATAGGTACAAACAAGGCTAGGCAAGCATTTGGTGTTGGTATCGGTATCGGGGTATACAAACCAAATCGGTTAAAGCTTGAAGCATTATTTAAGCAACACGCTGACTAGGTGCGGATTACAAGCTGAGTAGCAAGAGATTATTCAACATATATTCGTTTAGCTCGGTCTGGATGTCGGTATCCGATTATTGAAGCATTTAATACTTAGACTGCTAGGACTGCTCTAACACCCACTTAAATAGGAACACTTCAAACACGATCGCTCCAACTACGAGTTGCATCTATCTAAGATCAGCCCCACGTTCTGAGCTTAACGATTGTTTATTTGTTTTAGCAATTTAACTGCGTGGAATTTGGAATTTATATATCTCTGATCTCTGGTAGCTAATCCAATCCCTTCCCCCATGTCTATGATCTATTGTGCAGTGCGCGGGGAAGGAGGGCTATCTGCTTGATTGCCGCTTTTAATTTTTTATAGATATTTTTTTGGTGATTGATTGTGGCTCTAATCTTTGGCTTCAGTTGCTTTGCTTTCTCAAGTCATTTGCATTTATATTCATGTTTGGTTTATGTATATTTATGGTAAAACAATAACTTATATGGTAATTTATGTCTAATTTCACGGGGATCTCCCTTCGGAGAGAGAAAGATAAAAGGAAAACTGAATTGAGGTACAGTACAAATCACGAGAACCGAAAAAACAAAACGTGCACTGGCACACCGTATGAAGAAAGTATGAAAAGAATTTCTCAAAGAACTGCTCTAATAAATGGTTAAATAATAACGAAATGTTTTTAGACGTACGAGTACGAGTACGAATGCGATTTAGATATAGTAGGAGGGGGGTTTTGATCGGGGTTTTTTTAATGGTTATACAACAGTTTGAGTTAGTTTGACTTACTTGACAACGAGTATTCATCGTCTTCTACACACACACACAGAGACATATAAATAGGAGTATTGTAGTTGTTGTAGTTGATAGGGAGTTCGAGGGGAGTACAATAGAAAGATGATAGGTTTACAAATTTGAAATATATATTTTATACGAGTACGAGTAGAAAGGAACATGGAACATGGCTCCGGGCGCAGAAAAACGAGTTTATATATATTTTACAGAAATGTGGTTGTAGTATATAGTGTCTTTGGTTCAGATCCTGAACCTTTGGTGTGTGGTGTTCTTTGGAGTGTGTGTGTGTGGGGGGGGGTATATCATATAGAAGGAGTATTTGAAGTATTCGTCTAAGATACATGGTTGAATTTTTGTAAAAGTATCACGAGTAAACGATACGATATATTTTGATACTATACGACATGATACGATGCGAGATACGATAGTTAAACGATAGATACGGTACGGTACAATATAATATATGTAGTTAACGTTTGTACAAAATATATACTTTACGAGATAGAGTACGAGTACGATAAGTATGAAGAGTATGAGTTATTGACACACCGACTCGGCGACGTGTGAATGCTTTCTGAATATGTAGTATTCAAATATTTGATAGTTCGAATGGTTGGTTGGACTCAAAGTTCGGTTTGCTCTTGACTTTACTACACACTCACACGCACACTAAGTTTAAAGTTGGTTACGAAAAAGTACACAATTACTATAGAACGAACGGATAGAAACGTAACATGTATGTGGCTGTTGGTGTTGTGTGTGTGTGTGTGTGTGTGTGTGTTACTGTGTGTTTGTGGGGGGTGTGTGCGGTGGGGTTCTTCGGGCTGGGGTCAGGTCAGGGGTCTGGGGTCAGGGGTCAGGGTGCAGGGGCTGTGTGTGTGTTGTTGTGTGTCTGTTTCTGTGGACTGACAAAGATTGATTGACTTTCGATTGTTTGGCTGCCTGATTGATTGGCTTGGCTTTCGATTCGTTTTTTGGCTGAATTGCGAATGCAGCTGAACAATAGCAATTAGAGTTAGTTTGATAGTTAGTTTAGTTAGTTAGTTTGGCGTTTAAAACGGATATAAGAGCGTTTTTACTTGGTTAGCGAAAGTCTCTAGGGCGGATGTAATGGTAAATTTTGTTTTGCCAATTCGAATTGATCATCAGAAAAGCCGCAAGAAATCCCTAGAGATTCTATGATAATTTCAAGAATTTACAGCATATTTTCTGGCGCCTCTTGAAGCGATTTCAAATCTCTACAGATTTCTGCAGCATCCCCAAATCTAGGGTTTTTGTGGTCTTTTCATGGAATGTATGTTCGTATGCTTATTCGGTTACAGTAATAGTAGTAGTAGTTGTAGGAGACAGAGACAGGAGATAGAGATAGAGAGAGATAGAGAGAGAGAGAGAGAGAGAGAGTGAGAGAGTAGAGTAAGTTATACGTACTTGCACGCCCAACCATTTGTACGGCTCGGACGCCTTTCCGGAAGGTGGCCACTGTTTTTGTTTCATGAAAACAGAATTTTATAGGATTCGTGTGAATAGGTAAATGATGGCAAGGTAATGATTGTTGATTTCAATATAATTCTCTTCATCTTCTTCTAGCAGTCTTCGCCTGCTTATTATCATTGGCACATCATTCAACAAATGATGAGAATATAAAGTATAAGAAACTAAAGTACGCTATAACAGAAATCATAAGTAAATCGCACGGCACACGTTGTACTTGAACTTTCGATAAATATATGCAGATATATTCATATGTGGTATGTAGTTTATGATTATAAATAGATATATGCAATGTATACTGAGAATATATACTAAGTATATGCCTCTGCTTATGACATTATGCGCGCATCGGGCGAACCAAACCAGAAATCGTTGAAAGACTAATTTAGTTCTATGTAGTATATATATTAAGTATGTTATATTTATACTGAGTACGATAGAGAGAACGATATAGTGGCAATAGCAGGAGCAGAAGTACAAAATGAACTGAGCTCTTAACTAAAACTGAAACCGACTTCATCGCAGTTAAATTTGATCTATTTATTCCGATTCCCTTGATCCCTTTCATTCCCCCCACAATACCCAAAATATTATATTCCCAGCATCCCAGCTTCATGGCGGGGCTCTCGGTTCTTGTCAGGGTTCTTTGGCATTTAGCAGCTAGGAGCTTTTCATGGATTTTAGCATTAACTAAGGCACACAAACGCTGACAGATGTACATCAATTTAGTAATGTTGATTTAGTTTCCACGTTCAATTAGTTAATAAGGGATGAGCTATATTTTTTTAATAACAATTTGGCTAGCCAAATCTTGGAAAGCGATATCCAAAGGTCCTTTAAGGTTATAAAGAGAAATATTACATTTTAGGCAACATTTATTTTTATTTATTTTATATTTAAAAAAATATTTTCAGCTAATTTCCAATTCACATAAATATCTGAGGCACATTATCATTTAAATTAGTAAATGCAAATATTTATTTTACTCAACGGACATATTCTTGGGTAGACTGACAGCTTCAAGCTAGCTTAAAGACTCCCTTGGTCATCGCTTCTTGAATTTAGATTTAGGATTAGGTTAGGATTAGCAGCAACGAATAAGTCTTTTGGCTGGGTATAAAATAATTCGATATTAATATTTTGATAGAGCGCCGAAAATCGCAAATTATTATTATTATTTTTTTTTTTTTCGTTTTGTGGAAATGGTTTTTAAAGCGTACCCTCCATTGTATTCATCACCGATGTGATGCCTTGGTTGACCATGCCCGTCTGCATCATAATCATGCCCACATCTGCAATATCGGTATTTATGTAGACACTCGCACAGGCACACACATAAATGCAAATATATATATAGTTTAGATATCGGTATAACACAGGATCGGGAGTGGTTCACAAACTTAAGCTCTAGGCACTACGATATGCGAACTGCAAACTGCGAACTGCGATTTCAGATTTTTTTTTCAGCTGCCAGATGGATCCCGTTCCGCCGCTTCAAAGCCATAACGCAGGCAACGCAAACTCGGCAAACTTACTAACTACTTGAGAACATTTGCAGCTAAGATGGGTGTTTACAGATTAAGATTCAGATCACAGAGTATAAGTAGAGTTGTTTAGGTGTTACGCTACATAGAAACCAAATACATAAAGGTTAGTCGTTCCCTGGCAACTCTTCTGCCAGTGGCCTGCTCTAATGTTATTTACACTCTCTGCTGCAGCTACTCTCGATTATATACAATTCGCATTAAATATTAAATATTAAGTACAGTAAAGTAGATAAATATAAGTAGAGAGAGATCTGGTGAGTGAGGTGGTGAGTGCCACGCCAAGAACACAAATCAAAGGAGAGTGTGTTGTAAGAGGGATTCGTGAGGGCGGCGCAGCATTTCAATAACTTAGGTCTACCGTTAAGTATTTAAACGTAATTTAATTTAATTATAGGTATTAGGAAGAGTATTAAAATTAGAGCTGGATGCTGCAAAAGTGAGTCAAAATTGATCGAAAAGGGAGTATATTTTTTCGTATTAAACATTTGTCGGTATGGTGAGATGGTGTGATATAAAATGTAAACTGATTCTTGTGCTCATTTCCATGCACTTATTTTGTTCAGGTATTATTCTCAACACATAAGTATAAAGTACAAAGATTAAGAGGGAGTTACAGAGACAGACAGAGAGGTAGATAGAGAGAGAGAGAGAGAGAGCAAGAGCGAGGATTAGCGAGACAGACTTTTTAAAAAATGGTGCAGTTTCGGATTTGGAATTAAAAAGAATTGATCATCAAAAGAGAGGTTTGTCAATGGGAATGAAGTTTATTAAAAATACAGATGGGTCATGCCTTCTTAATGAATTACAAAGCTTTCAAGTGTAAAAAGAGTCTTTGAAAAATGGATAAACCTTTGATAATAATACTTTGAGTGGCCCCTAGTTATAGTAATTTTTGCAACTTCTTTGTATTTCCCTTCCGGCATGATCTTACAGTCGGGCTAATGCATCGCGCATACGCCCCGTTAGACACAAAACACAAAATCGAAGGTGTTAACTATCATAGTTTAGTGTTACTCTTGATGGCTGTGTGATGGTTAAAGGAAAAGCGCAGACTTGGGTTAACATTTCTTGCTGGTTGACTGTGACTGTAGGTAGTATAGGTAATCAAAGAACTGGGGTTGCATATCGCACAAACATATTTACAAGTTCAATGGTACATTATGTTTGGTTGGTATTCTCCTCTCCGCGTAGTCCTTCGGATGTATTGGGGATATTTACTTAATCATTATACGGTGGGTGTGGGTGTGGTTAATTGTTACTTCGTGGATTACAAAAAGGCGCATGTCAAAACAAACAGTGACCAAAATAGAACTGCACATGGGCAAGATAAACGGGCAGGAGGACGGATATGGTTGTTCGTTGTTCATATATATATTTATAAGTATATAAGTATACGGTGGTTATGGTATCGGAAACGATTATGGCCGGGCGGGGGGCTGGGCTGAGCAGAGGAGCACTCGGGGGCAGTCCAATGATTTCGCTTTGCAAAAACTGTTTTAAAATTAACAATGACAATCAACGGAAACCAAAGGAAAATCTGATTTTGTCGTGCTCTTGATGGTGAGGTGAGGTGCTGCGAGGAAGATCGGATCGGGAGCAGGACGTTCGCTTTGTTTTTTTTAAAAAAGGAAACGGAACGGAACGGAACGGAGGAGGGAAAGATGCAAAATGTACTTTATACAAAAGTTGGAATCGTAATATTGGAATCGGCGGTAAATGGTATTGGTATTTGGTATTGGAGAAAACTTCAAAACTGAGAAGTGTGTGGTGTGTGTTTGGTTTTTTGTGGTGTTCTGCTGTTTTTGTGGGAAATTAGTGTGTGTTCTTTTATTCTTTGGGGTATTCGGTTTGTTGCTTGATTTACCTAAGTCATCGAATTTGCTCCTGGGCTGAACAGTCACTGTGGGACAAAGTTATGGCATTGGATTGTATTATTTGGTATTAAATTCGATTCGATTTGGTTTAATTGGTTGTATTTTTGTTATGTCACCGTCGCACGTGCGGCACACCCAACCCACACGGATCACAGTGAGTTTGTGTGTGTGTGTGCGAGGGGTGTGCCAGCAGTTATCGTTTATAGTTATACATAGTTAGTTGTTGTGATTTTTGTTGCAGTTTTTTTGGTTTAGGTTTCATTGACGAGCGAGGGCCACACGCGCCAACACACATACATAATAAATATATAATAAAAACATGGATATTTATGTATAAAAATATTTAGAAATATACGAATAGTTGTAATGGTAGAGTGTTAAAATATTTAAATATTCATACGAGCTGAAGAGATTGCGCCTTATATCTAGGATATGCCTCAACTCTCGCTAGAGACCTGGACCTCTTTTCTCTTACAAACTAAAATCGAGCTGTAATTCTCCTATATAGTAATCGGTAAGTAGTTTCGGTTTGGCTATTCGATTCTGGTTTCGATTCGAAACTCACAAAAGAAACAATCAAATCAAATACATATTAAAATTAAGAAATTGATAACGGATAAGTTAAATCAAGTCCATTAATACATAAATGTTCTAGAAACTAGATCGGAGCTAGTCGGTACACAAGTATGCTTACAGTTTTTGCATTTGCATTTCTTGATCAGCGTCTCGTCCTTGATGTCCTCGTGACAGGCTTTGCAATAGAACCAGGCACTGCGAAAAGGATAATAAATATATTAGTAAAGGTTTTGGGAAAGGTCAGCACATTAATCGAATTTATTTTACACAAACAAAAACCATTAAATCATTTTAAATTTTCCATTTCAACTTGAAATTATTAATATACACATTTATATTTTTAAAATTAAGTACAACATAATTATAAATTTATTTAATTTTAATTCGATGAATGAGATAACCCTACTTTTTTAAGAACAAACTCCTTACCGTTTCACCTCGTCGGCGCTTTGTGCTATGAAGAAACCCTGCGTATTGGCCTGGATCTTGGCCCCCCTTGGATTTATGGAAATCTTGCTATCCGCCCCCTCTTCGGCGCCCTTGATCTCGATGGCCAGGAGCAGGAGCTTCAGCTTGGAGAAGCACAGTCTAAACGCGGGGAAGAGGGGCGGTAATCAGTGCCTGTTCGCGGACTCGGCTTCAACTTAATCTAGAGATTTGCTTTACAGTTAATTGAACCTAGTTTAGTATGCTACAAAGGTGTAGTCGAACTCTCTCAAAAAACAGGGCATGCACTTGGTGTCAGTGAGTGTGTGAGTGTGTGTTTGGTGGGGTGTTCGAGTGTATTCGAGTGTTGAAGTGTCGGTGTTCGTGGGTGCTCTCAAAGCGTACACTGTTACCAAAAAAAGAGCAATCAAAACGATTGACGAGTCAAAAAATTAGCATGCTACGCAAAATGCTTAGGTAAAACTAAGAAAAAAACATTTAAAAAATTGTAAAATTGGTAAAAATTGTAAATAAATAAAAACTACAGATCAGTGCTGCCAAAGGATACTTTTGTAGAAGAAATATTTTGAATTATTTGTATAAAATCTTCAATTTTTCAAATGTATCCACTGTCTTCATTTGGAAATCTTAATTTTAATATAATTTTGATCAAGCTTTTATTGAAAAATTGTTTGTTAATTTTACATTAAAATATCAATAAATTTAAATATGGAATTTAATGTTAACAAAAGTTATATTTTGCTTATTATTCATTAGTTCTCCATTATATTTTCTTTATTAAATTAAAAGGTCCTTTGACAGCACTGCTACAGATAGGAAAACACTACCTGGGATCCATTGCCAACTAGGGTACACTCTAAAAAAATTAGGTGGGGGACAAAAAACGTTACATTCTGCACATGCAATGAGTTCGGGAGTTCGGGGTGGAGTCAGAAGTGGAGCTGTTCTGTGGAAGTGAGCGCTGACCGGTGGGTGGGGTCTCTAAAATTAATTGCAGTGTACGGAGTCTACGAATCGCAGCGAGCTGAGTTCGGTTAGCAAGCGATTGTAGGGTTACGGTTACGTTTACGGATACAATACGGTTGTTGAGCCAATTACAATGAGTGTGGAGAGATATTTACGATATACGATACGATATACAGGTTGTTCAATGCGTTCGCCCTCGAGAGGGTTGGTTTTCAGTGGGTTCAGGATTACTGGTGGCTAGTTTGTTGTATTTCTTTCAGTGGATTCTAAGTATGGATTTGAGTATTCGAGATATATATATATATATGGCCAGAGGTGGGATCGAGTTGAATTGAGTTTTGGGGGGAGTTGAGAGGCGACAAACAGTTGTTTAGTTGTTGTTATTATGAGGAAGGAGAGTAAATCAAACGGAATCGAATCAAGTTGGTAAATAATAGGAAAAAGAATTGGTAAACAAACTTATTTTGTACAATGCAAAAAGGTTGTAGTAGTAGAAGTAGTAGTAGGTAGTAGTAGTAGTATTTTTTATACAGTTTGCATATAATTTTTTTGGTTTTCGCTAATTTTAGAGTCTCATTTTAGAGTCTTACTCGCTGGCTTGTGGGAATGTCATGCCGGTAAATGAAGGTGATAGGGTTTCGGTGTACATCTCACACCCTGTACCTTGAAGATAATCATTTTGCCAGGCCTGTGTGTCTGGTGACTGAAAGTTAGAAAATGGTTTTGTTGTGGTTTGCATTTAGTAGATTCGCTAAAGTAACTACGTGGCGCATTATCGGTTTTGTACTAAATGGTATTTTCATTGGTTTGTTTGTTTGTCTGTTTGGCAGTTTGGCAGTTTGGTGTGGCAGGTGGCAGGAGTACTAACTGGCAGACTAAGCGTCTAGCCAGATCCTACGCATCTCACAGCGGGAACTGGAGCTGGTACTGGAACTGGGACTGGGTCTACGTTCTCAACGGCTGGCTGGCGAGTTTCGGTGCTGAGAGTGTGTGGCTGTTCTTGGTTGGTGCGTGTTTTTCTGGGGTCAGTTTTCAGGCATGGCATTGCATACGCATACTTCTGGCTTTGGTTTGGCTTTGGCTTGGCATAGAAATACTGCTTCATATCTCTGGCTTTGTCTTTACACTTTCTGGCGAACTTTACAGCATTGAAGAAGGCACGAGCATTTGGGGTGGCATCAAGACTCAACCGAACCGAACGTGTGTCAAATGAGCAGAAATCAAAAGGTCAAAACGGAAACCATTGGGAACGGAAACGGAAATCAAAGGGAAATCAAATAACAAACTAAAATGCACGCTGCAAAACTTAGAACTGTTTTTTTTTAATAATATTATTATACTGAGATACAGATAGATTTTGAGAGAGATTTTTAGGAGCAATTTGCTCACACAGATACCATACATATAGCGATTGTGTGTGTGTGTGTATGTGTGGGTTGAGTCTGTTTGTATTGTGTATGTGTGTGGGTGTGTATCCTTAAATAAAGAATGTCAATAGAACTGTCTGGGCAGCTTTGAAGTTTGTTTGCTTTTGAAAATGAAGGATAAGAAACCATATATTTTGTATTTGCAAACACTGAAGGCATTTTGAACACTTAGAACACTCAATTACACAAAGAATTTGCTTGAAACAACGACTAATTTTCACAGTGTTTTTTAGTGTGTTGTTGGTGTTCTCTGGACTCGTGTGTGTCTCGTGTGTGTTACTTGGTTTGGAGAATCGAAATCATAAGCTAAGTTCATAATTGGCAGGCACATTTACACGTTGCAACACTTAGATCATCGGTGTAAACGTGCCGGATCTCCGATCGATCTTCGAGGGAAATTAAAAGACAATCAACGGAAGAGAGTTTTACAACGACGATCCGAACTGAGTGAAAACAAATAACAATGTGTGTACACTTGTGGTGTGTGTGAGAGTTGTGAGGTGTTCAAATCCGGCCCCCAAGAAGCATCACTTATTTACATATTTAAAGGAAATATTTTGAGGAGATCACAACTGCTATCCTGTGAGCCGGATATTTCTTATGTTGTTCATGGTGTTGTATTTTTTTTTTTCGTTCAACGCTGCACGATTAACAAGTAGAATAGAATAGGTAGTAGTAGATACAATATATTATTTTTAAATTTTTTCTTTTGTTTTTGTTTTTTTTTTTTTTTTTTGGTTGCTTGTACGAGTAATACGGATATAGCTTATGGTTGGAAAATTGGAAAACTGCCTGCTGCGTGACTTACTCAGTGGCCTGAGCAAATGGTATTCCAATAAATGTGGGACTCAATGTTTCAGTGTACATTTCCATGCCAGTGCCGCGCAGGTAATCATTTGTCCAAGACTGCATGTCTGGCGACTAGGGGTTAAAGACACGTAATATAGAGACATTTTTGATTTGATAAATATTCGGCAGGAGGTACACCCCACATATGACAGATACATATATATTGCGCGCCTCCACGGGGCACAGGACAGTATGGTACAATGTCTGCGGATCTGTAAATCGTTAATCTGGAAAATATCTAACTTCCGGCCTGCTCTCTCACTGGGCGCCAGTAGTGTGCTTGTGTCAGGTATTTCGTTGGTATTTTGGTTGGTGAGCCTTGTCGCTGGCGACAGCATCAACCTCCAGTCACTTACCGTCTTGAACGAACGCATCGCGAACAGGTTGGCCATCATGGTCGAGAATCCGGGCGCCAGGCAGCTCTGGGCAATGAAGCCCAGCTTCAGCTCTGCCAGGCAGATGACGTCGTCGCCCTGTTTCCAGTCCCACGATGGGATGTTCAGCAAGTACGCCTTAATAAGCATACAAAAAATTTATTAATACAATATTTAAATTCTGATTTTATAGATTTTTTATCAAGAAACAATAAATCGATGCATTAACTCATCTCACTCACCTTATTGTGGTACTGCATCAGCTGGATGATGACTCGAATGTCGTCGCTGTAGTTCTTGATTGAGATTACTCTCATGATGTTGGCAGCATCTTCTGCGTCGGGATCTTGGCAATATTTGTTAGCTAGCACGAGGCAGGCGTCGGCTTCATGAACCTGTTTCCGGTTTCCGGTTTTGGGAGACAGATAAGTTATCGATTAGCAAAGGATCGTGATGAGCAGCAAGGTTAGCTGGATATGGTCAGACAATGTCTATGGGCATTTGATGTTTGTCTCATGTGAGTTAGTTTTGTTATGTTGAACTGTTCAAAGTAGTTTGTTATGGTTCAGTGATTGTTATTGTTACTGTTATTGTGAATATATATTGCAGAGGTGTCACGTATAGAGCATTGTCCACAATATAACAATTAGTAAGCGGTTTACACGCACATCGACTGGACAACTATGGTACGAGTATGAGTACTTAAAATGCCACAGGTGAGTGTTTTGGTTTTGGTTTGATCCTGGTTCGATCTGGCTCGGATCGAGGCCAGGCCATATCTTGCATATACATTGCGTACGTAGTAGGGTTCTTTGGGGTACTTTTAAGGGAGTAGTAATAGTAGTAGTATTCATTAGCAGGACCCACTAGGGGCTGTTTTTTTTTTTAGGGAGATAGTAAGCGGTTGTACAGTTGCTGGGTGGTTGGTTGGGTGGGTTTGGTTGCTGGACACAGTCTTTCGGTTTCAACTCCAAACTAAGGACACATTAAGAAATCATAAGGCGAACGCTCAGTGCATTGCAGTGGGCTGTGGGCAGTGGGTGGCGGCGGGGGGATCTGTGCAGTTTAAAACAACTTAATTAAATACCAAAGCCCCGCACAACTGAAGAGCAAACTTAGGTGGGCATTGGACAACGGATTAGCACTAATTACAAGCATCATTATCCGATCAAAGACATGCAGTCGGCTCGCATGCAAAGGATGCGATGTTTATCGCACTTTACAAGGACAAGCGATGGCATTAGCAAAGGCCGTTCAAAGGCGTCCATTCAAAGGATATCGATTTAGCTGATATATATTATATTATATATATATTTACTATACAGACTAAGACATGTACTTAATAAAGGCATACTATACAATATATTTAAGTTTACACATATTAAGCTGAGCTGACGATAATTATCTTCCCTCAAAATGTAGCCCTAATTACTTATTAGTTGGGCAATGTCGCATTAACCTCCAATAAAACTTTTCTTTTTATAAAATGTATAAGTTTGGTATAATTTTGAATGCTTAAACTGATTATAGTAATAATTATTCAATTTTCAAATACTAATTCAGATTTTTATTTATTTATTTATTTATTATTTTTTTTTTAAATAAAAAAACGAATTTTTATCGAGAGAAAACTCAAATAAATATATAAAATTAAGGAATATATTTAAGAAACTGTCCAAATATTGTTGATCTTTTTCAAAAGCTTTTAAATAGAAAATCTTTGAGATTTATGTGACAAACACAAATATTATTTTATGCTCCTTATTTTACAATTTATATTTATATTTATAATTTCTGACAATTAAACTGTATTAAATGTTGTTGATAAAATATATTCTCACTCTTTAATACAATTAAATTAATGCCAAGATATATAAAACCTATCTGATCACTTTTACAAATAAAAAAATCGAATTTCCTTAGAGCTCTTCAATTTTTCTTTCTTCATATTACTTGCAAAATATTCAGTAATCAAATCTATACAGTTAACAATTAACTTAACAATTACAATAACATACTTAGCACATACATAAAGAAGAAATTACATTTACTTTAATGGTTGTTGGTAATGCAGCTTAAAATAAGAATAAATCAAAGGGATTCGTTATGGTTTTCACACAACAATGTCAACAGCAATTTACGGTGTCCGTGAGTACTGTTAGTATTTATTTTGTGTTTCAATTTGTTTACTTGCTATTCACAGTTTGTTTATTTGTGTACATTTTTGGTGTAATTTTTGGTTTATGTTCAGGTGTGCCGGGGCCAAGAGATACATGTACTAATGAACGCTGTGATGCTGTTGCTGTTGACCAAACTAAAACCAGAAAATGCATATTACGTATACGTATTACACGAATATCGCTTGTACATTGTAGATAGACAGTACACATACACACACGTACATGGGTATAGATTAATAGGCGGGTTGTAATTACATTTGAGCGTTCGTTACATAAATAAGTTTAAAAAGTAGTAAGTAGTATTACGCTTATTCTGGGGCTCGGTTAATACATAATGAAACGAAAGCATAGCGCACACGGGTCGAGACGAGAGTACACTGAACGGAATAGGGTAAATGAACGGTAAGGAACGAAAGGCAAACGAACATATAGAACATATAGTGGAACGGATAAAATGAAAATACATTTTTGTTTTACCTTAACCCTCTGCAGATCGATCGGATTCATAATGGTTCCTTGGAAGAACTCCACGGTGGTAAAATGACGTTTGAACAAACCCTCAAGTTCCAAATCGGGTGGTTTTCTTTATTAATTTTTTTAAATTGATTTTTGATTTTTTTTTTTTTGTGGTTGTTTTTTGTGGGGAAATAATACAAAGTTTTTAGAGTTTTCAATGATTCCAATGTACACACGGAGGAGATTACGTAGATTGGATTGTATTCAAAGAAACAGAAGAATATCGTTGCATGTGTGTGGGTTTGTGGGCGTGTTTTCGAAACACAACAAACAATATACAGTTATATATATTTATATAGTATATTTGTGTGGTTATTGTGCGATTTTCGGAGTCCGCAAATATGCAAATGAAAAAGAAGAGAAACAAACAATGCAGACAGAATTGTCGATAAAGAAAGTCTTCAAGCCGAAGGTGCAACAAAAATCGTGATTCATTAAAACTAAACTATAAAAAGGAAATAAATCGTAATCTCCTTACTTATATCTATACTCTAGACAGGAACTCTGCTTACATAACTAATTAACATTACTTAACTAGGCTCTCAAGGCTCAAAGAACTCTATGGGAGAATAAAAATGTCACGAATATATTACAGAAGGATTATTTGAATTTACTTTAAGGTTTCTACAATTTTAAAAAAATTTAAAATATATAAAAAAACGTGAGCTCAATGTAATGTCAAGTAAGCTTTAGCTCGATTCGAATCAAAAGGAAATATATATTGTATATACCGAAAAAATGGGAACTGGAAAAAATTCAGCTAAGTAGGTCATTCCATTATTAAGCGGGAGTAAAATACGTTAAGCGAACGCAAAAAAGTGAACTGAAAATAAGAACGTTTAAAAGTGAAACTAGGTCTATCTAAAATTATGAATAAACATCATTTATCACGTGGCTCTGGGAGGAAATTTGAAGAAAATGGCGTTTTCTTGAAAGCCTCGTCAGCAGCAACCGGAAACCATTAATAATAATGCTATCATAATAAAGCTATAAAATTGCAATAAAAAATAAACATAATTGAATTGTTCAAATTCAAAGTGAGATAGAGAGAGAGCGAGCATATATATATATATAGAATTTATGGAGGGAGGGAGGCGTGTCTCGACTCAATTTTTGATCTTCGATTGCTGTGAGAGATGTCAGCAGCGAATGGCGAGAGAAGTTTTCCTATTTCACTTCAAAGAAGGAGGGCAGACAGAGTGGAGCTGCATCCTCCACGTTCACAAAAACATTCACAAAGTATGGGTATGTTTCATTAATGTTTTTTGTTCTTTTTCTCTATGGTTTTTTATATTGTTTTTTAGCTGTGGTTGTTGCTGGGACACCTGGGTTCATTCGTTTATCGTTACATCTGCGTGTCTTCTTGTATTGCTCACTGGTCTGTAGGTGTGTTTCTTTGTTTGTTCAGTGTCTGTGAGTGTGTGTCTGTGTCTGAGGGGTATGTGGTGTGTCTGTGTGTTTGGTGTTGGATGTTTGGCGTGTTTTTCGTGTGCTCTCGGCGTGTGTTTGTGTACCTTGACTCGCTCCAGGTCGACTGCGTTCATCATAGTGCCCTGAAAAAAGGCCACTGTGGTATAGTGACGCTTCAGCAGTCCCTCTAGCTCCAGGTCAGGCTCTTTGCTATTTTGGTTTACATTACATTACATGATATGGCATATATATATATATAGTTGTATTTAGGTATTATTAGATATGCAGTCAAAAAAAGAAAGGGACTGTTCAAAATCAAAAATAAAATCAATTGATTTCCACTGTCTGTGTGTTCGCTAATCGCTAGATTAATGCAAATACTTAAAATAGTGCCTTGAACTAACTTAACTGATTTGGGAATTTATTCCCAACTAGAAGGTTAGCGGCCAGCAGCTGTCAAAAAATAATAATATTGTTAAAAAATGTATTACAAAGTAAATAAGAATAAGAATAATTATTATAATTAAATAAATCTATAAAATAAGGAATTATTCAGTTAAACAGTTTTTGTATGGTATTAAACAAAACTTTTATTTGAACATATTTAGTTAAATCATTTATTTACATCTTTAATTATTTTGCAAATTTATTAATTAGAAAAAAGTTCACCTTCAAAAACTTAACAAAAGTATTGCCTACTTATCCGCGCAGCTGCTGACCACAAACCCTATAATCTTTGATTCTGCTTAGGTACTGCTCTATTTTTTGTTCTCTTTGGCTGATTTTTACTGATTAAAACTGAATCGAAAATACATTTAGGAAACAATAATTTCAACTTAACCACGACACAACAAATTAGCAATACTATTGTAATTAGGTTTATTCTTCTGCTTAATTTTGAATTGGGCATTTGGTGAACTTACCGATGGAGAAAGACCACTTCGACATCGACATCCTCCCGATCTTCATGGAGAAAGTCCTTCAGGAAATGCGACACGGACTCGTATGTTATGTGACCGCAAACCACAATATGTCTGATCCGGATTGAGGTTCGGGTATTGTTGAAATTGTTGATGGGAGAGAAATAAATAGATTAGTTCCGGAGAAGTGGCTTCGCTTTCAACGATTAATGCAACAATTTGGCTTAAATCTAGTGTGGAATGCGCTGAAGCTCTATACATGTTTGTGTGGCGTTTGTGAGAGTGTATGAAATGAGGTGTGTTTCGGTATTAGTGTGCGATTAAAGCGGCAGAAGGTCCTTTGGGGTTGAGAAAAATGCATTTAATTGGATTAAATTTAATTAAATGCATTTGCTCAAGCCCTCTCAGATTTAACCAGAATCTGAATCGGAGGCTATACATATTTGCAATGTCAGTGTCTCGGTGTTAGTGTTACTTTATATGTGAGTGTGTGTAAGTGCCTTGAATGCTTGTGTTTGAATGAGTGCATGTCGGTGGGTGAGGTTATAGATACGAGTATATTCATTGTTTTTCGTCTTCTGTATATTTCTTTATATTGATTTAGGCTTTGATCTGTTTGTATTATTTATCAACTGCTCGTCGTTGCCTGGTTATGGTTATCTTTATGGCTTGTCAGTATTATTTGGTGGTAAAGTATAATTACTTTTTTTTTGCATTTTTCTTAGAAAACAAACATTTATCAAAATTATACAAAATACACGAACTCATAATTGGTAAACTTAAAACTCAAATGATAAATGCAAAATGCATGAATTTAGTCTGCTACCCCAGGGGCTTGTACATAAAAATTAATCAATCAATGGCAATAAATCAGGAGTCACAAAATGAGGATCTGGTTTGGATCTCGGACTCTGCGCCCGCCAATGTCCAGAGGTGAAAATGAAGAGTTTGTAAATCAATACGGTTTCTAGTAAAGGCTTAGCTACGCACATCAGTTTTGTTTTTGTATTATTATTTTTTTTTTGTAATCAACTTACATGCATCAAGTAAAGCATCAAAAGTAGTCAGCAACTGGCCAACGCATTTGTTTTCTATATATACATTGTATGATACACTACGCTCATTCCATATACTAGATATATATATATTTATTTTCTACAGGTGCTAGGCTTTGTATAATATAGGTAGATTATTAATGTAGTCACAGTCATGCAATCAGGCAGTCAGGCAAACCGGCAGGCATTCTTCCCAAAAATACCTAATACATAGATAAATCGTGGAGTTTTCAGTGCCACTACACATGCATACTGCTACTATTCCGTGTGTGTATTATGGGTGTGGTGTGTGTTGTATGGGTTGGTATTTGTGGGTGTATATCATATATAGATCACCTAGGTGTCTATCTACTCCGTCAAAGGCAGTCAAACTAAATAAACATTAAACAAAAACCAAATACAAAAGAGTCCTCTCTAATGGTACTTGAAAAATACTTCAAGTAAAGTCAGTGGATTGTCCAAATTTTAAGTGAAAAGCAAAACCCTACTACATCTGGTTACGTCTTGAGGGAAAGTGTATTTAGATGCCGTGTTAGTGTTTCGGTTGATCAAATCCGGATGCAGGGCTGTACAATTGGCAAACTCGTTGGTTACCTCTACGGTGGCAATAAAAAATGGTGCTCGACTACTGGGGGTCGCTAAAAAAAGGAAAAAGAAGAACTTCAATTTGCATTTAACGAACAAACAAACGAAATAAATGCTCTACATTCGATTAGTTCTTGTGTCGCTGTTTTCATTTTTGTATAATTGCAGCAGATAAAGAAACTAGTGGTGACTTTTGGTTGGAAATATTCATTTTTTTTCTGTGGTTTTATTTTCTGGAAATGATATAAACATAGTGAAAAGGTTGAACATTTTGATGCCTGGCCACGCATTTCGATCGTTACATTTTCTGGCAGCTTTGCTGCTGATCAACATGAATCAAAAGTATAAGATAATTTCAATGTTTGTTCTTCGGATGCGCCAAAAACTATCATCTCGGAAATGTGCAATGAGAGGTGAGAGTGGGTTTTGAGGAAATCAACAGAAAAAAAACAACTATGATAAGGAGAGATCTTTGAAAGAGAGACAGCGAGATATAGAGAGAGACAGTCAGGATATGTGTGGGGCTCGGATACGGATGCGGTTACGGTTTCGGTTACGGTTACGGTTGCAGTTTACGGATTGTATTCTGAGTACTCTCTGGCGAGCATTACTTTCTCCTGATCAGTGATCCCTAAGCTGGAGACAACAGAGTGGTGTGGTGTGCTTACAGGGGCCACGTATCGAGTCAAATCAAAACATACAACGATGCAGGACCTCGGCTGTACTCTGTTTCTTGGTTCCTACCTGATCCGAATTGGCGAGCAAGGGTATAGTGGATCGAATGAGGTCGCCGAGCGCATCCATACACAACACTGGGCTACGACAGATTCAGTGGAGCGGATCCGATTTTTGGTCTGTGTGTGAGTTATGCTTGGTTATATCTTTTTTATTGGTTGATCATACCGTTGTACTCGAATGTTTCTCAAAGAAGTGGAAAGTCGAAATCATAAATAAATCGTAAGTATGTTTGTAAGTGTAAAGTGTTGATAGATAGCATAGGGTATATAGTATGTAAGAGTTGTCCAAGAACTACAACACGCAGAGTAGCGGTAGATATAACTGATTGAAGGTTTGAAGAGAGAAAGATATACAGAGTAAGAGTAAAATATGCTGGGAAGATACATGAGTTTTATTGATTGATTGATTGTTAAGTTTTATTGATTCGCTTTACACACACTTTGACGATGAATCCGTTGCTCAGATGACAGCTGCTGCCTCTAATATCGTACATTTTCTAGCCAAAAATATATATTATATTATATTATATTATATTATAAAGCAAATTGAAGTCTTCCGTGAGAGTGGCTTGGTATTTACAAATTGCTGTCTGTACTTGGAAAGAAAAAATCTATCGAGTTCGATCTCGAGTTCGAGTACGAGTTCGTGTGTGTGTACATTTTGAGTATGGATTCTAACATTTACGTATACAATCGATCGGATATTATTATTATTATTACTGTTATTATTGTATTTAATATTTAGTATTCAGTATTTAATATCGTTCATTTAAGATGGATATACAGTTACGACTTCGATATCAAGGACTATATAGACAATTACGATAATGTAACACAATAATAAACACCAATCACTGATCCACTTCAAGGGCTAATACAAATGCAAAACGAGGCTAGGATGATATGGCATACAGAAAAGAGACAAAACTTAAGAGCAATACGCAATACGCATGTTGAATTTCGGTTACTGCCAATCATCAGCTCTGATCTGACTTCACACTCGACCTGCAAATTACACGTAACCAATTCGTTTCTAGGTGAACCAAAAATTTAACCGAAAAATTTAACCCAAAATCGGAAATCGAAAAGTCAAAAAGTGAAAATCAAACACGATTAAGCCGCGTTTTTCTCAAGGAACTCAAGAGAGTGCAACTGAAGAGCGAACGTGCAAATCAAACGATAAGATAGGATAGGAGAGCTAAAGAATTTAGGTTCAAGATCAAGATCAGGATGGTACGAGTACGATATAGAGAGAGTAGAAAGTAGCAGAGAAGAGTAAGTTGATAATTTTGGCGTTCAAATTCAGGATGTAGTAGTATGGAAACTCACAACAAGATAGCAGTTTGGTAGTTAAGAGTACGCACATGATATAGTAGATACACTCAGAACAGTATTTTAAGTACGAAACAATTGATTTTGGTATGTGGTACGGTATACGGTACGGTTCTCAAATACGATACGGTATCTGCAAAATGCCAATTTAAAGAAAAACCAAAACAAAGAAACTTTGAAACTTAAGTAGCGCAAATCAAAACTCAAATCGATGGGCTCAACGGAAACGTAATGGAAACTAATGTTATATATAATACGCAATAGTCATTATCGACTTCCTGGGGCGAGGCTGAAAGGATATATCTTACGTCTTACGTCGAAATTTGTATTTTTTTCGGATATCACGTACTGGAACTACGTAGATACACACGTACGTCTAAGGTCGAAACGAAAAGGAAAACCAAACTGAATAGCAACGAACACAAAATGAGTTTGCTCGAGAACTAAAACATATACACTTGTTGTTGTTGTTTTCATATTCTTTTTTTCATATATGCAATATGAGTATTTTAGTTAAATTTTTTTTGTTGATTTTTGATTTTTGCTTTTCGTTGTCAATTGTTGTGTGGCTGTGTTGCTGTTGCTGTGGCTGTAACTGTGTTGTTGTGGCGGATGTTTGATCGATTAAATGTTTTGAATTTGGGATGGGTGACTGATTGATTGGCTGATTGATTGATTGATTGATTGATTGATTGATGGCCTGGATACTTGAAATGTACAAATATGGAGCTGTTGTTGTCGACCAGCCATAGCATCGTTGGCGTTCCCACAGGGCGTATGAGTAATATGTGTTTCGCTGACAATGATTATTGTGATTGGGGCTTTTAGGTTTTAGGCCATGTTCTTAGTGGCTTTGTGTGAATGGCTCGTGTTAGGCTTGGTGTGTGTGAGAGTGTGTCTCTCTAGTGTTTAGAATCAAAATCAAATTTCCAGCTACTCCTCCACACTGGGAATAAAAACGTTTGGCATGAATGGAAGCGCAAACAAAAAGTAAAGTCTATAAATTTTTCAGGGTTGACTGCTTTTTTCGGGCAGAAATTTCATTTTGATTTGGTGTTTATTTTGGTAACATAAATACTCGGTTGTTGGTTAGTTTTTTGAAATTTTTAGGTTTGTTGATCTTTGGGTTTTTTGGCTTAAAAATTATGATTGGTTTTTTATTTTTGTGGTAAGTAGTCTTATTGTAGTTGTTGGTTGTTGTAGTATTTTTTTAATATATCTTTTGGTTTAATCAGTTTTGTTTGATTAATTGGTTTGATTGATTGAAAGAAAATTTGGTTTGTCTCACCTTCGCCCTTTTTCATTTTTTAATGTGCCCCCATATTTGGCTCTTGTTCCAATCAAGTCTATAATCTCAGGTATACAACTTGCAAAAATCGCCTGTTTACAGTATGAAAGATAATGATGACAGTGAAGTATTTTTGTTCTATTTTTCGTTTTGGATTGTTGTAGTTGTTGTTAAACTTAAATAAAAAGCATTACACAAATTTCGTATGACACACATAAAGAGTAACAGAGAGAGAGAGAGAAATAGAGAAAGAGAGAGACAGAATAGGAGTCGCACGAAGGATCAACGGAGAAGGGGCACACAGATGGGGCTAGAAACAGAGATTGGGGGATGGGACAACAGACTCGAAGAAGGACCCCTAGAATCACTATATGATGAAGGCATCGGATCGGTATCCTGCTGACGACACTCTTGTGTTTGCTGTGGACGCTTCCAGGACGTTTCTCTATAAAAAGTATGTCTATTCGGAATCACCTTGGACCGTTGTCAAAACAAGGAAAACACAAAGTAAAACATAGTAAATGAGATCAAATAAAACGGAAGGTATGTAACATATTATCTTATTATCTTCATAAATCGATAAACCGCTTCAACAGCAGCGTTTGCAGCTAAGTTCTTATGGCTCTAATGGTTTCTTGGGGTTACGTGTTGTGTGGTTAAATAACGAGTTAACACATACAGATATCAACGAATTCAAACTCTATGGTGTGTGGAGGAACTTAACCCTAGTACAGTGGTGGTAATTCGGTGCCAAGTACACACGCACACACAGCGACCGAAAGTCGGCTATCAACTTCCGCTTCTCTCATTTTTATCAGTGCCTCGAATCTACGCTACCAAAATCGTGTGGTGTGTGTGCTCGTTCATCTAGGAAACTAAACTAAACCGCACGTTTAATGTGTGTGTGTTTTTGGGGCAGGATTCGGTTCGGTTTCTGTTTCGGTTCGGTACGGGATAGAGTAACAATTAACGAGTACTAATAATGTGAAGACATGATGCTGATATTATACGGGATACTGCAACTCTTTACTGATCACAAGAATACAAAGTATCTTCTAAGTGATGATCATCGTAAAAAAATATATTTCGGCGCACGATAGCGCCGGTTTCGTACTGCTTTCATTTCATAATTATTTTTTGTAAGTTTTAGTTTTTTAGTAATATTTTTTTCTATGCGTGGCTGCGGCATACAAAGTGGGTGCAAGCAAATTAACGACTTTGAAATAGAGATGATTAGTTTAATTAGGTAAGGGGTAAAGTGTGGAATTAGTTTCTTATTGGTATGGTAAGTAATTACAAGTAAATTCGATATAGTATGTTGGATAAATTGAAATTGCAAAAATCGTAACTACTGCAACTTTATTTATGTATGTATCGCATATAGAAACAATTGGAAAGGAAACCAAACAATATGGAAAATCGTATCCGGAAATCAAGACTCTATATATGAGGGAAACCAAAGCAGCAACTGGGTGTAAGTGTGTATTTATCAAACGGAAAATTAAGAAAATGTGGAAAATGTACAAACGAACAAACAAACAACTCAACGGTAATGCATTTCGGTAACTCAAGAAGAGAAGCCATTAAAGGAATATACGAACAAGTTCATACACATATGTATATTGGTTCAGCGCTAGTTTCGGAGCTTCAACAGTTCGAACTCAAAAAATCAATGACGCAGCTGAAGTTGCATAAAAACACGCAAATAGTGGCTCTGCTCTAGGTACGGTACGGCAATAATCAAAAATCAAATTTGAAAATTAGAAACGGAATGAAAACGGAAACGGAAACAAAAGACGAACTCAACTCAAAAATTACACATTTCAAATACAGCGGCGAGTCTATAGCTCTTTTCAACTTTCTCGTACTCGATCGACTAGCTGAGGAGGGGAACACCTTCTTCAAATACTTCTGTAAATTGTCTTCTCCAAAATATATTTTTATATACATATAGATTGTGTCGGGTGGTGATCGTATTATTGAGAGTGAATAGCTTCGACTTCTAAATGTGCATGCTTTCAACATATGAGAAAATCCCTTTGAGAGTGGGATAGTTCCGGTTAAATAGTAGTTAGTCTCCGTTAAAAAGTTACGTTTAAGATTAATGAATGGGCCCAGAGATTCCAAAAAGTGTAGCACACATCCTCGGGAACCGCAAATGAACAAGAAAGTAAATAAAAAAAATCATCTCTGTTCGTTCGTTTCTCTTAATAAAAATGTTTGAAGCATTTGATGGTTTCAACAATTATTTTCTCTCTATCTAAAAACAAGCCTAGTGAAACGCACGCAAAAATGAAGCAATATTGTTTGTAGACAATGAGTGTAGAGTGTGTTTGTGGGTGAAAGTAACGACAACGAGAATTACAGAAGGATTTGATAAGTAAATTACATTATAAGAATATATATTCTCCTCTGCGGAATCATTTCAAAACGTTCGTACATTTTTTGTGTAATTCTTGCAATGACTCTTTTATGTGTTTCCTTTTTTAGTTTTTATTGATTAACTAAATACAGACACATGCCGCCAAGAAACCAATGCCTTCAAGTCCTAATTGTTTTTCCATTTAATTTTTAAGATTTTCATTAGCTTAGCTTTTTATGAAAATAACAAAACAAAGTAAAATATTTAATAAAAACCCTGATTTTCGACAGAGTTTGGCATTATTTTTATGCAATTCCAGGTGACGCCGAAAAAAATGCTCAAGAATAAAGGGTGGAAAATAATGAAAACGAAATAGAAAATTAAAATAAAACTTAAGCTGTTCGTTGACTGAAGTTTAGTAAAGAAAATTTTGGTAATAGAAAGAGAATTCAAGATTCTTCGATTGCTGCGATTGCGGTGTTGTTTTTTTGTTGGTATTTGTTTGCTTTTATAATCATTATCTTGTTTATCTTGATATTGGTTGTGTTGTATATATAGTTTTTGATCTTATATATTTCTCTTTTAGCGGTACAGCCAGCAACGTGTTCGTGTACCTTTTTCTAGGATCCTTGCTATATGTTCCACCATATTTGCTTCTTTGGGCAGCCAGTTCAGTGATTTCTGGTATCCAACTAGCGAAAACGGCCTAAATTCAACAACACACATACACATTTAGATTGATTGAGAGGTGCCAAAGAGGGTTCAGGTTCAGTTCGTTTGTTTCAGTATTTCTGTATTGGTTTTCTTTTTAGTTAAATATTTTTTTATTTTTTCTGTTGTTGAACTAACAAAGTTATGCTTTGCAGTGTGTTTGTTTCGGGTGTGTGTGTGTTTTTTATTTTGAAAAGAAATGGACAAAATTATTATGCGTACAATTGTTGAAGAACAAAATCAACGACGACGTTGACAGCTCGCTGACGACGCAGAACAGTGCAGAGTGGAGACCGCTTAACCCGTCATAGAAGTCAGACTTGCACTCAGGCATTCATTCATATTGCACTCGATCAAATTCCACTCACTCCTTATTTACACGGATATTCAAACACTCGGCACTGACTCATTCATACAGATACTTTACGGCTAGTTGTACATTACTTTACACAATCGCTTTGCCAATAAGTAGTTCGCATTATGTCAACGGCATCTATTTACTGTACTCTTACTTGATACATCTAATAATTTACATTTGTAGTTTACAATACACGACAGTGCTGGGGCCTAGACAGAGACAGGTTTTACGTAATAAGATCGGCATTAGACTCATCCGGAAGTCACAGTGCACTAGAGTTTAGTAAATACGCTATGAAGGATACCGTACTTTGTACAATCCTAGGTTACTATGTATTTTAGGGGGTAAGTTTGACTTGCTGATTCTTCGAATTCAATAAGTTGAAAGGGTGATGAAAAGCACAACTTCGATCTCAGCCGAATTCACAAGGCGATTCCTTGACAGACTCCCAGGCAAATGATAAGAGGAAGACTTTTGGAAAGGCCTTCTGGGTGAACTTTGTCTTATTTAAATATTTATAAATGGATCAGCGAGACTCTGACAAATGTGTTTTGAATTTAATAGGAATAAAAAGGGAGTTATGAATCGAAAAATACATATTGCAAATATGTGGCTGGAGTTTGCTTTCTTTAAAAAATATAAAATATTACTATGACTTTGAATAAATTAATTATATTACTTCTTTTTTTCAATGCGTGACCGATGCTATATTTAAGGGGACTTGTGTGTTTTGTAATTGTTTTTTTTTTAAGTGGGGCTCGGGGGCTCTATAAATCTGTGTGGGATGTGTTACAACAATGCGCCTAAATAGTTTGCACAAATGCTTTAAGATATCGAAATAAATATATATGAACCTTGAAACTATTGCAAATTGATAAACGCATATCTGGTATCATAACTCTGGTGTTAATACGAAACGTTTAAAGCATGGCAAAGTATAAAGAGTTAAACGATAATAATATCTTGAGTCCGAACGTGTATTCAGGATCCAAAATTCAAAAGAAAAATGAGCGAAAAATTATATGAACTCACGCTTGGCTACTAAGTTATTTATATGATAGACATGGCCAAGATCAATAAAAGTGTTTAACGAAACGAAATAAATCAGGGAAAACAACGCAAATACATCAGAAAATAAACAAAATAAACTGGAAAACCTAAGTGAATGGGGACATTAAATTGTTTAATGACTGGAACAAATAGATCAGTATGTGTTTCGAATCTCTGAATTGTCTGCCGACAAAAAAAAATAAACAAAAGGATTATAAAACTTAGGAAATAAACAAAGTACAAATCGTTGTGATAAAATTGTACTTTACTTTTATTACTTGCTTGATGATTAATCAAATGTTGTCATATCTGTTTTGGTTTTGGTTTTTTTCAAATACTTATTTATTCAAGGAAAAAAATAGTTTAAAAACGGACGACTTTAGAGTCGGCTGAACTACTTTTTGATGCGGGTAAGTCAACTGTATATATGCGAGTCATAGAGATACAATGAAATTAGGGAAACAAAGTGAAAGGGTAACAGACTAGTTATCGACTTTTAATTTTATATTTCAATTCATCTAATTGGAACTTTGGATAACCCTAATAGGGATCCAAGATACTAGTATACTAGGAATATGTGTGTTCTTTACAGAGGTTTTCTTTTGTAGTCCAAGTAAAACCTAACTCTTCTTTAGGTCCTCAACAGATTTTGATTCCTCACTGACTGACTATGCTCGTTGGTCTTTTATTTTCATTTCATAAGTTATACTTTTAGGTTTATTGCAATTTATAACTTTTTGTGAATTATTTTTAAGAATGTAGCTTGGTGTTTTTTTCACATCAAATGCGATTATGTATATTTATTTTTTATTTTTGGGTTTATTATGGATTTGTATAGACTACCTCTTTCCGTGTTCTCTTTTCAGTTCACCGCCATACTTATTGCCACTACCGACGAGTTCAATTATCTCCGGTATACTGCTGGCAAACATTGCCTAAAATATTCCATCATACACGTGATTAACACAAAAATCAATTCAGCAAAAATATATGTACGGTCTTAGGGAGATATAAGTTTTGTGATTGTGTCTTAGGCTTAGTCTAGTTGTTAGCATTACGTATCGCAAAAAAAAAAAAACACTCTTTAATGGGTACGAAGTCAGGCCGGGACATTCACACCCAAAAGAATAGCTAAACCTATTGGTCCTTTGGTTTGGTTACATAAATATGCGGCAGCCAGCATTAAAGCATGCAGAACATTAACTCTGGATTTAACAAGTACGAATATATAGTATGTGATATAGGCTCTCCTGGTCTACACCGAAATAATATATCCCTGCTCGGGGCCCTGACTCTTGGCTGTGTGTGTATGTTTTGAGTATTTCTGGTGTTGGTGTTCTACAAATCTTCCATTACAAAAACCAAAGCAAATTGAAAGTTTCAACTGAAAAGTGAAGTAAGGTAACTGCATGCATAAGTATCGAGATTATCGGATGGGCTGCGTGAACGGATGAATCGAAGGCCGCAGGCTGCTGGCGGTCCCCCGTGTATATATATAGTATCGTATCTGGCGGATATCTCCGTCGATATGTGGGTATGTGGGTGTGTGTGTCTTTTGGGGTATAAGAGTAAAAGGTAAAGAAAACGCGTTAAGCTTGGGTGATGAGTTAAGCTAACGAAACTTTTTTTGGGAGGAGGATAAACGCAAATACGAAACGCGGCCGTAAGGCCTCAAATAAAGTAGTTTCATAATTCAAAACTTGTGCAGCGGTATTAAGTCGTTCTATGTATTTACATAAACGTGGCATGTACATAGTAGAAATGCAATTAACAAATGTATTTTGAGTATTAAGTCTATTGTTACGTAAGAGAGAGAGAGGGGTCAAGGGGCAAAGGGGTCAACGCATGGTTACTCTATATTGTTACGTCTAAGAGAGTTCGAATTCAGTTTCGAGTATTGAGTATATAGAGTATACTATCGGCTAGTACATGGATACTGGTACTGGTATCGCTCTGGCTACTCAACTATTATTCTGAGCACAACTGTACTTGCACTTGTACTGGTACTGGTACTGGACTAGTAAGTAGATTAGGCGGCAAGGCAACCAAAACTTAAATCATTCACACACTTTTCAGCACTTCAGCACTTGCAACCCCGCTGTGGCTTGGCCTAAACTCAATGGGCATCGAGGCGGACAGAAATGGAGAGAGAGAAAACATTGGCTACATCTGTATAATATATATGTATATATAGTATATATACTTGGTTAAAACTAAAACAAGGCTAAGACTTATGTGTATTTCTTTTTTTTGGGGTTTATTTTGTTAAATTTTGTTCTTGGGGTTTTGTTTTTCGTTGCGAACTTACCAAGCCGACGAGCAGAAAGAACACGAGAAATGTTCTTCCCAGGACAGTCTCACAGTAAACGTCACCATATCCTACCGTTGACATGGTCACAATTAGGAAATAGACACAGGTCCAATACGATAAACGATGAGCATTATTAAAATCCAGCGGATCGCCAGAGTTCTCCAGCTAAATTTTAAGTAAATGCAAATGCAATTTTATCAGTCGCCTCAGCGATCGAGTCATCTATTTGGACACTCCATAAACACATCCTAGCACATATATATCCAGAAATATATATATGAACAGATATATTGTGAGGGGCATCGGTCGTGCCCACAGGCGGTCTCTGTGACAGAGTGCATCGTGGCGTATACGTAATATTTGGGAACTGGCTCTCTTGCACGCGTTGCAATTCTGCCACAAAGGCACTCACCCAAGCAGGCACAGCCGATCCCGATTAGTAGGTGTGTGCGTATAGTGTGTGTTTCTACATACCAGATGTATAATGCCCGCTGCTGTTAACCACACGGATATAAAAATTGATACTAGTTGAGCCAAGCGTATGGAGCTCGATGTTTTTAGTACGTTTAAATATTGTAAAATATCTGGAACAGTCATGAGACGTAGCGCTCGAAGAAATCGAAGACCTGTTCACGATAATACACACTGAATGTAATCAAGGGCTGACACGCCGGATGTCTAATGTAGAGTAAGGCACATTGCATGCATACAAATCGATCAGGACTCTGGGTTCGGGTGTGTGTCTGAGGCATAGTAATTGTAATTGTGTTTGCGGGAAAAGGGGAATCTCAGTTATCTGATTGCATTCCAATCAATTGATCAACACCGATTTGTATGCATATAATTGGATAGTTTGGAATTTCTTTATAGGATAATTTAATAGGGATTTGTTTCGCTTACCGATCCATGTTCGATCTAAATATATTGATACGAAGGACGGGGGTATTGTAAAATAATCTACAAAACTGTACATTTCTAACATAAACCAAAGCTTATCGGACGCCGCTATGAACTGTAAGGAGATTGTCAGATTGAAAGAACGAAAGGAAAAACGAAAGATTGTTTAAGAATTTTCTCGTGTAAACCATAAAGCATCATCGCTCCAAACCAATTGATTCAAATAATTCGTTAAATCAACTCAGTGTGTGCGTCTGTCTGTCTGGCAGTGTGCAACTTACTCGTATAAAAAAGTAAACCATAAAAAATATATTGAATGCGAGATCGATCTGTTGAGTAATGTTATTACTCCACTTTTGGCATCTTTCGACTTCTTCGCTAGATGCATCAACAAAGTATATAATGAGGGATGCGATGCTGAGTATAAATACGAGTACGACCTGTAAAATAAATGGGAGATTATATTATTATTTTCGTAAATTATATTTTCGAGAAGATACAAAATATAATGCAATGAAAAGAAAATAAATATAAAATCTATATATATTTAAACAAATATTTTAAAAAGATACTTGACAAAAAAATCAATCAATTAAAGAAACCTATTTTATTCTTTTCCTGCAAATACCTTTTATTGATTTTCTCCCATTGAAAATTCATGAAATATTTCCCCGAAATGTAGCAGCAGTTATTATGTTTAAAGGCCACGTGAAGTTCATTTCATAACTCATAAATTCATTGGCTGTTATGAAATAAACCCATGAACAATATACACAAGAGCCACCCAATCGGAGCAGCTGCTACAATTCAATTCCATAAATCACGGCCTTGTCAGATGACAACCACATTCGAACGCTCCATTGAACTCGCAGCCTACCAACCTCCTCTCAACCCCGAAAAAAAGAAGGAAATAAATTGGAAAAAGGAAAAGCCCGCCAGCTGGAGAGAAAGGATAATCGGAAATTGTCCCTGCCACACAGAGAGAGAGAGAGAGAGAGAGAGAGGAAACCGCAGTAATGTGCATTTTTAATTGCACACTTTGGCAGAGACCACGGAACCCGGACTCGAACTCAAACTCGGACCGGACTCTTGCCACGGATCATTTGCCTCAGCCGGACGGAAAACACGCGCGGCTGCTGGGCAATTAGTCGAGGCGCCCCGTTGATAAATCTGCGGCAGTCATGAAAGTTTTACAAGGTAATTTTGGATGCGACCGACTGGCCATTGAAATGCACTAGCAGAGGGCGAGAATCCGGGTTGGCGAGCTGCTTAAATGTCAGGGCTGCCTGCCAACAAACAACAGTTTCATAGCGGCCAATCGAGGTAGTTCAACTTTAGCCGATTGCACTTAGCCGCAGGTTTAAAACAGTTGTAGTAAAAATATAAGAGCTTATAGAAGAATGACCCTAATGATATGGATTATTATTTATATAATTTATATTGGAAACATTAGGTTATATTATTATCTTCAAGCTATTTACAAGTAACGTGTTAATTCTTTTAATTCATTTAATAATTTAATATTCTTTTTCAAATTGTTAAACTTTGTTAACCCATAAATAAACGCCTTATATTTTATATTTGCATATCTGCAATACGCTAACTATTTTGACCATTATTTTCCTACCCAGCTGTATGCAAATGTGTATCTAGTTATATGTACCTAATGCCAATGTAATTGCAATTGCTGAGATGTGCTATCGTTTCGTAATTACTTGGATAATCGAAAGCGAAGAGCCCGAGAGGAGAACTAGAGAAAAACTAAATTTGGCACGGGACAGGCACGCAAGCTATTTACTTAGGGCCATAAATTGAAATGTCTTGGCCCGGACCGGGCTGGTTACTCATTATTCTTGCTCTGCGGCCTTTTGTTGGCATGCAAATTACACACAGAACCTCCCGCCTCCCCCTAGGAGTCCCCTTAGAAAGTTGTTAGTTGCGCAATAAAGTTTTTTGGGCAGCGGAGGAACTTTGCTAATATCAAAAGCCAGACAAGAATTTCCAAGTAAATTGCAAAGAGTTCGCAACGTCGCTGGGATTGCGTATACGTCATGTGGTGTCAGGCAACTGACATTTTCATTAGCCGCCTTGATCCCCCACGAAAAAAAGGAGACGGGGAAGACCTGATGAAGCCCAAGCCCTATCTGACGTCATAGACAGGTCAAAGGATGAAAGATAATAAATGCAGACTCCTTTTCAATATGGCGACAACCTTTTCTGACGTCCTCACTTTTACTCTCTGCGGAAATTTCCGGCACACCGCCTGCCACCAATAAAGTTGGTGGAAAGCGTGAAAACTGGGTCAATCACTCAGCGGAGCAGCAGAGCAGCCAAGTACCAGAGTTTTTCTTGGTAAGAAAAAAAAAAGCACTTAAGCCCCGCTGCCACCAAATTGCATCAGCAAGCGAACTTGGGAATCTGGGTCACGAGGCGAGAAAACACGTGTCCCACTCATAACATTTTCAATTCGATTTGTTGGCCCCTCTTAAAGCAGCTCTGCAATGATTTGTTCTGGCCATAATGCTGCGAATAGGTCAATCAATCTGAGAGCCAGCAAAGCGGACGTCAGTTTAATGGCCTCAACTGCACGGCAAGAAAATTAAAAGTTTTCAATATAATTTATAGTTCTCGAAAAAAGTTTTTTTATTACTCGGAAAAATCTTTAAAAAGGTTAATTAAAAAAGAAATTTAATCAACTAATTTAAGCCATAAAAACTTTTTAACAAAACCATTAAAAACATTTACTAGTTTAGCAATTAAAAAATAATTCTTAATAATATTTTTTATGTTACAAAACCAAACCCCTTTTCTTTAACATTTTCTTTTATTTCTGCAAGTGTAGCTGAGAAACACTTAAAAATCTAATTCCATTTCTTTCTGCTTCAGTTAAAATTTAAATACATTTTTTATGGCAGATGGAAAAACTTTTTTGCTGGGGCACCAGCTCTCCCAGCCAACTTACATCTATGGCGTGACCAAGTGCAATCGGATGTGGGCGTTGTGGCCATAAGTGCTGGCTTTAAGCCGTTGCAACCGACTTCCGCATTGGAGTCGCGTCGCGCGGATTCCAAAGCCAATTAGTGCCGGCAGCAGCATGGCTTTAATCCGCTTAGAGTTACAGATAGATAGATAGTTCAATGAAATCAAAACGGCAGGCAGCAGAGGGAAATCAAATGATAAACCAGAGAGTGCCATTGCTGGTGAAAGTGAAAATAAAAGTAGACCAAAATAAATGAACGGCAGAAATTGTGTAATATCCAAATGGCAAAGCCATTTATTTTGCCAGCCACAAAAACAACAAGGATAAACAATACAAAGGCAAAGGCCCAGCTATAGGACACGAAAAGGGGCGCCTCACGAAAGGGCCAACAGGACTTGCCAAAACAGCTGCAGCCCACAGAAAGGCAACTCGACGCTGTCTGCCAAACAGCGGAGCCAATTGGCTGCCAAAGCCTGGCGCAGGACTACAAATATAGAAGGCGCACAACAGAAACCAGCTAGTAGCTACTCTAGGCCTGGTAATAAACATTCACATTCTCCCCGCCAAGGGTGAAAGTGGAAATGGAAATGGGACTTGGAATGGGACTTGAAGTGGGATGGGAAAGGTGACGGGGAATGGGAATATGGATGTGCGCGCTGTTCCATCGATTTTCCTGCTGGTGGCATTTCCTTTTAAGCGGCTGCTATCCTGGCATTTACCATATTATTTACTGTTATTTGTTGTGGTTCCTTTGCCACCCACATACACACGCCCCAAACATATGCATACATCATTTCTTGGATCCCTTTTTCCATTATTAGCTCCAAGTAGCAAGAGCAGAGGGAGGAAACTATCGATAAATGTGCCTGCCAGACACAGGGACCCATGCGGCGAGGGAGTGTCGTGAACATGGCAATAGTCCTGCTCGACCGCTGTGCAATTGTGTGCCTGCCATTGTCCCTGTGACAAGGAGGCAGCTGCTTTGAACGGGGATCGGGATAGTGCGTGGTCCAAGGCTGGACGCTCTACACATTTGACCCCTTGCAATCGGCCGGAGCCTGTCGCACTGCGGGACAGAGGCGTCATGTCCTTGACTGCCGAAGATTGCTTTTGCCTTGGCCTACAAGCTGGCAATCAAACTTTTAGTTGTAAACGAGGATTAGTGCACAGAGAGTAAAAAATACAAGGTTTTCCTTAAGAAAATAAATGTTTCTAAAACTTGAAAATAGTTTAATACATATATTATTATATATCCCACTAATATAAGAAAGTTTCGTTAGTAAATTTGATTTATAGAACCTTAAACAACCACAATAAAAGCTCTAAAAACAATTTATTCTTTAATAATTTCTCCGATGACCATTAGAAACCATTCGAATAACCTTTCTCTTTCATATAAAAGTCCAAGTCCAGCTAGTTTCTCTTTGTGCACTTGCTATCCAAGTTATTTGCGACACATCACCAAAGGATTTACATGTTTGTGAATAGATTTCCACATGAACTTTTTCTCAGACAAATGCAAATATCTAAACGATAAGCTCCCCTCCAAAGTGTCGGCAACTTCAAATCAAGAAATGCTTATCGGTGGCATTACCCGAAATGCCCCTATAACACCCACTAAATAGGCACCGAGCCCGCTTGAGTAATTAACTAACTCGCAGTAATGGATGGGCGGCGGTTCGCCATGACGTATGCGTAATATTTGGACAAACCACTGATTTCCATCGGTCTTGAAACCCATTGAAGTTAATTCCTCCTTCGCGAGCAGAGTGTAATGGAAAAGACCACCCACTCCTCTCAGTCAATTTGTGCTCATGTATTTATTGTACATGGAAATGGCACATTTACTTTGCTGCTTCCGCTGTTGACACGAAATGGCTGCCCGAATTCAGCAATCGCAAACAAATTGTACACGCAAGGGGAAAAGCTCAAAGAAATGGCTCGAAACTTGGCCAAATGCAATACCTAGGCACTATCCTGGTGAACTTTCGCAGCTGCAGCCAGGGACAAGGATTTTGTATTTGACTATGACTAGCAATAATTAAAGCAGATCTTTGAATAATTTATTGGACTTAGCGGACACTAGGAGAAATTATAGGTTCACAAAGATTAAATATTACGGAAAAATTATTTGAGATAAAAAATACTTTAAAATAAATAAATAAATAATTTTTGGTTTGCTACAAAACTTATTATTTCTCCTATAAACACCTCAAAAAAATTTATAATTAAATGCCCCTTTAATATTATAAAAAACAACACAATTCACAAGTTTTTTCGAGTGCCTTAATGCCGCCATATGCGCAGGCAAAGAAACCCAATGACCCCAACAAAAGAAATTCATAAATGATGGATGGTTAATGGTAAATAGTGAATGGCTAAAGGCGAATGGCCATTGGGTACTTACCAAAATTCGACCAGTTGTTGTTTGACCCGAGATAAGCTCCCCAGCCCAGTCTTTCGCTTCTGTCATAAAGGTTCCCTCGAACTCCTGTTTGTTGCGGGAGGCCTTCTGCTCCTTCTGCTTGGGATCGTTGGGCCCCAGGTCCGGCTCCTTGCGGCAGCATATGAAGGCGAAGGCGCGCCATAGCAGCACCACGAGCAGGCCAGCAAGGAATGTAAAGATGCTGGACAGCAGAAAGCACCAGTACTTGCGCACCTTGAGACAATCATCGGCGTCGAATGGTGAATCTGTTGGATCGTCGGCCAATGATTCGACAGTGCTTTGGTCACACCCCGACATCCCCTGGAATTGATCGGGACACAAGGTAACCAATTAGTTTTCGGTATTTGGCAATTTGTTAACCGAACTTGGCATAAATCAATACGGCAAATACAAATAACTGGCGGAAACAATGTTTACGTCATACACTTGACATTTAGGATCGACGAAATGCCTTTCTCTATGTGTTTATGTATACGGCGGCACACTCGCTGGCTACAGAAAAAATATATAGATACTATTTGGTGTATAGCATATATTTCTCATCTTGGCGACGCTGGCAAATGTAAACAAAAATTGTGCCCGGCCAAGGGTGCCACTATGAAGTCTTAGCGCAAAATGAGTTCATAAATAAAAGTCTTAAGTTTATTTAGCCGCAAAAGTTGTTATTTCTACACAGAAAAAAGGAATGCTTAAGACTTGAATGCATTTTTATATATTTATTTTGAATTAGGTAAAGGATAAAGAGTGATTTTCTAAATATATCTTATGAATTTAGCTTAGTCTTAAAACAAGCTAAAGAAGAAATTTTACGGCAATGCTTTTTAGTTTCACAAAACATAGGCTAATTGTCATATAAATATATTAAATATCACTTAAAGTATTTATAGTGTGAATATTAAATTAAAATGATTTTTTCCCCACAATTTCATATAGACTTTAGACTATATATTTATTTAATACTAAATGCATCCTCCTTACATTTGTCAATGTGCTGCTGAAATTTGTGCCGATCAAATCGCTCGACATTTTGGCTGTTTACATTGCGCCACTGACACACACACAACGTCGTCGAATTAATATAATAATATTCACTTGATGGGTCGAGATATTCAAGTGCAGGCGAGTAGGACCGAAATCCGAAAGCTAAACACTGAACGGCGAAAGCCAAGTGCCAAGAGCCTCACAATGCGAAACGGAACGAAAACTTGGCCCGCCTTTTATAAATAGCATCAAACAAATCTGTTATTTTTAAAGTGATCTCCTCCGCGGACACACGCACAGCGACAACGGCGGCGACAACGACAAAAATTCTCATAACACCGGCCAAAGGCCATCTACACTGGGCATGGGCCTGGTTCCGATCTATATCTATTGCCGATCTGGCCACTCAAGGTGCTATTGTCGCCTGCATTCACTGGGGACTTGTGGAGCTCAAACTGGGGACCATTCACAGCCAGAAAGGCCAACGCACTCGGTGAATCACTGCACACACGCATGTATGTTTGCAATTTGCACGGATATGGATATGGATACGGGCACGGGCACGGGCACGGATACGGGTGTGGGAAGCGGATTGGGGCACGGGCACGGATCCGTGTATATGGATACCGAATATATTATTCTATAATGGTGGATGTCACACACGACACGGCCAGGCGGACACGCACGCGATCCGAAATCGAGCTGAGTGAAAAAGGAGGCACCGAGCGAACCGCACAACTGGCGTCCACCAACTGAACGGACCGTTTTCCAATTGCCCCGCCGACGACAACGACGATACGCGGGCTCTTTGGCGCTTCTATCTATATCTCCTGCCAGGGCCCCTGACTCGCTCGTTCTCTCTCTGCCCAGCTCACCCACTCTCCGGGTCGCTCGCCATGTCTCCCGCTCTCCGGCGGATTACAGATTGCGGCTCGGAGGCTCTGCGGGAATACGCCTCTTCGGCTGACCGCCAAAAGTGTCAGGGCAGGCGACAAACTTGAATTTAATTAAAAGGCAGCGCGAAGACAAAGAAAATTGAATAGGGTATTGAAATAAAGAGGATATGTCCTAACTTCGGGGTTATGATTGGTTTTACGTGGATTTATGTGGAAGGATAGGAAGTATTGAATTTGTATTGCTTAAGTACTTTTGAAATATCAATATTAAATTTGAATGCGAAGGAAATCTAAAAAAAGAGAATTAACTATATAGATTATTACAATACATAATGTCGGATCCTTTTTCGGTAAATATCAAAGGATTATTTAAAGATCTCTTAATAAATAAATTTTTTCTAAGATGCTATGTTACAATTCGATGGATTTCAAACTAGATATTACAGACATAATACAAAAATACTTGTAATTGATTATACTTAAAAATGCTAATGAGAACTATATTTAAGGTTTGATAATTACTTCATAATAAAAATAAATAATATGAATTTTTGAAAATTAATATACAATAGTCTAAGCTTATTTAATAACTTTTGGTAAATTCATCGACATTATCGGACAGTTCAGAATAATTCCCATTTTATAAGTACCCTAAGCAAGGGCAACCATCATATTAAAGAACTTTTTGCACGTGTGTGTGTGTTGCCAACAATGAATTATTGTTACAACAAGAAAAACAACGGCAGGCCGAATATAAATAAATAAATTATGAGTTCGCTTCTATACATTTTTGTTTTGTCTCTCGTTTTGTGCCGTGCGCCTATACACACACTTTTTGCATTCCTTTTTGTGTGACCCCACGGTCCCCGGGCAACACTCGCCCCGGAACGGGGGGATTGGGGCTGGGGTTGGGGTTTGGGGTTGCTGGGTGCCTGTTAGTGGGCGGGAAGGTGGAAGGTTAACGGTTACTGCTACAGTTAACTCGGGCGAGTCACGCCATGCCGCCGCCAGTTAGCTGTCGTTTCATAATTTACGCGCTTTGTTTGCTATTTCCTGCGGGGGCAGCCGTGGTAACAAGTTGGCCCAGTTTGTTTGCACATGCCACTATTTCCACTAGCCATAATTGCTCATCATCCGTGGGCCCTCGCATCACGTCGGCATCCCACCCCATCCCCATTAACCTGAGCCTCATCTCCAACCCATCATCCTCAACATCATCATCATAAGCCAACGGCGTGCACTTTATTTATAGTTTTCATTTCAGTTTCTTTTTTTCTCTGGTGTTTTTTTTTTCAATGCTTGGGCGGTTAGGTTCTCCGCTTCATTGCATTTACGCAATTAAAAATAGCAAAGAAGAGAAAAATTGTTATTCAATTAAATTTTGTTGACTATTTTTAAGCAGGGTTCACCTTGAATTTATGGGCTGCCATGACAAATGCGCCATATTTATTTATTTTATGGTATATACAAAGTGAAAGTTAAAGGGTTTTTCAATGTCTAAGAAGCTTAAGTATATAATTTATAAATCTACTTTACTTAGTAATTATATACGTTTTAATTACTACTTTCGATTACCTTGCATTTAAGAGCCAAAGAGGCGTATACGTAATATTTTTTCATGGTTATTTTCTTAAAGTTACCATAGGAAAGGAATAAAATATGCCAAAAATAAGGGAAGGGATTGCAATTTAAAGCATTCTTTCAAAGATTAGGAAAAAATTAAAAACTCTTTAAGGATAATGCAAATACCCTAACCATTAAGTCAATTATGTTTACACAACCAACCCATAATTTGCCTTGGGAAACGCCAAAGTCAATACACTAACAAAATTGGTAAGAATTTTAAAGTGGCCTCGCGTTTCATTCGAATAAACACACGGGCACGTTTCCTTAAAATTACACTGGTCTTGCCTGTTTGTGGTTTTGGATTAATTTCCCAGCGCTTTCATCGATCCAAGCGAAAATGCAGTTGCCGACGTTGAATGAATGAATTATTTATAACCTGGCACCGAACTCCGAGACTCTGAGACTCATGGATGGCTTTTATTCGACCAAGTCGCCTTAGCTGGCCCAAAGATACTACTGGGCCAAGTCAGCAGGGACAGGCGACTAATGAATGCGGGTGGTAGCGATAGCGAAAGATATAAATTATGCCGCCAGGCCGATTTCGCTGTCATTCCGGCGGGATCAGGTTGGGAGGTCGTGGCGGACACCAATCTAACGGATGAAGTCACACGGTGGCAGTCGGCGGCACAGGCAGTGGCTTGATAATAATTTACATTGCGAACTATTGATTTTGGGGGCGTGGGCGAGCCCCTGACCAGCCCTATCTTGACGCATGTCCGTCAAAGCGAAACGCTCGAAGAGAACAAGACACAAAAACGGAGACGGAGAGCTGACAACTGACGAAGCTGACAAATACCCTTCGACTTTTTGAGCAATTTATGGCCAGCACTTGGCCCGCTGATTGGGCCCGTTGATTGCCGGCTGGCTGGCTGGCTGCCCCACCAGTCCGACCGTTGGACACTGGCCAAGGCCAGAGGGCTTAGGCTGCACTTGGTCGGTGGTCCGTAGTGAGTGAGTGCCGTGTCCAATGGTCGGTGTCGGTGTGCTATGTGTTCTGTGCTCGGTGTGCCACATTCTCAAAGGTCACGCGAGCCACTGCGATGGGGTGAATCGCTGGATGAATGAAGGGGTGCCAAGTGATGGAAATCCCATTTATTAAATGAAGCGAAACGAATTCGAAATGAATAGTAAAAAGGGCGGCAGGGGGAAACGTAAACCACAGGAAAATTATATGGAATATTGGTATATATATATTGTACAAGGGGAGTCACAAAACCCTAATAAACATTAAACTTTTTGATAACTAATGTAGATAAAGTAGCACTATCTTTGCTTTATAAAATTTGAGGAAGCTTTTTTGGGGGAATCACATATTTTCTTGTGAGATTTGTTTTATTAAACCTTTTGGAGACATTAGACTTAGTTGGGGTAATAATTTATGTAAGGGGAAATCTAACTAATATCAAAGGTAAATAGACACAAGTCTCTTAATATATAAATTTATACCAAGATTTCTTAATATTACATAATATTATCTAAATAAATAATTCTTGGCCTAATATTTACATCTTAAGCTGTCTAAAACTAATTAATAAAGGTAAATAATCTTTATAAAGAGCTAATAAAAAGAGGAGGCCTATTTACAAACATAATTTAGTGAGATTTTTAGTGTAAAATTAGTTTAATACCTTTATTTTCGAGTTATCTATTGACAACTAGCTCATTTAGTTGTTAAGAAAACACTGCAATATGTTCATGAGCTTGTATATGACTGACTCAAAAAAAATTGAAATTAGTTCTAAATGCACAACAAATTGATAAGGAAAAGGGGCCAAGAGCCAGCAAGAGAGATCATTGAAAATTTATTTTATATATGCAAATCAAAGTGATAAGGTGCAATCATTAGCTCGCTTGATGGTTTGATTGATTGACTGACTGACGAGCTGTAGATATGACCCTTTGGTGAATCGTGAGTTCTACGAACTGATTGCCTCTTCGCAAGCGCGGCGTATTTACGAGTATTTTTGGGATTCACGTAAGACATCAAGGGCTTTACCTTTGGCATGATGGGCGGATAGAACGGTGGCAGTTCGTGACAATTCGGACACCAGCTGGCCATGTTGGATGGATCGCAATTCCGATGGAAGGACCCAGTGTAGTTGTTGGCGATGGACGCGTTGTGGTTGTCGTGGTTGTTGTGGAAGTTGTGATTGATTTCCGACGGCTATCCGTTTTCATATTCGCTTTCCTTACGGAAAAGTGTGGGTGTGTGATTCGATTTGGATTGGTGTTGTGGCTTGGCGGATGGTGTGTGTGCAAACTACTGGCGGGCGGAAGACTACTCACCTAGTACTGGCTAAACCACCGAGGCAGGGCTCCAGGGCTGCCAACATTCACACGCTCAAATCGCACATCAATGTGTAGACGATTTGTGGTTGTTGCAGCTGCTGTTGCACGTGGCAGGGGAAATTCTTCTGGCTTGCGTTTTCCTTAGTTGCTGTTTGGGGCTTTTTCCGGTTATTTCATAGTTGCTTCTCGAATTTCAGAGCTCACTTGCATGGTGTTTATACGGGCGTTATCAGTTTCATTGTGCGTTTGGATTGTGTTTTGTTTGCTTGTTTCTTTGTAATTTTGATCGATAGTTTTGCTTTCGAATTTGAATTTGAATTTGTAGTTAAGGTTGTATTTGAACTTAATTAAATTAGAAATTCCGTTAAGTCACACTGCTCCTCATGTTTCCGTCAAAATTTCTCGAATGTGTTAAGCTGCAAGAGATTTATTTGTGGTTTCGAGCGATATATTAAATATTATTTAAATTGGCTTCGCACCGGCGACCGGCAGGGGTAATTAATTATATATATATATTTTTTTTTAGTTATACTGCTGTCATCATTATTTTCATTTTAATTTCTTTACGACCGCCGACATTTGTCAATGTTATTAAATGCTTTAAACATACTTATATACTTGTATTTTGTCTTGGGATGGCTGCCGCTGCTGAAGATTTATATTTTACAATTTTCACGGACTTTTTTCACGTTAAAATAAATGAAACTATTAAGTATTTAATGTTATTATCATTTTTCTCGTTCTTTTTTTCTAAAAAAAAAAATACATCAAGAAAAACAAGGCGGTCAAGTAAATAAATAAATAAAGACGCGAAGCAAACTTCAAAGCAAAATCAGCAGTTGAGAAGCCCAGCTCTTTTCCTCTCCCTGTCTCTCTGTGCCTTTCTCTCTTCCTATTCTCAGTTCTCGCTGGCTCTGAGAAATCTCTCGCCTTTTTTTTGGTTGCGGGTAGGCTTCTGCGCTTTAGACTGATTCCGAAAATGGTCGAGGGGGAAAGCTTTTTCTTTGCCAGCAAACGTCGCACAAGGCAATTTTAAAATATTTCTTCTTATACTTCATGCCTGGCTTCAATTTAGTTTAAAGTTCTAAAACTCTACCTTGAATATAACAATCTTTATGTAGGGTATAACCTAATGCCCGTTGATACAGTACAAGTTAGCGGGGCTTTGCTGTCCTGGGGCTTCGTCCTTTTGCCTGCGGCATGTCGTTGAAACGGAAACACACTGCCCTAGTTTTTAGTTTTCCTTCGTGTCGTGTCGCACACACACTCACACACACATGGCATGGTAAGGACCAAGCACACACTAACACACACACCCTCTAAGGACACAGGACTTAACAAGCTTCCTAATGCGAATGCAAACAATGGAAGCAGGACAAATGCCGAGTGAAATCAAAGTTGCATTTCCATAATAAATAAGCGGGCGACACAATTTCCCGCAGCACGCTAAAGAGCTGAGCGAAGGACGAGGAAGGGAGGGGCAGCAGGGCCAGCGAGCGGCTCCGAAGGGGAAATGTAAACAGAGCTCAGCTCTCGTCCTGGCCGCGCATTGAACTCGCCTGCCAGGGCTGCCAGTGGATATTGGATGGCTTTGTAGGTATCTGCGTATCTACTCCTGGCCCACGCACACACACACACACATACACACGTATAAGGACACACGAAGGAACTCGGCCAGTGACTGACTGACACACATATACTCGTAACACACGAAGGCAGAGGCGGACAGCGAGTAGGAAGCAACAAAAATAACATTGACGATGACAAGGCAAGGGGGCCCCGAACGATACAAGTGTATCTCCGGCCAGGAACATCGACTTTATCATCGGGTCCCTTCGTTTTTGGAGGACTTGTGGTGGTGTGGTGCTGTGGTGTGTGCTCGTTTTGTGCGTTCGTTCGCATGTGAAACGAAAAACTGGCTCACTGTGCCGTATCTATGCGCATGTGTGTGTGTGTGTGCCTGTGAGTCTGTGTGTGTCACTATGTTGTATCCTTTAAATGAAAACCTGCAGCAGCAGCAGCAGATCCCTTTAACGCCTCAGAAAAAGTCTCTTTAAAATTTCCATAGCCTACTTTCAGGCCTCGCATTTCATTTTGAAAAAGTCAGCCTTTATTGCCATCACTTTAATTATTCCACCGCTCACACACACGCATGCTTCGGACATGCTATTTTTTAATTGAATTTCCTGTATGTATGTGTGTCGTCGCACATTTTCACATTTTCTTTCGTTCACTCAAGCCCGTCCTTAACGGATACCGAATTTTTGCACAATTTCCACGTTAATTGCCTGGACTTGAAGCGCTTAGCCGTTCATGTTTTTTCCCCAATTTTGAACACTATAATTGGCAGCGAACGCAGTTTGCAAAATTTTTCACTTTCCTGCCTATATTTCTGTGTGGGTGTGTGTATATAAAGGCAGTTTTCCACACACACACACACACACACACACAACACAACAGTTAGGCCCAGACGCGACGCGCTCCGGCCAATGGAACCAACCTTTCTCGTCAGCAGCGTATACAATTCTGCGCGCTGTCGACTCCGACGACTTGCAACTCGGCGGCGATACCGATACGGATACGGATATGGTTGGCCCAAGCTCGCCTTTCGAGCTTTTTAACTTTTTCGGAGTGTTGCGGTCTCGCGGTGCCACGGGCCACTGGACGACGCAGTGTTCGATTCATCAGAACTGGCGCCAAAACCCATTCACTATGAATGACTCTGGTTGGTGGTGTGCGTGCGTGTCAGTGGCACTTCCTTTACTGGCGGCGGAGCACACGCGGCGTATGTGTAATATTCGACAAAATCCAATTGCATGCCTTGTGGCATAAACTTATTAAAGTTAGAGTTGTACAATAATTACTTATAAATTTACGTTTATAATAATAATAATATTTATTAATGATTTTAAGAAATCGAGAAAAATATTTAATACCCAATAAAATGCTATTCTTCATATGATATTTGTTCTTACTTGCTAATAATGAATGGGAAGGAATGGAGAAAAATACATGAAACGAAAAAAATGCAATACTTTGTATGATATTGGTTCTTACTTTCTAATTAGTATAGAATTAAGTTGTTGTGAAATGTTATTGAAAGATCCTGTTACGGTCTTGGCCTTATAAGCATTTTGCACGATTTGAGAGCATGTCGTCCTCCCATATTCCAAGTACCCCACCAAATGCCATCATCAGATTCCAATATGGTTTTACAATTGTAGTACTTTCCATTCAAATTGCTAAAAAATATAATAACATATAGTTTGATATTTAGTAAAGTATTTTCGAGAATATTTCTAAGACATCCATAAACCTAAATTTAATTTTTCTTACCATTCAGTATTTTGCCACCATCGAAGGGGTGCTTGACCTATTGAATATCCATCATTGGTTCTTTTATCAAATACAAAATGACAGCTTGGATTACCCTTTAGGCAATTGCCGGCATTACCACAGTATTCACCAACACTCTTCAATGCGTATTTTTCATTTCGGCTGCCGACAACAAAGTGATCATATCGAGCGAAAGCAGTCGCATTATCGAAATCAACGAGTTCAATATATAATTCATGTCTTTGGTTTGTAGTCAACCTATGTAACTTTTCACAGCCAAGCCAGAATTCTCTACTTAGGTCACCAAAGCCTTGATAATATTCAGAGGAGCTATAGAAATTTATGACACTTCCATCGATTCGACGCTGTATAAGCATCCAACCAGGACCGGCTGATGGAAGATCCTCAAAAACGGCCGCAAAGAAACAGACATTTGGAATGCTTACAAATTGAATTGAAGGCATTATAGTACAGTTAAGGTACACAAGGGAGTTATCATCACTTGTCTCAACTTTTAGAGTAAACGTAGAGAGTTTGTCATTCAATTTCTTTATCTGAGATGCATCGGCTTTAGCTTGAGACTCAAGATTAGCGATCTGCTCATCGTTATCCTTTAGATTTTTTTCATATTTCTGAGTTGTGTCCAAAGATAACATAATTTGGGATTCTAGGTTGGCGATGTGCTCATCCTTCTCTTTTAGATTGATTTCGTATTTCTCCGTTTTATCTTCCAATTCGGAGATTTTTTCATTCCTATTTTTTAGTTTACATTCCAATATTTCAATGTCGGCATTCAATTCTTCAATTATAGTTTTATGCAAATCGCAGTTAATTCTTTTTACGCTTTGAGCAGAGTTTTCTTTAATTACGTCGATTGATAATTTCAATGATTTAATTACATCCTCTTTATCCTTGGTTTTTTCCTTTTCACTTGCTAGATTATCTTCAGCTTTTGCCAACTTGGCAACAAGATCGTTGATTTTTGCCTGATTCCGTTTAATAGTTTTTTTTAGACCCTGGATAATGCGTTTTTGATCGCCATCAGTGCTACCCAGCACTTCCATATCCGAACCGCTACTCTCCTGAAATATCAATATACATAAGTACATACATATTTATATGTAATAGTTTTAAGCTGTACATTTAGCCTTCGTTGAACCCGGACTTTTTAGCACAAGCTGGGCCTATCAAAGTTAAAATTATGGTTCTTCCCCCTTTTAACACGCTAAGAGAACAATTTAAGTGAGGGCCAAGTGTTTTTAGTAAATAAGATTTGCACTTACCGAATTATTCTCAGTGGTTGAGTCAAGTGCTGATCCGCCAGGTACTTGCGACAGATTGTTTAGGTTGTCAACGGGTCGCATAATGATGTTAGTCAAAAGTAAACTGTGCTCTTTTAAAGAAATATTTAAAGAACATTAAATGCGCAGAAAATTGTTTGCGATCTTAAGAATGTGACCAAATCAAGGAGTGTTATTAAGACCAAATCTAACTGTTCCCGCGATCAAAGTTTAAAATAATTGATCGGTCATCGATGTTGTCGCAGCTTTACCAAAAGCTCCACTATAGACGTAATTAATTATGTGATTAAAAACATTTTTTAATTTAATTAATTTAAAATTTCTAAATCGTTTCTTAAAATTTGTTAAGATTAGCAATTCGGTGATTTATAAATTAACCTTCGATAGTATCGATAAGCTAAATAACAGAGCCACAATCGATGATGGAAAAGCTCTATTATTTTGGTCTGACCGGCGTTGAGTTTTTCCCCAATCCTCGCAAGTCATCCTAACTCTATTCCATAACTTGTCCAAGTCCGCTCCAGGATCTAGGACACACTTGAAGTAGCAGCGGGAACATGAAGACGGCTGTGCTGGGTGCCGGACTGAGCGGCCTGTCCGCCGGCTACTATCTGTTGCGCCGGTTTGGCAAGCCGCTGACCATCTATGAGGCATTACCTCGGGTCGGTGGCTGGGTGCGGTCGGAGAACCGCAAGGATGGCAACTTCATCTTCGAGAGCGGACCGCGAACCATCCGACCCGTGGGAGAGCCAGGAGCCAATACCTTGGAGCTGGTGGAGGAGCTCAAACTTACGGTGAAGCCCATACCACGCAGTCATGTGGCTGCCCGGAATCGGATGCTGTACGCAAAGGGACAACTCTGTCTACTGCCCAACGGACCCAAGGGTCTCTTCGGTGTCCTGCCTCCCTTCACCAAGCCGCTGTACAAGGCGCTGCTGCGGGATCTGTTCACCAAAAGCACACCGGCCAAGACGGGAGACGAGAGCATCTATAGCTTCGTGGAGCGCCGGTTTGGCAAGGAGATAGCCGACTATGCCATCAGCCCCATGATTTGCGGCATATGTGCGGGGAACGCCCGTGAGATTAGCGTCCGCTTTTTAATGGAAGGGCTTTTTGAAAAGGAACAGAAGTACGGTGGTGTCCTCAAGGGGACGCTCTTGGCCCTCTTCAAGAACAAGGAAAAGGACTCAAAGGAAGGGCTGTTTGCCCAAGGGCAGCCCAAACTGTATACCCAGGCACTACAGGAGAAGTGGGCCATGTACGGGCTGCAGGGTGGACTGGAGATACTGCCACGCGCCATGCGAAAGTACCTGGTGGAGCGAGATGTTAACGTGCAGCTCAGCAACGAGTGTAGGAACCTGTCGTTCAACAGCTCTGGCGCCCAGATGACCATCAAGGATGCGGACGTACCCGTAGAGCATGTGGTCAGTTCCCTGCCAGCGTACAAGCTGGCACCGCTGGTAAAACATCAGCATCCATCGCTGTGCGCCGAGCTTATGGAGATTCCCTACGTGGACGTTGTGGTGGTGAACTTGCAGTTCGAGGGCAACCTTCTTAAGCAGGATGGATTCGGTCTACTGGTACCGCCCGTGGAAAAATTGCCCATTTTGGGAGTCATCTTTGACAGCTGCTGCTTTGACATGGGTGGGAACACGGTGCTCACCGTCATGATGGGTGGCCACTGGTTCGAGCAATGGTTTGGCGATCGTCCCAGCCAGAAGCAGATCCTCGACCTGGCCACTAGCCATGTACAGAAAATCCTGCAGATCAGCGAGGAACCCAAGTTCAGCCGTGTTCACACGCTGCACAAATGCATACCTCAGTACACGGTGGGCCACAAGCGGCGCGTGGAGAGCATCCGAAACTACATCAAGTTCTTTAAGTTGCCTCTGTCGCTCTGCGGAGCCGCCTATGACGGTGTGGGCATCAACGACGTCATCCTGTCTGCCAGACGTCAGGTGGAGGCAATGCCATAATGGAGCAAGCGGTGTCCCGGTTTGTCTTAAGCTTCCTAAGCTTACATGCCTTTTCCCCACAGTCCCATCAATTCCACATTCATTTTCTTTTGTTACTTGCGTTTTAATATTATAAATCTGTACATATGAGTGGGCTTGGTCCTTTGCTTACTTTCCGTGGCCACCTAAACAGGGAGGACTCTTCGCCGGTTCCTGCTCCGGTTCCCATTGCTTGGGCGTCTTTGCTTCTATGGAGAGGGCGTGCATGAACTCGAAACCCGCTGCTGCCAGTGCGTTCTTTACAGTATCATTGACCAGCCGATGGCGCTGTGGCGAAATAAACGTATTAAACACTATAAATCCTGGTGGGTCCATACGCACCTTGATCAGGGTCAGGTCGTTGAACTTCTCGGAGACCACAAACACCCGAAAGTGTGACTCTGAACGCTTGGGCACGTTGTGCTGAGGTGATTCGTTGATGACCTCCAGGAATACCGGCTTCAGCTCTGTGGTCAGCGCCTTGCGCATGGCCGACTCGATGGGTGGATACTGCCCTGCCTGCTGCGACATGGTGGCTCTGGAGTAGATCTGTCCCAGCCCGCTGATCGTGGCTGTCAGTTGATTCAGGTTTCGGGCGGAAACTCCAGCAAAGCGGCGGAGAGTTAAATTTAACATGATTCCAGTATGCTTCTCGCACAGCTGTTCTCAATTACATAAACAACTATCGCATGGCTATCGTCATTAATCGCGGGTGTGTATCGATAGTAGAACCGATAAAAGTTTTCGAAACGAAATTTTTTAAACGGAAATATGCTTTTGAAGATATTTTCTAGGGTAATTATAAAATATTTAAACAAATATCAATTGTTTTTGTCAAATGTATATATTTTTCTTACTCTTGTAAGTAAAAAGTTCCACAGAATAAATTGTTAACTGATAATGGTTTATTATAATTAAAATTTACAAATAAATGTAAAATATGTGATATCCGTGGGAAAGAAATCGGATCTGCTATTGCTTAAATTACTTTATTGGGGCCAAAATCAACAGTAGCACACTCTCTAGAAAAGATTCCTATGGCTATAAACAATCGAGCGAATATCAAAAGTATAATCAAGTGAGTACAAAATGTCTCCTTCACAGCAATGCGCCAGGTCAATAGTCGACCAATTTTTTGAGTTTTGGTGGTGCCGAGATGACTACGCGTCCTCGATTTGATGAACCACTGTTGCCGCTGCCACCATGGCCGTAGTCCGCCTCTCGGTCGCGATCACGTCCCCGCGTCCGCTCGTTCTGCTGCTGCTGCTGATACTGCTGCCTGTATCGTTCCCGCTCTCTATTTCTCTCCATGCTGCGATCCCGCTGCCTCCTTCGCCGAGACTGACTGCGCCGGCTGCGTGAACGCCGGCGATCCCGACTGCCACTGCGCCGGCGGCTGTGGGAACGACGTTTTCGCTCCACGCGACTGCCGCTCCTAGATCGGGATCGCTGCCTCCGGTTGTACCTGGGACTGGGCGTTCTTGTCCGTCGTCTACGATCCGTTCGGCTGCTGCTCCGCCTGCTTTGCGGATCCGGGGGAGGAGTGCGCCGGCGACTTGGCGATCTGCTTCGACTTCGACGGGTAGATGGCTTGGCCAGCTGGGTCTCCGATGCCACCGATTCCGCCTCGCTGCCAGACAGCTTTCCGCTGGAGGGCGTGCCGTATTTGTGGCGTAGCTCGCGACGCCTGTGAATATGGTGATGTGAGAGGACCGGCCGTCAGTGCCACCCACACCCACGATACTCACCTCCGACGCAGCTTTAGCGCCAGCTCTCGCATCTCGTCCTCCCGCTCCTGTTGCTGCAGTCGCTCTCGTTCCGTTTTCTCAATCTCCGCCCGCTTGTCAGCTTTATCTGCAATAAATTCACACATTAGTATTTCGCTCCGAAGAGTTAAAAAAGGCTCTTGGTGAACATCACACTACACTCCGGGGGGCTTACATTGCCGATTTAGTAGGTTTTGCATCTTTCGCTTAAGCCGCTCGCGCAGATTGGGTCGACCTCCACTGCTCGGATGTCCAGAGCCCTGTAAAAGTCACAATGCAGATATTTAGCAAGCTCAAAACGAAGTTAAGATATCAAGGGGAGCAGGGGCGGACTGTCGAAAGTGTGGTGGGTAGTGGGGATCGGTCAATACGTCCATGATCTACCGTCAGTTATCGTCCATTGACTATGGGGACAAGCAAGGATCGGCCATCAAAGTTTAAATAGTCAATGCATACAAATTGCTAAACAATAATGTGCTAAAAGATATATCTAATTAAATCTTCTTGTGTAACCAAATATGATTTCATTTTGTGAAAATTGCATCCATACAGTGCAGTGTGTCGTTACTAATTTTGTTATTATAGGGTTTTTGGTGCAACCAAATATATATATATATATATCCCCGTCTTCCCACAGTTGAAACCATCGACTGTCTTTTTTGTTAGTTAAACATGCTTGCTAGAAGGGCAATATTTGAGCCTCCCGAATAATTAATAATTTCCGAAATTTAGCAAAGTTATCTCAATGCAGTTCTAGTCAAAAAAAAAGCCTGTACTAGAGAGGGTTATGTATCTGCGATCAGAAAGTAATGCGATCAATTCTTAGTAACTCAGTGCTTACAAGATTGGGCCACGTTTAATAAATCAAATCTTTGAGTATATGAAAAACTTCCCATTTTGCTATTTTACCCACATGGCAACAGACAAAAGAAGACGGATAAATATGATCGAAGAGATCTTCACAGTTGTGAGTATCAAGGGGTTGTAAATGCACTTCTGATTGCATTGGCATTAAAATAAATAAAGGGACACGGAACACAATGCATCAACAAGGGCACACAACAGGCAGTGATCGTAGCGTCATTGGTAGGGGGATGCAACGAGAACATGGTGCTGCCCGCTTTGGTCAGAATGTTGCTCATTGGCTTGAATTGCGGATGTTGGATGGCGGGTTGCGGAAGGCAGAGACGTGAATTTTGTGGTGTACTCCAGTTGGATAGGGCATGAGACATTTGGCTTTGCTTACTGACTTTGGTTTCGGTAGCAGAACTATATTTGCCTGTTTGATTACCCGTGCTGCTCGACGAAGACATGGTCGGCTGGAGAGCATGCGAGCGCTCTGACCTGAAACAGAGAAGGCACAGCATTAGTCGCTGGTCATAGACCCCATCTTTGGGGGAAACACTCTTTGGCGGTTCTACTTTACCACTCGCTGCATCACAAACTTACGCAGTGTCTACTTCCATTTCATCGGAATCCTCAGTTCGCTTCCCCAACTGCTGCTGCTGATCCTCGTTGTCGCTGGCCTCGCTAGCCTCCGCTCCCGACGACGATGAGGACGACGTATCATTTGCTCTCTTCCGTCCGTAGTAGCGTTTCAGTGGCGGCGGCGGTGGCTCCACCACCTGCGGTTGCACAGCAGCGGGAGCGCTTGCTGTTACCGATTGGTTCAAGTTAAGAACTCGCGAAGGTAAGGGATAGCTAATCATGGGAGGACCAGCTTTGACCAGAGGCGCCTGCTGCTGAAGCATCTTCACTGTAGAGGTGGTAGTAGTAGTTGTGGTGCTCAAGCAATAACCGCCCGCTGTTGCTGCAGACATGGGAGCGACCTTCTTCTTGGAGTGTGAGCGGGAACGACTCCTCCGCCTGTAGGAGCTGCCACTTGAGCTTCGCGAGGAATAGGAATAGCGCTTCCTGGAACGCTTGTAGCTAGGGCTGCGCGACTTGTAGCGCTTCCACGAGCCAGAGCGCGAGCGGGTACGTGACCTAGATCTAGACCTGGTGCGGGATCTGGATCTCGACCTGGACCTCGATCTAGACCTTGATCTGGAGTAGAATCTGCGCCGGCGACGCGAGCGAGTCCGGCTTCTTCTGTGGTAGCTGCGACTCCGCCTACTTCTCCTTCGACTGGCACTGCGACTCCGGGAGGCAGAGGCACTCCTTGACCGGGAACGGGACCGGGAGTACGAACGAGAGCGGCGCCTGTTGCGTTTTGCCGACTCGTTCATTATTTTCAGTTTGTCAAGGTTGTCCTTAACCTTTTGGGCATACGAAACCGAGGAGGCGGCAGCCGCAATGGCCGCTCCGCTGCTGGCGTTGATGCAGGACTCACCCAACGTTAGGCCGGGCTTCGTTAGGTTAATGGTGATCTTGGAATGCGGCTGCATCTCGTCCTCGCCGCCAAATGAGGTAATGTAGGTGATCTTCTCAGGGCCCGCGTCGGCAGGCGAGGGGGACCTTGAGTCGCTGTCCTCCTCCTTGTCCTTATCGTTGCCCTTGCCGCCCGCCTTCTTGTCCTTGTCCTCCTTGGCTGCGTAGCTCGGCGGACTGAATGGTCTATTGGCGATTCTCCGCTCTTTTTGGGCCCGTCGCTCGCGGCGCGACTTGCGTCCGCTTAGCAGCATTTTTTCCTGCTCCTCTTCGCGAGCGATGCGCAAGGCATCCGCCTCGTCCGCATCCTTGGTCAAGTGCGAGAAGAAGTCGTTGCTCTTCATGCCGTAATTTCGCCCGCAGGCGTTAAGCTCGTGGGCCTGGGCGGTGTCCAGCTTACCGATATCAATGGACACGTCCATATCGATGTCCGAATCGGATTCGTCGGAGCCCTCGCCCTTTTCGCCCTTGGCAATCGCTGCTGTTGCAGCTGCTGCACCTCCTCCGCCTCCCACAGTTGCCGCCGAACTGGCCGCCCCAAAGGGCTGAGGACCAATGGTGGCTGCATCACCGGCATCATCGTACGAGTAGCCAATAGTGGCCCCCCCCGATTTTTGCTTCTTTTTAGCCAGATTCCGTTCCGCCTCTAGCTGGGCGTTAGCGCCGAACTGCTCCTCCAAGTAGAGCTGGTGCAGGAACTTGTCCTCGCTGACATTAAGGAAGTCATTCTGGGCCAAGATACGGTAGCGCTCATAGTTCAGCTGGCGCTCCTCGGCGGTGAGGTCTGAATCCGCCTCTGCTCCTTCGCCACCACCCTTGGTAACAGCCGGGATGTGGTCCAGATGAGCGCGCACATCGAAGCGATCAATGAGGTTATCCTGCTGACCCTGCCAAGGCACTCTGCAATGGGGAGGAAGCACCTTTAGTCATCCCAGCCGACCCAAACCTGGAACGTAGAGGGTTTTAAGCTCCAACTCAATATCACTTGCATGATTGCGGCTCCGTCGCCGGCGGCCGCCACCGCGGGGTCCAGATAGATTTTGCTGCGCCGACCGTGCAGCTGCAGGAACTGCGTGGGATCCGCCTGGATCTTGTCGTAAAAGTACTGACGCCGCTCCGCCCGCTTGCGGTAGTCCACGATCAGGCCGCGGATCTTGCGCTCCTGCTTGCGCGCCTCGTGCCACATGTTGCTCCTTGCTGTGCCGACTGCCCAATGAGTAGCGTTCGCCACTCACAAAGTCCTCACACACCCGGCAAATGGAGGTCCTGTTCCGATTCCTTCGTCTGCTTCGTTTCGTTTCGATTTTTTTTTGGGGAGTGTGTCTGAAGTGTGACCGTATCATCAGCAAGCGTAAATGCTGGAAAATATAAATGCAAATAGAGCCGGCTTCTTATTTTTCCACAGATATTTAAAGTTTATTAAAAGAACTTTGAGATAATCCTTTTTTGTGTCTGTATTGTTTACAAAGCAACACAATTATTTAATATTTTTCTCTTAAAAATGGGAAATGAGTTATGTGTACTCGCCTGGGTGTCACGCACACAAATTTGGTCATACTTATCCGTTATCCTTTCGATACGTAAAATATTCGTCCTAATTTGATTGTACCAGCACAATAATTCCAAATCATTTATTGGTGTTGTTCTCAAATATTCCGAGAATAAATATAAAAGCGATATTTTTTAAACCGCCTTCGAACACTTATTTTTCGATCAATTGTCCGTTATTTTTTCTTGCTGTTGGCAACGCCGCCGAGCCTGCGCCTTATCGGTGGTGGAAACAGGACAACAAAGGGACAATAAATAACAAGCCAAACTGGAATGGGCCACAACACAACAATTGTCTCTCGCCGCCTTTAGCGGCATCGATTTTGAGGGGGAACACATCCACAGCTACATTCGCAGGACACTCACGGGGATTTGCGTGTGCGGAAGGAAGCGGCGCAGGAACGGAAGCGAAGGCAGAACGAGTCTAGCTCGTTTTGCGGATCCAGTTTTGATGTCCTCTGACAGACGCTTCTACTTCGCAGCGGACCTCGGATATAATGCCACAGCCGAAGTGGAGGACAATGAGGGCGGCGGGCTGTATCCGTCCATCTGCAAGGACAGGAGCGAGGACAAGGGAAACAACAACGAGGCGGATGTGGCAGTGGAAGTGGACAAGGACGACCAAGATCAAGAGCCGGAGGACTCGGAATTCCTGCAGGACGTGCCCTATTCCTCGAGCAGCATCGATCGCAGCTCGGTGGGCTCCATCCCGTGGGCGGACGACGCCATCAAAAAGAACTTGCTGGACTGGGAGCGGGTGGAGCGACTGCTGAGCGGGGAGGAACAGCTGCCGGAGCAGGAGCCGGAGCTGCGCAACGAGATAGCCGACTGGCAACGCAAGTTCCCCAGCTTGCTGGGACGTAGGACGCGTCCTTTGCGTCACCACAGTTTCGATAGCCAGGCGAGGGAGGACATAGACTCAATATCCAATCTCAGTCTTAACTCCCTGGACGACGATGACGATGAGGAGGCGGAGGATGGTTTCCTTACGCCCACGGCCGAGCTGCAGCAACGGCATCATCAGCCTGTATCCCGCCCGTATTTGCGTCCTAGCCAGAAGAAGCTAGTGGATCTGCTCGATAGAGACCTGCGTGTCACCTCCGTCTCGGTGAAACTGCTCAAACGACAACGCAGCCAGCAGCACCAACCTCAGATGCCGATCTCGGCCACGACGCAGTCCTCGGCCCGCCTGCGGATGCCGCCCATTCTAAACGTGCTGGACACCAACCGGCGCTTCAGGGGATTGCTCAACAACCGCAGCTTCGTTCAGCTAACTCAGGTGCAGCAAAAGGAGCAACAACAACACCAGGCCAAGTCCGCTGTTCTGCCCCACCAGGGGAATCGCTCCGCCTGGCACATGCCCATGGCCGCCAGTCGCTTCTTTAACAACAAAAACGCGATTGTGCTGCCCTCCCTCAATCTGGGCAGACATAGGGAGCTGGCCACCACCACGGCCACGTCCAGCCAGAGCAACTCAAGTGGTGGCGGCGGGCACAACAGTCACGGCCACAGCAACAGTTCCTCCACCCGCTCAACGCTGCATCCCTTCGGACTGGCCAGCGTCTCGAGCAATACACCATCAACGGGGCGTTCCATATCGGCGGCAGTACATCATCCGCGATCAGAGTTCGCGCCGAGCAGTGCCTTCTACATACCCTATAGTGCCTCGAAATTCAAAGCCTTTAAGTAACCTCAAGCAATAAAACTGAAACAAAACGATTCGGGAGGCTATTTTTGGGAATGGGATTAGAGTGGGAATTAGGATATAAGCTTTTCATGAAGGTTTCTTATAATATTTACAAATTTTAAATTATAAAATTAGAAGAATGATTAATTCATTTTTAAAATTAATACATTTATTTTTCTTCCCTTTTAAGAAAATACGCTTACAAAAATAAATATTTTATCTTTTTCTGCGACAACTCCAGTGATAATTCCAAATAGAATGAAATATCTATACATGACCCATATACTGTCTTAAAAATAAGGTTTCCACTACAAGCCCATGTTGTCCAGGCGCAGACGTCCATCGTGCTCAGTGAGGTAAAGGGTATCCGCCAGGCACTGTTCCGTAATCAACTCCTCAACGCGATCGTGCATCTGAACAGAAGTAAATATAAATTAATCAGTTTTTCTTGAGTTTAATAAGAGATATCTTACTCCTTTTGCCTTGTGCTCGACGAGGACTTCGGGATACTTAAAGGCGGGTCCAAAGTTTACGCTGACCGTGGCGCTCTTGTGGATCGAAATGGCCGGAAAGTAGCTGCCGGCATAGATGTCCTCGAAAGCCACACCCTGCGACTGGCCGTTCTTGAAGAACTCAATGCGGCTGCCCTGCAGGATGTGTAGATTCTTAAGGGTCTCGGTGATCTTGTCCTTGTCCTCATAGTACAAATGCGACTTGAACTTGACCAGCGGCTGTGAAAGATGGCAGAGATAATGAATGCGCACTTAGGGTTGCTTTGTAAAGAAAAATAACAATGAGAAATCAAAGGGTTGGGACTTAATCTACATTCTATTAAAGGGGGATTTCAGTTATTGTAAATATGGGTTAATTATAGAGTTTGACCCTTATGCGCTCCTAAATGAGCAAACCAGATAAAATAAGTAGTTTATTTCTTCTCACCCGATCTTTGAATGTGTTGGGAAGATAATCCAGCGCCGACTCCTCGGGCAGCTCTATCAGGAAACCAAGGGTGTCCCCCTCTACGTATGCATCGCTGTAGTGCTTGCCGTGGCTCTCAGTGAACTTTGTGCCCTTGCGGGATCTCCAGGAGTAACCAAACTTATCGTATCCCAGCGGGGCCTGCAGGTTGCCATACTCCCGGCCCCAGCCGAGGCGAGTGGCAGCTCCCTCGGGCATCTCTTCCACGGTGATCTCGTAGTACCAGCAGCCTCGGTTAACAGCTGCAGGATGATGTTTGATTATAAGGATTTCTTCTGAGACAATTTGTGTTATAATTTCTTACAATGGGTGGCTCGCACCATGCAGTAGCCCCGCTCTCCAGTCACAGCCAGGCGGTCCTCGCTGATCTTCAGCTGCGGCGCCCGGTCGTGCAGTGCCAGGAGCACGGAATGGGGCACCAGGGTACGGTATAACCAGCCCGGAATGGGTTTACCAGCCCAGTCGGAGCTTTCGTCGAACTCCTGCCGAAAGGGAGCGTGCGGATCGGGCTCGGCTAGTATGTAGCGGTATCCATCCTTGTTAAAGGGGTGCTCCAGTGGATAGCCGTGCGGCGGCAGCTTCACATTGGCGGTGATGTCGGAGCTGGGACGACCCTTCTTCCCCGTGGGGCCGGAGTCCGTGCCGGGGAATTTGCGCTTCTGCCTATTGTTCTTGGCAAGGGCAGCTGGAGAGCAAAGAAAAAAAAAGGGAGGAGCATTAGTTACCAGCTATGTGTACGTGACTGGGCAAAGTTCGAGGCGGAGGTTCCCTTAGAGAGCCGCTTACACTCCTCTTCCGGAAACCATGACGCCATGGCAGGACACAAACGGACAGCCGACGGAGCCAGGAGAGTTCCTATTGCGCCGCGCTCAAAATCAAATCAAATCAAAATCAATTCCACCGAGAACGCACACACATCCAAGCCCATACACACACACGGGGGCCTACAACAGTGGTGTCCGGAGCGTAACTATTTATTTATTCGTATTCGTATTCGTATTTGTTAGTAATGAATGAGCCAAGTTGCGTTGAGCGCTTCTGCCAGCCCCACTCCGCCCACAATCTGACTACGTGGGGCTGCCAGATGTGCCTCTCTTCGCTCGCTCTCTTCCCCTGCCACAGTGAGTGTGTGTGGGTACGATCCCCTTTCCCCTTTCCACTTGTTTGCTTTGCCAAACAGCACCGAACGAGCGTGCAAAACGGAGCAGCGGATTGGGAGAGCCAGATTTGTTTTGTTTGCGGAGAGTGTGCGAAGCGGAACGGGAGATAAATAGCCAGAGGAGAATTTTAATATTCGCCAGGCGACCGACCACTGTGCGAAAGTCAGCTGGGCGACCAGTGTTGCCAATTTAGCCGGTTGGCTTCTATTTTAGTTGTGGCGACTGATATATGCGCCGCCAAGATATTAGCACCCTTTTAATCCTTACTAGTTTACTGCTCTTTAATAGATAATTCCTTTACTTTATCATTAATCCTGCCTACGAAACCTCTCCCCTAGGACTCACCTTGGGTGTAACCGTCGTCAGTCAGCCGGAGGGCGCCACTCTTGCTCATGCTCTCGTAGTTGGGCTTAATGATACGCAGATCCTGGTGGAATAGCCCGTACATAGAGCCGTGCTCCGAGTGCTCCTCGTAGGTGAACAGCGTCTGAACATCCTTGACCAGGGACCGTTGCACGGTGCTGTACCAAGACTGGGTGAGCCTCCGGGGCATCGTGGTCATGGCCTCCCAGTACTGCTCGATGTAGGGAATGATCTCCTTGTCCTTGCTAAACTGGGTCTGCCGCTTGCCCTCCCGGGCAGCTGCTTGTTGCATATTGGCGATGGCGCAGTGGCACATCTGCGAAATGGCTGAAAGATAAAAAAAAATTGATGCATTATTAACAGAAGAGCAGAGAAAGCTGACTTCGCTGTCACTTACTGGCCTGGCTCTTGCGGAAACTCTCCAGCCCGGTGGCCGAGCAGTTCTTGCAGACGAACACGTAGTTGGTGATGAAGGGCAGCAGCTTCCCCTTGCCCAGCTGGTAGGAGACGCACGACTCGTGCACCCATCGCGCACAGGTGGCGCACAGCAGCTCCACAATGTTCAGGTTGCGCTCCTTCCCGCTAAAAACAAACGCAGCTTATCAGTGTGAGAAGCAAACAAAGTAAGCCAAGCATTTCCCCTCCTCACCAGTAACAAACGCCGGCGGCGGCGGCGGCGGAACGCGTCTCCTGGGATTTCTCCTCCTCGGCGTTGAAGTTCACCTCTGAGCTGGACTCCGTGGGCGAGTTGGTCTCCATCGGGATCTCCTCCATGGCAGTGGTTGGCGCGCGCGATGGTTTTTCAGTCAGTAAACAGCATGTAAACAAAATTTTTCGCCGGCGGATTATATTGGCTGCGTGGGCAGTGTGACTGTTCGCCTGAACACATGGGCCAGAGCCGAAAATACCACCATCGATAGACACTGGCGATAGACGATAGACGCAAACATTTCACTACACGGAGCGACAACTCTGTCGCTGCTGCCTCTTCGCTCCAACTCTGGCTCTTGCTTCGATTGTAATTGTACATATATACATATATATTCGTACATATATATATGTCCGAGTGTAGAATTATCATTTTTTTGTTGCCGAAAAACATTGTTTCGTGGTGAGAGCGAGGGCGCCATCCTAAATGGCATTGCACGACCGCCGGGAGCGAGCCGAGCAAACAACGAATACCACCGCGTCCCAGTGTACGAGACTCCGCCAGCGCCAGCGCCAGCGAATCCCCGTCTAGAGTCTTGACTCCTAGACAGCGCGGAGTCCTGCACGTACACAGACCCGACTCGATCCGTATCCAACGAAGCGCGCCTGCCGCCAACGGAGCACCATGTGCGAGGTGTGCGCCGACTTTCAGAATCTCCTCGAGCTGTGTAAGTGAAAATCGCCAGTCGGCAGGCAAGTGTCCCGCATTCACAACCCCCCTTCTTCCCCCCTTTCTCTTCCCTTTTCTTTCCTGGCTCCACTTGCAGACGAGGTGCGCGTGGCCAGCTCAGATCTGAAATTCCAGTTGCTGCTGAAGAGCGAGATCGAGACGACGTTCAACTACATCCAGTCCTGGCCGCAGCGCCAGTGCATGTGCCTGTACCGGGACACCAAGAACTACGATCGGTTCAATCTGGTGGTGCAGTCGCTCATCTGCCTAACGGTACAGCACTTGAAGCACATCGATCATCTCACTGACAACTACAAAAGGCTCACGGCCAGCGCAGCCCAGGTGGTGGCTCAGGCGCAGCAACAGCAGCAGCAGCGTGACGAGGCAGATGCCCAATCGGAGGCGGCCAAGGAGGCTGCCACTACCTCGGCTGCCAGCACCAGTGGCTCTGCCGCTGGTAAGGAGGAGGCCAAGAAGGAGGAGCCGGCCGGCATCGAGGAATCCCAGGGTTCGGGCGATGGACCGGCCAAGAAGCCGCATACCCCAGTAGGTCCCAGCACCCCACCGCCACTGCCGCCGCCGTCGGCGACGACGACACACAAACCCCACCTGCAGTACACCGAGGAGCCGTGGATCCTGCCCGAGGTTGAGAAACTGCTGGTGCTAGTGTCCAAGGTGTTTCTCCTCAACTTCCCGCTGTACATTGCCCACAAACATGGCATGCACTCGCGCCTCGACGACCTGCAGGCCGAGGAGGCGCACCACCTGGCCCTCATCTGCGATCTGCACGACAACGACCTGCCCATCTACCTGCTGCGCAACGTGAGCCTCTTCTGCAACTCTGGCGGCTTTGGGGCCATGTCGCTGTGCTTCGAGCACCCCGACCTGCCGGTGTCCACCGCTCACTCGATGACCGCCGCCATCTCGAACGTGAAGCTCTGGCTGAATTACCACTGCAACACGCAGCTTTTTGTGCCGCTGCGCAGTCGCATCCTGCAGTATATGTGCAAGCTCTCGGACCAAAGCCTACGGTCCGCCGCTACCCGTGCCATGGCAGACTTTGTGTGGTCCTCGATGCGCGATCCCCTGGACGTGACCGTCAACTTTGACACCGAGGGCCTGGCCCTGGCCTTTAAGTACTTTACATCGACGACGCTGACCATGCGGCTGGCAGGTAGGTTCCCTCGCTCTTTGTCAAAAAGAAGAAACTGATAGATAAATCCCAAATTATCCCAAATTTCAGGCATGGCCCAGATCAACGCGCACATTAACCTCTTCAACGAGATCTGCACCACGGAAACGGTCAACGAGGTGGAGTTATTTGGCCAGCGCATTGCCAATTGGCTGACTGAGAACCACATTGTGCAGCACCTGTTTGGTCCGAATCTGCATGTGGAAATCGTGAAGCAGGCGCACGTCCTGCTCAATTTCCTGGCAGTGGAAAACCAGATCTCCGAAGAGGACATCAAGCTCATCTGGCAGGCCACACAGCTAAAGCATTGCTCCAAGACGATCTACGACATCCTGCCTTCGCTGGTCAAGAATCTGGCTCCGCGTCCGGCCATGCACCTATACTCACTGCTCTGCCGCATGGATCCCAAGGAGCACACCGAGCAGAGCATCTACATTGCGTCGGCTCTGACCAAGCAGCTGTGGTCCCGCGACTGCTCGCGCAGTCAGATAAACCTGATGCAAGACCACCTGCTGGGCTCCAATATCACCGCCTCGAGCTCTGACAGCGGCAGCATCGAGGGCAGCAATACAGAGGACGACCATGTCGCCGACGACAGCAGCATTGCAAGCGGCGGTGGTGGCGGAGTTGTCGGCCAAAAGAGTCCCATAGATGGTGTTACGCCATGCAAGCAGGCGCGTCATAGGCGACACATTTGCGACCCAACCACCGAGAAGGGCAACCCGTTGGGAGCTGAAGACATGGCTAAAGTCGACATGGTGTACGTAGAAACTAATTCTAGATGGGCACTGCTTTCTTTATACATTTCTTTTTCCCAAATCTCCACCAGAAACAACCGCATTGTGAACATCATCGACAACACCAGCAGCGAGGAGGAGCTGCAGTCGCGGGCCGCTCTGGAACTCCAGCTGCACCGCAACCGAAAAAAGACTAGTAACAAGCGACGCCGTCAAAAGGCTAGCAAGCAGCTGATGCTGCCGCACGAGCTGGTGGAGATCTGGGACGGAGCCGAGGATGTTCCTAGCAGCGATGAAGCAGATGCCGACGGCGATGGCGACGGCGAGGGTGAGCTTCTGGCGGACAGCGACGACTGCAGCGACGGAGCAGCCAGCCAGCTGGTGCCGGACGCTGTCCTTAAGCATCTCCAAGGCGAGGGACCCTACATCCGAGCCATCGAAACCAACATAAGTGAACTGCTCAGCGGTGCCGAGAACGACGGCAGTTACTCCTCCCCCATGAGCAACAAGTCGGAGAAAAACCTGGCCGACTTCGATGACGAGGACGTCTCGCCTTGCGAAGAGGAGCTAGCCCAGTTGGTGAGCTCACGCGCAAATTGTCGGGATGTTCCGCCAGCCTTTGCTGCCGCGGCCGCTGCCATGATGGTGGCTCAGTCGGCCATGGCATTGCAAAAATCCGGGGATTCAAATGTGGCAGCTGCTGCTGCTGCCGTAGCCGCTGCTGCAGCGGCCACTGGCAATGCCCAGCAGACGTTGGCCGCCATGAATCGCCAGGCCAGCGTAGCAGCAGCTGCTGCAGCCGCCGTGGCTGTGGCTGCTGCAGCCAAGGCTAAGTCGGACTCGGATGTGGATCTGCTGGAAGTGAGCCCCCCTACGGGCAAGCAGCACCAATCGCCCAAGGCGAGTCAAATCAGCGGCCTGTCGGTTCAACCCTCCTTCAAGCTGAACGATGTGTGCCAGCCGGGAAACACGTTGCTCTGGGATCTGCTGCAGGACAATAAAATCGTGAGTCTAGTGTAAAGTTCCTCAGATTTAAACTAACGTTTTGTTCCTTAGGGTCAATTGGGTGAATCTTTGGCCTTGGAGGCGGAGAAGGCCCTTGCCACGCTGCTGTGCTTCAGTATGGATCGCCAGCTGCGGACCAAGTTTATTGAGGGATGTCTATATAATGTGGCCAACAACAGGAGCGTCATAGTCAGCCTGCGCCTGCTGCCTAAGCTGTTCGCCTCGTTCCAACAGTTCCGACCCTCGGACACGCATTCGATGACCCTGTGGGCGGAGCGCAATCATCGCATGATGCAGTGCTTCTTCAACAACATCCGCCACTATGCGCGCCGTCATGCCGAGCAGCTGGCCACACAGAATGGCGAACAGCCGCCGCAGCAGCAGATGTACTCGCACAAGACCCAGGTCTCCGTGCGGCTGCAGTTCCTGTCCTCGATCTTCTCGTCTGTGGGCTCGCCCAAGAGCTTCCGATTGACGCTGGATCAATTAGACGCTTTGTGGGAGTGGCTGGCCCACGATCCGGAGTGCGCCGACTGCTACTTTTCGTGGCTGCAGGCTCAGGCCAAGGGTGGCGACCAGCATGCCCTCGGCCTCGAGGCATTGCAGCATTTGTATCTCAAGAAACTGCCGGAGCTGCGGCCCGAGGAGTTCTCCATGGTGGCTCTGGGCCTTTTCCAGCAATTGTGCAGCTTTGCTCGCATTGCAATGGCCGAGTACGACAAGCACAGCGAGCAGATCTCGTCCAGCGCCAGTGCGGTTGGCATGTACCACCTATGGAAGATCGCTCTGCGCGCCCAGAGCAACGAAGTCTCGCTAGCGGCTATCCAATACATCAACATGTATTACATGGGCCAGCAGCTGCGCCTCGAGAAGGAGTTCGTCTCGCAGTGCATGGACAACCTGGTGCAGACGGCCACAGCGCTGGAGAGGTGAGTGCGAAAACTCCTTAAAGGAACGAGGTTGCTGCAGTAGTTATATTTTTCACTTTCTTCTTTTAGCATGGACGATGAGAACGCTCTAATGCGGGTGCAGCGTGGCTTGCTCCTGTTGAACACTCACCTGGATACGTTCCGGCGTCGCTACGCCTTCCATCTCCGCCGCTGGGCCATCGAGGGCAAGGGCATTGGCTCGCACAGCAACCTGAAGAATGAGGGAGCGGGCCCACCGTTACGAATAGTCCTGCAGCAGGCTGGACTCTCCGAGAAGAGCCTTTTGCAGATGCACGCCTGCGATCTGATCGCAGACCTTAAGGCGGAGGTGTCCAAGTGGTGGGAGAGCCTGCAAACGGGTCTGGTAGCTCCGGTGCTCGGTCTCTTGCTTAGCGATGGACCGCTGCGCATCATCACACAGGGCCAGGAGCTGACCTCGGACTATGACGAACGGAGTCTGGGAGATGCTGGCTTCAAGGATAACCAGATTGTCTACGTATCGCTGGGAGGACGGGGCGCCAGACGAAAGGAATCAAACCTGGAGCACCCGTCGATGCTACCGCCACCGCCTAAGGAGTGCCTGCCAACTGTGCTACTGCTGCAACCGAAGTATTTCGAGAAGCTGTTCTGCCTGATGCAAACTCTGGGCGACATGAAGCCCCAAGTCTCAGCCGTAAATCTCCAGCACCACACCAAGGCCCAGCTGCTCTCGCGTCGCGTGTGGGACATCCTGGCCATGCTGCCCACAAATCCGCACATTCTGGACGCCTTTAAAAGCCTCGTGGGGGATCTCAACGAGCTGGAGCAGCTGGACGCTGCCGGAGAGGAAGAGCAACTGGCCTCCAAGCGAAAGCAGATCAAGCAAAAGTTCAAGGACCTCCTCGATCCGAATAATCTACAGAAATTCATGTACTCCCTGCACATTGTCGAGAGCCTGGCTCTCAGCAGCTCCCGGCGTGGCGGGGAGTCCAATGGCAGCCTGGCCATTGGCCATTCTCCGGAGCAGATTCGCGTGAAGAAAACCTCGATGGGCAGGCGGCGAAACAGCAACGAGCAGCAGCCACCACCAACGCCATCTACGCCAGATGCCAAGCAGGGGGGCAAGGAGCAAGGCGAGCTAGAGGCCGCGCTGACACCCACGCCCACTTCTGGCCAGCAGGATACGGAGACGGAGGCCAGCAGCAGCAGCGGCGGTGACAAGGAGAACCAGCCGAAGCAGCACAGCAAGCGACAGAAGAAGGGCGACGTCTTCGAGCAGCAGGAAAAGGAGCGGCCACTGGGCTGCTCTACGCCCCCGTCCCCATCCCCGGCGCCACCTCCACCACCGCTGGCCGCGATGGAGAGAGGCGACAACAAGTGGAGCGAGGCGTTTGTCAAGTGCGGCGGCCTCCGGCACCTCTACGAGATCTTCAGCGGCGGCCAGCTGCAGCAGAGCGCTCATCCCAAGGAATTGGCTCTGAACGAGTGGCGCCACGACTGCTTGGCCAGTCTGCTTCGCATCATCTGGCTGCTGGGATTCGAGGAGCTGCACTCACCAGACGTGCACGTTCTGATGTCTCGGCCACACCCCTTCATGCTGCAGCTGATGGAGGTGCCGGAGTGCCTGGCCCGCCTCTCGTCCATCCTCAACGATGAAGTTCACCAGCAACAGCAAGTGGCCTCGGCCAGTTCACTGGTGTTTCCCTATCAGTTCCACCAGCTGCGGACTGGCTTCTGGGGCCGGGCCCAGCTCATCCAGTTCGCCATGAACATTTTGGTAAGCTTTGTGCACGCCTCGGCGGAGGCTAGAAGACTGCTGTGGACCCAGGCCGATGGCGATCACTGCCGCTGGCTGCAGAAGTTCATCCTGGAGGATCCAGAGCCGGCCGTGCGGCGGGAGATCTGCGCCGGCTTATATCGCATTTGTCTGGGCCATGCGCACAGCTATCGCCTTCTTCTGGCCCCGCTGCTGCACAAGCTGATAGCGTTACTGCCCCTGGCCGAGCAGATGAGCTCGGGTGCCCAGCACACGCAGTTCCTGCTGTCCGAGGAGGGCAAGGAGCCGTACGGACCTGCCTGCCGCGACTACTTCTGGCTGTTGGCTCGACTTGTGGATACTCTCTCGCCGGAAATGGTGGCCGAGGAGCACATCGACATCGAAATGCTGTGCGAAAGCATTTCGCAAAGCATCCTCACGCGGGACTACTTCGAGCTGCGACACGGCTTCCAGGACGACGGACTGGTTGGGTTGCTGAACCTCATGTCCAACCTGATCAAGTACGACACCACCTTCAAGTACACGCCCAAGGCGCTGTCCTTCATCGAACAACTGATCGGTTTCCTGTTCGACATGCCCTCGCCAGCGGATCGCCAGAAGCCCAAGTGCAAGTCGGGCACGTCTCGCGCGGCTGCCTACGATCTGCTGGTGGAGCTGTCCCGCGGCTGCGCCACTAACTACGCCTATCTACACGGACGCCTTCTGGCCCAGCACAAGTCCGGACCCAAGCAGCCATATCCATGGGACTACTGGCCACGCGACGAAGGGCGCTCCGAGTGCGGCTATGTGGGACTGACCAACCTAGGCGCCACCTGCTACATGGCCTCTTGTGTCCAGCACCTGTACATGATGCCGCAGGCAAGGGCGGCCATACTGCGGGTCCCCCAGCTTGGCGCCCAAAAGCACGGACCCACGCTGCTAGAGCTGCAACGGATGTTCGCCTACCTGCTGGAATCCGAACGGAAGGCTTACAATCCGCGCAGCTTCTGCCGTGTGTACCAGATGGACCACCAGCCGCTGAACACGGGCGAGCAGAAGGACATGGCGGAGTTCTTTATTGATCTGGTGTCCAAGCTGGAGGAGATGACGCCGGATCTGAAGCACCTGGTCAAGAGGCTGTTCTCCGGCACCCTGAGCAACAATGTTGTGTCGCTGGACTGCGGCCATGTCTCCCGCACCGCCGAGGAGTTCTATACGGTGCGTTGTCAGGTGGCGGACATGCGCAACCTGCAGGAATCCCTCGATGAGGTTACTGTGAAGGACACGCTGGAGGGCGACAACATGTACACCTGCTCGCAGTGCGGCAAGAAGGTGCGAGCTGAGAAGAGGGCCTGCTTCAAGAAGCTTCCCCAGATCCTGTGCTTTAACACCATGCGATACACCTTCAACATGGTCACCATGCTCAAGGAGAAGGTCAACACCCACTTCTCCTTCCCACTGCGGCTGAACATGTGCCACTACGTGGAGAAGACCCTGATGCCGCAGCAGTACAAGGAGGAGCGCGAGAAACGGCAGAGGGAGCGGGAGAACGACGAAGCAGAGCCGGGCAGAGGCGATGAGAACGACAACGAAAAGGCAGAGGCATCGCTGGATGCGGACATTGAGGAGTGCTATGAGTGAGTTCTCTACACATTTTATGTGTTACGTTGTTTAACGTGCGTAAATCCCTTCAGGTACGAGCTGGTCGGCGTCACCGTGCACACAGGCACTGCGGATGGCGGCCACTATTACAGTTTCATCAAGGAGCGAACAAAGAACAGCTATCATCCGCACGAACGCTGGTTCCTCTTCAACGACGCTGAGGTTAAGCCCTTCGATCCATCCCAGATAGCAGCCGAGTGCTTTGGTGGCGAGATGACGGTGAGTTTTGCAATGTTCCTTTTTTAAGCTTCAAGGTCTCATAGCTCTTTTTGTTGCAGAGTAAGACCTACGATTCGGTAACCGAGAAGTATTTGGACTTTAGCTTTGAAAAGACCAACTCTGCTTATATGCTCTTCTACGAGCGGCGCCTCCCGGAGCACCTGCAGCGTCGGCACTCCGAGCTGTTGGTCACACCCACGCCCAGTCCCACCGTAGAGGAGAAATCGGAGGTCGAGGAACCCACCAAGCTAGAGACTAGCGCAGCCAGTGAGAGCAAGACGGAGGTGGATGTGGAGGTAGACGTTGAGGAGAAAGGAGACAAGGAGGAGAAAGAGAAGGAAAGAGAAAAGGAAGAGGAGGAAACAGTGAAGGAAAAGGAAAAGAAGCAGCCGGCTAAGGAAGACAACCAAATGGAGGCCAAGCCTATTGAGGAAGAATTGGAGAAGAAAGAGTCACCAGCAGTGGGTGAAAGTGAACAAAATAAATTAGAGAAGGCGAATAAAGTCGCGGAGAAGACGGGCGAGACGAGCCAGGAGGACGTGGAGAAGCCAACAGCCAATTGTGATAATCATAAGCCAAGCAACAATAGCCACAACAAAGTCAGCAACGACCCGCAGCCTTCCACATCGAAGGCTGTCCAGAAGCTGCAACTATTTCGTCCATTGCTAAATAAGGAGCTGGAGGATTGGATCTGGCAGGACAACCGCCAGTTCCTGCAAGATCGCAACATCTTCGAGCACACCTATTTCAAGTGAGTGAGAAAGCCTTAACTCAAGGCTTGAGAAACCTTATTCAACCCTGTGTCGTTCTTTTCCAGCTTTATGTGGCAGATCTGCGGCCACATACCCCAGTCCTTAATATCGGAGTCGGACGTCACTTGCATGGCCGCTAAGCTGTCGGTGTCGTTCTTCATCGAGACCTTCATTCATGCCAAGGAAAAGGTGGGTTAATCCTATCGTATGGCATATAAAATATCCAAAAATTCTACATAATTCTCCGAAATTTTAAAATCTCATTATATATATTACCATTCCGCATTTAGCCAACCATGGTGCCCTGGGTGGAGCTTCTGACGAAGCAGTTTAATGCCAGCCAGGAGGCTTGCGAGTGGTTCCTCTCGCACATGTCACTGGAGCCCTTCTGGCCCGTTCAGGTGCTCATCCAGTGTCCCAACCAGATGGTGCGACAAATGTTCCAGCGCCTGGTCATTCATGTCATCCAACGGCTGCGGTAAGAGGACTCAATAAACCTTATTTTTTCTCCCATTAATTACTTTGCCCACTAGTGCCTCCCATGCGGACTTGTATCTGGATGTGGAAACGGATGAGGACGATAAGGAATTGATTGGCCAAGCCTCGTGCGTGACCCGTTTCATTGGTTCGCTCATCTCGCTGCTTGAGCACGGAGCCCGATCTCATCTCCGCCACCTCTCGGAGTACTTTAGCCTGCTGTGCGAGTTCTCACGCATGGGTGACGAGGAGGCCATGTTCCTGCTGCGCATCGGAATACTCAAGAGCCTGGTGGACTTCTATTTGGGCAACAAGCAAACGGATAGCGTTAGTTGGATGCAAAGTAATCTTGGCTTGGGGTTCTGCTCAGCTGCAGTTCTTTTTACAGATCGACATCAGCTCGGACAACGAGGACAACTCATCGGACGAGGCGCTGTCGGTTGAGAAGATGCGGCCCGCTTCCCTGGACAAGATGATTGCCCTGTGCGCCAGCCTGGTAGAGCGATCGCGTGGCGCCGACTTTCGCCTGCGTTTGTCGCCCAAAGACTTCAGCGCAATTGCCGGCGGCAAGGTGATACTAAAAAAGCTGGAAAGCGTTGTCTATTCCATTTAGTCATACCATCAATCCACCAATCAAGCATCCCACCAATCAAGAAATTAAGAACCTCACCAATCCACCACCTAAAAAAGCTGGAAAGCGCTTATTCCGTTTAGCCATATCACCAATCAAGCATTCCACCAATCAAGAAATTAAGAACCTCACCAATCCACCAGAGTCCCAAAAATTCAAGATATAAAACCAAAAGCATTATTCCCTATTCCAAGCTTGTTTTCTCAGTTCATGTGTTAAAAAGTTTCGCATATATTTTGTAGGGATTTCCATTTTTGTATCAACAAATAAAGGATGGCATTAATCCGCACCAGACCAAGCATTTAATCCACGCCCTCTGCCGCTGGGACGAGCGGCTCGCCACGCAGATCATTGGCATGCTCTTCGCCTCCGTGACCAAGCACACGGAATTGTGCGCCCCCTTCTTCAAGCTGCTCACTCTGCTCACCGAGACGCAGGCCGGCCCGGTGGGCCTGCCCTGCTTCACCCAGCTCATACTGCCGCGCATGTGGGACGCAGCCGAGTACTGCCCGCAGTCGGTGCTCGATTGGCTGTCATTGCAGGCCACCAAGAACAAGATCGCGCACACCTGGATCCTCCAATCCGCCGAACAGTGGCTGGAGCAGTTCCTGCTGGCCCATGACAACACGCGTGTGCGAAACGGTATGTGGGGTCCTCTTTCACCCCTCACCAGTTGGGTAACAAGTCAATGTCTCTATTGTAGCTGCCGCCTTCTTGCTGGTCGCCCTGGTACCCTCGCAGCCCTTCCGAGCCAACTTCCGAGCCCATTCCCAGCACAAGCTGCTGGCCCTAAATCCGCACAGCTATCGGTAAGTTTAAAGGTGTCCCGGGTGTCCTCTCAAGGTTCAGGTTTGGCTATATATTTGTCTCTTCGCAGCGACATCAACAGCGATGCGCAGGTGGTGCTGCACCAGGTGATCACGCTGCTCCTGCGGCTGCTGCGACCCGCACGGGTCTATGCGGACATCGGAGCCCACGGCACCACAAAGCTGACTGCCTACTTCAACCTGCTCAGCTATTGTATGGTTTCAAAGACTGAAAAACTAATGGCAAGTTTTGCAGCAGCTTCCCTTTCTCTCTCCCTGTTTCCTTACTAAATGTGCGTTCGCCCTTATAGATAGGTTCGTTCATGCGCTCCCTGTGGGAGCTGTTCCATCCACGGCTATCAGAGCCGAGCGTGCCGGCCCATCACAACAAGCACGCTCTTCTGACCTTCTGGCACCATTCGCTGGTGGACTGTCCGGAGAATGCTGCCCAGGTGGCCAACTGCCCGGAGATTACGCGCAACATAGCATTTAATTATATACTGTAAGGATTACTGCCCTTCTTTGATGGGTCCTTTGTGTAATTTATGCTTATACTTCAACCCACAGGGCCGACCATGACGATGCCGAGATAGTTACATACAACCGATCCATGCTGCCCGCCTACTATGGCCTGCTGCGCCTGTGCTGCGAGCAGAGCCGCGCCCTCACCCGCCAGCTCTCGCAACACCAGAACCTGCAGTGGGCCTTTAAGAACATCACGCCGCATCCCACCCAGTACGCGGCGGCTGTGGATGAGCTCTTCAAGCTGATGGCGTTGTTCGCCACCCGCCATCCAGATGCTAGCGAGCAGGAAAAGCTCGATGTCACTCAGTTCCGGAGGGCGGTGATCGTGTCCTATACCAGTAGCCTGGATGCTCGAGTCTCCTGGTCCACGCTGATCAGTGCGCTGAAGATCCTAGGTGAGAGATCTTGCGTTTGACCCTTCCACCCCGAATCCTTGTTAACGCAGACTTCTTGGTTTCCAGTGGATAACGAGGAGGACCGCACCATGGTGATCTTCAACGGCGGTATCGAGATGTGCTTCGAGGCGCTGCACACTCTACATTCCATGCATCATGAGGCCACCGCCTGCCATGTAGCCGGGGACCTGTTCGACCTTTTGGGGGAACTTCTGCTTCTTCTGGCCACATTGCGCACGCGCACCGACAGTCCGGCACAGAAAAAACAGCAGCAGCAACAGCAACAACTGGAGCAGCAGCTACAGCTACAACAACAGCAGATGCTGCAAAAGCAGCAACAGCAGCAGTCTCAGAGCCAGACCCAGGCGCCCCAAACGCCGCAGCAAAAGGAGAAACAGCTCCAACAGCAGATGCAGCAGCACCTGCAGCTGCAGCAGCTTCAGCAGATGCAGTTCCAGCAGCAGCATTTCCTACGCCAGCAGCACCAGCACTCTGCTCTGGCCAAGGCCCTGCCGGATGCAGTTAAGCGGCTGGCTACGCTGCTCAACACTTTCAACTCCCCGGAGATCAGCCGCATGGCCCTGGAGGTGCTCAAGGAGCTGGTGCGAAACACCAGCTTGGAGGCCATTGGCATTCTGGCCCCCATCCTGATCAACTGCCATCTGTCCGTGGCGAATGCCCCCAATGCCATCGGACCCCTGGGACCGTACTTCCCCCGTCGCGGCGCTAAGCACTCGCCCTGGCCCCTCGGCGCCAAAAACTCGCCGCGTCCCCCGCGACCCATGGTTCAGATGTGCATAGCCCTCGCGGAATTGACGCCACGTGGCCTAGATGCGGAGTACGACGCCCAGGTGGAAGCTTTCTATAGGCCCTATCACGACTTTATCGACGTTATGATGCGGATGTGCGTCAACACGGGCACGCTGAACGACACGCTGGTTAAGCTGCAGTGTCTGGTGGCCATCGAGTCAACCCCGCTGCACTTTAACTACTTCCCCAAATTCTGGGTGGGCATTCACAACAACGCCCTGACGCACAAGTAAGTAATCCAAATAATTCCTGCTGTGAACTATGAAGAGAAGTGTGTGCAAAATTCCTGGCTGACGGACGCTTTTCCTACATTCTTAGATACGTGGAGCTGCTCGTGAAGAACCAGCTGCTGGTGGAGTACTTGCACAATGTCCTTAGGGACGAGCGCGTCATGCTTAAGGATGCATGTGTGCGCGAGTTCCTGGAGCTGTATTACCACAAGGTGGCGGCCCAGCTGCCGGTGGCACGCATGATATATACCATCAACTACGGCATGCACTCCAAGGATGACATTGACGAACTGTGCGGGGATCTGTTTGCCATTCGAATCATCGCTCAGGCCACCGGAGTGCCGGCCTCAGTGCGCAAGGAGCTGCGAGGCTCTTTGAGAGCACTTCAAAACAAGAGCGAAAGGTTCAGAAAGGAGTCGGAGCGAGGTAAGATATAGCAAAGAGTAATATAAAAATAATAATTATTTATTTTAAGAATGAAAATATACAACATTTAAAAGATTTTATTACCAATTCAATAACCTTCATGATCTCAATTCTTTGGCAGATCAATTTCCGAACAAGAAGCAGAAACGCGACCCCCACAAGGACAAGGCAAAGGATTTGGCAGAGCTTGCAGACGGTGAGGACACCCTCGCATCGGTAGATGGTGCCGACAAACCAGCAGATGTCTCCATGGAGACGGTCGGAAGCAGCAGCAACGAGCCAGAGACTTCAGATGGCAGTGCCAAACCGCCCACGCCCGCTGGCAGCGACGACGAGCAGATGGAGAAGACGTCGATACCGTCATCGGATGACGAGACCGAGCTAGAGGACGAGCTTGAACCCACACCGAAGCGCAACAAGAAGGCGTCAAACAAGAAGACCGCTCAAGATCGTCTGAACGAGGATCGGGAGAAGCGTCTGATTACTCTGATAACCATGGAGTCGTACATCCAGAGCATTTTCGCCATTCTAAAAAGGGATTCAAGTCTGTCCACTACGGGGGCAAATAAGGAATCCAATGAGGAGGGATCGGCAGAGGCCTCCACATCAGCAGCGGCAGCTACAAAAGCTTCCCGGCCTAAGGGAGCCTGCACGCCCCCCGAGCCTATGCCGGGGGTCAGCGATACTAGGTGCAACATGGAGACAGAAAGGGACATGGAGACGGAACCGCAATCGCCATCGACCAGTAAGACCAATGGCAGCCAACCGGCGGAATCCCCAGCAGCGAGCAGCAGTGGAGATCCCACTCCAGCTGCCTCGTCTGCCGTTGCGTCCACGTCCCAGGCAGCGAGTCCGACACAGATTTAGTTGTCATTCAACGATTTGCTAAGCATTTTGTTTTTCGGCAAGCCGCTGGACTGATAATAGGCACCGGGGGGCGGCTGGCCACGGCGGCGGAGCTCCTAACTTGTAAGAATTTTGTGGCCAAAGGTCAATGTTACACAATATGTACTCGTAAGCAACCCAAGGTTGGTGCTAATGGTTGGCTTGGGGGCGAAACACACCTAAATAAATCCGACAGACGCAAGCTATATATATACATATATGTCTATCCCAGGAGACCCCAAGTTACAAGTGGAAACGAGTCTTGGTACTGGTAGATACTTAGTTAAGCTTAGCCTAGCAGCATCTAACAACAAATAGCAAGGTAACTCACAGATTCAATCACATTCACGACAGAAACACACACATATATTCAATATATAGCGATAAATGTAACTAAGTTAAGACTTCCTCCAAGCACAATGATTCCCATCCCCCCTTTCAGATGGAAGTTTATTATAAAATCCATTGGAGAAATTTGTTATGCCAAAAAAGAAAAATATTAAAAGCATGTGAATTAGAGGCAGCCCTAGAACTACAAATTGAATGTTTGAACAGGAGAGCGAGCGAACGGCTTACGAGACGCTAATATCTATATATGTTGTATTAGATCCATTAAGTATCATTTATGAAACGATGCTAAGAACATTTGCTTACCTTCTCTCGTCCTAGTCCCCACTCCCTATTCCCCCCAATGCACCATAAATAATACATACGTTAGAAGTGAATCGATATTATTATATTAGAGCATAAAGAACCATTTTAAAATATTGGATGTGTTGCAAATATGTCATAATCATTTTCAAATGTAAATTGCATAACGCAAGCCGATCGTACGGAAGGATAAAATGTAATGTTTAGCACGTAAGGAGAGAATAGTCCCAGGGTGAAACACAACAGGACAAAAATGATTAAAAAAAGTAAATAAATAGAAGGTGAACGAAGAAAGAGCGGGTCGCGTATATTGATAGTTCTAAGCACACAAATATAAACGATCGAAATCCACACAAACCCAATGTAATGTTGAAAAACAAAAACAAAACAGAAAAATGAAAAAAAAACAAAAAAAAAAACCCAAAACTAAATTACACTTAAAAAATCATGAGAATAATAAGTTTAAATGATATGTAATTGAACCCATTGAAATTGTATTTATTTGGCGGTACTTTCGGCTTAATAAGCACATAAGGGATATGATGATTTTAGTTAAATTATTTCTTGATCAGCATTCGATCATGATCAACAATCGATCTAGCTACATATTATGCTGTCCATTTGAGAGACGAGTTTTGAACTATCATAATAAAATTGGGTAGTATTGTATCTCAGAAGATATAACCAACTTTTACGATTTTTTAGCAACGAAATTTTCTCACAATATCCTCACAAAATACCAGAGAGATATATTTATAACCTTTTTTTGTTTTTCATTGATGTTTGCTTCGACTTTAATAATAGTTGCCAAGGGATATTGTATTACTCCACAAGGGTATATAAACTTTGGCTTGCCGGAGCTAACTTCCTTTATTGTTTCAACCTGTTGCAGCTGTTTTCCGGTCTCGTGTTCCATTCCGGAAAATTCCGAAACACGCATGCGCTGCCCTAAATGTCACATTCCTGGCATGACTTGCCTGAAAAATCTGTCTGTAAAAATTCAGTGTACCAATCGGTTCTAAATTAAGGGAGACCTACATTTTTAAAAAGAATATTCTGCAAATTAAAAATAGCAAATATGCCGTGCGAATCTTGTGGAAAAGGTAAGTCTGTGTTCCATTAGAAACTAGTTGGTGCTTATGCTCCTAGCTTCATTATAAAATAGCAGAAAAAAAGCTGAGATTTCATATTGGCCATATCTAATACGTTCTTGGTGATTTAACAATAATATATATCATTCTTTACAGACTGCAAGTGCACTCCACAAAAATGCAGCGACGCCTGCAAGTGCCCCACTCCCGATAAGTGCGATTGCAATGCCAAAAAGAAGGCAGCTTCTTCGGGAGCTAAGAAGGAAAGATGCTCGTCAGGAGCCGATGCCCAGGGTAGCAAGTGCTGCGGCGGAAATAAGTAAATCCGAATTTGTGATGGAGGAGAAAAAATGCATTTTCGTTTCTTTTATTCTCGATGGCCATAACTGCTAGTGAGCTGTTATCATACATACATTTATTTATTTATTTATTTGTTTAAATCGAAACAAAACCAAGACTTCTATACTGTAAACTGCACAAGATAAACTAAAGACCTATATACCAGCATTGCGCATTTGTGTTCAACTTTAATGGGTGGCAATGATTTCTTTATATATTTCTTCCTTTTTTTATATTTTTCTTTATTTTTTTTTTTTATTAAACTAATAGTTATAACAAAGAGGGTGGCAAAATGAGGCGCTTAGCAAACCAGCCAACAACAATGTGCACATTTTTTATACATAGATTGCTTATGGAATTCTATACCAAAGATGAGATGGGATGGAGCAGGCAAGGGGCCAGGGGAAGAGTAGGAAATTAAACAAATTAAATTCGTTAGCGATCTTTTTATATTACAGCGTTGAATTTCATTTATGTGTATACGCATATCGTGTGTAAAAAAAAACAATTTAAAATGTTAATTATCAACGGATGCGAGCCACTTACTAATGATCCTTAAATATATATACGTAATTTAGACCAACTACACTTCAGAATTGGATGCAATATAAAAACAACTTCCTTTCAGGGCATTTAACAGCTAGACATTTGTGTTTCTTGTTCTAGTTCTCACGCACTATATAGAAAGTTATCGTCGGTTTATACATACTACCAGAGGGGGCTGACTTCTATTCCTTTTAGGTGCCCTGGACACTTAGTTGCGCTTTGCCTTGCGCTTTTTGCGACTGCTGGGGGCTGGGACCGAGGGGCTTGGAGTGGTGGCTTTGGCCATTGATTCGTTGCTGCCGCTGTTGGTGAACTTCCGCCAGATGTTGTGGATGAAACCGCGGGCCTCGTTGTTGCTGTTGCTAATGCTTTTGTTTGATTTGTATGCCGCATTGTTGTTGTTGTTGTTGTTGTTATTGATGTTGTTATTGGTGCAGTTGATGTTAGCCGCCAATGGCGGAGGCACCTGCTGCTGCGGCTGCTGCGTCTTGTGCTGCACTCCTTGGGCGTATTCTCATGAGCGCTTCACCTTGCCATTGGACGCATTCACCGATGTCTGGGATCGGTAACCGGCCTTGCCGCCTCCGCCCACAGCCATTTCGGTCGCATGCGTAGCCACATGTTGGATACCCTTCTCCATGCATCCGTGGTAGATTGGTCGCATAAACTGTCATGGAAATAAGGATTAAAGATTAATAAATGGAAGCGAAAATAGTGCCTTGATAAGTTACCTTCTCCCACATAAGCGTGGCAAAATCATCCAACTTGCCGCCAAAGTCACTCAGCTCACCGCTATACCTAAAAAAAAGAAATTACATGGGTCAGTCACAATGAGTCCAAAGGGTTAACTTAAATATATCTTCAGTTTTAACCAATTAAAAATTAAAGTTTTCTTCGGTTTATCGATAAAATAGATTATTTTTCTAAAAAATATAAAAAATTCATTCGAATTCATAACAAGCACCCACCTGATATAGGCCCACAGGGCCAGCGTGAGGAGCGCTACGCCCATGACCAGATTGCAGAAGTTGGCGAAGGTGTAGAGGCCCACAAGGCCGAAGATGCCGCTGAGGATGTACATTATGACAGCGCAGGCGAAGTAGACCGCCGGGGTGCGGGCTGCCTTGAAGATGTTCTTGCTCTCGTTGTGCGCCCGGTAGTTGACAAAGACCTCCTCGAGATCGTCTTCCAGTTGCTGGCGGAACTTCTCGGTGAACTCTTCGCCGCCCATCTTGCGCTTGGTGGCGAACTGGAAGAGGGCCTTGTCCTTGACCCGAATGTGCTCCGTCTCCAGGTGGGCGGTGCTTAAGTACGGCCGCGTACCGCCGCACACCTCCTCCATGAGTTGCTGATACAGCTCCTTGGCGGCGGCTACGGCAGTCAGATGGTTGGCCTCGGCCGTGGCCACCAGCATGCTCTTCGGCTCGGGCAGCTCGTTGCCCTTGTAGATGTTCATGTACGACTGGAAGTACTGGATGAGATCACGGGCCCGCACTCGCTGGCCGCTGATCTCCTTGTAGACCAGGTTGTCGGGGGCCAGCAGCATGGGTACCAGGGTGCGCAGGCTGTTCTTGAACTCGGGCGTGATATCCTTGAGCTTTCCGTCAAATTGAGGATTCGTGGCAACATTCAGACCCGGATGTGGCATCAGGAAGCAGGCCACCTCTGTGAAGCAGGACGAGATGTGTCGACGCAGGGACTGCAACTCGGGGTGCTGCTTGTCAGACACTTCCAGCCGCTTTTTGAGTATCTTGTCACCGCCTAGGGCCCCGTACTCCGCTTCGTAGGGAAAGCTCCAGTCGCGGACGAGGAACTGAAGGCGCTGGAACGGCTTCTTGCCGGTGTCGGCCAGCGCCAGGCGGCCGTACTCGGTGAAGAGCTGCAGGTGCTGCAGATCATCCTCTTGGATGTTTTGTGACAAATTATATATCTGCACCGAGGACAGCATCGTGCTCAGTGCAAAGACAGTGGCGCAATCCCGAACTGTGCTCTGGCTATCGAAGGCGCCTTGTGTGTCCAGCAGGATGATGGCTATCTTGTCGCCGCTGGGATAGTCGTGCAGGAATATGTCGGACCACATGAGGATGCCGGTGGTGTCGCGTTCGGAGCCGCCGCGCCACGAAAATCCGGACAGGGGCTCTGACTCGTCACCCAGCCAATCCGACACATCATGGTGTACATACTGTGGATTAGAGCAAGGAAAAGTAAGAATATTGCCAACTAGGAATAATATTGACCAGAAACGCACCTTTGAGTACAAGTATCGCAGAAAAAAGTCCAGCAGGAAGCTCTTGCCCTTGCGGAAGGCTCCCGCCACAGAGACGACGCACACGAACCGGTCCTTGACCTCGTCGCGCATGAGCACTTCGCTCAGGGCCTCCTCGTTGAGCACAAACGTGTGCTCCTCGGAGGCGTTGATCACCTGCACTGCCGAGCCGCCCATTCTGGATTTCTCGCCTGCTTTCCTGCGCTCCTGCTTCGCCTTTTTTGATTGTTTTGTTTAGCGTTTAGGTGTTTTTAATGCTAATATAGGCTTCGTTTTGGGAGTATCCGACGATCTATTTGTTATTTTTTAATATTTGTTAAAGTGTCAGCTGGAATAAAACAAAAAAAAAGTAAAGTAAAGTAAATAACGTGAATGTTTGCTATGCTCTTGCCCAGTGTTTTCTTTCCCATTTCCGGCAAAGGAGGAGAGCAAGTTACGGGGCGGAAAGGAAACTAAGCGAGTCCGGGGGCTAACGGTAATTGCGCAAGCTTCTGCGAGTTCATTTAATTTTGGCACAGCCACGAGACACAAGCGACGCGGCCTGCAATTATGAGAGCCGGCCAAAAATAAATCCAACCATGCGCTGCTCCGCGTTGTCAGAAGATTTCAGCGGCAGCGGCAGCCGCATCATGTAATCGGAATTGTTCAGGTGCGTGGGATATATACAACTGAACACATGTACTTTGTTGTATTTAGTTTGAAAATTGCCAAAACTAATCAGTGTATGAAAACGGAAATCTTTTGAAAGCGCAGAATTAGAGGCAAACCAATAAATCCATAAGGAATCATCAGATGCTCTTAAAATAAGACCTGACTTAAATTATTATTATTTAATTTAAAGTAATGCATATTTATGTAGATATAATTTATTATTATTAGTGTCAAACACTGCTTGCCTAAACTTTTCAAATTGATTAATTTCATAGATAAAATGTGGACTTTTTATCTCTGAAATAAAACTATCAATGTGTATTATTGCCTGATAAGTTTATACAATATCAATGACTGCCCATGAGTGGCAAAAATAATATAATACACAAATGTATTGACTTTTGATGGACATATAAGTAAAATCGAAAACAGTTGAAGTTGAATAGGAAAAGAGTTATCACAATGAGTAGTAAGTAATTTGCTGGCAGCAAGAAAACAAATGTTTTGTGCAAGTAATTACATATGTATGTATGTATACATATATAGAAACAGTTTTGTATTATAAAATTATATATTTTGTCATTTATTTAGAAATTAAAAAGAAAATAAGTAAGTCTTCTATGGAAAAGTGTTTTAAATAAGTTTTGAAGTAATTATTATAATGTTTTTAACAAATGAATGACTAATTAAACAAACCGGTTATACCGGTGATTATAAAATTAAAGTGAAATTCCTTTCTCCTTTCTTCAACTTTTGTTCTGATGTTAAACGGGGTTTTAGGGATATATTTTCTTATAAAGCTACCAAGGGTTCCCGAGTAGGGTTAACCATATTCAGCACAATTGAAAGTATGGGTTCAAGCACAACCGACCGACCGCAACACATTAAAATTAACATTAATTTCATTTGCTGCGCCGTGATGACGTCGACAACTTTGGTCGCACTACGCAGTTGACCGCCGGTGACTTGAATTCTAATTGGAATCGCAGCCAAAACAAAGAGCGTACCATCAGCAACAACAACAACTGGAGGAATAGCAGCGACAGCAGATCGAGGAATTATGCCAGGCACGCGATTATCGCCCGAAAAAAAGCTATGCTGGCTCTTAATTGAACTGAATTGTATCGGGAATGGGAATAGGAGCCGCGGAATAACGACCAGCGCGACTGTCAACCAAATCAAACTGCACAAACAACACGCAAGTCACCTCTGGCTTAGTCAATGGAATAGTGAAAGAGAGAACCGATCGCTAGACGAGAGCGCCGCCACTCTCTCCCGCAGCCCACATGGCGGCAGCCCCAAGAGGGAGGAACGAATGGAGGGGGGTGGGGCATGAATAGCTGGTGGGACAACTGGCAGCTGCAATGCTGCTAGCAAGTTGCGTCTGTCCAATTAACACTTGGCCACATAATTAAATTGGACATTGCGGCCGTCTTTGGCGCGCTGATTCACAGATTTCAAATTGGAAACCGAAACGCACCTGGCAATGCCGTGACTACCTGCTGCCAGAGCTCGGCTTGTCAAGCAGGTGTGTAAGCAGCTTCGCTATATTCCACCGATCGGGTGCCGAAGCTGTGCTAGTAGCCATCTCGCTCACTCGAACGTACCTCTGCTTTAAGAGGCGATGTAAACAACGAAGCTGAAGAGTAACAGCAACAGTTGTGCTAGCGATTAGTCAACTGGAAACGGTTGCCGAGAGCAACAGCAACAACACAACACCGAAAGGCAGCAGCAGAGGAAGAACAAGAGAGCAAGAACAGGGCGCTTGGAAAAATGTTAAGCGGGGAAAAAGAATAATCGTTTAATTCGCCTAAATTGGGTGCCCGAGAACAAACAAAAAAAAAGAGCTGTGTTTAATTAGTCCCAATCAGGGCGACCGTCGCACAGGAGGTGCTCATTTGCCATACGCCACTTAGTCGCCATGGAACCGAGAACGCGCGGATTTGGAAGCGGACACCGCCCAGTTCTGCTGCTTGGCCTCGTGGCCATGTGCTGTTCGCTGCCAGGAGTGGCACCCGCTCCCGATGAGAACCCGGTTTACTACTACGTCGGTTGCTACACTGCCAGGACGGATCTGCTGAAGGAATCCGTGTACGCCAAGACCCCGCAGACATGCATCGAGATCTGCGAGCACCAGGAACACCACTATGCCGTTCTGGCGGGGGAGAAGTGCTTCTGTGCTAATGCCATTGTGCCGACGGAGGAGCAGGATGAGCAGCTGTGCAACACCCGCTGCCTGGCCAACAAGGCGCAGTACTGCGGCGGTGTCGGTGTGCATTCGTACTACTCCACCACGCCGACCAGGCAGCCGGCGCCGCATCATCTGCATGTGGCCAACAAGACAGAGAATAGCCTCACAGTCGCCTGGGACGCCTATGAGCCAAGGAAACTCTTGCTGGCGGGAGCAGCGGAGGCAGTTCTACCGAATCAGCAGCTAGCCAGCTTTCTGATTCGCGCCCAGGTCTTAAACACGTTCTCCTCGCTGCCGGCCTTCCCGCAACCAGAGTTTATGGTGCAGAGCTCGGAGACAAAGTTCGAGCTCACGGATCTGCAGCCTGCTACGCTGTACAACGTAACCGTTCGTGCAATTTGCCGGGAGCAGCCGCAGGGAGAGGCAGAGTGCGGCCAGGCCACGCTGCAGGCCAGCACAGAGGTGGGTTTGGCTTAAAGAGTGAAGTAAATATTCAGCAAAACTAGTAACAAATCATATTTCAGGTGGGTCTGCCTAGTCCTTCTCCGGCGCAACCCAAGATTCTTAGCCGTACCGATCGCACTATCACCGTGGAGCTTTCTCCCATCCGGAATGACAATGGACCGGTCAGTCGGCTCCTTGTCATTGTGGAGTATGTGGACAATGCGCTGAGTCAGCCATTTGACGCCCAACTGCTAGGCAGTTGGCAAAAAGCCCAACAGGATGGATTGCCTTACTACATAGCCGCTGAGTTGGATTACGACCGACCGGAGGACAACCGAACACGAAGCTTTGTGGTGGGCGATGGCAAGCGATATGGACGCTATCATAATGCACCCTTGGATCAGCCAAACGCCCATGTGCACATCAGTCTAGGAGTGGTAAGTAAAGCATGTCCTCGGTTGGTTAACTGGAACAGAACTTAACATGCAACTACTGCTTCTAGGTGAGCACCCTTGAGGGCGTGACAAAGACACTGTATAGCCGTGGCTCCCACGACCAGCACGTGTCCTCGCTGGATGATTTCAGCTACGCCACCTTCGACAAGGGACAGTCCTCGGTGGTTGCCTTGGCCGTTACCTGCGTAATTTTTGGCACCTGCCTGTTGCTCAGCCTCATCGCCTATTTCTATCTACGCTACAAGACCTGCCGCGGACGCAGATTGACGGGGCGCAATGGCCACGAGATGACCCTGCAGACGCCAATCATTGAGAGGGAGAACAATGGCTACCTGGTGGAGGACGAACCACTGCCACATTCGCCGGAAAACTTTAAGAATCAGCTGCAACAGCTAGTGGAGGGATTCGAGCGAATACCGAGGAATGCCTTGCGCCTGAATGTGAATGATGTGATCGGGGACGGACGCTTCGGAGAGATCATCACGGGAAAGGTTTCCGCGAACGACACTATTCGAGATTGCACTCTGCATGTGCTCTGTCTGGACGACCTGAATGGAGTTACTCAAGCGCAGTTGTTAAGAGAGATGCGCCAGCTTGCACATTTGAAGCGCCAGGAGCACCTGCTGGATTTCTACGGAGTGTCAGCCAGTCCTGACTGGTTCTACCTAATCTTCGAGCAGCAGCGCGTGAGTCTCAAGCGTAGACTGGTGGAAAGCCGCCTGATGGCACCTTCCCCGCGCATTACTTCCCTCTCCGAGCAACTGGTTCTGCAGTGGATCTACGAGCTGGCCAGCGCATTGTCCTATCTGACCAACTGCCAGGTTGTGCATCGTCAGCTCTGCTCACACAGTATTTTCGTGACCAGCGAGTCCAAACTAAAGCTGAGCGTCTTTGGCCCGCTGCAGTTCATGAACACAAATCGCCAGCAGCCGGACCACAGCAGATGGCTGGCCCCGGAGGTGCTGCGTCACCAGCATCATCACTCTGCTCGCTCCGATGTCTGGTCACTGGCCTGCGTGGCCTGGGAGTGCTGCTCCCTGGGCGGTACTCCTTATGCCAACGTTGTGGCCAGCAGCCAGCAGCTTCTTGAGGCCATAAGAGTAGCAGTGCGTCCCGCACAGCCGGCGTACGTCTACGGGGATCTCTATCAGCTGCTGCTCAACTGCTGGCAGCTGGAGCCGAGCGAGCGCAGTAGCTGTGAGGACGTGGCCTTCGGAGTGCGTCAGCTGATGACTTCACCACGCCATGCCCTCAGCTTCGATCGAGTGGCGGGCGGACTGGACACCCTGCCCCCGTACCTGCCGCAGCTGGAGACAATTGCATTGATGGGATGAGATGAGAGTGTGCGAGTGTAGCCGAATAGAATAATTAGCTTTAGTCAGAGAGACAGTAGATTTCGGTTATGAGTCACTCTTTTGCTAAGAGAAAATATCTCTTACGAATAAGTTTGTTTGCATTTTGATTTTTGATGTGTTTGCACGCAATTAAGTGAGTTTGAAATTGTTATATTTAAAATGATATTTTGCGTTTTGACTATTTAGCGTTGTTCTCAAAAGAAAATAGATTTTAGCATCGTATTACGAATTATATGTTTAGTTTAGTATTGCTAACTTGATGATACATTTAGTTGCTTTATTTATTTTTCTCCTGTCTTTTAACCGACATCTACTGCATGTAGGATGACGCTATAAGAACAGAATCTCTAAAATCTGAAGAACTTTTATGTAAATATTTACATGAAATGCACTGCAAATAAAGCGGCGTTCTATGTCACAGCTGATGGTATCTGTGGGGGAAGCTAATCTATAGTCCGAAACGAATTCTGCGCGACTTTCCCCAATCGAAACAAAGTTCAATCGAATGTGCTCGATAAAGAGTGAAAGATAAAGGCAATATGTGACGATGACGAGGAGAACGTCACAATTGTGTAATAAAATTTGAATTCCATGATTTTTCAAACCCTCACCGGACTGTGATTCCCCGCTAATGTTGCACAAACCGAGAAAAAGCAACAACTGAGCCAAAAACCAAAGCACAATGGGCAAAACCAAGAGAAAAATAGACAGAGAGTGTGGAATACAACGGAGAGAAGCCACCGCCAAGAGTGAGCGAAACTTTGATCGCCGCTGGCAAAGCAGCAATTAATAATAGAAAATATTCAGCGCTGCACATGTGTGCGAGTGTATCAAAATTGACGATTAATCAGTTTAAAGGTCTTGCACCCAATGGGGGGGGGGGGGTCTATATTGCATCCATTGTTGTGTTATGTTGTTTAAGAATTAATTAGAGAGAAATTTTGGCAGCATCCGAAATACTATGAATTAGTCATAGGGAATTGGGTTAATATATATGCATGTATGGATTTGGGCTGCCACTGAAATCTTTCAAAGCTAATAAGAAAAATGAAATCTCACTCAATTTGTACTCCTAAAACTGAAAATAAAAAAGAATTAGGGCTGTTAAAACGAAGTTCAGCTGTGAAAACACAGAACAATAAACTGTAGCAGGAATTTTTATGATTTCTCTAGCTATTTTCAAACCTAATCTTTCTGGATTTTGTTTTGGCATTCAACAATGTTTGTATTCCACAAAAAAATCTGTTGTCAGGCCCAAAAAAATCCCATTCTGATATACTCAAAATTTGATTTGATTAAGCGTTTTGAAAAACGTATTATGAATATAACGTAAAGCAGGAATTTAGTAAAAGAAAGCATATCCACGATCATATTTAAAAAGAGATCATTTTACGGCGACGCTGATTAATAAACATTATTTATAGGGTCGAATATATATTAAAATCTTACAACATCTTTGATTTTAGACATCTTATTGATTAAGATCAATTACTCGATAATTAAGATACAACAAGAAATATTTTCAGAACATATTACAATCATTTTTCTGAAACAAAATATACAAAAAATAGACTTAACAACGGTCTGCCTAACGATATATGTATCCCAATGGTTCCAAGTCATAATCTGTGATTAGAAGTGGCTCGCTTATCGGTGGATCCCTTGCAGCGACTGATAAGCCATCGACCGCTGGCAAGGCAATTGTCTTGCCGACGTGTAACCACTGAAAGTCATGGTGGAATGCAAGCACATGGCGAGCGGAATTGCTATGCGACCGCTTTATAGGGCATCGCAAAGCGTCCAATGGAGCGTGGCGATACACATACAATCCGGAGCGACTTTTGGACGCTTACCTTGCCCGGATTCAAGATTCAAGGTGAATGACGACAACAATTGAAGTCACCACTACACAGTCCGCCGATGGGCAATAATTATTAATAAATCAAGCTCCCTGCTAGCTGGCTGGTCAACGTAATCGCCGTGCAGGGCTGCTGCAGATGTTAATACGGAATTGGCCAACTTTTGGACTGTCTTGAGCACTGTGTGTGCTAAGTGTTATTGTTTTCGTTACATACACACATGGCAATCCGAGAAGCGCAAGTCGCGGAGTCAAGGAAACTGGTTGCTCACACTCGCACACACACGGACGCACGCACACTCTTTTGGAAAGCTCGTTCAGCGCCTGGCCAACTGCGCAAATGTGACGAATTGCTGCTCCGGCAATGTTACTCACTTAAGTTAATCGTTTACATCGGATATGGGCTCCTGCAGCGCTGCCTTTGCTTGGATTTCGACACTTTGGTGGGCAGAAAAATACGTATTTTGTTGTGCTCCGTTGCTGTGTGACCGTTTCCGCGGAGGGATAAAATCTTCACGCGCGGTTGCTCTTGGCGGGGTACAATCGATAAGGGGTCATCGATAAGTGGTTAGTATGCTATCGAAAAGTAGCGGTATAAAAGGTATCGTATTTGAATTTGATGATATTTGTATATTTTTTTATTTTCTTATACAAATCAATGTTTATCCCTCCCCTTAACATATTAATTTAACCTAGTGGCTGCTCTCTTAAACGAGAATAATACAGTGATCCCTGAGACTTCTTATTGACCCGAGACAAGCTTCATCGTGGCCTCCTGGCGATGCCTCCATCCGCGCACATGTTCCGTTCGCCAAGGCAGGCCGCGTAGCCGAGAGCGTGCGGTATGAAGTGCTGCTCATAGACTCCAGTGAAGAGCTGGGCGTAGGGTCCACTGGCAAAGACGGCTACGTCGTCGCCGCCATGTGTCTCCGACGCCAGGGGTACAGTGCTGGGGAACATAAAGTCCTTGTTCTTCATGTTGATGGCCCGCAGGTTCTTCCTTTTCACAGCTCCGCCCTCCCTGAGGTAGTTGCTGTCGTATCCAGGGCCATTGGCATAGCTGAGGGTGGCATAGGGCAGATCATCCGACGCCAGTTGTCCGTCGTTGATCCCAAAGATGTCATTCTTTCGGCTGGAGTAGCCAGCCAGTGACATGGTGTGCGAGTGATCCGAGGAGACCACGATCAGGGTATCATCGGTGCTTGTATGACTCCTGGCAAATCTCACTGCCTTGTCGAACTCCGCCGTCTCGTCAATGGCTCGCAGGGCCAAGGTGTCATGATGGCCGTGATCGATGCGACCACCCTCCACGAACAGGAAGTAGCCCCGACCGGCGCTCTGGCGTTCCAGCACATTCATGGCCGCCTGCACCATCTCTTCTAGTGTGGGTTGCTCGCTGGGATTCGCGTCTAGGTGGTAGGCCATGTGGTAGGGTGCAAACAGACCCAATACTCGCGAGGTGTGATTGGAGAGGTCAAGCAACTCCCGTCGGTTCTCCACGTAATGGGCACTGTTTGTGTGCTGGCTCTTCCACTCATCAATGAGATTGCGTCCATCCAGGCGACGTCCCGGTGCTCCACTGCTATCCGTGACACTTTTGGGCAGGAAGTTCTCGCGTCCACCGCCTAAAATAACATTGAGCTTTTGACCCACGGGACTGTTTATCAGCTGAACAGCGGCGTCTGGACAGAGGCTGGGATCTCCGCCATCTCCCACGACCTCGGCATCGTTCTCCCAGTTCCGGTTGGCCAGATGCGCATAGACACCAGCCGGGGAGGCGTGCGTAACCGACGTGGTGGTTACCAATCCGGTGGCCATTCCCTGCTTCTGGGCCCAGGCCGCAATCGAGGCCACATGGTGAGCGGTCTGCGCTTGCGCCTGGCAATCTTTGAACTGCACTGCCGCACTCACTCCGATGGTGCCGTAGTTGGCCTTGACGCCACCCAGGTAGGCGGTGGCCGTGCAGGCGGAGTCCGCCACCTGCATGTTGGCGCAATAGGTCTTGCTCAGACCCACATAGGGGAACTGCTCGAAGGCGAACTGCTTCTCCTCGCCGCCTAGATATACTCGACCGGCTGTGATTGTGGGTATGGACATGCCGTCGCCGATGAAGAGCATTACGTTGCGGGCCAGCTGTGTGTTGAGCCTCAGCTTACTTTCCAGCTGCTGCTCCAGGGTTTGGGCCGCCAGTCCTTGCCAGTATTCTGCGTAGCGCTCCTCTGCTTTAATTGCATCGAAGACAATCTGTGGCATGGCGCGCTTAGACCGGCCTCCCAGAGGGTTGGAACCCATCAAGGAAAATACGGGATGCATCCGCCTCTCGGACTCATGGGAGGTGGCTATTTATTATACATAGTAAATAATAGTACAGTTGGGTTAGTTTTCTGCATAGATCACTATGACTTTGCTGGGAACTTACCTCCTCCTCTGACTAGAGCACTCAGGCCAAGGCACAACAAGAAGAACTGCAGCCTCATTGTTATGGCGATTGTTTTTTTAAACTGAGCTGTGCTGGCTGTACGTTGCCCGGCACGTTTCCTTCGGCACTGATAGTTGGTTAGCACGAGACCTGCGATATTTATAGCACTCGAGCAGCAGGTCCGAGATTTCATAACGCGGTGCTGCTGCCGCCATCGACCTGACCGCTGGCTGATTAAGGAAAATACAAGCTGCCTTCGGTATTCGCCGGCTTGGTTTTCTATAAAGGGAACAGGGCACAGTGGAACCTCCTGAAGGAGATACCTGAGGGTCAAGATATCTGGTAATTAGGTGTAATTTAGAGGAAAATATTATAAATATTGAGGAAGCAATCAATCTTATTTTTAGAGCAGGTCCTTCATAAATTGTAAATATTTTAAAGGGTCGTATATTGTTTAATATTTTAGTAAGCTCCTGATTGTACACTGTATATTTATTAGGATTGCATATTTCTTTGTTTTTAATGCAAGCTAATTAATAAGCAAAACTTTATTTTAAGCATTTTGGCTATTTCATATTTTAAATCCTTAAAAGCAGGACTAAAATATGTCAGAAATCCATAAGCTTTACTTATTTTAGTTCCTGAACTTGAGTTTCTTTAATTTATATATTAGTTTTGCCCAAGAAAAATCCAAATAAAATAAGAAACCTACTCTAACGAGTCCTCACTGTAATTGTTATTTGAAAAACTGATGTTTTTCAGCGTCCATCGTTATCATCGAGAGCCGGCGTCGTCTGCCTGCCTGCCCCGTGTCTGTCCATCGGATCTCGGTGCGTCTGCCTGCCGCATCCGCCTGGCTTTGCGACACGCGAGTTCTTCACGTGATCGCCGCGCTGCCTCCTCACTCTCTCATTACTCACTTATTGTTGTTTTAGTGCCCGATTTCATGCTTCCAGTTAAGTCATAAATGCGGCCTAATTACCCCGAGATTTCTAGGGGACGGAAAGTGATTTGAAAAACGCGCGCGCTCTCGCCAGTATCCGAGGGACCGTTGCGAATGGCAGATTAATGAAATGGTATCTGGCAATGCCCGTCGAGGAGATGGCGCAAGCGCCGGCATCAAAAACATTGAGCAAGGAGTATCTGCTTCTCGCTTGTGCGCGTATCTCAGAGTACGGGTATCTCACAATTCTCAGCATCGTCCATCGGCATCCGTCGGTCCAACGCTCGGATGCTGTGGGAGAGCTTCTGCTTTGGCAGCGCGCACTTGGCCAAAATAGTTGTTGGTTCGCATGCAAAACGTTAAAATCGCATTAGCTGAAAGACATTTTTATACCAACGGCGCGTTTTTAATTTTTTCTACACTAACAACAACACGAAATAGTAAAAAAAATACAAAATATAACAAAAAACTAGTAAAAGTAGATGGCGAAAAATAATAAAAACAAAAAGAAGCGATAAAAGCATAGCTAATCTAAACTTTTAACGTTCAAATCTCGATGCGTATACACAAGTATAAATAAATAAACGCGTGTATATATGATATGTATACATATAATAAATGATATTTCAATAATTTTCAACAAACAACAAAGGTCTGTGCGATGAAAGTGCTGGTGAAAATCAAATAATTTAAGAAACGAATCTACGAATCGAAGAAAACGTAGTAAAGAGCTCTCGCTTCGCGCATTGATTTTTGTAACTTTTTCGTTCTTGGCCGAAAAAATAGTTGACAGCAAAAATCTCTCAAAAGTTCTAAAAAGTTTTGCGAATTCTGTGTGCTGTGCTGTGCATTCGTGTGTATAACAACTAAGGATGAAATGCAAGGACTTTCGGTGCTTCTCCTTTTTCTATCCCGTGGCAAGATGGTATTAAAAAACATAGAAGATGTAATGCCACACACACGAAAATTCATACATAATACAATACAGTAAATTGCTAACTGTGTTTCGGCCATATCTCCTGCTCGCTCCCTCGCAGGACTCCCTCTGTTTGTGCCTGTGTGCGTCGGGATTATGTGACTCTGCGTATACATATCTACAATGTCGGGGTTTTGTTGGGGGGATATACATTGTACTAGGGGTATATATATAGTATATCTAAAACCAAGTCGGACGCCCAGCTGGCTGCCATAGTTTCACGTTTGTGTGCCTGTGTTCGCGTAATATGGGGGTTCCCCCATGCTTAATCCCTTTGAAAACACAATTCCAAATTAAAGACTTAGGGAGTTTCGAATCCCTGCCTTTAATGACGAAATACATAATTTCTGGTGGTTTCACAACAATCGGGACAACTTTCAATTGCCTTTATTGACAGTTAAAACGAAAGTTATCAGCCAACAACCAAGAACAGCAGCAACAACACTCGCACCAGCAGCGGCATCAGCAGCAGCAGCAACATCGCAGCTTCAGCGATGACAACGACAACAACTCAGAAGTCAAACACGAGACAACAACAACAATAACAATAACAACACAAACACAATTAAATAACAACCAAAAAATAAAAGTAGCCAAAAACTTTGCCAAGAGACACTCACACACACGCACAACACTCGCACACACCCACTGTACACAAACAAGTTGCTGTGTTGTTCGTTCTTTAGCAAGGGGGCGGCAGGGGGTGTGGCCGCTCAAACTTTTAACATAGTAGCCCACATATACGCGCACACATACAAATGTACGCCCGTAAATTTTCGCACAACAAAAAAAAAATAAAATAACGAAAAGGAAAGAAAGGACGAAAAATGAGGAAAAACAGAAAGCAGCAAAGAAGAGAAAAGGAATCGAAGCGAAGGATACTAGAGGGGGATGGGTTGATAGGATGCCAAAGGACGATTGCACACTGTGTCAATTTCGTAACAACATTTGGAACGCTTTAATGGAATGTACCCGTATCTGACAATGCCACTACAATGTACCAATAATGAGTTGCCAGGATGTGTGTTCGGGTGTAGGTGTATGTGGTACGGTGGTGTGTTTTCAGAAAGCTAAGAACTCCAAAAAATAGTTTTGAATTTCAATTCCCTGATTAAGTTTGGTCGGAAGGTTTAAAACACACAAAGGACCTTTGCAGCATCGTCGCACCTACCGCTTGAGCTGAACAAGGATTTTCATTTTGAACGTTGAAGCTTGTTAGTATTGGAAACTGATGATATAAACTGTCTTACATAATGTCTGCTTGGAAAATAAACTAAAAAATATTGGAGAGTTCAGTTACAGTTTTCTAAACCGTTTAAGCCGTTGTTTGTTAGAAAGCAAGTCCCCTTCTTAAACATCTGCAACTTGTTTTTATGAATAATATTATATACCATTAAATACATAAGAATTGTAATTCTTTTCTCTTCAATAATACAATTATTTTACCTACAAATATCTAAAATACATTTTTCTGGATGCTTTTTGGTTACAACTTCAGAAAATTTAAAACCCTTGAAAGCTTTTCTAATCGAATAGGATTTTGTAGGCATTCACTTATAAATATTAGTAGAATGAAATTGTGAACTTATTTTAATCAGAAATTTATAAAATCAGTTTAAAGGAATTTTACAGTTCTTAAGTAATGTTCCTCTTGACAATAAATTTAACAATTAAATAATATATCAAAGAATTATGATTTTTAATAAGTTCTCTATGATTTTTTGACTAAGTATTTCCTTTCGACCTCAAAATATTCTAAATTCTATATTTTTCTTCAGCTAGGCATATCATATCCAAAATTTCTTCAAGTTAGATATTTTACCACACGTTAAAAACGCGCATATAGTTAATTAAAAAACGGTTTCCCAAATTCACCAACAAATTCCATTGAATCAATTATGGGATTACATTTATATATAATGTAGCATTTATTTAGATGTTTACATTTCGATTAACAAGAATTTTAGGTTTAATTTTGTAATGCAATTCTCGGAAACCGTCTCATTATTTCAATATTCAAAGAAGATTCTTGGTAACAATTAGATTATTTATACAAATACAAATCAAGGCTCTCCTGTTGACTGTGGAAATTCCATGGAATTCCTTTATTTAATTTGATGATTTCGCCATTCCGGCCCATTGTACATCATCAGTGAGCATTGTTGCCAGAGAGCCGGAGTGGCAAAAGGATGCGCGATGCGGGACGCACGAACGGATAGCACGAACGCACGACTGCTTGTTCTGCCTCTCGCTCTCTCTCGCTTTCCCTCTCTCTCTCTCTCTCTATCATCCTATCTCCATCTCCATCTCTTGGTTCGCTTGCTCTTTGGGGGGAAACCTTCATACCCAACCCCCAAAAGCACGCGCTCCAGCAGCGAGTTAACTTTGACGTTATGCTGTAAGCGTTGGGTGCTTCGTTTAAATGAGTGCTCGTTGAATGTGTGAGTAATTGGAGGGATACTGGCCCAGGGGGGTGGCAAGGAGGGCTTGGGCTCGGGCTCGGGCGGGGGGTAAGTTCGTGGGGGGTGGCGGCTTAAAGGATGGTTGCTCGGAATGGAAAAGCAAACGACAACAAGCAAAACATTGATGTTACTGGAGGAGCTTGCCAGCAGACGCTGGCTGGCTTTTATAGTTCGCCAAAGGAGTGAAATGGCGCCATCTGAAGATTTATGCATGTATTTGTGTGTGCGGTGTGTGTGCTAACACAGCGTATATATGTGTGTGTGTGTGTGTGTGTGTATGGGAAATTATGAAAGCATTTGTGTTTGAGTTTGAGTAAACATGACCACTGGTGGCTGGGCGGGGGTTGTTTTGGTTGCCTGGCCCACACTGCGTATGTGTGTTTTCTGGCATGCACATACATAAATATATGAATGTATTTGCGGTGTATCTCTGTCGCACTTAGGTGTTTGTGTGTGAGTGTTTGCTCACCTTCGCTGCAGTTGCTGATTTTGAGGCCGCCACATATTGTTAATGGCCTTCCTTCTCCTCCAGCATACCCAACGATGCTGAATGTTGATGAGGAGGACGCGGATGATGCTCTTAGGACGGAGGCCATCATCCAGCGCAATGCAGCGCTGACCTTCACCCATTTAACGGCACTTAGCCGTTGACAAACCGACCGAAAGTTGAATGTCATCATTGCAATTCATTTTGCTATTTATTTCCTAGCCACACGGCGAAAAATAATCAATTATTTGCCAAGCATTACAGATTTAGGTTGTTTTATATAAAAGACAAATATTTAAAAAGTATTTAAAGAAAACTGGGAACATTGAAAGAATTTAAATTTTTACTTTGTTGGAGGTTTAATAAAGGAACAATGTATATTTTCACTTGATTGTAGCTTTAAAAGGGGTTTTAAAGTTTTTTAATATGCAAAAACCGTATGATTTTTATTTCTTTAAAATATAATAATACAAGTTTATTATAAACAAACAGTTTTTGTTAATAAAATTTGAGCACAAACTGTTTAACTACCAAAAACCCGGAAGATCCTGGATTATTGCAAATTTTGTTGCCTACTTTTAAGGGTTTTATTTGCACAGGCTGACTTATCGCGGGTTTTTGGCTAAAAAATCTATCAGTTACCGAATTAGTCTCTAGAACAATAACAAAGACTTTAATACCTTAAAAATTTTTACATTTAAAATGTTGTAGCACAGTGATAACCTACATTTCCCTTGCTTACTCCTTTATTTTTACGTTAAAGAGCCTCTTAATACGCAGCCGTGGTATGTGATAAATATAGAGATATTAAGCTGAAAACCCCAAATAATCTCTCGATAAATGGAGTCCTTTTTTACCTTGATTTCACTCCACCCACTTCCCCTGCGAAGTGCATCTCTCAACCGCAGTGGGCGAAGAACGATTGGCAGAGAGCTGAGTCTAATTTTAGACATGCAGATATGCAATCGGGATTGATGCCGACTTTCCCGGGATATAACCATGACAACGCAATGCTGCATCGCAATTTATGGGCTTCTCCCGGACCCTTCTGGAGCTGTACTTTCAGTCAGATACAGGACCTACTGTCAGTCGGTTGCTCTCGATGATTGAGCACCACCTCAAGGATGTGCTAAAAATTTGCGTTTTATTAATCAAAATCGAATCAAATTAAAATTCGATAAAAAAAGGCGCCGCCGGGTAAAAATATCTAACATATAAAATATATATGAACGAGCAAATAAATAGAACTGCCATTACAATTTTTATATTATGGCACAAATTTAATATCATCCGCGAGCGGGCAAAATTGCTGTCGTTAAAATATTTTACAACATCCTACAAAGATTGAAAATAAATCAAGCATACAGGCAGCAGACCGAGTGTGTGGGTGTGTGAGGGGGTGTGTGTTTATGAGTGGCAGAGGGTGTTTCAGTGGGTGGATGCGGATTTGCCTCTTTTTGGGGCAGTCCCCCGGTATCATAGTAGATGCCCCGCTGAACATTCAAATATTGGCAGAGTCATGTGCAATTTTTGCAGGTTGTTTATTTACATTGTCGACGCTGTAAAAGCCAAACGGGATCTATATGGGATATACCGAAATATACGAATAGATATATACATATATAATCCATGCACACTGCGTGTGTAATTAGAGGCCATCAATTTGCCAGATTGAAAGTGCCTGTCGCTGGCGAGAGATTTGTGAGTCTTGAAAAATATGAAGGATTTGTGTGTTTACATAAATGGAATGCACTGATTTCGTTTAGCTTTTGGGATAAACAAATTCTAGGAATGAGGAAATACTCTCTTGATTGCTGCCAAAATTATCCAAGAGCTCTTTTAAGTAGCTTTAAGCCCGGTTGAAAAAGTTCCCCAGGTCTCTTCACCTGGCTCAATTTCATTGAAGACTTTGTGTTGGCAATTAAAAAGTCACACAAAATACACGCACACCCACCCAGAAAGTTCAACTTAATTTAACAACAAAGTGAATAACAATTTTAGACACCTCCTTCTGCAGGAGGTTGAATGTCCCCCGGTTTCCCGGGAGTGACAGACAGCTGTTACATGGAAATGAGCCAGCCAGCGTTCCCTTTAAGCCATTTGAATATTGTTGTTTACTTTCTTTCTTTATATTATTTTTTTTTGTTATTTGGCTGCTGCTTGGCAAGTTATTGAACCCGTAAAAGTTTTTAATTAAAATTCAAATTAGACAAATTAAATTGCCTGCTAAGGTGGCCACGATTGCCATTCGAATGGCAGGTGTATTTTTACGACTGTCCTCGGATTGGGTATATGAAGGAGGGGATCCGTAAGGAATCTCAAGGAAGCTCGAGTCCTGTGGACGTGCGTTAAATTTTAATTGATTTTTCCCAACCAAACTGTGGGCGTGTGTGTGTGTGTGTGTGTGTGTACCTGCTTACGCGCAAAGTAAACGAAGCGAGATGTGGAGTACAGAACAACAAAGGCAGATACACAGATACACAGATACAGCTGCCGAGGCACACGAGATACACCCATACAGGCGCATACACCCAGTGCGAACTGGCAGACATTCAGGCGTGCGAATAAACGCACACACTTGCAAAACGAACGAGGCTCGGCATTCGTATTCGCATTCGTATTCGTATTCGTATTCGCATTCGGTTCTCTGAATGAGAAGCTGGATGTGTTGGGCGACAGGCGGTGGGCGGTGGGCGGCGGGCGGTGAAAGGACAATTCAAGGAGGCAAACGAGAAACATTTTACCCAGCTTTTGTTGTTGCTGCTGCCGTTGCCAATGTTGTTTTTGCTACTGCCATTCGTAGGCTGTTTATTGCCCACCGTCGTTGGTGTTGCCGTTGTGCTGATGCTGTGTATCTATGTAGAATTTATCGATTTATTTTGACTTCTCTTTATGTGCTCCGCCTGCTCTCTAATACATACAAGCATAGGCGCACAGCAGAAGGGCTTACATATTTAGGGGTTGAGCCTTGTTTTAGATACAAACTTCAGCAGAAGTTAAATACTTTGGGTTTTTACAGTATAAAATTTATAAAATAACAAAGCCACAAAGTATATTTCTTGAAAATAGTGTTTAAATTGAGTTTAATAACTTATAATGTAAACAAAAAGAATATCCTTTAACTGTTTTACATTGTTTCTTCTACCTCAGACCTTGAAAAGTATTTGAAAAGTATATTTATAATATACTTTATTTCTGTTCAATTTATAACTAATCCATCACTTCCCCAGCCCCCTTGTGGTTAGAGTCCTGTCTAAGCCACTGCCTGCTGGCGTATTATTTAATACGGGCAGGGCGATAAGGCTCCAAAAACTCGGTTAGCTGGCAGCCCACTTTAGGGCGCTTCTGGGTTTTGGCCTCCCTCCTGCCGCTTACTCCCTTTTCTGGTTGTTGTTTCTCGCTTTATTTTTTTCGCTTAATGCGCCAATTCTGACAACAGTCGCCAGGGGGAAGAGGAGGGGATGTGAGCCAGCGGTAGATAGAAGGCAACTCGGCAGCAACGACCCAAAGTCAAATTGAGTAAAACGCATTGAAAACTTAAGTAATTTCCCAAGAACGGCCCACAGTTCTTAAAAGCTTTCTTCTTCTCTTTTTTTTGCTTTTGTTCTAACACGAGAAGCCCGAAGCAAGCGTTTCTGCCTTTTTTTTTATTATTTTCTTTTTTTTTTTCGTTTCGCTCCTTCGGTCTTGTTATTGCAGATGGCCAAAGTTGTTGGCCAAGTAACAAAAATGTGTTTTATATTGTAATAACGAAGAATGCACTGAAGTCGAAACACGGCGGGGGGAGGAGCGGGAAGGCGGAAAAACAGAACAGCAAAGCACAAGCAAGAATTCATAAACTGTTTAATGAAGCAGAGCAATTACATAAAGCCAAAACCGAAGTGAACAAGTGCAGCAAAGAAATGCCGAAGAGCGATAATAAAGCCAATTAAATTCTGAGTAACTTTCGAAAGCCATAAGATACATATTTTGGGGCAGAAGGGGGAATGAAGAGAAAACATAAATTCTAAGAGCATCTTTAAAGCAATAAAAGGGAGCCCAAGAAACTTGTTATTCATTGTTTCTCGGAAAAATTAGAATATTTCTAGGATAAGTAATTGGGTTTTCGACAGAAAAATGTATCTGTATTTTAAAAGCATTCCATTAAAGTCAATAAAAAGTGATTTCAAAACTATTGATAGCTTAATATTTACTTTTAATATATATTCATCTAAAAGGTTAACAAATTGTCAATCTTGAATGAAAATCTAATACAAAAAGTCATAATTTTTAATGAATAATAAACTCTCCCGTAGTAAATGACTTTTTAGATCAATTTCTTCTTTAATTCTAATAAAAACTACTGAAAGTCAACTCCAGAAAGTAAATACTTCCAAAAATGTCTTTAAGAAATATAAACCCCAGCTCCTTAAGTACTTCAAATAGCTATCTTTTCACCAATCTGAGTTTCGGGATAATCAGTTTCTTGGATTCCCCCCTTAACATTGACCTCGTTTCCTCCATACAGTAAGATGTTTAGATGTAATCGAAAAAAGCGTGTCAAGCCGTCCTCTTTACAAAGAATCAACCCTAAACTAATGTAAACCACGACTTTTAAAACTAAAAACGCCTCAAGAAGAAGGGACAGAAAGACAACTAAGTTGGTAGAATAGCAGCCAGAGCGAGGCGTGACCTGAGTCTAAGCGTGCGTGTGTGTACATAAAGATGGAAAGCATGTGAAATTGAGGCGGAAAATGTCCGCCCGCTTGCCCCTGGCCCATCATCTTGTGCGTTCGTGTGTGTGAAATACAACAAAGAAGTAAAAAAAAATAAGCAAAAGCTAAAAGAAAAGCCAAATAAAACAACAACTACAATCAGAGAAGGAGAGAGAGAAAGAGCGACGGTGGAATAGCGATTCAATGTCACAGATACCAACGCCCGCAGGCACTGGCATATACGTGAACCCACACCTCCGGCTCCTATGTATTATACCGCTCCTCACGTATGTAGAGAAAAAGCTATAGCCGCAGATTAGTGAGCCCCATTCAAGGAGCAACGGAGACGGAGACGGATACGACTTCGACTTCGACTTCGACGACGACAATCAACATTCATCATACGCACCGTGGGACGCGGCGTACAACGCAAATGCAGCCCCCGATCGATCGGTAAGCCAAAAAGCTAATAAAAACGCACAGACACACACACACATAACCATTTACAGGGAAACTCTGCTGTTTCGTGACTCTCTGTCTCTCTCTGTACACACCTTGCTAAAGTTTGATTTGAAGTTTTTTTGTTTTAATTGAAATTTTCGTTGTTGTATTAATACTAACCAAGACTAACCAATAAATAGGCTAAGTTAGGGTAGTTAACTCTTTGGTTTTTGCGAGGAAATAAGTAATCCTTAGTTCTTGAGAGCCTTTAGTTCATTTTCTCGATGTAATTTTGCTCCGAAAACTGAATATTTTATAGATTTCAGACTCATTTTAAAAAGATTACTAATTCTCTAGTTAAAAAATATGCAAATTAGTATTAATTTTCAAATCAGGCTGACAAGATTCTAAGGATTATTATTCTCTAACAAAAAAAAAGCAAACCCTTTTGCTGCGCCCAATGTTGTGCTATGCGATGATGATCGTTAATAACGATGATGTTTGATGATGACTCCTCTCCGCCCGTGTGATAAATGAACCAACTTATTTATGGCTGGTGGTATTAACAAGCATCTGAAATATGTGCTGACACAGAGAGACACACTCGAACACCCACACAAGTGCGGTGTGTGGTATTGGCACAGCTAAGTTTTTCTGTTCAATTCACGCGGCGGAAACGTGCTGCCAACAAAACAAAAATCGGTGTACCTTGCACTGTCAACAAAAACAAAAACAAAAACAAAATGAAAACACTAACAATAACAACAGAATAAGCATAAGCATCACCATCGACATCAACACCACCAACAGTCAACAACAAAAACAAAACCAATAATAGCAACAAAATCTCTGTGCTCAAAGTTCAATGACGTTGGCATCGTCATTCCAACTCAACATGTTTGAAACCTAATGGAAATTTTCTATATTTTCTGGCTTGTGGCTAAATTTGACCAGAATTCCATGGGAATCCCACAACCACCTCCACGAACTGTTTTCCTGGAAAAACCTTTACATTTTGAAAATTGGGTCGGCAAAGTTCTTTTTTTTCTGGGGAATATGGCAATATTTTTTGTGGTTGCATGGTCTGGCATTTGCATATTGTTGATGTTGAGCATCTGTATGTTAAAGTATAGCAAACATATGGTGATTTTTTAGGAAAACTTCTTAATATAGTTTAATTTTGAATGGTATTAAGAAAGAGTTCATTTAAAATGCAAAATAAATATGTATCATAATGGTCCTTAAAAATTATTAATATTATGACGAAACTGATTATAAAATAAAAATGAACTTTTTTGTGCAGCTTAAGAATATAAAACAAATATTAAACAAACTTATAAAAAAAAATGTGTAATAGAGCTTTCTATTTATACACCAGATTTCTTTATTAACCAATTCCTTTTAGTTTTCCCCATTCAATCCCCTCACCCATTGATGTGAAAAAACCAATTATTTTTCACAACATCACACAAAAACTAGCTCGTTTCGTGATCTTCCTGCCTCTTCCACCAATTATGGTAGAGTCTTCCTTGTAGGGGCCCTAATGACGGCGATTCCTTCAGTGTCCCACCATCCATTGGCCTGCCAGTCAAATTTATGACTAAAGCGAAATAATAGACAATTGACGTCACCGTAAAATAGGTATAGGAATTTCTTCTTTATTTATTATATTTTTATTTGGCTTTTACGTTGGATGTCTTGTCTAGTATATCGGGGCATATGCGGTAATACTTTCCGCGTTGCGTCAAGGGAAAATCGGAAAAGCGGGAAAAGAAAGTGAACGATCTGCAATCCTCGCAAGATGACTTATGGAGGCCGCTGCGTTGATCTATTGCTGATAAAGTGAAAGTCAAGTTATGTTAGAAATGTAATTATTCATGTCTGGGACCGAGGAAAAACAAAATACAAAATACAAAATAAAAAAACAAAACAAACAAAGAATCCGACTAAAATTTTTGAAGAACATGCTAAATGTAGTCGCCGAAAGGGAAGCCAGGCGCCCGAAGAATGTCAATGGGCAGCGTCAGTGCTGCCAGGAAAGAATGTATTTCGAAAACGAGAGCTATTTTCCAAAGAAGAAATCTAGTGGAAAATATGTAAAGAATTTATAAAGTGGAATAGAAACGAAAATCAATAATAAAATCGAATTAAAGAATATGGTAACAAAAATTGTAAGGAATACCTTTAAAGGATGTTCTAATATTGATTAGAAAACTTAAAAAAATAGATAGTAAAACATTTTATATTTAAGATAATAACAAGGTTTTTATAACAACACAAAACCCAACTAATTTTTAAGGACAAAGATACCAAGAAGTTATTTATTAATGTATCTAAAGCTAACAATTATATCTAAACTAAGTTCCAAGCATTTATATATTTCCCAGCTTAGATCGCTTAGAAAAATATCAAATTCTATCAGAAAAAAGAACAATCTGACAGCACTGATGGGCGACAGTGCCTTTTTGGAAAATATGTGTAGTGTGACTTTGGTTTGTTTTGCCTTCGCGTCTGGCGTCTCGACGGGCGATGGCCGTCGCGTCATTTATCTGTCAGCGTTTGCCTTTGCTTGATGAACTATTAATTTCTGGTTGCCGAGCCACGAATTTATTTTCGTCAACTGCGGCACGTGTGTCGCGAACATCATCTCGGATGCGGCAGCTGATATGCCTGTCGATGTGGATGGTGCCAAGGGTTGGGGATGTTCATAAAAAATAATTTGAATAAATTCCTTGCTCTCTGCACACACTTGCGAAATCCCTGCAGTAAAATATGTGGAAATAAAATACGAAATACGAAATTTGTTGAATATTTATCAGGCGGTAAAACATACATACATACACTTTGTAGATTTAAAAATGTTGATGGCTTCAACATCATCATGGTGAGGTCCTCTTACTCCCTCTCTCTTAATGCAAAATACATGACCCACCCACCGGTATCGTGGTAATCCGATTTGCAGGACCCCAAAATTTATGTTTCACATTTCAATGTAACCGCAAATCCATTAATTATAATCTGATGCAAAATACACACAGTTGGCCAGGCATCGAATGTGATTTTGTGATAGAATTGAAGGGAAAATTCCTCGAGTTCTGCAACAATGCACATTTCAATTCAATTAGGGAAATGGAGTTTTGTTTATGAAATGATAAACCAATGTGACTGATTTAATTACACTTTGTTGTGCCAGAAATTATCTAGCGAAAATTATGAATCAATGCATTAACTGGGACACACATTTCAGTGGAAACTCAAGAGCAAAACTGATACTAAATTGCCTTAGTTTGTGAATACATTTTTGCTTTGTGAAAATGTAACAATATACATATACTTTGTGAAGTATCTAATATAGTGTCAGAGGAAACAGCTCTGGTTTCGATGAAAAATAGGGAGAAAAATGTTTGAAATAATGTCAACTTCTATTTTTAGAGCTTATGTTTAAATTATTTAAATAGGGAATTTCATTGTTGCAACTGGTAATATTTAAACTGAATGATAAGTAAAATAAGACTGTACAAGTGTTAGGAATTCAACTAAACTGGTTTATAATTCTATTGATGTTATATTTTTTTAATGTGTGTTTCTTTAAAGCCCTTCTCTTCAATAAATATATAATTTCTCTTTAAAATTTTTAACTACAAAAACTTGATTATATTTTCTGTTTCTGTTTCTTCTAATAGTAACCCTTAGTTCTCATATTCCTCAACCTAAAAATTCTTTAGAGTTTTTTTTTCTTTTAACAAAATATCAACCTGTTTTGGTACCTTGCAACTTTGTTGTGTGCAGAGCCAGCACTTAATTGGAAGACGTCTGACAGCAGCACCATCAACAAAATCCGACAGGGACGAAAAAAAGGCAACAGCGGCTGTTGCTGGTTCTGTTTTGTGATTCCGATTTGGATTCGGATTCGAATGCTACAGACAACGACAGGTGGTCGCTGATATACTGGGAATGGGACTGCCACTGCGACTCGGAATGGGACTCGGACGGGGGGACCATGGCGATAAAGCGCAGCGGTTGAAGTAGCTTCGGCCTACACGGCGTATGAGGGATGAGATGATCGCACAGGTTTCGCTTTATTCTCGCTCGCAAATACGCTATACGTAATTCGTATGGGAGCGAGAGGTAGTATGTCCATTAGCTGATTTAATGAAATCGTAAATCAAATGAGCGGATTGCTAAAAATATACATATATCTCTGGCGCGTATTTTATGTTTTTTGAAGTGGAACTTATGCCACAGCAATGAGCAAACGACGGCAGGGCGGCAGCCGCCGAACAATAGATGAAACGTGGACGATTGTGCCAAAGTACAAGCCTTTTTGAGGAAAGAATGCACTGTGGAAACATTTTTGCGATTGTTTTTTAAATGGGAAATTAATTAATTAAGTTCAGGATTTATTATATTTATTTTAGATAACTTATAGTATCTTTCATTATTTTTTAAAGAACTAAAGTACATTTTCTTCTAAAAATTGCATTTTCATGTATAAAAATAAAACCCTTTTAATTTTTTTTTTAAAGTTCTACAAATTTTTGTAACTCACAACTTGAATACCATTTCCCGATTTACCTTTCACATTTCTAAACAAAACAAAAGTTCAAATACAATGTTATTATCAAAGCAATTATCTTCTATTTGCTATAAGAATAAATGTGTAATTTTTTTCAACAGTGTATTTATAGCACGAGTGTGTACTGGTTGCCTCTAATGATGAGCACATGTAATGCGTCGTATTGCAAAACTTGGCGTTTTATTTCGACATTTCTCGCCGTGAATAATGCATGCGATTCCGTGGTCGCCCCTTCGGATTGGTCTGCTTGGGCTGGGTTTTGGTTTTGGGCTTTTTGCTGTTGCTTTCTGCCAAAAGTGCAGCATTGTCGCCGTCGCCGTCCTGGTCGTCTTGGCCGTCCGTCTCTCACTAGGCGTGTCCGTTGTGGCCAAGATTTCGCTTGGCTGGCCGGCGTCACAGTTTTCGCGTCTGCGTCCGCGTCTGCAATGGCACTTTCCCATGGATGCCAATGAGTGTGCGCGTCTTTATTTAATTAACATATTTTATGTATATGTTTGTATGCAGCCAGCAACGCCAGGGGCGTTGTGATTTATGCCTGGCGTTTTGTGCACTTTATGTTGCTGCTGCCTTTCAGTCGCCGATTGTCATCTCTAAGTAGCTAAGGATACCCATTCTCATTCCTAGCCGAATGAATCCCTCCCCTACCGCCATATTAATCGCGTGCATTAGTCAACTGCGCCTGTCTCTCATTGTGCTTGGCACTGGCCGTGTGACTAATTTGATTACACTCACCAAGAATTTGAAAATATTTGAAATTTGACTTTATTTTGAGGCATTTTATTGTACTTGCTGTCCGCCCGAGAAGCTTTGGCTCTTTTCTGCATTAAATTAATGCTCACTTACTGTGCCAGCCAACTATTGTTATTTTTATAGCAAATCAAAAGCATTCGGCGAGTGTGCGGCGGCTGTGTGTATCTGTCGGATGCTATCGCCAGTATCCGTGAACATTCCTCAAACGATATGTCATCAAAATGTGATTAATTTTAATGCCTTTAACTTGGTACTTATTATATTTGCAATCGGCTAATATTAGTAGTGTCAGCAGCATAATTTAATATGTGAAAGAATTCTCATGAGAAGTTAGAAGAGAGTTGACAGATATCCTTTATTTCCTTTAAGAATGTCCAGGAAACATAAAAGTAAGGGTTGTTGTCAGAAATCATTTGAATATGATGCTGAAGTTTTCGGAAAACATGTTTTTGGACCTCATTGATTTTCATAATTATAAGTTCTAATTAAGAACATTTAAAAATATGTCCTAAAAGGTATAACTTGTTGGTTAAAGAAAACTTCTTTAAAAATATAGTAAAACTTAATTTAATAAGCTCTCGTTTTTATAAAATAATAATTCCTGAATAGCCTTTGTCCAAGCTATGAAGTTTTTGTTTAGTTTGGATTTTATTTTTAATAAATTCAATTTAAACAAACCCCTTAAAGGGTGATATTAGTTATCACTAAAAAATAATAAAAGCTTATATAATTTATTTCAATCAAATATAAAACAATATTAAACCGATTTGCGATTACCAAATCAATATTAATCAAAGAAAGCATTTACCTTTCTCGCCTTTTTCGTCAGAAAAGTTAAGGAAATTAAAAGTTTTCATTGGAAGCCATAAAACCGCATTTCACACACACACACACACACAAACTCGATATGGACTGTTAACCCAATTCATGGAGAGGAGTACAAAAGAAAATGCAACTCTCAAAAGCCATTTAAGCATAATGTGCAATAAAAATTATAAATAAAGCCGAGGCAAAGAAGGGTGATGGGTGGGTGGGTGTGTGGTAGCTGCCCCAAGGCACTCCACGGGGAACGGGCCTCGAATGTTTATGGGTGGCGCGTTCTCATTAGGCAAAGTGTTCGATAATTAAATAGAAATGTAAATCAAGGCATCAGTTTCCCCTCTCTCTGTCGCACGTGTGGCAATTAGCGGGCGATCGGCGCACAGCTGTTTAATTGGCACTAAAGCAAAGATTGAAGTACTCACAAACATGCATATATAGAGAGAGGGAGGCGATTCTATATATGTACATATATGTATATATAGGGGGTTGTCCCCCCAATACTCATGCTGTTTATTGAGCGGCAAATCAAACGGCCAGAAATTGGCTTATACGCAAACAAAAACCAACAACAACATTAAATAAAGTATACATCTTTATTCGCGGATATATACGCGGTATATGCGCGATATATATATTCATATTGATGCGGATGTGCGATAACAAAGTAGTTTATGTTTATTTTCGGAGCGCGCGAATGATTTTAATTGGATTTTGATATGAAGTATCCACCAACAGCCCACCATCTCCATGAAATCCGTTTGCATCCTCCTCACCTTGGCAGAGGCCTGCCGCTTTCAATCTGTCTTTAACATTTTACACACGATTATTTTTAGTCTGTGGTCTAACATTGAAAATGAAAATGTTTATAAGTATGTTTGCCGCCATCTAATTCTGCGCATAGTTATTAATATTATTTTTATGAGAATTTCTTGTTTGGATGTTGATGCCGATGACACGGCCAACGGGGCGTATGCGCTATAAGTGCTGCGCGTGCTCTTCGTTTTTATTGAGGGGAATGTTGGCGGTGGTTGTGTGGGAAAACATAAAAACAAGCCACTTAAAAAAATAGACAAATTGTTATTCCATCGAGCTGGACGACGGCTACATTTATTATTAAGTAAAATATTAAAGGGAGCACAGCTAAGGCATTCTAAGGAGTTCAAGCGAAACACGAAAAGGACAGCATTAGGAAAATATGAAAATAAAGATAGAATTTACAAATATAAACATTGAGGTAGCTTTTAAAAACATGATTCTTGTGAATAGGAATTCTTTGGAAAATAATATAGCAATAAAACAAAAAATAATATACAGGAACATCATGGCTTTTTAGACCTTCATTAATTTGGTGTTCAAGGAGCCTGAACACACAAAACAAACCGATTAGAAAATAAACAAATAAAAATAACACATTTTGTTCTAGGTAAACATTGAGTTATTTAAATATTTAATAGGTTTAATCAAGAAATTTCTAGGTGGTTATTAGCCTTTTATAAAACCTCATGAAGTGATCATTTCGTTCTGTTTAATTTCTTTTAAAATGTACAAATATATTCTTGTATATTTATAATAATTCCCTTTTGAAACACTATCGTGGGTTAGTCATGGAATTCTTGGGCCACCATTGTTGTTTTTCATACCCTGTTTATTGTGGTTTCTTTTTATCGCCGATTCTTTTATGGTATTGGTGTTGTATCGCGCCTTGGCTTTCTTCATTAGTGTGTTTTAGTGGGCGCCTTGCCAACGATTTTCCGAAACAAATTGTCGTCGCGCTCGACAACATTCCGCACGCTTACGGTTCATACATGTGCACTGCACAAACACATTGAGAGTGTGTATCGCGGAGCGGAGCGAATGCGACCCACTGTGACACAGTGGGCCAGTAGTGTTACGAGCTCCACTGTGCGCCATCGGCAGCAATGTGCAGTCTGCAACGCGCACACATCGCTCATACATATTCTTAATTAAAATCCAACAAGCGATCGCACGAAATACAGATACCCAGATACTTTGACTTGGCCATCACATTTACCACAGGCACACTTAAAAAATCAATTTCAACTAGATGCTTATTGTTAAAATTGGCAAAATATACTTATATTTATAGATAAATAAAGGATAAATTGGGAAAATTAGGGAAATTTGTGAATAATATTCCTTTAAAAATATTACAAATAAAAATTAGTTTTAGAAAAATATTGTATACCCTTAGATTGTTTTTTTGCATTTGGAAAAATATTAAAAACATTTTTCATTCTAACGAATTTTTGAATTTGAAGAATTTAACATAGAAAATATTTTTTAAAAGTTTAGATAGAAAAGTAAACCCTAATTTCATACTTTCAAATTTCGCAACATTTTAAATACTTTTTATGGAAATTATAAATAGGTTCTTTTATTAGGTTTACTAAAACTTTTTCTTTGTACAAATTGCTTAGAAATTGCAGTGCAATCTGCCATGCGAATATCCAAAAAGCCAGACCAAGGCCCAAACCAAATGCAGATGCAGTTGCAGATGCTAGAGGCATCTGATGCATTTGGCAGCTCCTTAGCCTGTTGCTTTTTGAGTACAATCTTGCCGTCCGTCCTGGGGTCCCTCCATCATGTCTCGCACTGTACATGCGTGCAACCAAAGTCTGATGTCCAACAACATGTGTAAGGCGCACCCGCTTCGCCTTTGTCAGCCCCTTCGACACCCAGATATTTACACAAGGGAAAAACTTATAAAATTAATATAGAAAAATATTTCTTAATATTATAAAGAAAAACATAATAAAATAATGCAATTAAAGAGCTGTATTGATTAAAATTTATGTACAAAAAATTATAGTTTTATTAATTTAGAATATAAACATATTCTCTTCTATTTGACACTTTTTTTTCTGGGTGTAAATGTCTAGTTGCCGAAAAGTTCCCTTGGCCAACTGCGCCTTTTGACGACGCTCGTGTGTCTCTGTCTCTGTTTCTGATTCTGATTTCGCAATCGTTTCAAAATGCTCTATTTATTGCTTCGAAAATATAAGTTTCGTCAGACATTTGGACACAGAAGTAGAGCCTTGCCCTTTCAGGTTATTTTGGCTTATAAATTAATAAAATGTAAAGATTATGAGGTGTATTAAGTCGGCTGATTTACTTTTCATTAAATTTTCTAAGGTTATTTTATACACGGAAAACTCTTACTTGAATATATGCTTAATTAATCATCTTAATCATCTAAGCTTATTTCAAGGGCTAAAAATATTAGAATTTATTGACCAAAATTTGGTGTAAAGAAGAGTATTCAAACGAGTCACACAACACCCAATAAAGATTTGTCATCTTTGCCAATCTTTTTGCACGGCTTTTTCTGGCATTTGTGGCGCATGTTTTGCCAAGCGTTACCGAAACGGGTGGGACGTAAGACAAACATGAATTAAATTAAAAATAAAACTATAGAAAATTGTAATTAAATAACTAAAAACAAAAATAAGCATTGCCCGCTGACAGACAAAGACTATTGTGTACCAAAATAAAACTGCATGAGACAGCACAGAGACACTGACAACGACAACGACAACGGCTACGATGGCATCGACATCGACATCGAAAAACGACAAAAAGAAAATGCAGGAAAATGGAAGGGAGACTTGCATCGATAGAGGGAAATTCGCCAGAAATGCAAAAAGCAGCGAGTGCATAGAATAATTGAAATTTTCAATGCTGCAACTTGAAACAGCGAAGCAAAACGAATCGATGAAAAAATATTGTATCTCAAAGAAGATGCACAGAGAAAAACAGAAAATAAATTGATTTGCTGAAAAACTCTACGCTTCTTTAAAAAGTTTATTGCAATAATTTAATATAATGCTGTCAGAATAAGAGGAAAAATAATTAGTAAAATTACTAATGAGTTAATACATTACCAAGTTCTTACTGTGGCTTTTATTGTTATCATTATAATTGTAGTGTATTATTTATGTGTATGTATATTATATAAAACATATATTAGCAAATATTCATCATTTTCAATCCTGGTATATACGTTGTAACCCTAAAAATTACTAATAAATGCATATCATATTCAATGGTAAATTTAAAACCCTAACCTAACAGTTTAATTATTACTTATTAGTTTCACTATAAAAAAGGTGAATACTTGCCCAACTCATTTGTTTCCTCTGTACGACTTTCGCTCAGGGATTAACCAGAAATCCCCGAGTAGAAAAAACTTAAAATATTATTCAATGCCATATCTTTTGCCCGCTAATTTCGCCGACAAGCTAATCCCCTGTGACCGTTCTGAGCTGGCCAGCCACTCTGCCGGTGGGTCAGTCAGTCAATCAGCCAGTCAATCAGACAGTCAGTCAGTCAGTCAGTCAGTCATCACATCGCTCAGCCAACAAACTCAGACTAACCGCCATTTTCGTCCACCGCCCCCGTCCTCCATCTTTCGAGAAGTTTTTCCAACCGCAGCGTGTTTTCCATACTTTTCTTTGCATCGTGCGTGTGTGTGTGTCGCCTTTTCGTATTGTGCATGTGTTTGATTTCTTGATTTTACTATGTTTTATGCGCACATTTTTATGCATAAATTTTTGTATTTCTTTTGTTTTTCATTTTGGTTTTCTACTTTTTTATGTCACAACAAAAAAAAGGAGAAGCGAAAGCGAAACCAAAGAAAAATACGAACGAAAGAAAAGCAGCTACGAATTCGAATATGTTCAATCATACCAAAAACTTTTTTCAGATTTTTGATTTTGTATCCCCATCATCACCACCACCACTACCACCACAACTACAACAACAACAACAATAAGTACAAGCACCAACAACAACAATATCAACAAGAACATCGTCGACGGCGTCAATTGCGACGATGGCTGCCATAAATACGGTAAGTACGCGACATCGACATGAAAAAAACAAACCAAAAGCAACAAAAACAAAAAAAAAATGAAACAAAAATTTAAAAGAAAAAAAAGAAACAAAAATTTAAAACAAAAAGAAAGTAAATTAACGCCATCAGAAATAACAATTACGGGGCGGGAAAGAAAAGCAAACATCGAGGGTGCGCAATCAATCATAAGGAAGAATAATTTATGGCACATGACGATATATATATTTAAATATTTATACCCAAAGCAATTTGCATATCTGACATATCCAAACAATCTTTTATATCCGCATCCCTCGCTTATTTTTATTTATTTTTATAATGTGTCAATAGAAACAATTTTCAGGCAGGAGATATGCTTTATAGTTGTAGCTGGGAAAATGTTTTTTACGATTTAATTATTCAAATAGAAAATAATTATTAATTACTAGCAAGGACATTCTTCCCTTTGTTTGTATACTTACAATAGGTAATGTTTTTATTGTTTTAATTTATTATATTTAGCATGTTCTTCAATATTAAAACAAAAGTTAATTGTAGGGATTCTAACGTGGCTATCAAACTATACATTTTAATGGGAAATTCTAATGAGCAATTAAAATTAGGATTAATTTAGAAAAAATAATAAACAGATAAAAAAATATATATAAAATATATCAAGAAAAATAATTATGATATATAATATTATCATATAGAACATAAAACAAACAAGTAATATAGTATATACACACAATAAGTGAGACCATTTCCTTTTTAGGACCTTCAATTCATAAGTAAGATCGATTTAAATCAAAGTATGTAACTTCAAAAACAAAGTTCTACAATTTTGCAAATTTAAAAGTGATTTCTAATTACAAAACTAGGTACAAGAGACATAATAAGACCTTCAAATACATTAATTACTACAGGAAATGTGTCAAAAGTATGCCATAACAATAAAGTTCCGCGAAATGTTATAATAAACTATTTCTGGCTGTGACACTTTCCCCCCTTTTTCCAACGATAATTGCCACACTTGCTACGCCGACAATAATGTCGATGTCGTAAAACGTTTTAAACCAAATTTGTTTTAAATAATGTGCTTGTGATATTACGCATACGGCGTGTTGTACGCCAGCTGATACCCGTGCGAAGGCCTTTGAAGGCTGCCCAATCATAAACAAAATTAAAAATTGAGGAACACACAGGCGGATGATGAATCTGCCGCTAAAGATGATGACGAGCCCTTGCTCATGAGCGGCGTGTTCCAAACATGTGTTTCAGCTCATTTTACTAATAAGCAAGAATGGGAAATAGAAAAGCCCGATGACAAATTGCCGCCCAGCACATATTCAATTTTACGCTGACATCATCTCGATGTCGGGATTTTTCATTAACATATCGGAGCCTCACCTCGCCCAGCCTTGGCTGTGCCAAATTCAAAACGCCGGAGTCTGGGCTGCAGTGGAAATATGATTTTGGCAGCACCCAACTTTTCCTGCAGCCCTCCCCATGGCTCCTCGCTCGCTTGCTCACTCATTCATTCATTCATTCTTTCTCGCCAGCCTTTGGCTTGTTTTTTTTTTTTTTTTTTTGGAGTGACATTGACATTTGATTGACACGTGAATCACGCCGTAAAAACACACCCACACATACCCCAGAGAGAGAGTCCAGGTAGCACCGGAGTAGGGGCCGTGTCGTAACAGGATACGAGTATGTCTCGTCCCCGCAGCTCCGTTCACACTTCTCCTCCTCCGAGGGATATGACAGCTCTCCACCCTCCTTCTTGCCTTGCAAACGGCGGGGCTCATAAATCTTTGGGGTTGCGCAAGAGAGCAACAACATATAATTACTTGATACCTGAATTGATTTAGCGTGAACATAATTTATGGAACCATTTGATTATGCGATAGCTGGAGCGTCCTTCAGTTTCGATAAGGAAACGATTGCAAAAGACTTAAGTACTGTTTGCTGGAGGGTGTAAAGTTGAAATACGTTATGACACTTGGATTTATTTGATTGTATCTCAACACAAGGCTAAACTTTGTTTTCATAAAGGTAAGAAAGCCTCTTGAATGTTGGAAATTCAAAGGACTTTAAACAAGTTTACTTTGACTCAAGTTTGCATAGATAACTAGGGGATTTGCTGAACTTTGTTTTTCTTTACTTTAATGGCTTCAGATTGATAATAAGTTACAGATAGTTTGCATTTCAATGCCTGCCAAATAAATAAATAAAAAAATATATTCAATTAACTAAAGAGTCTTATTCATGCCAAAGAGGTTTGTTATTTTAATAAACATACAATTGAATATCCAAGTTTAATTAGCTTAAAAGGAGAAAGTCTGTATGAATGTACAAATTCAAGAAGAATAATAAAGAAAGATTGTATTTAAGGCACCTGTTTACGTGTAAATAAATTAATGTACGAAATATTTGAGACATGTACTCCCAAATATCAATAAACAAACGATTGAATTGAATTAAAGTGATTCAGATTTTGTTTGTTTAAAATGCTGAAAATTCTCTTAAAACTTGAAATTACCTTATACCTGGAAATGATTTGATGTGAACATAATTTATGCAACCTTTTTATTAGAATATATCCCAAAAAGCTTTAAGCAAACGATTGAAATGGAATTAAAAGCCCAAGTTTTGTTTGCTTTAAAATTGTAGAAATCTTAGGCAATCCACGAAATAAACTCTACTGATTACTTAAAGCATTTCAAAGCAGCGACAAGGTTATCACAACAATTGATAAACATAAATCTAATTTACTCCTCCTACCCATATATATCTCATAGCCCACTGGCACATTTAAATAAACAAATTGTGTGTGTTTTTGGAGAACATTAGCGCGGGGGCGGACCGAGATGAGTCGGTGGTCGGTGGTCTTGGTGCCACTTGTGGCTCCATTTCCAGTTCAGTTCATTCAGGGAACTTTTCATTTCAGCTAGCCGTGTTTTTTCTTGTTTTTTTTTCTCTTGTTTTTTGCACACAACTTAAACAATAATAAAGGCATTGTTTATTTACTTTACGTGAAATTTTATGCCAGTTTCAGTGTCTTCGCTTTTGGTTATTTTGCACTAACGCCGACTGGATCTGAATGTGAATCAGTATATCCCGTTTGTGTTATTGTTTTGCTTTCATTGTGGTCGCAGGCACTTTTGGAAATTTATGCCCTGCCATTTTATTTATTTTTATTCGGGTTTTGTTTTGTGGTTATGGGCAATTGCAGGCCACATTAATTGGGCATTGGTTGCGGTTTATAAAGCATTAATTGCCCCCATCTAACAACGGGTGCCCCTGCTGCCCCGCTGACCTCATTATATTCTCCCTCTCTCTCTCTCTCAAGAGAGACCAATTTATGAGTGCAATTTTATTGCATTTAAATTAATATATGTCGACGGGGGGGACTGCCAAAAGGATGGGCATGAGTTCGCCTAAAAATACACAATTGTTATGCGAGTGCCAAGTGCGAAATGTGAATCGCAGCGGCAGGGGGCCACACGGCGTATGCTTAACGGGCTTCCGTATTTACTGAGGCGAACTCGAAGTGAGTGCATTTAAATTCAATTAATTATGCGGCGCGTCGTCCATTAGGCGACAGTTGCTGTGAATTATCAATAATCTCGACTAATCTCGCCTGACAGCCATTGCTGTCGCGCCTTTTGGCAGCCATTTCGACTCCCTATCTCTCTCTAGCGAAAACAGACACACAACACAACACAACACAAACTCACCCATTATGCGGGATATAGACATTATGAACTATCAGTTATTGTGTATCTCGCAGGTACCCAAGAGCATACACCTGCCATTGACCACTCTCAGCAGCGCCCCGCGCGTGTTGATGTGCAGCGCCTCCGTGGGCACCGAGGGATCCGTGACTCTGCAACTGAGGGATGCCAACGCCTTGGAGGCAGCCTCAGCCTCTACGAAGACAGCGGGAACAGCATCTAGCGGAGCAGCGACAACGTCCACGAATGGCGCTGCAACTGCGTCAGCGACGACGCTAGACAATGCGCTGACCATCGGCTATCCGGATCCGGAAATGTTGGCAGATGTCTTGGGCACCATTCAGACAGCCTGTAAGTAAGCTATGCAAATAAACATAAGCATACGAGATTTCGTGAAATGATTTATGATTAATGAAAATAATAAATAAATCTTCTTGCAGCACTTAAAAACCACAACAGCAACTCAATCACAGCAGTAACTTCAAGCAATAGCTCGGCCAAATCGAATGTCGGCAATCATCTGAGTAATCCCAATAAGATAACCATAACCAGGCGAAGTGTGCAATCGGTCAGCACATCCACCAGCACAACCAGTAGTGGCAGCAGCAGCAGCTGCAGTAGCAGCAGCAGTAGCATCACTAGCAGCAGCAGCAGCAGCAGCAGCAACGGTACTAAGACCAACACCAGCTACATTAAGAACTGCTTGATTCGCAGCAGCAGCTGCAGCAACACGGTCACCAATGTCACGACGCTGGCACAGATTATGAGCAACAGCAGCACCAGCAGCGCGGCCAGTTTACTCAATCAGCACAACAACAACAGCAACTGCAGCACCGCCTCCTCCGTGGGCAGCAGCATCAGCATCGGCAGCAGCCACAGCAGCGGCAGCAATAGCAACAGCAACGATAGCAACAGCAGCTCCGGCGGTGGACATAGCTTAAGCTTCAAGAGCTCCGGACACGGTCATAGCAGACATGTGCCCGCTTCCGGCGGAGTAAGCACTGCGGCAGCAGTCACCAGCACCAACTCGTCAGGGATTGGGATTGGCATTGGCGGGATCATCAGCGTTGAAGCACCACGCAAGAATCGCCCGAAATTATCCTCACCGACGCGACACGGTCCGCAGCAGTGTCAGGTGCGTAACAATTGAGAATATTGAGCTCATTTGGAATAGGTAGCATCGGTTGTTAATCAGGTTTATCTATGCCAAAAACTGACAATCTGCAGATGGCATTTAATATGTTTTAGGGACTTTCGAAAGTATCCAAATGGTAGAAATTGGCAGCACTGGCATGCAATCCGCATTCATGTATCCGTGGTCTAATCGCTAATTTATTGTCGGTCATTTCTGAGCCCTGCCAACATGTCGGGGCAGTTGGACAGGCGGTCGGGTGCCGTGCAATATTTATAAACAGACATTAAGGTCGTCTCGGCCAAGTGGCAGGTGAAACGCGCAGAGCTCTCGAAAGTGCCACCGTCGCAGCCTCTCTCTCTGTCTCTCCGGCCGTAAAAGTGCGCCGCATTGGCACTTGGAACTAACATGATGGCCCATAGTCCGGTTGTGTTTATACACAGCGCTAATTGAGCGGAGAGCCCGTCTAGTTGGTAATATATGTATGTACTATAAGCTGGTTTGGGCAGAGAATTGCTAGAATTGATTATAGGGGATTGGGGGATTGCGGGGGAAAAACCATCAAAGGCTAGAAATCATTTTCAACAGAAGTCTTTGATATTATTCCCCTTTTGCACTGAGGGAAATAAAAAGGGAGCCTGGTCTTTGTAGTAAAGGACTGAAGATATTTATATATTTAATTTCTGCTTTAATTGTAAGTTGTCTTTAAATACTATAACGTCATATAATTTGGCAGTGGAATTGAAGTAACAGATGTATTAAATTGCTTTAGGACCAAGATGCTATCGATGCTGCTTTTATACAAAATTTAAATGATTATTAGCAGTCTTCTGCACCTTTTATAAAAATAATTAAAAGATCAGCACCAGTGTTAAATAATATATATTAATTTAAACTATAGATTTAATGTTTTATTCAAATTCTACAAAGGGTTTCAGCATACTCCCTACTTTGCTTGATTAATAAAATAACAGAAATTTGATTTTTGACCCAAGTAAGTCAATATTTTCGACTTGCTACTCTCAATTTAGGTTCTTTAAAGTCTTTAATTAATTTTTAAAATTACATTTTCGCTCTGTGGAAATTTTCTACAATACAAAAAGAAAACTTACCCACTGACAACGGACTGACTTATCGAACGACTCTCGCCCCGGGGGCATTCAACACGTTTCGACGTCTGTCAATAAAACTGACAGCCGCCCAAAGTGGCGGGGCTTCAAGTCCTCCGCTTCTCCTCCTATTTTTTGCAAGAGTTTCGGCGATAAAGTACATTTTATGACGCGTTTTACGATACTGCGGATGTCGGGAGGAAGCGTTTGGTCAGCTGCGGCAGCGCTGGTGGCCACATGGGGATGCCCTATTTCCCCGTTTGCTGCAGGAATTCAAATTGAAGCACACACTGCACATCGTTTAGGGTGCAATGTGGCCCAGCTTTTGGCTGGTTTTGGGTTGGAATTCGACAGTCGGTGTTCGTTGTTCGGAATTTGTTGGTCGTAATTAGCCTGCGGTGTGTTGTGGCCGAAAAAACCAACATAACGTATACGCAATGTGGCTCATTAAAATGTTCGGGCCGCAGAGCTTTCAATTATCTAGAGGGCAGCCGACAGCCGACAGTCCACAGCCGCTAATTACACCCTCTCCCTCCGCTCCTGCTCTTTTTATAGACTTGTTGCAAGATCTTTGGAAATGCCTCGGCGCTGGCCAAGCACAAACTGACGCACAGCGACGAGCGGAAATACATCTGTGCGCTTTGCTCAAAGGCATTCAAGCGGCAAGATCACTTGTGAGTAAATGGCGCAGAGCCACCGATCTATTGGTCCACTGATCCACTGACCCCACACCCACGTTATCTCCCACAGAAACGGACACATGATGACTCATCGGAACAAGAAGCCTTACGAGTGTAAGGCGGATGGCTGTGGCAAATCCTACTGCGACGCTCGCTCCCTGCGGCGGCACTCGGAGAACCATCATGCCGGTGGAGCGACCACGCCCACAACCACCAGCCAGCAATCGCTCTCGCCCACCGCCAGCTCGAGCGGAGCGAGCAGCAGCAGCAGCAGCGGCGTGGGAGTAGCCACCAGCTCGCTGAGTCTCTCGCCGGCCACAGCCAGCGGGGATGCCAGCTCCCCGGACGGAGCCACCTGCATACGCACCTACATCTCCACAGGCAGCTCGGTGGTGGATGCGGCCACCGGCATCGCATTGTCGGACGAGCAGATCAAGGCCATGAACCTGCCCATCAAGACGGGTGTGACCCTGCTTTCGCCCACCACTTCGACATCTTCAAATGCCTCTTCTACGGCCTCCTCGTCCTCGTCCTCAGCCTCCACCTCCGCCTCCATCTCATCGCTCTCCTCGGCGACATCTGGCATAGGTTTGACGGCAAGCTCTTCGCCCTCTGGCAGCGGCACCGTGATAGCCACCAGCTCGCCAGCGCCGACCATCACGCTCAGCGATGGGATGAGCCTCGAGGGCGAGGGTCTGACCAGGGAGCAGCTGGACCTCATCAGCAAGATCATGCAGCAGACAAAGCAGACGAGCGCCCAGGTCACCGTCTCCTCGCCCACCAGCGTCAGCTCCTACAAGATCAACACGAACTCGGCGCCGTCGCAGGCCAGGCCGAGGACTTGGAACATGCAGTTGGTAAGAAAATTAAAATTTCTTGCATATTTTTTTTTTTTTACTTATTAATTATTCTAACTGCAGCTCAATAATGCCCAGAATGTGACGGTCACTGTTGAGGACAACACCGATTTGGTGGCTCCTTCCTCTAGCTCCCCCGTGGAGGTCAAGGAGGAGGAACTAAGTCCCCAGCTAGTGGCCGCCATCAATCCCCACCTGCTCAACATTGTGAAGCTCGACAAGCCCGTCGAGTGCAATCTGTGTCACCGAAAGTTCAAAAACATACCCGCCCTCAATGGGCACATGCGTCTCCATGGTGGTTACTACAAGAAGGATCCGGAAACCAAGCGCAGCGAGAAGAAGGACTCCAGTGGTCCGCCCCTGCAGACGGCCAGCATTGGAGTAAGAGCCCTCATCGAGGAGAAGATCATTAGCAAGCGCAAGGATATGACAAAGGTGAGTTCAAGGCAGAAAATCTATAAGATCTCTACCACCAAAGAAGCCATCTTACTAACTCCTTTTAATCGAATTTTCCCAGGGCTCATTTGTGGTTCCTGCACCGCCTCACAGCAGCGGCACCACCACCACCCTGCGGCGATCCATCAGCGACCTGGAGAGTTTCCTTAATCCCAAAAGCAGCTCCAGTGGTCACACCCAGACCTTGACCACCGGCACTGGCACCACCACGGCGGTGCTTCCGGCGGCCACCACCATTAAGAGCAGCAACGGGCTCAGCATTCAGCAGATCGGTTTGCCACAGAGCATTGAGATCTTCAGCGGTGGCCAGAAGCAGGCAAAGACTCTGAGTCTGGGCAGTGGCACCAATACCATCACTATAACCACCAATAATGTGCCCACCACCACCACAATGAGTGCTCTAACTGCCTTGAAGGCTGGCGGCACCATTAGCGGCATTTCCACGGCCACCAACACGGATCCCAAGGATTCCACGCTGATAGAGCTTCTCAAGCGGGGCACACGCATTGCAGTGACCTCAAAGAAGGCCCAAGCCCAGTGCCAAACTACATCCGGTGTGCTGATGACATCCAGTTCCACGGCCACGCAATCGATGGGAACCCTCACCGAGCTGACCACCATTGGCGGGAGCAGTGTCCAGACAGTGGGCCGTCAGATCATCACGAACAACAATCGCACCGTGATCATACCCTCCGACGTTCAGGTGGTGTCCACCAAGAGCAAACTGAGCAGCCTGAGCAGTCTGGTGAAGAGCACTAGCACCAGCTCCAGTGTCACCAATACCAGCTGCTCCTCGAGCAATATCTCGCTGGCAGACGGTACTCCACTCTCGCTCACCATAGCGCCCAGTCAGGAAGGTTCCAGTGGCGGAGTTCCAAGTGGCACTGAGGGCGTGATCACGAGCGGGGGCGGCGGTGTCTACACAGTAACCTACACCAGCGATGGCACCGATCTCTTCGACGACGCCGAGGTTTACAACGTATCCGACACAGAGATGCTGCTGCAGACAGTGGACTCGATGGAGTTGCTGAACGATGACGAGGAGGAGCCGCAAATTAAGAGCGAACATTCCGAGGACTTTGCCCTGCTGAGCGAGGCCGGTGAGAGTGAGCACCCTCAGCTGGTGAAGCTGGAGACGGAGAGCGGGCAGAGCGGCTGCAGCTCCGTAGGAGGTGCGGGAGCGGCAGCCAATACCACGCCGCTGCCCACCTTCCAGCAATTCCATTCCAAGGAGCTGATCATGCAGAACAGTTCGCAGATCCAGGCCATAGCCAGCATGCGGGCCAGCGGAAATGGTGCTGCAAGTGGCGTCCTGGCCTCGCCGCTCCACTCACCGCTGGCTTATCCCACGCCGCCATCGAGCCACGAAAATATGGCCCAGAGTTCGCCTTTCATTGAAGATGCGGCCGCCCAGTTTGTAGATGCCAGCAACACCTTCTTCGGTGACAAGACGGACTTCTCGCACATCTACTTCAAGACGGACGAGGGTCAGGCCACCATCGAACAGATGAACGAGCACGACAACGAGAAGATCCTTAAGCTGAAGTCGGTGCTGGAGGAGAGCAGCTTCGATCCCTCCATCAAGGTGGAGGATCTGCTCAATGGCACCGACGACGACACTGAATGCGATCTGCGTGAGTTTGCCGAGACGAATCTGTCGTTTCTGGACGAAGACCAGGAGTTCCTTAACGACTCCCGTAATGCCACCTCACCACTCTCGGAATCCTTCTTCACCAGCGGCATTGGCTCGGCGGAGGATGTGAAGCAGGTACTGCGAGAAGTTCTGCCAGATGAGAACATGCAGCTGCAGTTGACCAGCGAGCAGCAGGGCGAGAATATCATCGATCTCTATTACCTGCCTGGCCTGGGTTTGCAGTCCCAAATGATGCCCAACTCTGAAGATCCCTTGTTGTCCTCATCGCCCAGGGAGTTTGGTCAGCAGCGGCAGCAGATGAGCAGCATGCAGCCCCTGGAGCAGCAGCTCCAGCAAAATGGCAACCTGTATCAGCAACAGCAGCAGCAGCAGCAGCAGCAGCAGGAGCAGCCACAGCAGCAGCTCCAAGAACAGCCGCAGCAAGAGCAACCACAACAGCAGCAGCAGCAACAATACCAGCAAATCATTCTCCCCCAGCAAGCGTCAAATCAGGGAGAATCCCTGCCAGCGGTGGTGCAGCAGCAAACCGATTTCATGCTGCCCCTGGTGGGAGGACATGGATTCACCCATGTCACCTCCGGTCAGACCCAGTACGTGGACAATGGCCAGGGTAACATGCAGGAAATGCAGCCACTCAATAGCCTGCTGCAGCCGCTGCTCTACCAGGGAGCCGTCACTTCCAATGGCATAGCCGCCGGCGGACACGAGAGTCTCTTGCCCACCGATTGCCAAATGAATGCCAATCAGGGGCAGACAACGACTACTTTGGATGCCGGTTTGCTGTTCGCCTGCGGCAACACCACCACCATCACCAACAGTACAGCCACGACAATGGGTAATAAATCCCTGCTAGCCTCGGGGCCCTTGCCCGGTACTGTGGCCAATCTGCAGCCGCTGTCGAACCAAACCAATTCCATTCTGAAGCGCCGCCTGCGCTCCACTGCGCCCCAGGAGACGCACAAGTTCTCCAAGTTCCACACGCTCTCGCCGCACCGCTCCAAGCTGCGTAAGCCCTCCCGCACCCATTATACGCCGGCTCCGATCCTGAATCCGGACCGCAAGGGCACCGGCCTCTACTGCAGCGTCCGCAAGCAGTTGGGCCTGAGCCAGGGTCTCTTCGATGGCTTCGACGATGACTTTGGGGATCCGGTGGGCCTGGTCGACTTCTCCGACGAATCGAAGGTGAATCTGGGTTCCACTTACCAGGCACAGATACCCAGCTGCCGGCCGCCGGAGGAGGCTGCCCAGGATCCACTTCTCGCCGAGTTGATGTGGAATCCGGAGGTGCAGGAGGACGAGAAAATCCTGATGCGCTACATTGATCTCAGCAAGTCATCGGCCGTGCCCATGGGCAGTCATTCCGAGGAGGTGGCGCTCCAAACGCTGCTCAAGGCCAGGGGCAACTCGGCGGCTGCGGTGCTCACCCTGCTTCAGACGCAATCCGGCGCCTTCCAAATGAAGTGGACGGCCTATGAGCTGGAGCAGTTTCTGCGAGGCTTGGAGAAGCATGGCAAGGATTTTGGCAAGATAGCCAGCGAGGTAAGTGACAAGGAAGGAAGGGAAATTAAGGCCTAGCTAATAATCTGTTCTGGCAGCTGCTCACCAAGTCTTCTGGCGAGTGTGTGCAGATGTATTACTTCTGGAAGAAGCTGTGCGTGGACTACAAGGTGTCGCACCTGAAGATGGAGCCGGTGGTGGTGATCACACCCGCCGTGGAGAAGCCCTATGTGTGCGAGATTGCCGACTGCTCAGCGGTAAGTTGCAGTTGTAGTCCTTAGAAGGGGCAGCATGTCCTTGTCCCAGTACCGAGCACGAAGTTGCAGCTCGCAGAATCCCAACTTAACCCCAAAGCTAAAGGCATCACTCAACGCCCCACCTCACCTCACTGGCTCTCTCTCTCTCTCTTTCTCTCTGTTTACTCTATTCTCTGTATATAACGCTCAAAAAATCCAAAAAATCATACCAAATCCCCGCCTGCGTATGCGAATGTAGAGCTTCAGTTCGAAGGCGGCGCTGCACGGCCATGTCCGCATTCACGCTTATGGTCGCAGCAACAGTAGCAACACCAGCAATAGCAACAACAATGGCAACAGCAGTAGCAACAATCACCAGCATGGCACGGCCACTAGTGTCAATAGTAGCAGCAGCAGCAATACCAACATCAACAGCACCTGCAGCGGCAACATTAATGGCAGCGGCAACAGCAACATAAACGGCAGCAGCAACTTTGCCTGCAGCAGCAACAATAATCCCGCCAGCAATGCAGCAACTGCAACAGTAGCAGGTGCAGCAGCAGGAGCCGCACACGGCAGTAACTGCAATCAGAATCCTGGCGCCACGACTGGAGCTGCTGCCACCTCCACTGCAATCTCAGCCTCATCCAAGTCGGAACAGGGAATTAACGCCATACCAGGTGCCGCCAAGGAGGGCGAGTTTCCCTGCAAGGTGTGCGGCAAGTAAGATTCCCCCAAAAGCAAACCAAATCAAAAACCAAAAAGATATAAGCAGAACACACCTGTGACAATCCTATTTGAAAATTCGAAAATCCGCAAGCGATTTGAGTGCCCGTATATTCCCTTGAGTTGAGAACGTAAAGCACGCTGTACCGTAAAGTAACTCCGTATACGAGTACTTGGTTGATAGATCTTGAGTTTACTTTCATTATTATTTCTACGAGTCCTTGGTTTTCTTTGAGTTTTACAAGTAATTGCTTCCACTCTCTATCTCTCTCTCCATACTATAAATCTCTATATATTTTGGCCTTGAGTTTGTAGATATTATCGATCTTGAGTTCGTATGTCAGTTTCCGATTTTCCTATGCCATTTAGTTAGAGTTTTCGTCAAGCGATATTAACTGTTGTTATTGTTGTTGTATTGTATTGTTCCACGATGCGAAAGAAAACAAAAATATATTGAATCAAAACAAACCTGAAACTGAACCTCACCTCAACCTAAACCCGAATCGAATTACGAATACAATCAATAAATCGAAATTGCAATTTTAAAGCGAAGAGTCACAACTCGCGAATAGACGTAACCGTAACTGATATCAGCTCCACAAGCCCACACAAACCGGCAGATGCCGCTGGCCCCATGCTCGGTAAGTAGGATCGCAGTGTCCTCAGTGCGTTCTCACCTCCGTTCCGTTTCGTTTCATTTCGATATCCTTTTCCGTTCTCACACACATATTGATCTCTGTTCTCCTCTGATTTGGTGTACAATTTGTCATTTTGTTTCTCTCGATAAACCTAATCACAGCGCTCGCTAAGTGCCTCTAACTTTTGTACATAATATATTTAAAAATATAATAAATATTTCAACTAACACGGGCTAACTGTCGGGGCATTCGAAATTTGATTAGATCACAAACCCCCAAATCCTCAATCCCCAACAGCTGGACTTTAAATCTGTATCTGAAGCAGACGAATAATCCCCATCTGCGATCGGCTGTAAATACCCCTCAGCGCACACTCTCAGCTCTTTTGTTTTTTCCTATGTATTCTTGCTCACTTGTTTATTTTTATAAATATTATATTCGTTATATTCCTAAACATGAACTCTCTATTTTCCATGGTTATTAATAAACAACAAAGCAAATTTTAACTCCACACAAGGCTAAGTAAGAAGTGAACAAACCAACAACCAAAATTTAAAGAAAAGAAAGCTTCTATTTCGTATCTCTATGCATGACTCTCTACCAACCTAAGCCTAAACCTATATCTGTACCTGTGCCTAAGCATGATATATATAATAATCGCTGCCTATTCTGTGTGCTTCATTGTCTCTAAGTGTCCAATTAATCCGCCTAGTCTGCATTCTAGCTGTAGTAGTGCTCGAACTGAAGACCTCTGAGCTTCGTTTTCTCATGATGTGCCCTATTCTGCTCTTTTTTTATATTTCTCCAAACCAGAGTCTTCAATAAGGTGAAGAGTCGCAGTGCGCATATGAAAACCCATCGTGTCCAGGAGGCGGATCAGAAGCATCAGCAGATAAGCCATCAGTCAGCAGCCGGAACAGCAGGATCAGGAGTGGCCCCTGTGGCATCAAGCATCACTACATCGTCGTAGGCGAAAAATGAGAGAAAAACATACAAAAATCGATTGACAATCGCATTAAGCAAGCAGCAAGCATTGTTTACCACTGTTAGAATTTATGCTTAGACGAATTTGAGTCTAAAAATCAATGTCACGTGTACGTAGTAGTTAAAGGCATTTCTTCACTAGCTCTATCTCTATCTCTAACTCTATCTGTACCCCGATTCCGATACCGAATCTCTATTTAGCGATCACCTTCTCTCTCTTAACTATCACCTAAGTAGCAACACTTCGACTCGCTTTAGGGTATAAGTCTAGCCGAGGATTGGTAAAAGTTCAAATTGAATTGTTATTGACTATATACATATACATATACATATATATATGGTAGGCAAGTGCAATATTTATGTTGAGGTAATCCATACGAATATGAAAAAAATATTGTAAATGTAAATGTATACCTACCGTTTTTTTATATCGTAGGCCTTTATTCAGCTCGACTCGACTGTAGGTGTAACTCTATAACTATACTACCAGTAAGCGCAGGCTAAAGCCGAGGCAAATCCCGATCTATGATAGATATTAGTGCATAATCTACTGTTAACTACAAGTTTTTTCTACTCAAATACTCGTACATAGTTGCAACACACTACACTGATACTTTACTAGGGCGATAAATGTGTAGCAAGTAAGAGAATCTCTATATATACTGGACTAGGTGTACGACGTATGCGATATATGATTGTTGTTCTAGTTTTAATGACGCAACTCCGAGTAGTTGAAGTTTTACTTAGATCGTACTTACCTACCTACGAACCTTAACTATTGTACTATGGCTTAGAGACCGAAACCCAAGGAGAACCCTAAACGGAACCGCAAAACCCATGAAAATCTAGTGAAATCAAGTGATATTGAGTGAGATCAAAAACGATTTTAGCTAAACGTGAACAAAATTCAACTCTTACACACATACCCACAGTGTACTATATGATTAAACGACGTGGATGTGAATGTTGAGGAGAGTTTTAACTTTACTTTTAAACGCAAAGTGTAGGATGTAAGAAACTGTAAATAATTACTCTTATACGATAAGGAAGGATATCTTTCAAATTTCTACAAAACGCATAAAAGACATTAATCTATTGATATTTCTAGATACCCCCCCCAAATCCCTTGAAAGACCCACTTCCCCAAAAACACAAACAGACACACAGACAGACAAACAGGCTACGAGGGTTCAAACTCTCAGAGCAGATACACAGAGACACAGTGCAGTTTTATATAGGAATATAGGATATAGAATTATATACAAGCATATATTAAATTAAATGGTACAACAGTAAATCTGCCAGTAATTTGAACAACAACAAGAATCACACGTTTTCCATTTGGACAGTGAGCTAATGTACTACAACAAATTGATCAATTGATTCAACGTTTTGGGGGCAATGCAATGACCGACCGACCGATCGACCGGGTGGTATGTTATTAACTATGGCGTAAATTAATCTAGTTTAATGTAAACCAATGCATGCAAGGCTAAAAAGCAAAACCAAATTAAATATTCATGTTTAGTCTAATACCTTTCTCCTCCGCCGCCGCCCCCAACTCTCGACCTTTCCCCATAAAACCCAATGCAGAGTTGCCCAGGACTGGACTCTCTAGTACTCTGTTTGGGCAAATCTGTTTTAAAGACAGTCAGAAAAAAATATGGAAGATGGTAACTATTAGCAATTCTTAAGGTTGTATTCGCTAGTGTGACTTTTTCTTATCGTACAACTCAGTGCACTAAGGATCAGGTGCAAAATCAGAGATTTACTCCAAAGTCAGCACGAAGAACTATCGAAAATCCATCTCTTTATTTCCCTTCACCTTGTTTTCGCCTTCACCTCCAGGATAGCATATATGTAGCCATAACAATAGTCATAGGTTTAGTTGACGGACGACAGGATTCTGCATATTTTTCGGTGTTATATACAATAAGAGTAAGCAGATATACATACATAGAAACGAGTACAGCTACAACCCACCAGGAAAAGCACCTTCGAAAACTACTGTTTGTTGTGGGCCCCTCGAAGCCGTTCAAAGACTTTCTCGCGTACAATAATAATAGTCCGAATCTACATCCTTGATCATCTTTTGTTGTGTGCATTTTCTCTACACAGTTTTCAGATTTCAGTTTCTATATCTTCCGTTCGTATGTCTCTTCTGTTCGATTCTGATTCTGTTCTATGCTCAAATGCCTTCAAGCGTAAGTCTTAAGTATTACTAAATAAAGTATCCACAAATGAGTGTTTAACCTTAAGTAAGTGTTCAAATCTAGGGTTAATGTAAGCTTAAGTTTAAATGTGTGTGCACTTTGTTGCTTTTCAAGAAAGTTTCCTAAAGACAAACAGATCGTAAGAAGTATCTGCGCGAACGTCTAGTCAAATGCCGCCTAGTCTACATTATTTATGTTTTATTTAATAAGTTTTATTTTACCTATTTATTTAATGTGCCAAAATGTTTATCGTTTACCAATTAAATGATTTCAACTGTTTCTTTTTCACATCTTTTTGCATTTTTATTTGTTGAGAAAATATTAAAGGACAATCTGTGACATTGAGTGCTACTTTCCAATAGGTATTTCCGAGAAACAATTACAAAAACTCAGCATCAGCGCCAGCAACTTGTCCACACTCACTCGCTAACTCACCCACTCACTCCACTCACTCACTGACTCACTTTATTCAAAAAACTCTGCGTTGTGATTGTTCATTAAGCAAATGTAAAGACAACTGTATTTATGCAATACTTATACGTATTTAAATATATAGTATAACCTGTAAAAACACAAGCTCATCAGTATATACAATTTGAATTCCGATTCAGATTCAGAGGCATCTATGGTTCTTCTCAGCATCTGTTTGCAATATTTTGTAAATCGTACGGATACACACATACTACCATGAATGTCATACCGAAACCAAATATTTAAATTTAGAAAACGCAACAGGATTACTTCGAAATACAATACAAAAATCTTTTGAAATTGAAAACGATTGATAATAGCTATTAGACATATCAATTTTATTTAAAAAACAACAAAAAGAAAAACATGTGCATGTTGTTGCATGTGGCATTCCTGTTTAGCCAGTAAGAGGACATTTTAAGCGACGCATCGCCGTCATCTAAGTATTTACCGGATCCTCTGCGCGTCAGCGGCACCTCCTTCGAACCGAATCTTTGCTTATATCTCAGAGTATTTAGACTGACGAGTAATAATACAATATACGAAATTATGAGACGCAGCATTCCGAAAACTTTCCGTTTCTGTGCCGCCGAGCAGAGGATCCCCTCGGTCACCATCTGACGACAAGACAAACTTTACCGCTCAGTATTAACCGAGATGCCCGATTCCAGGATCTGTGGAGTCGGGCGGAACGGCCCTGCTATGATTAAGTACCGTATATACAAAGAGAACTACACACAAATCTACGATGTAAGTTTTAACTGTAATATGCGAAAAGAGAGACACTTTTATAAAGAAGAAAACTGTTACTTTATGGCATTTAGTTGAGATGCTGTAACTTCTTGTTGAACGTGAATCGTACGTAGCATGTAAATCTATTTAACTCGCAACACGCAAAGGAAAAAGAAAATGAAAAGATACCATAAACGAAATATAAATGTATTTATACAGTGCTAATATTAATATTCCGACATGAACGAATATTTTATGGTGCATCTATAAATGTACAGACAGAAGTAAGAGTAAACGTAAACGTAAATGTTTTCATGGTTGTAAACTGATGATCAAAATAGATTTAAACAATTTTACATGCTTTTATTTAAACGCAGATATTACTTTGACTTTTTGCTTTACACTTTTTGGTACCTAATAATATTTAATAACAATAAAAGGCACTTACAACATGAATATATATATATATGGTATATCTCCTTCGTTTCACATCGTTCATTGTTTTTAATAGACTTACAATCTCATAAGCGATGCTATGGAAAAGCGAAAATATTTTCTGAACATCACGCACTTTGATAAGAAACGATCAATGTAAACGATATTTGAAAAAGAGAAAAACAAAACAAAAAAAATCATGAATATTCCCTCCAAATAATTTTTAAAAAATTATGTATTTGCTAGAAGTCAAAAATCTCTGATAAATGTAACGAAAGGCGGCGAAAATACGAGGGAGACGAGGTTCGTGGGGATTTTTAGCATACTGGAAGAGGGGACACTGTCTATAATGGAGGATTAATGTATTTAGCATGATGTTACCAGTTACATTTAACATAATTACAATTACAATGATTATTGTGTATTGCATGTGTATGTGAAATGTATGTAATTACATAAAAACTCTAAAAAAAACACAAAAAACAAAAAAAAAAAACAAAAAATGGAAAGAGAAACTATGGCACACTTTTGCCATTTAATAGTAGTCAATTCTTCGAAAACGCATTAGCGATTAAGTGTGAGGACAGCAGAGAGACGATATATATAATATATATGGACACTATTTTCTAAACGTATTACAACAATAATTTATGAATTTGTTGGTAATTTTATACATATAATATACACGGTTACTTTTGTTAGCTAGCAAAACGACAACGACAACTTAGGTAGCGACGAGGTAGATAAACTTTATGAATGTTGTACCCAGGCCCAGTCAGGGCCAGCCAAGCCCACGCCCCGGTCACCCGCGAGAGCACACTGTACAGGCACGTACCTCACGGCAGGACCCCCGAGTCCTGGATCCTACCAAGCTAGTTAGGTCCGCGTCCCTCACGTTTTCTCCTCACGAACACTAAACACTACACCCTAAGTACCCTTACACCACTGATTACTCCACTGATTACTCACTCCGTTGGATTTGTTGTACTCTGCCATTTTTGGTGTGATATTCTATTGGTTGTGGCGGTCCCTTTTAAGCCGCTTTACACATTGTTGCATTTCTATTAATCGAACGAAAAACAAAAACAAAAACGAATACTGAAAGCCAGATAAAACATTACTCGTATAGCCTATTATTCGATTTCCCGTTGTTGTTTCCGTTGTAATGGTTTTTCAATTCGTTTCGACTAACTCTGTAACTGATTGCCAAACAAAAACTTTGTTAACTATTTTAGTCCATACATACGTACATACATACTTTTAGGTTTAAGCACATGTAATTTAATCGAACATGATTTGAGCAAACTTAATGAAAATGAAAACTAAACACTAAAACGAAAATAAAATGGTGGTCGTAACTAAATGAATTGTGTTTCTATTTTAATTTAAGGATGGGGCAGAACTTCAGGTAGGGTTTAATATTTTCAGACTTCAAATGGGTGTTTTAATTTACAATTTAAAGAAAAAAACAATAAAGAGTCTGTTATATATTTTATACAATTTTATTATTGTAACTAAATCCTTTTAGATTTAAATTAATTTATTTTAATTGCGACTCAAAATATACAAAATCAAAAATATTTATTATTTCTAGGATCGTAAATGAGTCCTTTATTATGTTGGAAAATAAGAATGCCCTGTAAGGATATAAAAAGAATTTAAAATAAAGAAAGCATACATCCACTGTACCTTAGATTCTTCTTGCTTTCAAATGAGTGTCTACTGTACCAGGTTAGTATTTATAAACAGCCAATAACCCCTTCAAAAGCTTAGCAAGGACGCAATCCTGAAAGCTTTTGCAAAAACATTCTCCTCTTTATCCTCTCTTTTTCTCCATTTTTCTCTCTCCCTTTTGGCTTTGGTCCTACCTCTCTCACCTTCGCTCTTGTGCTGGCTTTGTTGTTGGCGTTTGTCATTGTCCTTTTTGCGTTTGCTTTGGCTTTCGCTTTCGCACTCGTTTATTTAGTTCAGTGTGTTCAGTTGCGTCCTGGCTTCATATCCTGTCGCTATCCTTTAGCGCTTGCCCAAGCGATTTCACTTTGAGGTTCAGTTTTGAGTGCATTTCATCGCCTACAAAAGGAAGCTCAAACATAAAAACAACCGCCGTATATATACCCAAATATATCGTAGAGATATTGGGACAACAGTGAATGGTGATTAGAGTGAACGAAGTGCATTAGCGAGTGTACTGAACCAGGATATCCTGGAATTAACTGCCGAGTAACCGGCCCGGATCTTACCATTTTTCAACTCTCCAACAGGGTTGTGCATCTGCACTCAACGGCTTCAAAATTAACTACTCAAAGTACCACCACAACGCTATGTCCTTATCGGCCATAGCAAAGGTAAGTAAAGCGCCATGATATGCATAGAATCGAATCAAATCGAATAGAATCCTTTTACCCAGCGTGTCATTGGCGCCTTGTGTTTGGCTTTCTGGCGAAAATCCCTTCCCGCAAATGTCACTCATACCACGCGGCCCGCAATCTCTGACTTCAGTTTTAGTCTGGGCCGCACTCATACCCTTCATTCCCTTCGCTTCCATGCTTGGATTTTGCGCACAACAGCGAGCTTTCCTCCCTCACGTACACATACATTGCAAAAGTTGCCAAAACAGGATTGTCAGGGCTCAGAAATTATTGCACAGAAAAGAAAGCAAGTGCCCAATACTAAGTTAATATAATATTTTGCCTGCTTTTTGATATTAAAATAAATATTTCATCTATATATGATAAAAGACTTCTTTAAAACTGTACTAGAAAATTGTGTATCATAAAATAGAATTTCTAGGATACTTAGATCTCTCGAGGGAAAGCCCTAATTTTATCTGAAAAGTTTAACTTTATTATAACTCCCGATAACTCGACAACCCTAAATATCCTTTTTGACTCAAACTACGAAATGGCCGACACTCAACGAACAACCCCTAAAAAAAGCACACCCTCTCCCAAGCGAATCGCGAAACTTGTGAGCCAATTTTCTCTTCTTCTCTTGAGCAGGGGTCCCGTGTCCTTGGCGCTGGCTTCGCGCTTCGGACTCAGGACAACGACAACGACAACTTGATTAAGGTTAATGCCCCTAGCCGACCTTGGGGTGGTGTGCGACACAGTTCGGGACACTGGCAGCTCGGAGCTGGCGACTCGGATCCCGAAACCCGTGACTCGTGACTCGGTTTTAGGAACTCGACCACACTCGGGTTGGCAGTCGGATCCAACCATCGGCTTCACTTTCCCATGGGTTCATTGAACTTTTAGGGAACTTATTATGCTTTCCGTGTACACACTGTTCGGTTGTTTTTTTGGGTGGGCGGAACCGTACGTCCCTACCCGACCCGACCCGTCGATAGACTCGCCTCTGCTGGGTTGATTGGCCAGGCCGGGACAGGCCGGAACCGTCAGCCGCTGGGCTCTGCGTGTGTATATCATTTTAGGGCTCGTCCTCGTCCATTGTTCACCCTCCTGCTCCTCCTCCTCGCCGGTTGCCCCTCGCCGCTCTCTACTGTTACTGTTGCTCTGCAGCTGTTGTCGGGCGCTATTTTTGGTGCAAGACGAACTTGACGCTGTGCTTTTTGTCAGTCTGTCGCTGGCTCTGCTCCTGTCTGCACACCATGAATCATGTGGGTATATCTGAAACTGAAACGAAAACCAAATTCTATGAGAAAAAGTGCTATTATCTGTGAAAATCAAGAGATAAGTGCTACTCTGTGTTATCGCGTAGAAAAACAAAACAAAATCATGGCAAATGCAAATGATTAAACCAGTTTGACTAGGCGAGACTCCGAGTCTAAATACAACTCGTTATCAGCGGCAACCTGTTCTGTGCCCCTCGAATTAGAATAAATAGATTTCGTAATAGAGCTTTGTGGGCCGGGCCCGTCATTTTGAGTTCATTCGCTGTGCTAAAATGTCTACTAATCCGCTTGTTCCCTCCTCCTCTGCCTCCTCCTCCGATGCACAGCCAATACTCTACTCGTATTGGCGCAGCTCGTGCTCCTGGCGCGTGCGCATTGCGATGAACCTGAAGGAGATTCCCTACGACATCAAGCCGATCAGCCTGATCAAGTCCGGTGGCGAGCAGCACTGCAATGAGTACCGCGAGGTCAATCCAATGGAGCAGGTTCCAGCCCTGCAGATAGGTGAGTTATCTAGCTAGTCTTAAAGTTCCCCTATACATCATATACTCTCCCTTAGATGGACACACCCTCATCGAGTCAGTGGCCATTATGCACTATTTGGAGGAGACCCGTCCCCAGCGACCCCTGCTGCCACAGGACGTCCACAAGCGGGCCAAGGTTCGCGAGATCGTGGAGATTATTTGCTCGGGCATCCAGCCCCTTCAGAACCTCATTGTGCTCATCCATGTCGGCGAGGAAAAGAAGAAGGAGTGGGCCCAACACTGGATCACACGCGGCTTCCGGGCGGTGGAGAAGGCACTATCCACCTCTGCGGGCAAGTATTGCGTCGGCGACGAGATCTCCATGGCCGACTGCTGCCTCGTACCTCAGGTGTTCAATGCCCGCAGGTGAGTAGTTATGCTTATATAGGTTTAGGCAAGAAAGCTGGAAGTAAATAGGATGTTTTTTGGATAAAATCCATATTCAATTAAGAAATTGGTAGCTAAAGGAGTTAGAAATACGGCTTGGGAGCCAGAGAAGCTCATAAAAAAATATATAAGCCAAATATTTGTTCATAACAATGAAATTTAAAAGTTTAAAAATATTTCTTCAAACATTTATTAAATTTTTTTTTAATGAATTTATTTTGTAAAAACAAATTCTAACAACAATCTGTAGCGGATTGCTGAACACATTCCCTAAAAACTAGTTTATAGCACAAAGTTTCCATAGACTTCATTATAGTGGAATTTATTCCATTTACGTTAGTCCCTTAACTCGTTTTACAAACCAATTTAAAGCCTACAAACAACTTAACTAAACAGCAGAGGCTTACAAATATATACTTAATTTTTATGCAGAAGAAGGAAACATCATTGAGCTTGATATATATTTAATAAGTGATTTTAATAAGCTTTATGAAGTCCTAAGCGATTAAAATGTTTTATTTATAGCCTGGTTTTAGTCGTCACTAAATTATATTATTTATCAGATTCCATGTGGACTTGCGCCCCTATCCCATCATACTTCGCATCGATCGTGAACTTGAGAGCAATCCCGCCTTCCGGGCGGCCCACCCATCCAATCAACCGGACTGTCCGCCGGAGCTGCCCAACAAATAGAATTTCCCGACGCCAACTGCAAAGCGCCGTAAGACGAAAAAGTGAATTGCAGTTCGTGATCCCCAGGCACAGGACAAACTAAATACTTAAATCTGATCAGCGAGCAGAAGGGCGAAGGAGGAAGGATTGGACAGAAGATTGGAGAACAGCGGTCGGAAGAGGTTCCATTAAGCAGAAACAGTCGGATGTGATTTAAGAAATTGCTAACAGCATTTAAATATGCATAAATGCATAAAAATACTATCGATAACTTAACGAAATTCCAACACGAAATTCAAATGCAAATTCTCAGAGACGGAACGAAAACGGAAACTAAAAATAAAAGATAAAAACTAAAGATTCTTTAAATTCCCTTAGTTTGTCATTGTGAACATGATCTAAAAGATGAACTCATATATATTAAATGTAACTTATTTTTATGCATTTTATTTAGGCTAACAAAAACATAACAAATTCATGACGAAAAGCAAAATTCAATTCAGGGATTTAAAAACGAAACAAATTTAGAAGGAGATATGTATGTATTTATAAGTACTTCATGTCAAAGTTGGGCTAAATGCTAAACAAATCGTTCACAAAGTACAAAGCGTCAGTCAGCAATTAAGTAAACTATACCAGCATACAAACTGTACACTAAATCGAGTAATGAATAACTCATAAGTAATTTACAAGAACTAAAACTTGGGTCACCTATTTAATGGTTCTAAATGTCAATGCAATGCCTCTTTGATACCACGAAACGTAACGTAACCCCAAGTATTTCCCCCAAATCAATGCACATAGACGAATGATAAAGCCAACAAACTAAGTGCACCAACTAATTTTAAATAGCAACTTGATGTAAATTGAATTGAATCGTGAGAGAGTCTGTTCGCATACCCCTACCCTGTACGAGTAGATGTAAGCCTGCCAATGCCAAGTACACACTATACTTACTTACTATCCTGCATGACAGTACAAGGCGCCAGTCGAAGGACGGAACGCCCATGGTCTAATCATCATACGATACAAATAAATAAATATACATATATAAAGGATATAGGACGACAGAGCTGCGCATTTTCGCAAACCAAACCAAACGATAACGAAAACTAAAACCAAATTGAATACAAACCAACTAATATGCATAATTTCCGAAATATTGTAACAGTTCCATATACTATTAATAAATAAACTTCACACTAAAGAAAAGTTTTGGGTTCATTTTACGTTTTTTACTGATTACTAAAAATGTTAAAATAAACAAGCTTTGCTAGGGAAATGTTTATTATAGATATTTTAAAAACATTTACGCTAAACAATCTCCGCTGATTAAATTAAAAACAAGATGGACATACAGTCGGGTGTCCCGACAGTAGAATACCCTGTACCCTGGACCGCTCCCCGTGAATTGAATTCGAGACAACTTACAATTACTTTAACGAACGTTCTAGAAATAGCTCTGACTTTGTTTCGCTGTATGTATACAGGCAAAGAATGTGACCATTGCAAGTGTATTGGTGCATGTGTTACTTGGAGCCCTTTGCCTTGGCTGCCTCTTGTATACATAATAAGTATAAAGTAAAAAGACTATATCTCCGATATTTATTGTACGTTCGTAATGAAATTTAGACAATCTGTATATTTTGATAAAATACATCAAGGTTGTGAATATAGTTTACCTAACTTTATAAATTTAGGAGATATACGTTTTTTTCAAATAGCTCCCCAAAAAAGGGGAGCAGCAAAAATTTAAAACAAACTTGATCTGCGTGCAGATATAAGAAGTCTAAGTCCCAAGTTTGGTGTCTCTAGCTCTTATAGTCTCCGAGATCTAGGCGTTCATACGGACAGACGGACAGACGGACAGACGGACAGACGGACAGACGGACGGACGGACGGACAGACGGACATGGCTATATCGACTCCTTAAGTGGTCCTGACCAATATTTAGGTAACTTTTGGGGGTCTGCCACGCCTCCTTCTGCCTGTTACAGAATATCGCACAAAATTATAATACCTTTGTACCTTTGGTACATGGTATAATAAACTTCAAAATGTTTGTTAGCCATTTACAAAAAGTACAGCCTGCTTTTAGGGTTAATTTATATAGAAGCAAAGAAGCTATCGATATTTCTTAGCACAAAATTTCCTATCAAAGACAGCTGGTCGTTGGAATCGCTATCAATTAGCCTTATAAAACTTTCTACAGCTGCGGATTTATTGTTCTATTATACACAAAAAAAGAAACTAATAAGATCAAACCTACACATAAAAGATGGCTGCTGGAAGAAAGGCACTTTTATTGACACCATCTTTATGGAACATTTTCAACCGAAATATGTCTAAAAACTCGCTGCCGATACTATATTCCTTCTGGTCGAGTTCATGTTCGTGGAGAGTTCGCTTAGCATTGAACCTCAAGAATATAAAGTACGAGATTAAAGCAACCTCCCTGCTAAAGACAGAGAACGAGCATGCCTATACCCCTGAGTATCTGGAGGTGAATCCTATGCAGACGGTTCCTGCTTTGAAGATTGGTAAGAACTATACTTTCCCAAACTTAAAAGTATTTTATTTCTGACTGATTCAAACTAGATGGACATACCCTGTGCGACTCTGTGGCCATAATGCACTATCTCGAGCAGACTCGGCCGCAGCCTGCTCTCCTGCCCCAAGATCCCTTGAACAGGGCCAAGGTCAATGAAATTGTACAGCTCATTTGTTCGAGCATTCAGCCGCTGCAGAATGTGTCGGTTTTGGAGCTCATCGATAAGGATAAGCGCCTAGAATGGGCACAGAAATGGATAGTCCGGGGATTTGTCGCCCTAGAGAGAGTACTTAGCCAATCCGCGGGCAAGTATTGTGTGGGAAATGAGCTCACCATGGCAGATATTTGCCTGGTGCCTCAGGTTCGCAATGCCAGAAGGTATTAAAATATATATAAATTTATTTTTTGAATTAAAATTTAAGAGTTTATTGGATTCTTTTAGATACAAAGTCGACCTGAGCCCATATCCGAACATAGTGCGCTTGAACAAGGAGCTGCAGGAACTAGAAGCCTTCAAGTCCACTCATCCCTCTACACAGCCAGATTGTCCGCCAGAATTTCTTAAGAAATAATTATTAGAGTTAAGGAAACTAAAAACATTCCACTTGCATTTAGATATGCTTTTCTTATCAAATAAAAACTTGCTAATGAGATCCCAACCCAAGTCGAAGTAAAACCTCATTGAATTATAATATAATTTTTATTAGTTTTGTCATTTTTATATAATCGTTCTTAAATGTGTAATGTGTGTGTAATTCAGGTAATTCATTTATGTACCGTCCTAACTTTGCTTTTCTAATTTTCCATCTTGGATGCGGATCTTTTTATAATGTTATCTGCGTAATGTATGTATGTAGTTTTATGCACTTATTGGCGTTTCCTGTTTGGAGTCTGTGTTTTCTGTGTGTTTTCGGGTTGTCTTTGCCTTTGTATATATGTATTCAACAAATTTACTATAAATACTATTACATACAGATGTGTGCCATACACGCATTACATAATATTACTATTACATTCGATATACATGCATGTTCTGTACTGTATCTCTAACATCTGTACCGATCGATCGCCTACCTAGCTTAGCTTTCGTCTTATTGTTGTGTTCTTGGCCTTAGTCCGCCGTCATTACCATAAGGATGTAGTCGCCATCTGCACAATATTCTTTTTATCATTTTGGTTTTTAATTTTTTGTTATTTTTCGAGTATGATTTTGGGGGTTATATAGCTATGTATATATATGTATGTAGAGAGGAGTAACTGCTTGCATACGTTTTGGTTTTTCGCAATCGTACAAGTTGTCGTTTTTACTTTGTTTTAATTGCAAAAATTATGCTTTCGATTTGTTGTTAAAACTTGAATGAGCTACGTTAAAGAATCTTCGTTTAGGGATACCTTTTGATTTTGTTTGTTTTTTAAATTGTTTAAAGATTTCTCTAGACTATGTTTCTGGTAATCCTTTTACTTGCTTGTTTTTTTTTCTTAGTTTTATTCTTTTTTTGTAAATTGTAAAATGAAATTGAGAAAAGAAAATCCTACTTTATATCGTGGTTATGTGTGATGCAATTTTCAAATGCTAAATGAATAAATCTATAAAATCGTTTGCTTTGCTACTTGATTCTTTAAAAAACTTCAATTGATTATATTTCGTAAATAGAGCATAACTAAATATCGTTGATTTCATTTTGCATTTTTACTTGATTTACTTCAATAGGATCTGTCTCCTCATTTTTACGTTTTCTTGGGTTCATTTGCACTCAGAAAGGGATTTGGTTTTAGGTTTTGGTTTTGCTAAAATTTTATTTAAATATTTTGCTAATATGTATAAGTAAAACTTGTTGCTCTTTCGCATTCCGCAATGGATTAAACATCATTCGCTACTTCTCCGATCGATTGCTGGATTGTTTGCCATTATATTTCGCTTCGCTTCCTCGCTCCTAGATTAATATAACATTTGCTTAGCCTTGGCGGCATTGTATTTACATACATTTAAATACTCTATATACGTTTAATTTGTTTACATCCTCCGACTTTATTTCTCCCATTTGTCAGTATTATTATCACAGTCAAATCATAAAAGATTTAGTACTTTTACTTTTGAATGAGTTTCCATGATGTTTTTTATAATGTTCCGCGCTTTTAATGTCGATTTCGTAATTAATTTCTTCTATATGTTACTATTGAGAGATCGAAAAGTGTGGTTGTTGCTGTTCGTCATAGTTCCTAGGTCTACTCCTATATAATAATAGTACGTTGAGTGAAAAGAAGTGCCTTCTGATGGGGTTCGAACTTGAATTTTGACTCTAGATCGCTTACATAAAAAGAGAATTCCTACATGATGAGCGAAATGTTGGACCGGAACCGGAAATGGGGTGTTGTTGCTGCTGATATTGGCCATAACTTCTATGTAACATTTGTTTCTGGTTTTTCTTTTTCCTAAGGTACTCACGTATGCAACTTCTTGGGTTGTTTTTTGGTTGACAACAGAGAAAGTTTAATTTGTTTCTGTGTTTTTAGAAGATTCGAAAAATCGGCTTTAGTTTCTTGTGATCCGAAATTTAATAGATACTATTTTGTACACTGAATAATATTTCATTTAATTTATGCATTCCTACTTATGACTGTAATGTAGTTTTATGTGTTTTATGACGGGGATCGTTTCAACTGCATTCTTCGTTCCAACATCATGACAATGTCTCTGTTTTCGAGCGATCATTGGGAATTAAAAGTCTATATCGACAAGACCCATATGTGCTAAAGGGAAACATAGGTAAATAAATAGATAAGTTCGGGATGCACCGAGTTCTTCTGCTTCAATCGTTAAACCACTTTTATTTTTGCTTGAATTAATTAATATTAATTGTATTTATCACACTAACGACTACTTCTTTATACTTTTAGTGTATGTGTATTTATATAGTATTTAATATTTCACTAATGCTGTATGCTTCTGTGTTGTGGTTTCGCTGAATGAACGTCGGTCGTCCGGTCGCTCCGCTGCCGCTGGCCAATCCGATTGGTTTATACATACAATGCTATATGAGGTTATATAATGATTCAGTTAGTTCTCCGATATCGCTCCTCTGCTCAGCTCGATTACGATTTAATATGGGCGTCGTGTACATTTTATATATATTAGATGCGTTCGCATTAATTAATGTTTAATTGTTCTAATAACAGTGTGGGTGTGGGTGTATGTGGCAAAGCATAACAATTTAAAATTAAAGTTTATTTTTTATTTCTGTTTTTGTTTTTTCTCATTAAGTATGTATGTTTTTATGTGGGTATGTAATATATGTATGCTCTATACGAGATTTGATTGATAAATTGAACTCCTCTTTACATTTTTTTGTATTTTAGCAAATTACAGATTTTCTAGAGCAAATTCTCCTCTTGGGACTTTCATTTATTGGGTTTTCTTTTTAACTTGTTGTCCTTCATTCCTTCTTTCATTTTGGTTTTCTTTAAATGTTCAAAGTCGAATTGAATTTTAATTACTTTAGATATTTATGTATTGTATGTTGTATATAGTTAATAAAAGTTGCTTTTATGTTTACTACTTTAAGACTAATAGACTCCGTCGTTGAAATAACAGCTGTTTAACTCTCCTCTAGCTTTCCTTCCTTTCTGCCTTCCTAATATCCTGCCATCCTACTCTCTAGCCTTCCTATCCTCCGTAGTTATTGTTATAGATGCCTTTCAATAATTTTTTCATGAATAATAAAACTCCTGAACTCGTGTTTGTACTCGGGTGAACAGAACTTACTACGATGCGCACGTCTCTCCGAAGTTTCCTAGTTTTTCACATGATTTTGGTGTCGAAATAGGAGGGGGATTTTTGGCGAAAGGGGTGATATTGGCATGACAATGTGTCTGATTTGAGGGGGTGCTGGTAACAGTAACAGTAAAAGTAACAGTTGTATCGATGGTTAGCACGAAGCAATCATGCGGCCGAAAGGGTTGCAACTTGGACGCGGACTGACTGTGCTAGGACCGCCCACACAACACTCCAGGATGCGACAGGCGGGGATGGCGTGAAGCTTCAATTTGTACAGCAAATAACAAACGCATTTAAACAATAAAATCCAAACAAGCATAAACACATCGAAAGCGGGACGCAGGACACCAAAAATGGATGCGATCGACTCGCATCCTCTTATGGGCACGGCTCGGCTTCGGTTTCGGTGTTGGGTTCGGTTTCCCTTTCGTCACACTGCCCCAATTAAGTCGTCGTCTTTTGGGGATCACAAATCTGACGTTTATTTTCGAGAAACGGAGTTTTCGGAATCGGCAAAGACCAGTTTGCAGTTAACACGTATGCATTTATATGGGAGTGGGGTTATTTGGACGAGAGTCCTCGAGAACTCGCACTCGATCACGATCTCTGTTTGCATCTCGATCTCGGATCCATGCATCGATGAATTGAGAACTTGATTTCAGGGGAGATTTAGTTGCTTTTGAAGTAAAGCTTTTCTTTTTCTCTTAGTTGTCTCATTAAAAAATTAATTATTTCATAATTAATTTCAAGTATCGTTTGACTCTTCTCTCATCTCTTTGTTTTTTTTCAATAAATATATTTTTGCTTTGTTTTTTTTTGTTGTTTTTGTTTTTAAATACATATCACAGATCCAGTACCAATATAGGTATATATATTTGTGTTTATTTTTTCATCTTCTCATCCTCTACTATGTTTAGATATTATATAAAACTCATACATTAAACATAACTCAGTGAGCACGCGCGTGTGATACTGATATTTAGTACGAATGTGTGAATGTATGGGAAGTGGATGTGTTTTTCATGTATTTTTCATAGGTTATTCATGTGTTCTTCATGTGAATTTTCATGTTTAATGGGTTTTGTTTCATGAGAGTGAGTGGTGTATGCATGTAAGAGGTGTGATCTGTGATAGATAGATTTGGGCTTAAAGTTTGGATATTGATCTGACGCAATGCGAAGAAGACGAAATAAATGTTCAGTAGCTTTTGGATTGGAAGGTTGATTGGTTGACTGGTTGACTGGTTGACTGGTTGACTGATTGGCTGGTTGACTGATTGACTGATTGTGGGGTGGACGAAGGGGATCTGTGTATTTATGCTTGTTGTGATTCAGGTTGTTGTTGTTGGTTAAGCTACGCTTCAAAGTTGTTACTGTGGAATTTTCTGCTGTTCGCCTGGAAAGCTCAGATCCCTAGCCTAGACGGTCTATTGCATTCTGATCGTCCTGATCGATAGATTTCTCTTGATGAAGTCATGAAATAATAATTATAATAATAAAACACCAACATCGGTTATCCTTTTAATCCTTCCCCCTACGTTTTCTGTTTCGGTATTTCTTTTCGTTTTGTTTTCTTTTGGATGTTAATGCATATTTCAAGGCACACTAGCATTTACGACTGTACTTTCAAATTTACTTTCTCTATGTTTCTTTCCTTTCTCTCTTTAGTTTGCTTATAGACTTTGTCACGTTTTCATTTTTTTGTTATTTTAATTATTTTGTTTTTTGTTTGATTTCATATTTTAATCGTATTATATAAATATTGCACAAATAAGAACAATTGTAGGTCAGTTTTAACAATAATAGCAAAAATTAATAAGAACAACTTTATAACTTAAACATATAGACTTAGCTTAGGATTGGTTGCGGTTCTTGTTTGTTTGTTTTGTTTGTATCTTTATCTTTTTTCTTTGTATCTTTTCTCTACGGTGATGAGCGTTTTCAGTGATTGAAGTTGAGGTTGATTGAAATCGAACGGAGCAACGATTGGCTGGCAAACTGGCTGATTTTGAGTTGATTTTGATTGATCATGATAATGTTGTAGACTGTAGTTTTGGTATATATCTTTTTTTTTTTGTTTTTGTGTTAGTGATGCGACGCTGGTGGTGGGTGGTGAATGGGTTGGTTGGTGGCAAGGTAATGGGTTGGTGGTGGCCCAAAAATTAAACACAAAATAAATATTTCTGCGGGTTCCATAATGGTGGTTTTTGTTTGTAATCAAATTTTATTTAAATTTTGCTTCATCTTTGTTTATTAATCGAAAGAGGAGTGTTTGTGTGTGTGGGTGTTAAACTAAATTATGTGTAAGGAATAAAGTAAATAAGAAAATGTTCATTACAAGTAAGGCATTTCTCTCTCTGCAGGTGAGTGTTTTTATGTCTTTGTGTGTGTGTTGTTTGTGTGTTTATATTTATATATGATTAAGGGAATTTTCGTTTAAATGTGATGTTAACATCTTCTGTCTTTACACTGCGTTTCTAAGTAAGATATGTACATACAATCGTCGTGAAATGTTTGTGGAAAATAATGTTTAATAATTGCACAATACTTAAAAATAAGACGGGAAATTTGTTTGATTGTTGGGTGGATTTTATTTTTAATGAAGAAACCCCTAAATGAATGCTTTTAATGTGAATATTTTACAAAGAATCGGTATTTGTTTTTTTTTTAAGATAATTGTGATGTATTTTTAAGGTGAAAGAAAATGTAAGACTTAAAATTAGAATGTAAGAAACAAATGTGCTAAATTTACCAAAGAAATGTAGAGTTAACAAAACGCAAAGTGACATTTGAAAAAAAATAAAAACTAAGAAGTGCAGTTCTCAAACTGGCAACTAACAAATCGCAATGTGTTTATATATTTATATATAAATAATATATAGAAAACAAAAGATAAGGAGATAACAAATCGGGAGCACAAAATCATAACCAAAAGGAGACTCACGTGCGCGCGCAACACATTAACACCACTCGATCCGTCGGATCGGATCTCTAAAACTAGACAACATTATCATGATCAACATCAACTGTAGCGTTCCGAAAGTGTTCATGTACAGGGGTCGCAGTATAAAGTAGGGATAATCGTAGGTGAATATATTAACAGCGATAAGCAATTATGGAGGGGCAACAGAGAACAGTTAAGAACAGAAATTGGTAACAAGAGCACGTAAAATGTCAACAAAGTCACTCATTATTATTATTATTATTTCGCAATTGCATTTTTTCACTAGCCTGTCGCAGATTTTCGTTTTTCGTAGGGTTGTAGTAAAATATTTACCTTATTTCGAGGGTAAGTATCACCTGAAGTTTTCACTGAAAACGCTCGCTCATTGTATAATTGAAAACAGTTCAACTTTAGCTCAACATAATGCTAATTATTGGGTGTGTGGTGTTGTGTGTAAAGTGGTTGTGGCTTATATGTGTGTAGATAATATATAAACAAGACTCAACAACGGTGTACACAGATATATAATCATATATCCCATGTATATGGTATAGAAAAACAAAACAAAACACGCAACGCAAACATACGCATCACAAACAAAAACCCAAACAGTTTTCTTTCTAGTCTAGCTTTCATTTTCGATTTAAATTTTTAAAGAGTTTCGAATGCGATTCGATTTCGAGCGTGACAAACAAATGCAACAATTTATAGTAGCAGGTAAAAGGTAGTAGAGTACATGTTATTATACAAATTTTAACTATTTCTCATATTATTACATAACGTTTTTCGCGTTTTAGTTAAAGCAAAAGTTTTCATTTAGGTGAAGGCCTTGGAACAGAGTTTACTCAAAAAGTGTACTTGGAGGGGGGAGGGTTTTGCAAATACATAATTATTATTTATTAATTGCTTAACTCTTAGCTGCACGCATAACAATTGGTGTTTCCTATCCCTTTCTCATTACTATTATTATTATAATGTTTTTTTTTTGTTTGTATTACGTGTTGAGTGAGAAATTAACAATTTGGTTTTTAGACGAAAAACTTGCTTGTGTTGTTGGGGGATAGTTTGGTTGTTGTTGCTTTGTTTTTTGCTTTTTTGCCTGTTTGTTGGTTGTTTGTTTCTTGGTTTCTTAATTTGTTTGTTTGTTTGTTGTTCTGTTTAGTTTGCTGGATATATTATTAATTCACAACAGTGGTTAATGGAATTTGTCGCGCCCTCTTTGTCTCCTCGTCGTTGATTTTCTGTTCAATTAGATATTGCGCTTTGGCAATGGCACTCGGCTGACCAGTTATGGTAACAATGCGATTTCTAGTGCCAGGTGCGAATATGCCCTTTTTGGAAATTTGCACATTTGCGCCAGAAACATGTTGGATTTCAACTAAACTACGACCGTTCGGACCTGGAATATTTGCATCAGATTTATGTTAAATATTTTCTTTAAAGAACAATATAATGAAGGGTAATTAGAATGGGTAAAGTAGGGTATATATATATATGTATATATCAGTAGAATATGTGGGTATATAATTATAACTATACATATTGGGGGAAGTATAGCAGGCGGGCCAAAAATAAAACAAATCAAAGTATTAATGTATCAAAAATCAATAGCCATAAGCTGGGGGAATGGTCAGGTGCTTAATAAACCTAATGACCTAACGACCTTACGACTGACACTGAGGTAAACAGTAACTGCGCACGTGAAAGTGTAACGAATGTAAATCCAACAAAAGATATTGTAATATGTACGCCTGGTTACCCAAGAATTGCACTAGCCAACTATATATATCGATGTGTATATAGCATGTTAGAAGAAATTCGTTAAGCATAAACAAGATGGGGGAAAAAAGTGAATGTCTTCAACCTAGAACCTAACTGCTAAAGCTACTCTTTAAACTCTTATGCTAACGGATGCTGCTGCTGCTGCTACTGCTGCTGTTCTGTGCGAATTTTCAGTGGATGTTTTTTTGGGTCTGAGCGGGGATCAAGGTGCGGCCTGTGCTGGGTGGATGGGTGAGAGGCAAGAACTTGACTAGAAATTTCGCTATATAAGTTTCAATGGATTCATCTGTGGCTGAACGCTCTGAGAATGTGTCTATCGGAATGCAATGGGTAACGTAACTGATCGGTCTCTCTCTGGAATGAGTCTGGAATGAAGTGCCTGTGTCTTTGTTGGCTATCTATGTCTATGTCTAATGGCTCTAATGGCTAATCAAAGGTGTATATGGAAGCGGGGGAAAATGGGGGATCAGGAACAGGAAACTCCAAGGGAAAAATAAAAATTGCGGAGTTGTCGGTGTCTCTCTGTTGGTTGGTTTTTGCAATTTTCTTTCATTGTTTTTTTTTTTTTTAGTAGGGATAATAGTAAGGACGCGCACCTAGAATAGCGCCGATAATCACTTCCGGCACCTCAACGTTCTTGGAGTCCTTGGAGCTTAGGTCACCCGGTGTGGGGCTCTTGCTAAGTCCGCCCAACTGCGCTGTGGTCGCCGTGCCCGTGGCAGCCGTCAGCCCGAAACTGTTGTTATTCAACGAGACGGGCGTGGTGGCCGGCGCCGTGGCCGAGCCCAGGTGTCGGAATGGATCGAATTGCACCGCAGCGGCGTCCAGTTGCGTCTGCGTGGGCCGGCTCGCGGCGGCGGCAGCGGCCGCTGCTGCTGCATACTGCTCCAGATTCACCTGGCCAACGGCACCGAACACATTGCTGGCGGTGGCCGCGGATGCGGCGGCCGCAGTTTGCTGGTCCAGCGTCGTAACGCCAAGGAAATTGCCCAGCGTAGAGTGGGCTCCATTGGTATGCGGTACGCCCACACCCATGCCGAGAACACCGTACTTGGCCAGCACGCCCAAGGCGTTGCAGACTTCCGTAGTGACGTTCTCCGAGTATCCAGAGCCGCGCATGGCAACCTACAGAGATTTAATAAGGTTTAATTATAAAGAAAACTTTAAAGATAACCAAGAATCCCACCTTAATGTGCTCCAAAAGCTGTGTGGCAACAGCTAGATTGGGTGCCGGATTGGGGGCCCCCAGGTTGATGGACAAATTGATGCCGGTGCCGTTGACTAGCAGGCTGGCCGCGGAATTCGCGCCGCCGATCGTGGTGCCCAGCGTGGAGTTCAGCGAGGCGGTGCTCGAGTTAATGGCGTTCTGGTTGGTGGCATACGGAGAGCCGGTCGGATTGAAGTTGGCCACAGGGCCGCTGACGTCCGCATAGGAGACGTTCAGGCAAGTGCCCGACTGAGGATCCTCGACGATCTTCGAGAGAATCATCTTGCAGGCATTCTTGTTATTCTCCTTGTCGCCAATGATGGTGATGCAACGCTCCTGGAGCGAGACATCCTTCGGCTTCTGCGAGATCTGGACATAGGAGCCGCTCTCCTCCTTGATCTGTTTGATGAAGGCGCCACCCTTGCCGATGATCATGCCGGCAGTGGAGTTTGGCACCAGAATCTTGACCTGCTTGTCCCGCTCTTGGGTCTGTTTCGACTCGGCATCGATGATCTTTGTGGTTAGGTCGGGCTTCTCACGGATCTTATCCATGATGAACTCCAGAACGACCATGATGGCCTCCGTAGAGCCAGTAATCAGGCACACGCGTTCGGTGGTGCCTAAAAATAAAAGAAGATTAGTTCTCTGCCAAAGTAAAGAGGAAATGATAGACTCACCTGGATAAAAGTCATGGGACTTGGACATCTTGACCCTAGCACCCGTGTCCTTTTGAAGAGAGGCGATAGTCTCGCCACCTTTGCCGATGATGGCCCCGGAGGCCACCGCGGGCACCAGGATTTTCATGTGATACGTTGTCTCGCCTGTAAGCAAAGAGTCAAGAGGAGTTCACATAGCGACCAATGGATTAGTCTCGTTGATTCTCATCGGAGATCAGTGGGTATCAGTTTTGGTTTTTTGGTTATTAGAATTAGAATTAAGAGTTAGAATTAGAATTGGAATCGAAATAGTAGGTACTTGTACTGGTAGGTACTGGAGGTTAGTCTGTGCCCTCGGCTGTGGCAAACATTCTAGTTCTGGCTCTGGTTATGGTTATAACTCTGGGTTAGATCTAGTTTCTAGCTCATTCGGCAGGTTATAAATTAAAAATAATAACAGCATTTCAGCGTCGATCGCTTGGAGTTGTTGGAGTTAGTTTTTTGGTTTGGTTATAGGCATCATACAGAGCATGGGTTACGGCGTGTCGTGGATTGGTTATGGTGGCATGGCATATGGTGTTCGACTGTGGGGTCTGTTTTCTGTGTGTGGTTGTTCTGTGGCAAGCCATGAGGAGTTATGAGCTCGAGGTGAGATCGGATGAGGAACGGACAATGCTGTGGCGACACACGAAACACATGAGACCTGGCACTGTGCCTCTTCCACCGGCGGAAGGTCGTCCGTAAGAGAGACCCTGTCCGACCCTGATCGCAAAAGCAAAACAAAAACGAAAAACGAACGAAACGAGTATTTTTTTTTGTAATGGAAAAAATGTAAGTCAAAGCAAAAGTCGGTCAAAGGGTCGAAGGTTAATGGTCGTGTTGTCGGTTGTCGGTCGTCAGTGGGGTCAAAATCAAAATCAGTTATCCAAAGTCAAGCTCAAAGCGCGCTCGAGTTACAGATTGAAAGGTACAGATACAGATATACAGATACAGAAAAACGACAGATAGAGCTACGGCTTTAGTTCGGTATTAATCTTTAATTAGTCGATCTTGTTCTTATTTTTTTTTGTTTTTTTTTTTGGTTTTAATATATTTTTTGGCTAGACAAAGATGGATTTAATGGTATTTAATGAAAGTGTGACAAAGCTTACCATGATGAATATGATTATTGTTATTATTTTCAATTTCAACCTCAATTCCAGAACAAACTGACTCACCTGAAATGGAAAGAGAAGAACGGAAACAATGATTATAAGTTGGAATTTGCAGCTATAGTACTATATATATGAGGGCAAATGAATGGGAAAAACGAAATACGAGAAACGAAGTACGAAAGCATGGTCACAGTGAAGCCTCGCAATGATCTCATACGAACGACGACGACGACGACCCCAAGTCGCCGCCAGTAAACAAACAAATTTCAATTAATAAAATGTGTCAAGCGGAGACGCTCTATTACACAAGCGCTGCAAGGCAGCAGTAGCAGCAGCAGCAGCAAGACAACAAAGTGATCCGAACGCGTTGCACCTGACTGGCTGCCACCGTGCATCCACCCGTCTGTCTGTCGGTCTCTGTGTCGCCTGAGCTGACTTGGGGCGGTCCAAGACGTTGGCACTTGCCTGGTTTAAATTTAGCCCGACTCCCCCAGTTCCCCCAGCTGCTCCCTTTAAATCTATGTCGTCTTGGTCGACGTCGAGTGTCCTTCAAAAGTATTTCTCTAATTAGATACAGCACACTTGCACACACACACACACACACACACACTCTGAGGCGATGACATTGCGGTGGGTTGGCGGGGTGAATATTGGACCATTTGCCCTGCTTTACATGCATGTGTGAAAATGTGCGATTTGCAAAGAATTTGCAATGTGCAAAAAGCGAGAGGAGGAGCTGCAGCAGCAGCAGCAGCAGCGAAAGCGAAAAACCCACATACTTAGCACCATGCTGGCCAATTTCCGCCTCACTACAGCCTCATCGCACTCGAATAATTGAAAGTGCGCCGGACGCATCTGTCAGTTATCTATCATCTATCTGTACTTAGAGAGTGGAGGAGGAGGTATATGCAACCCGAAAAAAAAAAATTAAGAGATGCATAGAATTCGTAGCAGAAAAACAATAAATTGTGCGGTCAGCGGGGGGAAAAATACTCGTAAATAAAAAGAGGGGCAAGGAGAGTATAATATGCAGGAGGAAACAACAGAGTTGGCCATTTGCTTAGCGATTTTATGGGCCACAAAGGACCAAGTCTGCCTTGCTGTTGACACTGTGCAGCAGCAGCTTAAATTATGTGACTGTCATAAATAACACTTGCAGACCGCCCATGGAGCGATGCAGGAAGCGGTTGCAGCTGGAAGAGGACCAAGAGGGGGAGGAGGAGAAGAAGCTTGCAGGAGGCAGACTGGCGACTAATTTCGTATGCATTGTGTGCAGGATTGGTTCGGGGAAACTAGGCTAACGACAAGCTGTGTGGCACAAGCTTCATGGCGCGGAGCAGGAGCAATCTGCAGCACGCAAATTGTTAAAGCAAAGTCGCGGCGTCAAGTGCTTGTCGCGTACCACGCGACGTATGCGTAATGTGGCGACATGTGACACGCGAATAGGCGATTGGATCCCGTAAAGGGGAAGTAAACAATATTCCTGGTCATAAGGAGGTGTTGCAGGAACTCTATTTAAGCCTAAATGCTACAAAATCCATTAGTCAAAATAAATCGAAGCTTATTGCCTGCACTTGCGGGGTGGGGGACCTCACAAAATGCTGCACCTGCTCTTAAGCTTTTAAATCAATAAAAGTGGCACTTTTCTGTATATTCTTCCTTTATTTTCCTATAAAAAGGTTTTGGAAATACTCTTTAAAATACAGTTTAACAAAGTTTAAGCTGTCTGAAGCAAACTCCCTCTTTAAACCCATTTAACTTGGTTTTTATTTCCCACATTCCTCTTCCCATATTTAGCTTGTGTCGCAAAATTCCAAACAAAATCCTCTGCATGCCGTAAATCTTTATGCAACACACATGAATCACTAGGGCATGCTAAAGGAAAGTGGACGCGGGATATATACATAAGACATAATATTTTAAGGCACATTCAAAATTGAAATGGACGCCCACATTAAAGCGTACGATTAGCATATGAGTTTTTATATAGACGATTGTGGCAGTTGCTTGTTGGTTGATTTTTTCTCGTGGCTTTTTTATGCGATATTTGTTTTGCTGCTTAGTTTTTTTTTATGAGTGTTTGTTTGTTGGTTTTAAATATATCGTGTGTATCGGAATGTGTGCTGGATTGGATGTTGGTGATATTTGGATTATTCTCTTTCAAAACTTTCAACGCAATGTTAATGGATAATTCATTTATAGCTTGGTGGCTTCTTGGGCGACGTTCGGTTCGGTTCGTTTGTTTGACATTTGTTTAGGTTCATTTTTTTCTTTTCTATTTTTTTTTTTATTGAGTTTTTGAAGTTTTCAAGTTGCTGGCGGCTTTTAGAATGAGGCGACGTGGTGATTGATGCTGTTGCTGTTGTTGATTGGTTGGTTGGTTGGTTGGTTGTAGCGAGCTCGATAGTTATAGAGAGATAGAAGTGGTGTACATTTTATGTAGGGTGTATATATATATAGTAGAGGGAGTTGTGCGCAACTTTGATAGTTCTATGCTGATGCTGATTGCGTTTATTTATTTATTTATTTTGAGCATATACTCGGGGACTCACCGTAACACCAGCAGGAGGCAGTCTTATAGTTGCCCAGCGTGGGCGTTGTTGCTGCTGCTGATGCTGTGGCTGCTGCTGCTGCTGATGCTGCTGTTGCTGCTGCCACAATTGTTGGCGGCGTGTTGGCACCTGTCGTGGCATTGGGGGAAGCACCATTCTCGCTGAGCGGCGACGACTGCTGCAGGTCCATCTGATGGTGCAGAACATGAGTGGGGTTAGCCTGGCTCTGTTGCTGCTTATAGCTATGAACGGCTAATGAGTATGCAGCTCTATGGGGGCTGATGTTGCTAATGTTGCTGCTGCCGCTGTTGCTGCTGCTGCTGCTGTCGCTGCTGTTGTTGCTGTTGCTGGCCAGCGAGTGTGTGGATGAGGGCGACGACGCTGTGTAGTTGTTGTTGTTGTTGTTGGTGGAATGTCGTGGCTGATAGTTACAAGCTAATTGCTGCATATGTGTGGGCGTTGATTGCTGATATCGGTATGTGAAATGTTGTGGCTGTGGGCTCTCTGGCTCTGCCTGCAGTGGTTGATGCTGCTGCTGCTCGTAATCAAAGCCCAAATGCTGCATCAGCAGCTGGGCATCTCCATCCAAGGCCGCGTTCATAATACTCTCCATATTTTGCGGAATTATCGATGTTCCCGTTCAGTCTTCTCTTGGAATATATATATATATATATATTTATATATCGATTATCTGCCTCGATTCCTTAGTTATTTAATTATTTTGTTTGCTTTTCAACTGATTTTACTCGTCTGCTCGTTGATATATTTTTTTGATATTTGGGTTGCTCTGTTTCGATTTACTCTACGCGCTTTCCAATTATTAAACTTGTTCAATAAACGAAAGAAAAAGAAATGGAAAATTTGTTTAAATTAAGCTGACTTTTCATGGGTTCACAGACAGCATGGCAGCATGGATTAGGCAGGGCGAGCGGGAGAGATATGGAATTTGGATTCTACATTCTATATGTCTCCGCCTCGCATTTCCTTGATTTCTGAATTGCATTTAACGAGTTTAATGGCTTTTGTGCATAGGTTGCTTCTCTTTTTTTTCTGTTTAGTTTTTGTTTTAAGGATAATGCTCTCAATGATGATGCGGTGGTTGTTTACATATATATATATATATATATATATATTTATTATATAGACAGATAGAGAGAGAGAGAGAGAGATCAGGTTGATAGAGTGGTGACTTCGCAGTGGTTTTAGTAGGTTGCTTCGACTTCCGGATGATGGCTTTTGAATTAATTCGATTTGGTTTGATAGCTGGCGCTGATATTGATATATTGATATTGCTATTGATATTGGTATTGATATATTGACATATTGATATTGGTGTTCTTGGATGGCAGTTGGATTTTAGTGTTGTTCTGTTGGTGCCTGTTCTTGGGTTTATTTTGATGATTTTGGTTAGATATATTCTGTACGATAACAACAACAACGATTACGATGCGATCGATATATATTATATTGTCATAATATTTAATATTTAGAAGTAGGCAGAGTGTGTAAGACAGACAGAGACAGAGAAGGCGCGGCAGCAGCAAGCTTCAGCAAAGATTCAGATTGTTCTGTCTCGCAACCTATTTTCATGGGTTTTCTTTACAGGATTTTTTGATGACAATTGGTGCTAGGATGGAGATAGATAGAGCGAGAGCATGTCCATGTAGAGTATGGCGGTTGTTAATGGCGATATATTGAGTTACACAACATCCAAAAATGCTATGGAAGACATTTAGAAAACAAAGCCAAGGCTTTTTACCATTCAGCAGCTAATACCAGGTGGAGTTGGAATCAATCGAGGAGGTGTCGGTGTGTCGCAGTTCCTATAATACTCGATGACGATGATGCTGATGCTGCTGCGTGGCGTTGATTTGCTTTTGCATCTGCTTGGTGCTTTTCTTTTTTATTCAGTCGTTGTTTCAGGTTGATTAATAACTTTTTCGGTTTCAATTATATACTTAATTACTTGCGTAGCTTTATCACAACATTTTTTTTGCAATTGATTTCCTTATTTTTTGTTTAGTTTTTTCTTTGAGATTATATCACATTTGAGTTGAGTTCGGTTCTCATTGGTTTTTTCGTGGGAATGCTGCTGATTTCGGGGAGATTTTGTTTTTGATTTTGATTTATTCGCGGCCATAGGAGAACTGTCGCCTTTATTTATTTTTTTTAATAGCTATTTCTGTATTTTTTTGCTAATCGCACGCTTAAGTGGGGACAACAACAGAAACAAAAACAACTGTTCGTGATTATTGAGAATATACTTTATAATTTTTTTTTTACTGTTTTTAAGTTCGTGTCTGTGTTGTTTTTTGTTCGTTTTTTTCCCGTTTTTAGCTGTGTGTGGCATGCACATCAATTTATTTTTATATTCTGTGTAGTATCTATAATTATATTTGCGCTACGGTTGGCTTTTTTCGTCGATAATTACAAGCACATTTATATGCATGGACGGTAATGGTTTTAAATAACAAAAAATATCAAAATAATAACGAGAAATAAAAACGGTAATGTGTAATACACAGTATGGGACGCTGTAACAAATATATATCATGGTCAAATGGAAATTGAGCGAATTGAAAGCATTTTAATTGATGAAGAGCAGCGGAAGTCCGTTGATAAGGCTGGAAGCTGGAAATGATGGGGGGGGGGGGGGGGGGGGGGGGGGGGGGGGGGAAGGGGATAGCCCAAGGCCTACTCTATTTTTCGATTGAACTTCAGCCTTGACTGCGTTCAAATCGGAACCCACACAAGCATTAAATGAGGGATTACCAAGCCAAGCAAGACAAGAGTTTAAAATATATAAAAATCCACAGTAATTTGAACAAACAAATTAATGACTAAATTCGAATTATAGAAAAATGTGTAGAGATAAAAATAAATCAGAAATGGAAATGGAAATTGTAAAAAGTGGGCGTCACAGCAAACGTGGCAATACCTTCATGAGATCATCAAGACAGGCAGACAGACCCTTTCGGGGTCTCAAAAAATTGATTTATTGTGCTCGCCATTGAGAAGTTGGCCTGAAGTCGGCCTGAGAGCAAAAACACCTGCCCGAAAGTGTTGCCAAATGGCAGCCAAATTAACAACTGGTTGGCAATAGCCGAACCAAGGGATTACACAATGAAGCTGCGAGCTGAAACAGAAGCTAAAGTCGAAGCTGAGGCTATGGAAAATAGCTCGAGAGCTGAGCTCCGAATTTCTGGCACGCATAAATAACACATTTTCGGGGCAAAATGCTAAAGACATTTTCGCCAAAAATTCCAAGACGGACACGGACAACAAAAGATGCGGACAGCAAGAAGACTTGCCAAGAAAAATAAAAGTAAAATGACCGCACGTCTTAGGAGTTGGCTTGCGATTTTATTTCTATTTCTTTTTAAGCTTTTTCTCTTTCTTTTTCGGCTTTATTTTATTTGTTATTTTTTTTTATATATTTCTTATTTTTTTTGGTTTCGTTTTGGAGCAACTTGAGCGGTTTGGGCATGGCCACGACGAGTGTCTCAACTTATTTTTGGCTTTTTCAAAGACACACACACACACACACAATCGCCAAGATACGAGTGAGTGAGACATGTTTGCCCACATTCAAATCATTTTTTCAAGGTTAGGTTTTGCCGCCGTTTTGCTTCCCGCATTTCAAGTCAACAATTGTAGTTGTCTTTTTTTATATTTGTGTTTTTTTGGGAGCTCAAGTACTCGTCAGCGTGACTCTCGAGTTAATTACTGGCAACTAACTCGAAATTGATTTCAAGAATCAACTGATAAAGCCCGATTCAAAACCGATCCAAGCCCGAGCCTAAGGTCAAACTTCACCTCGAGTTGTCGTGTGTGAGTCTAGTGCTTTTTGTGGGCTTCTGTCCACTTTGAATAATCATTATGCCTGGCATTGAACTGAATTCATAGCTGGCTGTGCGTTGTGTATGATGTGTGTGTGGTGTGTGCTGTGAGTGGGTTTGGTTTTCAGCGATTAGCAAATATTTATGGAAAAGTGTAACCAATTCCAAGACTTGAGTTCATTGGCGATAAAGGGAGAACCGAAGGCGACCTTGAAATGCTAGATAAAACCCAATAGCTATTGACAAGACGTTAATTGCCGCCGCAACCGAGTTGCCTAATATTAAATATCGGAATATTACGCATACGCAGTGTAAGCTTCTGGCAAATAGCGAATGAGATAAACCCTATAATTACCAATGCACACGCTAATTACCAAGGTCAACACAGGGAGATAGAGAGAGCCGGAGATACTCTAGCTCAGGTGCAAAGATACTCTAAAGAAACTAAGATACTAGGGTACTAAGGGTACTGTGAGAGATATCATAGAGCGGGAAGGCACGTACAGAAGCTGGTTGGCTGGAGCTGAAACGATGGCTGGTGCTGAAGCTGATGCTGATGCTGCTGATGCTGCTGCTGCTGTTGCTGGTGGATGAGTTGATGTCCCAGCTGCTGTGGGCTCGTACTCAGATCCTGCTGCATGCTGGACGTCGACGTTGTTCTGGCAAACAACATGCTGCTGCCAACTGCGCGGGAGTGGTGTTTGTGTAGATTTCGAATTAAAAAACGAATTCAAAAAGCGTATGCCAGCGAGCGAGCGCACGAAACGAGCGACAAAACCGCACTGAAGAATTCCAAAGACGGAGCCCAGACTCAAGCATAGAGTTGGAGAAGAGCGGAGCGGAGCGCCGCGCCGGAGAATTGGAGAGCGGCCCGGAGAGTGGCTACAACAGCTGGAGAGCCATACAACCGGAGAGCTGGAGAGCTGGAGAGCCGTCGACATCGGCGGCATGTGAGTCAGCCCGATCATGGGCAGATGATGATGATATAGCTGTCTGTGTGCGTATGATCTAATGCTGCCCCTGCTGCTGCTGATTGCCTGATTGCCTCACATCATACCATGTCACTCGGTTCATTATCAGAGGAAAGAAGCCACAGCAAAAGGGAACCTCAAAAAAAGAGACATAGAGAGAGAGAGAGTGGGAGCGTGTGTCGAAAATAGAAACTGCTGTGGCAACATGTGATACCGAAACGAAGTCAACGTGATAAGCCAGCGGCGGAAAGAGTGAACGTGTCACGTTTTTCAGACAGTCAAACCGAAAATCTGATTGCCCATTCAATGAGCAATTGAAAGCTCACCGAGCTGAGTTAATTAAGCGATCCATAAAGAGGTAAACCTGGCCCACACTGCGTATGCGTAATGTGGCAGCTGCCAACCTGGCGTATGCGTAATTTAACCGATTAACAGAACAGAACAAGACCCAGGCCCAGTGATGACCCAATTATCCTGATTGGCCTAGCCTGCTCCCCTTAGTTTTACTTTTTTGTTGTGTGGCCTAATCACTGGCCCTAAAAGAAAGCCACTCGAGTTATTAGTAGGCCACTTGAGATGCTGTACAAGTGCAAAAACACACACCCACACACACAAAACACCGATGGCCACTTGAGCCGCAGCAACAATGGTGCATGCACCTAAGAATAAGGTAACCCAAAAACACAAGCCACACACATGCAAAGCCAGAGAGAGATACTGGCTCTGATTGTGGCCAAAACAGAGAGAGAGAGGGAAAGAGATAGAAAGGGGGGAAGGAGCCCTGAGCCCCGAGGCAGTAAACGCACTTGAGTTTCGGCCAGGCAACAGCCGTTGCAGTTGCAGCAGCAGCAGCACCAGCAGCAGCAGGACCAGGCCACCCAGCTTATGCAGGGCAGGCACACTCAAGGACGTTGCTCTGGCACTTGGCTCATGTGGCTGTGGCTGTGGCTGCGGCTGCTGTGGCGGCTGCAATGGCGCCAAATGCTGCAGTGCAGCTGAATGGGCCTCCGCGCTTCTCACCACTGCGCAGGACCTTTTTGCCTAGGAAAACACGAACAGGGACACGACCACGAACAGGGATAGGGACACGGACACGGACACGGACACGGACACGGACACGGAGACGAACACAAGCACGAGCACACGCACACACTTCGCACACCCGCATTGTCATCAAAGTAGGTCAACCGCTTGCCATGCTGTCAACGTTTTTCCGAGAGCAGCAGCAACAGCAGCAGCCACAGCTCACATTGCTCTCGGAGCGGAGAGCAGCTGCGTTAGCTTTGGCTCTCGCATCATGGAACACCCCCGCACAGCAGCAGAAGCAGCATTGATTACATAAGCCCCAGACCGAGTACCAGGACCCAGAGCCACTAGCTGTCTTCTGCCTTGCCAGGTTGACCCACCGCCACCCCACTTTTACTGCATTTCCTTTGCAGCAGCAGCAGCAGCAGCAGCAGCGTCGCCGACTGACGCACACTCAGACCCAAACCCTCTAACCAGCCCTGACAGCCATAAATAAGAATGAAAACTGACAAAAAAAATACAACAAAAAATTAAACAGAGAGAAAAAAACACAGTGAACAACAAATAAGCGACTGTCGCGGCAGCTAAGCAAATAAATTGTTTGAAAACTAATAAATAACGTGTGTAAATACCCAAACCGAACGCATATGACATGGACCTGTTCTGCGTCCGGCCAAGACACAATGGCTTCAATGGTGGCTAATTAATAACAAATGCCCAGCTGAACACATACATCTATTTCTATATCTCCCACTAAATGCGAGTGCAGCGTCGAACAGCTGATAAAACGGTTTTCATTTCAAAAAACAAACATTGAACTTGTTACCAAAACGAATCCATAAATTGATGGCTGGGAAAACAGCGTCAGGAATAATTATAAATTGATATTTACCTATCTAACAAACTTGAACTTACTCGAACAGAACCTCCGCATTCCAACTCGATACGAACTTCAGAATTTTGATGCAACAAAACATTAGGAAATATGACTGACTCTGTGTACTTATTACATCAATTTGGGTGATTTTTTTTCTCGATTTTTGTTTTGTGTATATTCTATATGAAACGTATTACTCGATGCCTGCTGTTCTGGGTGAAATGTAAGCTGTCTGTCATCTCGGGTTTCTCAGTTCAAAAACACTTTAATCCCCCCCAGACAATCGGTCTTAGCACGCCTCGGCCAGCAATTAAGAAATTCGAAAACGTGGCAGCCACTATCGAGTATCAAAAGCGGCTATAGCATTTACACCTTTGCTATTTTGGTGGCTATGACGACAGGTACTTCGATTGCGTCGCTTGCTCGCTGGCTGGCTGGCTCACCTTGGAGCTGCCAGCTGGTTTCGAGCCGAGCAAATCATGCAAAGCAACTAGTTAATAGCTGGACTCCAAAGCTAGCATTCGGATTTGGGTTTTGGGTTTTGAGTTTTGGGTTTGGCAATGGACAGAGCTTCTTCATCTCCATATGAATGGTGGTGGTGCTGACCCACTCGCTGAGCTGCGGGGCATCCATCAGCTGTCCCGCCAAGTGCAGCTCATCACGGCGATTTGACAGAGAGCTCAGGGCCGGGCTAGCACTTGTATCTAATTGCAGGCCATTGATGGGCTCAAACTGGAATTGAAACTGAAACCTAGGCTGTGGCTGTGGCTGTGAGTGTGGCTGCTGCAGGATTGCAACTGGAGGTCGTTGCGAAAATGGGTCAAACTGGGCACAAACTGGGCCCTGTCTGGGCGCCCAAATCCTGCGCAAAAGACCACATGCCAGCTGTCATATACGGATGGGTCCTCGGGGCGTATACGCCATATCTCTATCTCTGGCTTAATTACAAATCAATGTCTGTCTGTCTGTGTCTGTGTCTGTGTCCGTGTGTCGCTTGCAAAACTGACATCGAACGTATTGGGGGCAAACTGCAAATGAATTTCTCGTGCTGATTAATTGAAAACTTAACACACAACAACAGGCAGCAGCAGCGACAACGACAACGACAAAAAGCAACGAAATCATAGATACTATATAGTGAGAGAGGGTCGGTTGGGGGATATTGCAGTGACGACAACAACAACAACAACAACAATTGTGGCTATATAACAAAGAAGGGCAGGAAAACGAAACGGAACGGCACGTCACGATCGGCAAAAAGTTAGGCAAACAAATTGTATGAGTTATTTATACGGCTCGCAGATAAAGATTGATAACAAACGAGAGATAGATAGATAGATAGACAGATATATAGAGCAGGATAGAGAGAGAGAGAGAGAGATAGGAGGAGAGAGGAGAGCAAGAGAGAGAGCGCGATATAATGGTAAATGCAAGAGCGATTGACAATATTCTTCTTATTCTGTAACTCCAAAATTCTTTCTGCTTTCGAAAATGAATTTGGAATTGGATTTCGATTTCGATTTTGGATTTGAATTGCTTTCGATTGTTTTTTTGGTAATTCTGAATTTAGATTTCGATTTGGATTGATTTGATTTGGTCAACTTACCGGAACTGAAATGTGAGCGTTTAGTTTGTTCATTTTCCGGATCGGAATCGAGTGGCCTTTTGCGCGAGTCGCCGATCTCAGGACTTGGACATGTCTCCATGGTAGCGTCTTCGGCCATTTTTAAGTGAATGTTGCTGGTTTTGTTTATCGACTTTGACTGAAGATTGCTTTAGCTGAAGCTATAGCTTAGGCTTATGCTTTTGCTTTTGCTTGGCTTTTGCTTTTGTTACTGTTCTGTTTTCTATGTCTCGTTGGAGTTGAGTTGCCTTTGAATTGGATTGGATTTTGAATTGAATTGGTTTGGAGTTCGATTCGATTTGATTCGATTTGATTTGATTTTTTTGGTTAAACAACAGTTCAATGTTTGGTAATGAGGCGTCTGTTTAGCTTGATATTATTTGGCTTTTGGCTTGCTTGGTATTGTTTCGGGTTTTTCTCTGTTTTGGTTTTTGTTTGGTGCGTGCGAGAGCGATTGATCGATAGATCGATAGAGCGGGCGATCGTCAGTAACTGTTTAGTTATCCTACTCGTCCTTGTCCTGGTCCAAGTTCTCGTCCTCGTCCTTGTCCTTGTCCAATGAATGCGATGCTGTGCGATGCGATGCGATTGCCTTATCGGGGTGGATCCTCAACGGGCATCTGAGAGACAGAGAGTTTGATGGGCTATGCGGATGAGGTCCTTGGTCCTTGCTATCGATCGCACTCGAACTATATGCCTGACGTTTGTTTTACTCTATATTTATTCACGATCCTTCTAGATTTGCAATGTTTTTTTCATATTCATATTTCATATTTTAGTTTTTATTTTTATTTTTGTTTTGTTTTTTTTTTGTGGTTTTGTGGTGGAATGTGCGAGTTTTGTTTTTAACGTTTATATGAAAAAAAGAAAAAGAAAAAAATATTTATGAGTGAATTATGCAGCAATAATAAATATACATACATACAGTAAACATTTAGGCAATATATAGGTATGTAATTCGGCATTAAACTGGTAAGTAAGATATAGATACAGTTGTCAGAGTGGCAAATATGCATTTCTCGATTTGTAGTAGTAGTAAAACACACACACAGGTGAGCAACATTTAGATAGGTACAAACATTATTGAGTTCCTCCTTCGACTTGTGGAAGGATGCTATTTACAAAATGAGCGAGACATTTTGCGGGGGAAATTCGGAAGGGGTTTCTTCTAAAAAAAGCAAGGATTTTATGCGTGTGTTTTTGTATGTGTGTTGAAAAGGCATTCACATTCATCATCAAAAACTTGAGAAGGAGGGCAGGCAAATGAGTTGATTGGATTTGATAGATAGTTTGAATCAAGCTCGTGAATGGATGGAAAGCAGACGACAGTAGCATGAATTATAGGAATCCATAGAAATATTTATTGAATGGCAGGGGCCCCCTATAAGAAAGGATCCCATATGGGCGAGAATGCGGTTAGAAAGGCTGAGAAATCTCTGCGCACTCCAACTAAATAAATGTATATATACGATTTACAAGCAATATCTTAATTAAAGCTAACATACAGCTACTTATATGTATGTAATTGTCTTTACTTATTTTTATAGTAGGTTCCCCACTGTTTAGGAGAAAAGTTCTATATTTTTGGAAATATCTTAATTAATTTAGTAATCGATTTATTAAAAATCCCGAGCCTTAAAAGTGGCAACCAATATCGATAGTAGAATCCTTTAATATAGGATATTTTTACGGTAAAATCAACATTTTAATTTCGACATTTTCTATATTTTATATATATGCCCTTTAGTGGTAAAGTTTCTATATTTTATATATATGCCCTTTAGTGGTTTAGTTTTGCTAATATGTCCTCTTAAACTTTTCCGCTTTATTTAGATTTTTTATCAATTTTAATCTAATAGAAAAAATAAATAGAAATTACTATATCCTTAACTTCCAACTATCTTTTGTGAACAAGATTATGTCAAAGACAAGAAGAAGGCTTGAATAAAGAGATGTTTTCAAAGGTATAAGACTTTTCCTTATCAGTATACTTCGCTAAAAAGCCTGAATATTAGATATAAAAGATATATTAGATAAGGCTTAATGCCAGCTACCTTTATAATACATCCACATACATATATATTACAAACTAAAATAAACCCAATTTAATAACAAAAAAATCACCTCACCCTGCAAGCTAAACATTTCAAAAGTCCCATCCTAATTAATGCCCCACTATAAGCCATTAAAATATGAATCGTTACTGAAAATTCGTTCCATCTAAATCATCTCTATCAAAGTCCAAGCCCATAGAGCTTAAGCTGGAGCTGTTTTAGTTATTTTTGAATACCTTTGAGCAGGTTGTGTGTAGTCTATGTGTGTGCATGGCAATGAAAACCCAACTTGCAACTCAATTATGCATGAGCTGTTTTATTTTTTATTATGATTTCATTGCTAATTAAAAATGCGCCGACACAAAAACCGAAGCGCGACAACAGCAACAAAAACAGCCAAAATCTGCAGCGTTAAGCGACAGACAGACAGACACAACGCGCATTTATTTGTTTAAAATGGCGTTTAATTATACAAACGTTTTTATATTTTGTATTTCTTTTTTTTTGTTATTTTTGTTATTTTCTGTTGGCTGTTAGTGCTGAGAGAGACCCCTCAAGTGTGTGTGCGTCGGTCGATTTGACTGCAAACGACCTTGACCATTGAATAAGTTTATTCTTCTTCGTTTTATTTGTATTTGGTTTTTTTTTAGAGACCGAAAGCAAAGCAAAATGAGCAATAAATCGAAGAGATGGCAAAATGCTAAGCAAGCAAGCGCCCAGATACATAGATACGCGGACAAAGCAACGTACTATCAGATACAATTGTACTGCTGCACCTGTCATCGCCAGAAAACACACAGAACGCAAACACGAAACAGGTAAGCCGCACAAATTTGCATTTACTTAAGAAATTAGTGAGCTACAAATGCGAAAATCAAGAAACTAAAGATCGATTTAAGCCAAGATGCGGCAGAACGAGTTTTCGTCGATCGTCTCAAACGGGGGGAGAATCATTGAGAACCAGTTGCTTTTGCGCCTCGGCTTGGCATTTCAGTTTTTCAATTAATTCACTTAATGCTTTTCGATGTTTGTTTCTTGTTTTGTTTTTCAGCTATTTCGTTTTTCGTTATTTGTTATTTTTTTTTTTTGTCGTAGCTTCGTTCGTAGAAGAATTCCAACTCGAGGCGAGCGCTTAAAATGGCGGCTGTCAAAGTCTAAACAAAAGTCATCGAATAATAAATGCTACAACTTGGCAATCAAATTTTAGTTGCAGCCCCGAAAGAGATCGAAAGTCCCCCGACATTTTTCGTGTCCTTGAATTTGCCACACAAAAAAAAACGTTGCAGTTTAGAATTCCTTCAACGAGAAAAGGCCATTTGATGCACTCAAGCCGAAAATGTGTTAATGGTGATGAATTGGAAACAGCTGCCGCAGCTGAGTGAAATGAAATGCACTCTCCAATCAGCCCAAGGACTCGCCTCGGCGGCGACGGAATTATAATCATTTGAAATGCAAAAGTGGGTGGGAAAAAGGCGAAATAGAGCTGTGAATAGGGCAGGTTGCCCACGGAGGCAGATACAAATCTATCTATCACGATTGGCCCCAGTCACTGTGTCTGTACATATATCATTGCCTTATCTAATTTCTGGAGAAAAACTTTAATACAAGAACGAATCATTCACCCTTTAGCTGTACGTAGCAGTACGATTTCTTTCCGACTTTATCATGGAGTTTATATATATACTATATATATATCTGTAAAACATAAGAGGGAAGGAAATAATATTCCATTTACCCACAACGGGTACTCATACTTGGCACATACATAGGGCCAGGCCAGGCCAGGCCAACTTATCTCCCTGTCCGACTCACAGTTATCACCGGAGCGGAGACGACAGCGATAAGGTTTATTTTCGTTGCTTTTCGGTTTGTCGATAAGACACTCAGAGCCGTAGCTAGGCAAAGGGGTTTCTTTTGAGACCCAATCAATCGAAGGGGGGTTAGTTAACTCAGCTAACTGACAAAACTTATATTGAATAGAAGCTAGAAATGACATCAGAAGTACAAGTTGTTAGACTCGCCAAACTGGGAATTGGAGTTCCAAGGGGGACAAACACGCGACCCGCATTCGATGCTGCCCCTTGATTTATGTATGTTTTGTTGCTTAATTGAAAGGCCTGAGCGAGCAGTTCGTTCTAGGGCGCCACACAGAGCACACATCAAAGCTCACGGGAAAAGCGGACACAGCCTCAACCGCTTTGCGGGGCTCTCAAATAACAAAACTGTCAGTTAGTTGTGTTGTTGATGATGATGATGATGGGGCCCAGCACTTAACGACGACGACAGCACACTCACTTGAACAAACCGTTGTGGGTTCCCAAAATTGAAACTTCTGACATAAAAAACACACACTTCTCTCGACGACGACGGCGGTGAGAGTGCGGCAGTACGTGAAAATCAAATACAACTAAATTCAAAAACTGAAAACAATTAAAAACGAAATAAAGTATCTGCGAGATTCAAACACTTGCTAGCTGCTAAAGAGAGGGAGAGAAAGAGGAGAGAGTGGAGAACGAAGAGAGAAAGGCTGTAGAGTGTAAGAGGGATAGAGAGTACTCAGAGAGAGAGAGCCACCAGCGTATCTGGTAGATACTTTATCTACAAACTGTCGAGTGCTCGTCGACGTCGTCGTCGTCGTCTCTGGGTTTGCAAGTGTTTGCTCAGCCGTTTCCCGAGAGCTCAGCTCGTCTCGTCCCCTCCTTGCCAGTATATGTGTGTTTGTGTATTTATATTCTTATCAGTAAATAGTTTACGTTATGTGCTGCACTTTGCTCTTAATTGTTTTGTTTTTGTGTTTTCGATTCGCCAGCACAGCGCCGCACCGCCTCTCGCCTCGCCCCAGACTCTTTGACGCTGATAAAACTTCAACTGGCTTTACTATTTAGAGTCTGGCCCTAGTTGGGGTTCTCCTGAGGGTGCCACAAGTGCCTCGCGATAACCTCTTTCGAGGGCCTTAAATCCCCGGCTCATTTGTTAGGACATCGCCTGACTTTGTTTGCTCATTTCGGACTCATTTCGACACTCATTTATCGTCTTTTCATAGGCTTAGAATCTGCTGACAGCAGCGGGTTCCTCTCAGTATGTTTGTGTTGTATCTTTATCTCTCTTTCTCTCTCTCTCTCTTTCTCGGCATTCTGACAAATATCATGTGCGATAAATCTTTGGCCTGCTAAAGGACGAGACACACAAGCAGGCATATCCTCGACTTTTTGATGACAAAGGCTGATGGGCAATTTATCCCGACATTTCCGAAGCAACATTGACATTGCTAATCTGAAAACGTTTCATTTGTTTGGCCTGTCAGCGTATTTGTGTGTGTTTTCCCAGGCTAAGGAAAAAATTGAAAAATTATATTATGTGCACCCAAAGTAGGTGAGTAATGAGACCCGACGAGTGAAAATCTGGGAGTGGGATGCAAAAAGGTGACTCACTTTGAGAACCGGACCTGCTCAAACCGTGACTGAATGCTGGCTTTTGAAATGAGCCAAGTTTATGGCAGCCAACTGCTAATGACGAGCTGAAAACTTGATCCCAGCCAAGTCGTAGATGCAAATATGACTTAACCAAATTACACTTGTCGTGGCTTTATGTGTGTTCATCAATCAATCAACTGTGGTGTCATCCGATGAAGCGATATGTCACTCATTGGACTCTACATTCTCTACCCTTATATCACTTAATCTAGACAATACTCATGGCACAATAACCATAGTCCTTTATGGCAACAAAATCCCCTAATCATGCCGACCAACTCTTGGCCCAAATGAAAAGCCGCAATGGAGTCATCCGAGTGCACACCAAACAATTGCCCCAAATTCATAATTGCAGCCAGCCCAAAATGGCTTGACAACCACACACACACACACACACACACAGAGCGGTGGCAAAAGGTACATTACATATAGGAAAGTATATACAGGAATCGGAGCAGGAAACGCCCACCCGGAATTACCAAAAGGCAGGGGGGAAAACCACCGAAAAATGAGAGCAACTAAAATAAAATCAAACTAAACAATGGCAGAAGCAGGAGCAGGAGAGCAGGCTAAGTACGGATAACTGGTCAGCTGAGCTCAGGTTCTGTCTGTGATAACTGCCCGGCGGAATCACTGGGCTTTAGCCTGCCCCCTTCCTCTAAAGAGGAGGCGTGGCAGGAGGCCAACGGAAGGCGGCTTAGCATTAACGGAAGTTGACAAAAGAGGCGAAATGAAGGCGACAGCGACACGAATGCAAATACAACAATGAGGTAAAAGTCATAAGCCATAAAAAAGGGGAAATGAAGGGGCTGGCTGAACTCCTTACAGCCTTATAGCCCCAAGCCGAGACTTTATTATGAGCAACTGGCAAAACGGGGCTTTAAAGCCAGCGGCAAGGACATGCCAAGCAAAAGGTAAACACGGCGTATACTTAACCAGCTGGCAAATGTGAATGAGGACGCCGTGGCTGAGAGGCTGAAAGCCTCGGGCTAAGCGAAAGCGGTGGCAGGGCAGGAAGAAGGATTCAAAAAAAAAAAAGCTGAGGCAAAGTGCGACCTCATTGACTTTGGCGGCACGTTCTCGGATGAGTTGACATGGCTGTCGTGGCAGCAACCGTCTTCTGTCTTCTGTCAAATGAGTTTTTCCCTCTCCAATCCGTGTCCAGTCAGTGCGTTTGTCCGTCCAAAGGCAAACTTTCGGCCATAAGCATATGTAAGCAGGTCCTGTGTGTGTACAATTATTGGTTGTTGGCCTGCTTGTTCTTGTTCTTGTTCCTGTTGCCTCGCATGCCGCATGAAAAACGAAAGCGAAAATCAATAACCAGGCACGCGATACGGAGAGCCGCCCACTGACCCCCAGAACAGGAGGCGATCGAACAAAGGTCCGAGGCACAGGAGGAACAAAAAAAAAAAATAAAGAAGCAAATAAAAAAAAGGGTTTCCCCCCATTGTGTTGTTGGCTGGAGACTCCTCCTCTGTTGTCTATTCAAGCCGCCTGAATTGGAGGAGGTACGTACCCGTGAATGGCGTTGCTGGCGCCTGAAACCCCCGCCAGGAAACCCCGATCCGGAGCCGTATACCCGCCCTCCTCCCGCGGCTTTTCTTTGTGCGCATAATTTATGCTCATTGCGCGCCAGACCCCCATCCTCATCCCCATTCCCATGCCCATCCCCCAGAGCAACCATCAAGCCACGCCATCCCATATTTGCTGGCTTTTTATGAGCCACATTTTTGGAGGGTAGCTTCAGGATGTCACTGAGTTCGCCACTCATGGGGCACGGAAAGAAATTATACTATTAAAACCATCTAGTATACAGCCAGCGAGGGTGAGCTTGGATGTTGAGGTTTTCAGTATTTTTCCTGGATTTATACAATATTTATATCAATAAATAATTTACATTTTATGTACGAAATGAAAACAATACAAAATATATGCAAGGAATGTATCAATCTGCTAAATAAAACTTGAAACAAAGCTTTAATATTTTATTTCTTAATCAAAATCTAAGAATCTTTCCCTATGAAATGCGTTCAGTACTCAATGGAGTGAAAACTATCCTCTTTTTTGAGATAACAAGTCCTGTAAGGGTTCTGAATCTTCGACTACTCGTAGTCCTCGTCAAGTGGAGGAGTAAGCCGCTTTGGATTTTGGCTTTAGATTCCGTTGACTCGGCTCAGAGCTGCCGCCTTTGTTTAGCATGTCGTTGATATGAGCACGCGTTGATGACGAGTGTGTGTGGATGGAATGGAAGGATGTGATGTGTGTGCCAGCGTCTGCGTGTGTTTGTTATAAATATCAGACGAACGAGCGAGTGAGCGCCTATTTGTGTCGAGTCAACAGAAAATCGGAAGCAGAAGCAGGAGTTAAGGCCGGAGGAAGCGCCAAAAGTGGGGGTCTGGAGGGATCTCTCCCTAATGTGGCTGTTGCTGCCGCTTTTAGCTGTTAGCTGTTGGTTGTTGGTTTTTTGCGGTGCCTGGTGGCAGCATAATTATAATTATTAATGAGTACACCAAATGAAATTAGAATTTCACATTAGCGCTGATTATGTGCGTTGCATAATGGAGTCGCTATGACCACGTTGCGTATACGCAACGTGTGCCCATCGTGTGCTGTCTCACCACGAACCAAAATGCAGCCATTCGGCCCAACATTTGTCTATAAATATGAATTTATCTATACACCTAATGCATGGCAGACACTTGAAAGAATAAATCGGGAATATTAAGGCTTATTTATTTGAATATAACTCATCATATATATCGATTTTAAGAGCCATAATTTTATGGAATTGCCTCTAAAATAAATATTCTAAGTAATTTAAAGCCTGTTTAATATAATGTATTGTTAATTAAGTATTTTACAATCTAAAGAAGTTTTTTCAGTTTTTTTGATCAGATTTATTTAAATTTATTTAAGTTTCTCTATTACAAAATCAGAATATTTTAAAATTCCTATAAATCTCACAAGAACACACATTCTAATTCGCACCTTATCGATAATTAAATAATAAATGCAACCCTTAATGTTTTTATATTCTCTGTGTATATTATACATTTTCCAAAAACTCAGCCGCTTTTTCCCTGACTTCTTTCGACGTTTTTCCCTTATCTTCCATCATATTTTCGTGGCATAAATGGGTGAAGGTTAAACAACGTAATATGGCCAAATATAAACTACAACAACTAGGCGGCCACAGCAGCAACTTTTGCGGCCCTACGAGAACACAAAATGCAGAGGAAAAATAAAATTCGAACAAAAAAACAAGAGAAAAACATTCAAGGTATGTATCAGCAGGGAAAATGGGGAAAAAAGTGGAAGTGGAAAATATGCAGCGGGCAAGAACCAATATGCTGCTGAGCCAAGCGAAATCCAAACGAACGGAGAGCGCACAAAATGCCGGGGCTTCCCATGAAAACAAAATCAAAAGCTCACAATTAGGCCAAGAGACAGCAACAACAACACAGAGGCAGCACCAGCAACAGCAGCAGCAGCAGACATGCAGCCCCTGCTGCACATGTGTGGGTGCGCACCGAGTATCTGTGTGTATGTAAATTACTTTGGGGGGCAGCGAAGCCAAACTGCGAAACTATGTCGCTAGGTCGCTCGTCAATACAGAGTCCGTCCGCTTGGATTTGGGGCTGAAAAGGGGGCAGAGCCAGAGCTCGTGCTCGAGAGCCAGAGCCAGAGGCAGCAGCGCTTCCAATCAAATCGAATTCGTGTTTGCAGGTGCCTGCGCCAAGGTGCGTCTATGAATTATCCATAAATAAAGGCGAAGGCAGTCAAATGGCAACACGACAGCCGAGCAGCAACAACAACAACAACAACAGCCAACAAAAGACTAACTCAAACACAAAGAACTTACGGCAAGTCGAAGTAAACAAGTCAGTCCCAGTCCCCGTCGTTTTCCCTCTGGGTTCTGCCAATATTCCCACCTTTAGCCACCTCTTCCTCTCTCTCTGACCCAATGTTATGGTAGCCTGGATAGCTGCCATAAACGTGCCAATGAATATTCCCCCCAGTTCAACGAGCCACTTCAGATCGAATTGGAAAATCACGAGATCTACCGAAAAGCACACTATGTCTCAATCGTGTAAATGTTGTGTAAACCAAAAGAAATATCTTAAGATTGAGGTAAGTTGTTTGAAATACATTTTTTAAAGTTCGAAAAGTATAAAACAAAGTGTTGAGCTTGTTTAAGTTTAAGTTATATGAGTTTTTAGACAATTTGATTCGATTTAGCACCAATATTTGCTGCTAATTATAGTAATCGTTCAAAAACTCTGCCTTTTTTTAAAGAACTCGTTTATTTTAAAGAAATATTCTATAAAATTTACCAGAGAAATTATTAAAATTGTATTAACCTTTAAGAAAGTTTTATTGGCTTAAAAACAAATCATTTTTAACATTTGTTTGACATGATATCTGGTTTATTTAGTTTTTAAATCAAACAAAAATAATGTTTTAAAGGGAAATTCTATAGTTAGGAAATATAACATTAACTTAACACTCTAAATTTCCTTTCCCACAAAATCTTAATTGTGAATATTCTAATTTAAGAAACATATTCTATATTTAAAAGCTCTTGTTTCTTGGCCTCGAGACCATTTTCTGGTGAGCACTTTCCCTCCCGAAAAAAGAAGCCCCTCCTCAGCAGCGCACATCTGTGATTACTTTTCATTTTCAATATGGCACAAGTCAAGTAGAAATATTAAATCACATTACTTGTCAACCCTATATAGCTGACAATGAAACAAATATTTGTCGTTGGGCTTTATTTTTGGCATTTTAATTAAAAATTGCCCCAGTTGTTGTCGGGGAGACTGGCGACGCTTCTCTACTGCTGCTGTTGGCCTGGCCCAAGTGCAGCAGCCGCAGCAGCAGCAGCACAGAATTCAGTTTGCAGCTAAGGCGGTGGAAGGAGGGGAAGAGCCTCTTTTGGCAGCTACAATGGCCAGGAGAGATAGAGAGAGAGTGGGTCAGAGATAGAGGGCAGAAAGAGAGAGCGGAATCAGAGACAGCGACAAACAGCGTCCCAATTTAGCCAGAATCGATGCTGGCAGGCGACAATGTAATCCATTCGCCAGCCCAGCCCCGCCCACTTTGGCTTTTTGGCCCTTACAGCCCTCAGGTCTCAGCGAAGTGAGCAAAAAGTAGTGATGTTGCCAAGGTGCCTTATTTTAATAAGCTAAAAAATTACAACTAATTATTTTATTTATTAACAATTTCTAGCATCTTTGCCTATCAATTTCCCTGGGTACTAAGCCATCTTATCAGTTGAATTATAATCAAATTATTTGTTTATTAAGTTCTTTGGTTTGCCCAATCAAAATACCAGTTTTTAAAAAATACAATTTTTCATGTGACACCAGAGCTTAATATTAGAAATCCATTAAACCTAAATTGATGGCCTTAACCTCGAATCAATTAAAATATTTGATACAATAATTTATGCCTCAAGATTCCCCAAATTCCTTGGTTGTAACCATTTTTAAACATAAATCAGTATCTTAATTTTCAGAATTTAAACAGCTAACAGCTTGATGAAATTAAGTACCTAAGATGCTTCTTGAAAGTGCTCAGGTGAGGTACATGTTACTAAAAATAGCAGGTACTTATACCTAGATAAATTCGCATCACTGGCGACAACATAGTTTCGCTTGAGGCTTGCACATAGCTTTGCTACCCTCTCACCTGCTGAGCGACTTGCCAGACCTACATTGGGCATGCCCTCTCGTTATATAGATATATACTATATACATACACCTGTATCTTTCACCGATTCTTATTACGGCTATTATGTATTTTCGTTTGGCAGCCAAATTCTTCTAGATTATTGCTTATTGTTATGGTTTAGCCCACCTTTGTTTTTACATATTATTGCTTATGGCTTGCTTCTGACTTGGCTCATTTTTCTGATGTGATTTTCTTTGTGTTCGTTTTTTGAACGAGAAAGATTGTTATGTCACTCCGAGAGTCCGGACTCCGGGCAAAGGCATTTCATTAACTGTAATTCAATTGAGCGCTCCGAGCGAAGACGAGTAGAAATACTTGTATTTCATTCGATAATTACAAATGCAAGTAATTTGTTATGGAAGCTTTTTCGCCTCACTCGATGACGACTACGACGACGACGACGCCGCTTTGTGTGAACTTGAACGGCGTTAAAGTCGATGGATGGATGGATGGATGGGCAATTGTAATTGCTTGTTCGTTGTTTTTACTGCGGCTTTACCTCTAATAACATTCAATTGATGCAGCGCCAATTAACTGTGACTGCAATTACTATATAGAGAGAGAGAGCCCAGGCGATATCTCAGAAGCAAAGGCATTGAAGGCAATTAAAAAATCGTTGAATATTTATGGGCATGGCGCAAGGCAAGGTCGAGAAGTTGGTGGATTTTCTCGGCCGTCATCAGGTGGTTTACAAATCATCAAAAGCTCAGCCACAGGTCTGACACTATTAGCTGATTAATGAGACGGGAATATTAGAAATCAAAATATAAATGATTTCAGAGATGGGAATCACAGACAGAAACCAGTTTTAAAGTGACGTTTAGTCGAGCTTCACAGAACTTTGAGGTATACAATTAACCCTAATCATTATACTCTATTTCCATCGAAAAGCAGGTCGTTCTATAAAGAATATATAATTGGAAAGTCTAACAGTTATTCCAATTCTTAGAAAGGTTCTTTAGACTTTAATTAATAATTATGATATAAAAAATAAAGGCACAAGAAGATCTTAAAGGAAAAAAGAACTAAAAGAATGCTAGGGGAGGTGTTTCTATAAAACGAACCCACTTTTCTGATGCTATTTTATGTACCCTTCTGACTGTTTAAGAATGTGGTTTTCCTTACCATGTAAAATACAATGGAAACTCCACAACAATACGCGAAGGAAATATGATAATAGGACACAACGAAATAATAGAAAACCTCCTTGCGCACTTATGATTTCCAGTTTCTTTCAATGTGGAAAACTTGTGCTGACCACATTTTCAACCCCTTGAAATTACTACGTCGTCGATCTCCCTTTAGGGTGATTCATTCATCCATTTTCTTTTTTTTTTTGCGAAGCAATTTGGGAAGCTTTTTGAAAATTTCCTAGAACATTGAGCACTTTAATTTACCGCCAAGTTTGCAGTTTTGCACTTCAGTGTTTAGTTCTGGAACCCTAATCGACTCTGCCTCCTCATCCTCTTCCACTCAAATATGGGGCTCGGACTCTCGGCTTATTAGCCGCCAAGCCGAGAGAGTCTCCGGGTCGGAATCACCGCCGTAACCATTACGGCAAATAGGTTAACAGCAGTTTCGTGCCTTTCGCATGAGCACGGCCTCTGCGGGTGTGTTGGTAAGTGTGCGCCTGTGTGTGTGTATATTCGCTTGTTTACATAAACCTTTTCTCGTTTCGTTTTGGGTTAATTTTTCCCAGTTATTTTGTCCCCTTGCAACTTTTACACCAAGCCAAAAAATAATGATCATCCTCAACTCCTGAAGCTGGTTAATATTTGATTTGTAAGCATCTAAACAAGGATAACCCTAGTACGATAAGGGGACATTTTTTATTATTCTTTTTCAGGATAGTTATCGTTACACAACAGCTGATAAAATGAATTTTTTTTTTAAATACTTTATAAAATCGTTTTCCTAACTTCGGTTTCTATTTTTTGAAATTTTTAAACACTTTATTCCTATTCTCTATTTCCTATTTAAGCCTTGCTAAGAATTTCTTTCCGTGTACTTGCACCTCCTACTTCGCCTTCTCAGCCTTCCTCTTATTTTTGTTTTTTTTTTCTGTAGCTTGGCCTGTGGTGCAGCAGCAATAGCAAAAGCAACAACAGAAACAACAGCAGCCGTGGCAGCAGTTTAACCCACATACGGGCTGCGAGCTGCCCCACCGAATTGCGCAACGGGGCGGAGGCAGAGGGAGGCGAACAAGTGGATGGGGGGACAGGAGGGTCACGGGGGCCAGCGGTGTGAATGCAAATGAAACGAAACGACAGACAAGCGGACAATTTAATGCCTATTTGCATTTAACAGCAGCTGGACGGGAGAGGAGGTGACGGGAGGCGGGAGATGAAGGAGGAGGAGCGGTGAAAATGCGAACTACAAAAAAAGAAAAACTAGAATCAAGTGTCGGGTTAGGAATGAAACGAGCAAATTGACGGACAGATAAACGGACGAAGGAAGCGGAGACGCAGAAAGGAAAGAGGAAAGAGCAGCACAGATGCGAAGGGCGGATGGAGGTGGGGGGTGGGAGGTGGAGTGCGAAGGAGGTGGAGCAGATGAGCAACTGACTTTGATTAGCATGCCAGATAGCAAGAGAGATAGAGAGGCAGAGAGGCCGAGAGACCGACTCCGGGCAATCAGCAGTACATATTCATGCCCATGTACGAATATGAATATGAACATGGGTGTATGTATGAACATTCCGATGCCACACACTCATAATCTTAATCGAAACCTATTTCATTTGGTTGTGCAAAGCAAATACAGTCGAACTTCTATAACTATAACTTTAATAGAAATAATTTCATGTCACGAATTTTCTTAGAGAAAATCTTTATATCCTTGGGAAACTGATGATTTCTCCATCTGTATAAAGATAATAGTTCTGAGCTTCGATGAACTCATTTGAAGTATTTCGAAAGAATCAATAATTTTATAAATAATCAGCCATCTTTATTATAATTCTAAGAAATCAGTAAGTATAATCTTTATTACAATTCTGAAAAGTTCCATTTAAATTTTAAAATACAATAATTTTTAAATAAAATAAATTCCTATGAATTCCTATAACATTAAGTTATAGTTTTAAAAGTTCGACTGTGATTATCAGGAAGCATAGAAAGAGAGAAATGAAAAGAAAATCAAGCACAAATGTCCCTCCCAGCAGAACTACATCTATTTAGCCTTTATGCCATGCTAATCCTGATATTTCTTAGACTAAACCTAGTCTTAAACCTTAATTCTTATGACTAGTTTGAAATATATTCACCTTTTTGCAAGGAGTCGTGCATTCAGCTGCAATTAATTGAGTGTGGCTATAGATAAGATCAACTAGGTTTTGGTACTCTTTAAACGCTGATGTGCGGATATTATCTCTCCTTACTCTCAGTACGCTCAGTACACGGTACTTGTTATTCGTTATTAGCTTTTACTTTTTGTTTACTCTTTAAATAAATATTAATACATATATTTTGGTTAATTCAATTATTGTTTCAATTTAAAGACGCGACAGTTGCTTTTGTTTCTTGTTGTTTTTGTTTGATTATTATTTTTTTTTTTCGAAGTTCCTGCGATTGATTTAGGCTTTGTTATGGTTTTTATTTCACGGTTTTTTCTGTTGTTTATTTACTGTGCTGGTGTTGTTGTTGTTGTTGTTGCAGATTTGATGTTGTTGTTGTTGGTTATATAAAAACAAACACACGTCCACTCACACTGCCACACGCTAATTTCAACACAATATCGATATCGATAGGTGGTTTTTGACTTACTTAAGCTTAGCGCTTAATTTTCAGTGGCGCCTGCTATCTCTCTCTTCTCTGCTTCATCCGCTGTTGCTTGGCGTTTTTCCGTTTTCCGTTTGTCTTGCTTCACGCGGCGTCTTCTCAACAAACTTTTTCGAAATGAGCCCGAGTTTCAGTGCCGTAAAAAAGCATTTTATTCTAACGAAGTGTGGCAGAAGGAGCAGCTGAGAGAAGCTCTCTTTCCTCCTCTCTTTCCCTCTCTTCCTCTCTTTGCAGCCTAAAGCAAGAGAGCCACTCGCGTATCTGTGTGCCACGTACACGTGCCTTAGCTGCCCGATCACATTTCTATCTAACAGCCAGCGTATCTGCAGCTATAGTTGTGTGCATGTGTGTGTTTTCTTTGTCCGCTTTGCGCGCATTTTCTACATTGATTTTTTAAAATTCGTGAGGAGAGCGCGAGGCAAGCACTCGCACTCGCACTCGCATTTGTTTGTTTTAAAGTTTTGCTGCCGCTGCAAGCTTTTCACGCTCTCCCGCTGGGCTTTTCGCGCGCTCTCGTTCTCTTGATTTGGTTTATAGGGCACTAGGTTTTTCATGGCAGCGTTGGAAAATTGCTGCACACTCACACAGCCGAGCCAGACATTTTTGGGACACCGAAAACTTTTGCATTTCCTGTGCAAGTGCCAAAAGCAAATAGCGAAAAGCTCGACGACGACGACGACGAGAAGGGCTGCAAATGTCGCCTTGAACGCAGCGCATTTGCCATTCAAAAGATGTTTTTATGACATAATAATTGAGAAATGCGCGGCCATATGTTTGAGGCCAGAAAGAGACAACAGGGGAGCGCGTGTCAAGACAAAGAGACTGAGTGTGAGGGAGAGGGGGGCATTAGAATAACGAGAAAAACTCGTTCAAGCAAACTCAACGAAAAACATTTAAATAAAATATATAAATTATGTATACGCGCTGTGTGCGTTGCCTTTTATCAGCCTGCGAAGGAGACTGAGAGCGGAGAGAGCGCAAAAGCTCACACACACACACACACACGCACCCGTGGAGAGCAACTTTGGGATAGTGTGCGTGACACACTTTTATGTGACGTCGTTGATTTTAATTTCGTTTGCTCAATTCCAACGCTTTTTTTGGGTTCTCGTCCGACTTCGCGTTCGCCTTTGCCTAGCTTGTCCTTAGTCTTTACCTATTTTTCTTTGTATGTAGGGCTCCTGCAAGGAGAAACCCAGAGGAATGTGCGTTTGTTGATACTATCTGATGGATTAACACATGGTTCCTAGTTCCAGTTGGACACGATTTTCGAATTGGAAGGTGTTAATTGAATTTGTAACAATTTCAGTTTCTCTCCTTCTTCTTCTTCTGCTTCTTCGAGTATTTATGTAACCAGCTCGATGGGTGGGAGCGAGAGAGGGCTAGCGAGGGCACACATAGATACTTTTTGGCATTGAAACAAAACGCACACACACACGGCCAGCAAAGCCCATACACACACAAACACACACAGAACTTAGAACAAGAACAACTCAAGAACGTAGAACGGGAGCTTAGAGATACGAAAACACACACGCAGCACACAGATGCACGCGCTGATTATTCCCTCCTCTTTGTCCTCTGCCTTCTCCTCCTACTCCTCCGCCTATTCTATTTCGTGTCACTTGAAAAACGCGTGTGTGCATTATTTAATTTAATTTAATTAGATTCCAGTGTCCAACAGCAGCAGCAGCAACAACAACAGCAGGCAGCACAACAGCAGTTATTTTCTGATATATAACAGCACTAGGACTTTTATGTGGGTTTGTTGTTGCTTGTTCTCTATATTTTCTATGTAATTTCCAATTGGTTCGAACCACTTTTGTTTGGATGCGTTGTTGTTTTTGTTGTAGCAAACACATGCCCCGCAGCGAACACACATAAACAAACTCACTGGCGACGACGCTCTGACTCTGTCTGAATCCAACTAAACTTTGAATTTCGGATCCGAAACTTGCAAGCAGCTCGCATCGCTGAGATTTCTGTTTCTGTACAGAAAATTCCGATGGTCAGTGGTTGCGGGAGAGCGCCCTGTGTATCTGTGTGCCAGTTGAGTAAGTGTGAGTGCGAGTGCGAGTGCGCCCTCACAGATACAATTCGGTTTTGCTTTCGTTGCCTGTTTCGGATTGGAAGAGAGCCGCTCTCGCGCTCTCTCGCTCTCTTTCTCTCTGAAAACAACCACTTTGCTCTCCGTTCGGATTCCATCTGGATTTTCATTGAACATTTTCCAACTGCGATGCTTTCCTCTCTTCTAGGCCGAGCTCTGCTCTCTTCTCTGCTCGAGGAGATTCTCTGTAGGTCATTCTGGCAATAACTGATAATAATAATAAATACAAAATAATAGTTAAAATAATAGAGCTGATAAGGCTATACTTTGTTTATTCAGCAACTGTATTTGCTGAGATTGGTAAATGTTTTGAATATTTATTTTTTATTTTCATGGAATCTATTAGTTTCTGTCATAAAACAATATAAATAATAATTATATGGTATGTAAGTGCTTGTAGTAAATCAATTTTTATGTAAACTAAGAGGTAATTGGTAATGTCTTGAATATTATTTTTTAGTTTCATGGAATCTATTAGTTTCTGTCATAAAACAATATAAATAATAATTATATAGTATGTAAGTGCTTGTAGTAAATCAATTTTCATACCTCTTAATGACTAAAATAAGAGTAATTTGTAAAAAAAAGTATAATAAATCTTAAAGATATACAAAATATAAAAATATTGAAGATATTATTTATATTTGTTTACAAATTAATTAATAATTAATTGATTAAGATTAAAATTCATTAAATAAAATTTAAAACCAAAATACATTAAAATAATCGGAATATTAAAACAACATACAAAAGTAAAAGTTAAAAAAAAATTAACCTAAAACTCCCAAGCATTCGTATAATCATACCAAAAAATAATAATATCAATTTATTAGTTTCCACAATTATATTATTACTTTTTTAAGAATATTTCAAATCTATTTTTATAAAATTCTATATTTATTAGCCTAAAATTTTCCCATTTCTTCAATATTATTCCCAAGATCGTTACTTCCTATACCACATTCCCATCATAATCGGAGACAAACCACACCTCTCTTTGCGGAAAGCAGTTAAAAAACATTACCTTTAAAATGAGACTCAATTTATTGAATTCGTTACAAACAATTGTCAAGTTAATATCATTGCCGTTGCATTTGCGTCATTATTACTAAAGCTACAATTACAGTTAAACGTTAAGTTATAGTTACGATTCAGTGTTTTTTTTTATTGGGCGATATCCCAGGGGCGGGATACCGAAGACAGACATTTATTGCTTGTTGTGGGACTGAAGGAATATCACAAAACGTAAAAACCTAAGAGGTAAGAAAGTAAAATCTGGAGTTACATGAATGCGCACAACCGCCGCCGCTGCGTCATAGGTAGGATGGGACCTTTAGTCCATCCCTCGCGGTGAGGAAGCTTGAATAAATAAATGATACGTAGTTTCTGGACTACGCATGGTCTTGTGTGTGTGGTGTGGCGTGGTGCGATCAGTGCTTTATAGTTGAACGTTAAACTGAGATTGCCTGTATTTGCAGTGAGTTTGCGTCCGAGATTCAGAGGTTGTCCTTAATGGGTTGCTTCTCCTTTTCCATCGCTCCTTTTACCCGGTAAATCCGCGATGATCAGCTCGTGTGGCTGCTCACATAGGCAGCCGTATCCATGGCGCACACCTCTGGCGCCACCATGGAGTCAAAGCGCTCCAGGCTCTGTAGGAAGGTGAGAGTGGTGCGCTCACACCTGGCCGTGTGTGGCAGCAGGTGACACACATCCAATTTCTTAGAGTTATTATCCGTGGCACCGCACTGCATCAGATTGGTGCGATGCAGGACGTAGCCCACACGCTGCGTCTTGGCCGTGCCCTTCGTCAGTCGCCTCATCACGGACACATCGAGATCCTCGCTAGCTGACACATGATCGCCGCCAAACTGGCCCTGCACTCCGATCCACTCGTTCTCCGCGAATATAAACTTGTCCAAGGGATCGAGCAGCGATTGCGAGGCTTTATGGGCGGCACTGGTTAGGTAACCTGCAGGATGCGACTCTGAGGGCTTCACACAGTTGTTGATTCGCTCCAACACCAAGCGGTAGATGTGCAACACCGGCTTGTTGTCCAGTACACCTTGGCCAAGTCCACGCTCATCGTCACTGGCCAGGCGACGGTCCTGCATAATCTCTAGCTCGCCAGAAGCCAAGGAAGAGCCTCCCAGCGGTTGTCCAGTGAGCAGTGTGAGCCGCATATTCGCATCCTCGATGAACATGGCCGAGGGAATGGGATAATAGTTGGCCTGCAGAGGTAGTTTCTCCAAACGTCGCCGCTTAATGTGCTGCAGTCCGTTGAGATCCGTGTAGAAGAGATTGCCGCTGTCGATATGCGTCTGCAGGCGCATCACGATCTCCGTGTTGTCCAGCTCACCGATGTCCACCAGGTTGCGAATTTCTGGTGCTCCGCCCCGTAATATCGTCTGGTGAACCACACTAGGCAATCCGACACTCACCGATGACTCCAGCTTGCCCTTACTCACAAGAACTACTGGTTTGTTGGCCGGAATCGGCATAGCAGGTCCATTGGGCAGGAACAGGTAGGCTCCAGATCGATCTCCATGCTGTCGTGTGCCGTATTTCAGGAATTTCAGGTGCACAGGAACATGTGGACTGTCTTGGGTCAGCTGAATGGATTTCAGCAGACCCTGTTCCGTGAACGCCAAGGTGGGACCATTACCCACCCGCAAGGAGATCTCACGGGGCTCACCGAACTTCACATCCTCGGGATATTCACCCAAAGGCACGGATATGGGTAAGGTACGGAGTAAGAGATTCGAGGCGAAGGATGTGTGTCTGTAAAAATCAGAAGAAGGTTAAAATTTATAAATACTGATGGAAAATAGGGAAATCTAATTTCTATGTGAAAAAACATTCTTAAAATTGGTTATAAAATAATTTGTGAACACGAAAGTTTTCATTCAACCTGGGAATCAGCTATGACACTAAAAATCCATTAAGGTGGTACATTGAAATCGATTTTACGTTCGATCCTGACCTTGAAAGCGAAAAGCTTACAACAAAATGATAGCAAAACATAACATAAGTGAATAAAAATGTTTTACTTATAAATCTAATCATTAAAACATTAAAAATGATAAAGAAACAAGTGGGAAAACAAGCCAAAAGATATATAATATTAATCAAATTTATACTCACTCTGGTTTACTCTCTGAAATGGTTAAAACGTAGGTGGCCAAACCCATGGGTGGCACTCGAGCCTTGAAAATGATGCGATACTTGGTGGTAGAGCCCTGCGGATGGATGGTCTTGGTGAGCGTGTCATGATGCCAGCTCCAGACGGGCGACACTTGAGCCTCCACAGGGTCGTTGGAGAGGTGACTGACGCTGACAAACGGACTGGACACATAAAAGTCCACCAGCTGCTCCCGCCAGTGGGGCAGGGTGTTGTGCATAACCACATGCTTGGTGGGCAGCTCGTCGCCGAGAATAATGGTGGTGCGGCTATCCTCTACGCCCGAACCTGGCCAACGTGAATCGTCCAGCGTAAAGTATGCGAAGCTAAACTCCGGACTATAGATGGATGGCTTGGTAAGCAGCCGATAGACCGACTGCTGCATCACCGCCTGGCAGGCCTTCAGGGCCTCCTGCATGCGCTGCTCGTAGTCTATTACCACATGCGTTTTGGCGGTACCGGTGATGCCGTCGTGATGCTGGAACAGCGACAACTCTCTGCGGGCCTGCTCTAGGCGCTCCTCGATGCGCGCCATCCCGTCCCAGGAGTGCCAAGCGGAGAGCATCTCTGCCGAGCGAACATAATGCATCAGCACACGGTCCATGCGCTTGTGATAAGGTCGGGAAGTGTAATAACCGCTCCAGTAGTTGTCCGAGCGATCGGCATATGTGAAAAAGTCGCCGCTCAGTGTGGGAAAGGCGGCCTGTCCCGCCTTCTCAGCCTGGTGGACTGCATCAAAGTATTCCTGCAGGGTGCCAAACTGCGCCTGCACATTGAAATGCGCCTCGCTGTTGATGTGATCGAAGAGCTTTTCGTAGTTTACCCGCTGAACATCCCACTCGGTGTTCTGCTTGAAGCGAAAATCATCGCCCAAGGGAACCAGCAGCACGTTGGTGCGGTACAGCTCAGCCTTCTTCTTCCACTGGTCCACCAGCAGGTCCGAACGGGCGGCCACATTTCCCTCGACGATGGCACGCGGCGGCAATTTCCAGGGACAACTCAATCCGAAGGCACCCATCCGCTTAAAGTCGAACTGGCAGCACACCTTGGGATCGGGACCACAGGTATGTGGAATATCGTACGAGTAGAAGGGCATCATATGCGTGAAGAGGGCCGTATCGCCCTTGTTGTCCCAGATCTGGCGCCAGTAGAACTCCAGCTGACGTTGCTGCGCCAGCTCCTTCTTCACCGAGTAGTGTGTGCGCTGGATGAGGAGATTCTTGAATCCGCTCTTTCGTAGGATGTATGGAAGCGTGGGACTGTGACCGAAGGGATCGATGGCCCAAGAGGCAGTGGGCGTCACATTCAAATACTGCTTCAGCCAGGTCTGGCCCTCGGTCAGCTGCAGCAGGACATTGCGCCAATGCGAATTGGCCTCGTCGGGCATCACCCATCCACCAGTGACGAACTCCAGCTGTCCGCTCTTGACAATGCTGAATAATAGGTATATAAATAAAATATATTAATAGGTAATAGGCTTTAAATTTAAAATGGCAAAGAACCATTTTGAACAAAGAGCTCTTCATATGCAGCTGTTTTAGCGAAATGACTCTCTTCTGTGTCCACAAAAGGTGGTAAAATATAAAAAATGTGTGTGCTTACGACTTCATTTGCTGCTTCTTGTTCTCGCCGAGATCGTGGAAGAAGCGAGCAAAGTACGAGGTCTCCGCCCAGATAAACTTCATTTCGGGGTTCTCGTGCAGGTGTCGCAGCGCATTGGACAGGATGTGCTTGGTGTCGTGCTGGTAGTAGTCCTCGAAGGTCTGAATCCAGCCAGGATCGTTGTGCGAGTGTGGCACCACGAACACCTTCAGCTTGTGGTGGGCGTTGTACTTGAGCGGATCGTACTTGATGTTCCAGCCCTGTTTCCATACGCCGCCGTCGATGTCCTTGAAAGACATTCGGTCGTAGAGTTCCAGCATCTGCACCTCCACCTCCGGCACCTCATGCACCACATCCTGGCACTGGCCTGGCGTCGCCGCAGGCCACAGGCGCACAGGCGCCGCAGGCGGCATTTTCAGCGGCTCCTCCCGGGCCGAGGACTTGGACAGGCGTGCGCGCAGGCTGCGCATCTCCTCGCCGTGTTCCTGCAGGCCGTTCTCCAGCTGCTGCAGCTTGGTCTCGATTGCCATGTAGTTCGGCTACAGGATTTAGAGAATTTGTTAGGCCCTTTAATGCTTTTCAAACGTTTATTTACCTTTTTCTGATTGGCAGCCGGCGCCGCGAAGTTTAGGATCACATAGAGGCTGAGGAAGACCAGCAGGCAGCCGGAGCAGATCACCAGAGCGAAGCGTCGACGTATGCGCAGCATTTTTTGGTTAATTTAACATGGAAACGGTAACGTCAGACACAGCAGCCCAGCAACAAATATCCAATGCCTTGGAACTGTCGTGGTTTTTTCGCATAAACAAATTCGTTAGGTGTGTGACCGAAGACTTGTTGATGAATAATACCGCTCGGTCCCAATAAAAATACTGTTTTACCATTTCCTGTTTGCAACACTGTTTTTGGCCTCGCAGCAGTAACGGAAATATTATTATCTGTACGAAACAAGATAAACGTATTTGTTCAAGCTTAAATTATGCGGCTTAAATATAATTACGACAAATTAATATAAACAAAAGATTAGGATTAAATAATTGTTTAACATGTGGGCTGCTGTCTCAATGTTTTAAGCGAAAAGGCAGAGTTTGCGGATGCTGTGTGGTTGTTTTCCTGTTGAATATCGATTTTATCAGATGGAGAATCTTTGCATATAACAAAAAGGCGCCTGAAAATAGAATATTGTACTATTGGATCCTGAGAGGATTACTACTTGGCACCATGAAGCGACAAAACGTTCGAACCCTTTCACTTGTTGTGTGCACCTTTACCTATCTTTTAATTGGAGCAGCGGTTTTCGACTCACTGGAATCAAAAACTGAGGCCAAGAGATGGGAGTTTCTGCAAGGTGACATTATTATTAACTGTTAAATTAAATTTATATAAATATATTAAAACATTGCAGCTGTAAAGAATAACTTTGTGAAGAAATATAATGTGAGCGACGAGGATTTCCGGGTGATGGAAATCGTTATAATTGAAAACAAACCGCACAAAGCTGGCCCGCAGTGGAAGTTTGCTGGCGCCTTTTATTTCAGCACCGTAGTCCTGGCCATGATAGGTAATATTAATAATATTTTAAATTAAATTTACATTATATTTCTATAAATATTTGTAGGTTATGGCCACTCAACTCCCGTTACAATTCCGGGAAAGGCTTTTTGCATGGGCTATGCCATGGTGGGTAATCCCCAATTATCCGCATTTTCTCTTCTAATAATTCTGATCTCTCCCTAGGTGGGCATTCCTTTAGGGCTGGTGATGTTCCAGTCGATTGGTGAACGTCTAAACAAGTTCGCTTCGGTCATCATAAGGCGGGCGAAGAGGGCCAGCGGAGCCCGCTGCACGGATGCCACCGAAATGAACCTCATGTTGGCCACGGGCATGCTCTCCTCCATAATTATCACCACCGGGGCGGCAGTGTTTTCCCGTTACGAAGGCTGGAGCTATTTTGATAGCTTCTATTATTGCTTTGTCACCCTGACGACCATCGGTTTTGGGGATTATGTGGCCCTGCAGAACGATCAGGCTCTCACCAATAAGCCCGGTTATGTGGCCCTCAGCTTGGTATTCATTCTGTTCGGCTTGGCCGTGGTGGCTGCCAGTATCAATCTGTTGGTGCTGCGATTCATGACCATGTAAGTTATATTTTATGGCTTTATGAATTCATTTTAATAAATTATCCTATTCAGGCAAGCGGAGGATGCCAAGAGAGATGAGCAGGATGCCCAGAATTTGGCTGGAAACGCCCAGCCGGTGACCTTTGACGATGAGTCCACGTACAACATGCATGGCAAGCTGTTAGAGAACAATTACACCACAGAGAATGATGAGACCGCCTCGCTGTGCTCCTGCACCTGCATGGGTGGCACTCGATGCCTCAACCACGAGCAGTTTATTGATCCTGACTTCCAGCCCACGGACATCATTGAGAGCACCTTTTGCTTGAAGCGCGCCTCCGTCTGATATCCGTACAGCCAGCTGTGGAACTCCTCTATATAGGAACCAGAGCCAAACTTATAAGTTATACAATCCTGTAGAGACCCAACCGCCGGTTACGAAAACGTTGGTTGTTAGACGAACCTTCCCTACGCTGATATTTACACCAGGATGGGTCGATTATTGTGGATGGAGGTAGGGAATTTATAAAAGTTAATATACTCAATCAAAAATAGATTAAACTGCACATAATGGAGCATATTTAGCATCTGAAAAATAAGGACTAAAGCCAAATGTAAAGAAAATGTAGAGTTCTCCAAAAGCGGGATAGATTACAATCAATATACTATGAGTTCCCCATAATAATCGACCCACTGCCCCATATACACACACACATTTACAAAGGAGGAACCGGAACCTCCAAGAACCCATGTCAATATCAATCACATCATCTGGTTGGGCACCCAACGAAGCCTTAGAAGGTTTCATGGTAACCCCTCCGAAACCATCCCATCTCGAATTTTAGCCCTAAGATGTTTTAACCGAAGCACTATTAAAGTTTTTTGCTCAAAGAAACCCTTAAAATAGTAAGCTGTGACTTTGGAAAGGGAAAACTATCCGAAAAGCGGTCATCGCAGTAGGCGAACTCTGAAACTTCCGAGACTGATTCCCTGGTAGCCTCAGTCCACCTCCGAATCTGCTAGAAGTTACACGTGTATGAAAAAAGAAAACCAGAAAAATTGTACGTTTACAGAAATCAGTCGATCGTCGGTTTCTGCTCCTCGAACACTTGGCTTTTTTTCCAAAACTACTTTTTTTGTCGTGTCGACTCGTAAGAATATTTCTCTCCCACCGTCAATATGCGTGAAATCGTGCACATCCAGGCCGGTCAGTGCGGCAACCAGATCGGCGGTAAATTCTGGGAGGTGATATCCGATGAGCACTGCATAGACGCCACCGGCACCTACTACGGCGACAGTGATCTGCAGCTCGAGCGCATTAATGTCTACTATAACGAGGCTACCGGTGCAAAGTATGTGCCGCGCGCTATCCTCGTGGACCTTGAACCCGGCACCATGGACTCTGTGCGTTCCGGCGCCTTTGGACAGATTTTCCGGCCAGACAACTTTGTTTTTGGCCAGTCGGGAGCCGGCAACAACTGGGCCAAGGGACATTACACAGAGGGCGCAGAGCTAGTGGACTCTGTCCTGGATGTCGTGAGGAAGGAATCCGAGGGCTGTGATTGCCTTCAGGTAAGTTGGTTAAGAAATTGGGGGATGGGGATTTAAATTTACATAATTTCAATGACATTTGTCAACTGGGAGCTGATTTTTCGCAAAGCCTACTGTCATTGCTAACCTGAAATATTCCTTGTCCCTTCTCTGCAGGGCTTCCAGCTAACCCACTCTCTGGGTGGCGGCACTGGCTCCGGCATGGGCACCCTCTTGATCTCAAAGATCCGCGAGGAGTACCCCGACCGCATCATGAACACCTTTTCGGTGGTGCCCTCGCCCAAGGTGTCCGATACCGTGGTGGAGCCCTACAATGCCACCCTGAGCGTGCATCAACTGGTGGAGAATACCGACGAGACGTACTGCATTGACAATGAGGCGCTATATGACATCTGCTTCCGTACCTTGAAGCTGACTACGCCCACGTACGGCGATCTTAACCATCTGGTCTCCGCCACCATGTCGGGAGTGACCACCTGCCTGAGGTTCCCCGGCCAGCTGAACGCTGATCTGCGGAAGCTGGCAGTGAATATGGTGCCCTTCCCCCGGCTGCACTTCTTCATGCCCGGATTCGCGCCGCTCACCTCGCGCGGATCGCAGCAATACCGTGCCCTGACCGTTCCAGAGCTGACCCAGCAGATGTTCGATGCCAAGAACATGATGGCCGCCTGTGATCCGCGCCATGGTCGCTACCTGACGGTTGCTGCCATTTTCCGTGGCCGCATGTCCATGAAGGAAGTGGACGAACAGATGCTTAACATACAAAATAAGAACAGTAGCTTTTTCGTTGAGTGGATTCCCAATAATTGCAAGACGGCCGTTTGCGACATCCCGCCACGTGGCCTTAAGATGTCGGCCACCTTCATTGGTAACTCCACCGCCATCCAGGAGCTGTTCAAGCGTGTTTCAGAACAGTTCACGGCCATGTTCCGGCGCAAGGCCTTCTTGCATTGGTACACCGGCGAGGGCATGGACGAGATGGAGTTCACCGAGGCTGAGAGCAACATGAATGATCTGGTGTCAGAGTACCAGCAATACCAGGAGGCAACCGCCGATGAGGAGGGTGAATTCGACGAGGACGAAGAGGGCGGCGGAGATGAATAAGCAAGCACATTCCAAAGCCTCACACACACACACTGCACTTAAACCTGCTCCACGATCCTGCACACACACCTCTCAAATGAAACCACAAACTACACTGCACTGACCACCGACCCATATATCACCAATATGTGCAGCCTTAAATCGAGCACACTGAGTTTTCTACATATTGTTGGCAATGCTCGCTCCTAGGTAAATGTGAAACACGATTAGCCATATACTCTATTCCAATTTTGATGCTGCACTATTGTTAATATGTTAGTGAACTTTCAATTATGTGTATAATAAATGTTAATGTTTTGGAATCGAACCATCATCTTGCGAATCTATAGGGAAATTTCTATTAAGAATTTTACACTAATGTCAATGGTTTCCCCCTAATAGTCCTTAAATTTAAATTATTTACACTCAAGTAAAAAAGTACAAGTACAAGTACAAGTGACAATCCTTTTTAAGTAAGAATTCATTACAATTGTCAAACCCTTACAGGTGACAATCATTTTCAAGTGACAATCCTTTTCGTGTGACAATTCAATACAAGTTAGCCAGGTGCCAGGTGCTACCCTTCGTCACAATACTGTCAATTTGTTTTAATCAAAAAGAAGAGCAAGTCATTCGAGAAAATGAAGCCAGAAAAGGATTGCGATTCGCCATCAACTCCGATCACTTCTCGCAGTGCTTTTTTGCAGCATCGTAAGCGTTCAAGTCCACATCCCATCTCGTTCCTGCACCAGCCGGGCATTGCAAAGGAACTATGGGAGCTCCATTACGATGAAGAAGAACATGAGAAGAGTTCCTCCACTTCGAAAACACCCAACACTTCCCAGGCGATCAGCGACGACAGTGGCTTCGATGTCAGCCAGGAGAACGCCGAATCAAAGGATGAGCACAGCTACACCCTACGCAAGAGATACAAGCATCCATTCAACTAGTTTATTCATCAAATGTCGTACATGGGTGTAAAGGAACAGGAGCGGCAATAGCAGCGGTAGCAGCAGAAATACTTATGTGCGAACGAAATATACTACGGAACATTGCAGGCGTTGAGATACTTGGTTACAATTTCAAATAAAATATCCACTTTCGAGTCTAGACATCGTCAAAGAGTCCCCTGGGGGGTGGGCCCACGATGCGGCGGTCGTGCTCCGGCTCGTAGTCAGGATCCCGGAATCCGACCTGCACGTGGGTGCTCACACCGAACCGGTCGTTGATCTCCTCCGACAGAGATCTGGGTACTCCCAGGGCCGACGAAGAGGCCACGGCTGCATAGTCAAAGCTGCCGTCGCCATCACGCAGCAGTCCATCTGCAGGTGTGCGACCGCTAGTCAGGGTGCCGGCTCCTCCACTCCGGTACTTGCTTAGATAGTCACTGCCGCCTCCCATTCCCGGATCCTGCCGGTTAAAGTCGCGTCGTCTTGCCATTGCCTCCTCGGCACGCTGCCGCCGACGCTTTTCACGCGCTATCAGATCCTTTCCCTCCTGCACCAGCTCAGTGGCAATCGTTTCGTTTTGCAGAAACTGCTGGAACCCCAGTGCATTGAGGGCCCGACTGCCCAGACTAAACCAGGTGGCCAAGCAGAAGGCCAGCATGCACATGGGGAAGTAGATGTTGAAGCCGTTCGAGATGATGCCAATGACATCCATGTGGCCCATTATCTGCGTGTAAACGGTCTCCATTATCCGATTGGGAATAATGTGCGTGTCCATGTGAATGAGACCGAGGAAGTTCAGGCACATGGGCGGCGTCAGGCGGCAAAGGAGCATGCCACTGAAAATCAAACTGTGCTCGTTGGTCTGGTGATGTGGCGCCAGATAGTATAGATTCAGGAAGCGTATCCTCAAGATGGTCGAGTAGGTGCAGTAGAAGAAGTAGCACAGGACTGCCATCGAGAATACTTCGATGGTAAAGAAGTCGTAGCTCTCCTTGGCCACATAGATCACATTGGCAAATATGGAGAGCACGGGATGGCGACTGAAGAAGGTTAGCTCGCTCCACACCACCATGGCGGACATGGTGGCGGTGAGAACGCAGAGTGTCTTAAGAAATGGTGCCTTCAGCAAGCACTCCCAGTACCACTGCAGTGTGGCGCTGTAGCAAATCCTTTCCAACTGCGTACGCTGGCGCGGGAACTCAGACTTGAAGCGTCGCTCCGACGAATGAATATTCCTGGCCACATCCTCCAGATGCAGCACCGTCTGCACCTGCACGCTCCACAGGGCCTCGGTGCGTTGCAGGGTCTGCAACGATTTGATTACTTGCTTATGGATGCGAACCAGCGCCTTCTCCGAGGGCAATATGGTAGAGCTGGTGGCTCCCATGCCGCTGCCTCCGGTGCGGGCAAAGTTCCGGCTCGCTCGCTCCTGCAGCTCGATGGGTACCTTGCGCAGAATTGTCTCAAGGCAGGGTCTCAGCTCGTGATTGTTGGGTATCACACGGCTGATGCACTGCAGAGACTCCAGAATGTCGTCTACATGCTCTTCAGCCTCCGCCTTCTCAGTGCTCAGTTTGGCCGCCTTGAAGTAGGCGTATTGCAGAGCGAATCCCGGCTTGGCGTTGTTCCACAGCGACCGTGGAACCTCTACCAGAGCATAGCCCAGCAGCAGGATGAGCAGAAACAGACCCCAGGTGTTCGAGGCGGACGAAGCGATTGCCTTCAGTTTCTGCCAGTCCAAGGACTCGCCTTTGACTGCGATATAGATTAGCAGAACGCCGCAGATGAACAAGTAGGACCCGTAGTAGATGGCATTCTCGATAAGCGCCGACTTGAGCTTTCCCTTCACAGTAAAGTCGCCCGCCTTTAGGTACGACTGCATCAGCGGCATGATCAACCAGGTGAGGAACTGCGAGCTCCAATAGATGATACGCCACAGATTTGGGAAAACAGAGGCGGGCACCATTCCCCACGGCTCCTGGCACTCGGGCGGCGGTGTGACATTGGCGTTGGCCGGCGTTGTGGAGACATTACTGGGTGCTGGGGTGGGTCGATGCTCTTCCAAGCATTGGCGGTAAAGGGTCTGTAAGGAAAAATAAAAAGGTTTATTAATTCATTTTAGAAGAATAAAAGGGGACATTGAAATCTATGATACGTATTTTATAAGCATTATAAATTCAATGTAGATTTTACTGTGGGAAAACTTCAGCGGTGATTCATTAAAAGATAAGAAATTCCGAAACAAAATCAGTGGAAAATGTTGACGTTTAGATTGCGGCCTGCAAAGGCTTAGAAGACTTAATTACTTCATTCGTATATATTTTTAACAAAAGTTAAATGAAATATTTTTTTTACGACAAAGACTACAAATTATTTACAATTAGTTTCTTTGTAATTTGCAATGATTAAAAGCTAAATTATTTTGAATCTAGGGACATATAGCGTGGTATCTATATCTACTCAAGCCATATGGATAAATTTTGATAAATCGTGAATTTTCTTTACATAGGGCACGAATAAATATAGTCTTTATATATGAAAACCCATAATTTAGTTATATTCGAGAGTATTTTTCTTTTTTTTTTAACTGCACTTTAGTTTTTAGTGCTTTTTAATGGCAAAAAAATTATATATCGCTCCCCCAACAAAAAACTCACCGACGTTACATCCAGCGGAATGGTAAAGACAATCAGGAAGGAGAAACACCAGGCGGTCAGCACCGACAGGGTGACCAGGATGTGCTGACGTGGTATGTTGCCGTACCGGTACAGCGAGATGCTGGCCAGGAAGAGGGCGGCCACTATGCCGAAGGTGAGCAGATAAGCCATGTTTAAAGAGTCCTGTCTGCTCCAAACAGTAGCCCGAATCCGGAGTGTTTGTGTGCGAGTGCTATGTGATTTGTGTGTGTGTTTGAACTAAACGGCTATGCTTCAGTGATTACGAACTTATTCATTGCGAGCCTGTGGGCTCAGTGTTTTTCCTTGGGTTGCTCTGGCTACTGCGCTTCTTCTGCAGTTGGCGCGCAGTCTCGCGATGCATTTCCTCAAGTCGTTCCAGAGCCTGCGTCTTCAGCGGCATCAGGTGCGGCCGGCAAAAGACCAGCTCCGATTTGTGCTCGAAGAACAATTTTCCAGTGGTGGGTTCTATTAGATCGATTTTCTCATTCACTCTCCTCAGCACCTCGGCCTCCACAGCGGACATGCTTTGGCGCTCGCTGGCCCGGGGGATTGTGGTGGTGGGGCTCCGCAACGGCAGAATCGAAGTGTCGCAGTGCCAGGCAACCGTTGCTCCGCTCGCCGATTTATTTATTTGTTTAATTTAAATTGTGAAGTGATTTTTATCAAAAAAGTGTGAACGTGGGTGGGTGGAAGCCAAATACCCAGTTTGTGGAAGTGTGTGGGCTACAGCGATTGGTAAAGCTGGTCACATTGATTGTCGGGCGCCTTCCTTTCAATTTAGACTTTTTCAGCGAGTTGGCACTTTCGTTTTGATTGCAAGCCGGAGAAGTAGAGCTGGAAAATAATCGATGCTTATCGATACATAACATTTGTTTGTGTCATTTTAAAAAATGTTTTTACTCCATTATGAAAACTTATAAAAAAGTAGGCTTTTTTTGAGATACTGAACATAAAAATTTAAGCTTAAAAATATGCGTTTACCCAAAAATTAAAATTAAATCACATTCCAAACGAGAGAAAAAACACCAATATTTTTCGAAATGAAGTTTGGCAGTTAAAAATAGGTTTTTTGAAGTGAAAACTTCTTATGGCGCGTTGGGCACTTTTGTGGGCTCACATTTTCCTGCGTTTTGGCGACAATTGAGATTTTACACAAAAATATACTTATGTACATACCAATTTGTATACTCAGACGTATGCGAGAGCGCAGCATGCTATACGCCAGCGTACGCTGCTTACGACGAAGCAAATTTCAATATATTCAAAAGAAAACACAAACACTAGTAAATAACATGTTTTTATTTCAAAGGATATACAGAAAAAAAATAGGGAGATAAATTTTTATAATAAAGACAATTATGAAATAACAATGAAAATATACATAAAATGTATGCACATGAATATGGATGATATTTTTAACTTTGTACATAGTTTATTACTTTAACATCAATAGTTGTTTACTTGTCAAATGACAATGCAATAACTAAAAACATAACACAATTTCTTTAAGTGTGTGCGCGTCGCCAAAGCAACAAAAAAATGTTCATGAAGTTTTATCACCCAACAACAACCAGATACAAGTCCCGTTACCTGTTTCCGTTACAAGTCCCTTTCAAATGCAGATGAATAGAGATAAGAAAAGGAAAGTGAAAAATTGTTTTTGCCATTAGCATTGGTGCATGCCGCCTATTTGCTCGCCTATGCTTCGGAGCCAATTACAAAAACAAAGGAGCCAAGGGAGCAATGGTGATATACATATGTACATATGTATTTCCCAATGCCATTCTAATGGACAAACAATAATAATGGCTGCCGTTTATATTTCACCAAAACAGTCTTTACAAGCTATACGAGAGTTCTTGTATTCAAATTGATTAATTTATTCTAAAGCTGATTCCGCACTATTAATGATAAAATTTAATAGAACATACAATCATTATCCTATAATTTTGAGTGGTGATTTCAACATAAACTTTGGAGATGTCAAAAATTAATCCCTAATTAAATCCTTAATGATCGCAATCTCAGCACAACAAAATACAAAACTACTATTGATACAGTATTCACAAGATATATAAATAGATTTAAATGAAAATTGTTCATTTCATACTATAGTTACCATATATTTTTTAAGTTTTAGAATTTGATGAAAATCCTGATAATAATGATGAAAATACTAATGGACAATTTATCATGTCGCGAGCACACCTAAAAATGATCACCCTAAAAAGAGCATAACGCGCCATAAGTTTAAGTTTTCATTCCTGCCTGCACTCCCCCCTTGTTACGCCTCAATATATTTTTACATATATACAAAAAATTACCTTATTTCTTCTTGCCTTAGTATTGGACGGCGGACCCTCTGGGGTCCTAAAGGACTATGGAGGCCTCCAGGTTGGATCCTGTCGATCAGTTGGAGAGGGAGAGAGAGGGGAGGAGTTACAATCCATGGAGATCGCGAAGTTGACCATAGGCGACTCCTGATTGCCCACCTCCCGCCCATCTAGCGATGACCACGAGGTCACATTTATAATGGAGGACAGCCTTGGTATCTCCACTTCCGTTTTACTTGTAAGCCGGAGAAGTAGAGCTGGAAAATAATAGATGTTTTAATGTTTTTCAGGAGAAAAAAACATCGAATTTTTTTTGTCATTTTAAAAAATGTTTTTACTCCATTATGAAAATGTATAAAAAATTACGCTTTATTTGAGATACTGAATATTCAAATTTAAGCTTACAAATATGCAAAAAATTTAAATTAAATCACATTCCAAACGAGAGAAAAAACACCAATATTTTTTTGAAATTTATAATAATTTGATTTAATTTTGATAAACAGCGAAGTCATGATTTTTTCTATTATTTCCCTGATTGTTCCAATGGCAGCTACATATATGATATAGTCGTCAGATTTTTATGAAAGTAAAACCGAAATTCTGAAATAATAAAATATTGTGCTCCCCATGAGGACGACAACCCACTGTCGCCGATGGGTCTGGAGGATACCTTCGGGGGTCCAAACAGTATGGCAGGCGTCAGTGCCGGCGGCTCCTCTCCATTTCTAGGCACCGGAATGCGTGGGCTGCAATCGCCGCGAGCCAGTGGCCTGAGATTCCCTCGCCGTCCAGCTCCAATCTGCTTACACCGGCCAGTCCGCATCCCAATGCAGGAGGAATAATAATTAACGGCCAAATATCAAATTTGGTGGAATTGTGTTTAAAACTGACAAAGTTATAATTTTTTTTTCGAAAAAATTATATGACGACTATATGATATAGTCGTCCGATCCGGCCCGTTCCGACTTATGTAGAAGTGAGAATATATAGAAGACTAACTGCGAAGTTTCATTCAGATAGCTTCAAAGATGAGGGACTAGTTTGCGTATAATCGGACAGACGGACAGAGCGACAGACGGACATGGCTAGATCGACTCGGCTGTTGATGCTGATCAAAAATATAAGTATATACTTTATAGAGTCGGAGATGTCGCCTTCACTGCGTTGCAAATTTCTTACTGACATCATAATACCCTCCAAGGGTATACAAATCTTTCCCAGGGCTCCAAACTTTAACTTCCTTTAACTGTTAATTGGTAAGTCGGCTTTCTCACGGTCACTCTGGAGAAACAATTTAAACAGAAACAAATGGCGCAAACAGAAGTTGAGTTTCTGAGGGAGCTTGTGGAGATGCAGCGCATTGAGATCGATGGGCTTAAAAATAAAGTCATCGAAATGCAGGAGGCTCATCGCGTGGAGATGAAGAGCCGGTGGCAGGCCCACGCCAATATTGTAGCTGGCCTGATGCAGCGATTGGAGGCGCAGGAGCCCAAGGTATAGAGTGCAACCAGGTTATTATATATATTATATATTAACCCATCTCTCCCTTTTAGCAGACTCTCGTTTTAACAGCTGAGGTAACCGCCCTGGAGGAGAGTGGCGAAAGGCCGTCTCCACAAGAAACGGTAAAGAATACACCAGGCTACTATATATGTTATGTATTAACCAATCTCTCCTTTTTAAAAGAATCAGCAAGAGCAAAATGACGCCGATGACATGGAGTTCGAGGAATTGCCTATAAGCGACTCCTGTTTGCCCATCTCCCGCCCAACTGGAGATGACATGGAGATAACTAACATCATGGAGGACAGTATGGAGCTACCAAGGATGTCCTCCATTATAAATGTGACCTCCTGGTCATCGATGGATGAAC